>JAVANC010000021.1:49862310-50529310 GCA_033319125.1 Parnassius glacialis | reverse complement strand
GCAGGCCAAGAAATAGGGAAAAGAATATTACAGTGGCCGTATTATTACAATTTTCGCGTAAAACACATCATTACATAGTTATTAACAGTTCAGAGTAATACAGAGTAATACCTACATTTTAATTGGATATATGATTAAGTAATACTTGCATTTTTAACGGAGGTTTAATAACATCTCTAAATTTAGCTTGTTCTATTTGACTTATTCGAGAAGAAGAGCGATCATAGTCTCAAAGTATGTAAAGAGCAATTTCCCTGTTCAAATCAGGAACAAAGCGTGCAGTCTTGACGAGTGCAAATTTTAGATCGGTAGGTATAAATATGATGCCATCAAAAACATAACTTGTAAAAAAAGCCAAGTCTCGAAACTCAGTTCTTCTACCGTAAAAAGTTGTGAGATCCATGTAATACGAAGTCGGTTAATTTATTCAGTTCATAGATTGATACTCGTACATAGGTTGACTTGGCAATCGCATGAAAACACAATATATCTCACAAGTAATACATATTATATTAAATTAGATTGTTTAGTGCGATTGCCAAGTCAATCTATTTATCAATCTATGGACTGAATAAATTAACCGACTTGGTATTACCTGAATCTCACAACTTTTTACGGTAGAAGAACTGAGTTGCGAGACTTGGCTTTTTTTACAAGTTATGTTTTTGATGGCATCTCATTTCTTTTTGTAGATAGTTATATCTAGGTAGCTATTTACACCTATTATTCCATTATACATATATAGGTACACTGATTCATTCACTGCAAATGTAACTTTGTAATACTATATGTTTATATGGAATTACGAAGTTATTTATGCAGTTGGTGTATCTCGAAAACTGGACCGAAATTGTAAAATATTTTCATTTTTCCTTGATTTATATATTAAACAATAATTGTATTCCAAATTTCTGCTAGAAGTACCTCAGACTTTTGATGATCGGTCAGTCAGTGAGTGACAAAATTAAGAAATTTAGACTAGTTATAATTCTTAAACTACTGGTTCAAATTTAATGAAATTTGAATTATACTGAGTCTATACAATGCCTACTTGGTTAGTAAAAATTCAGGCTTCTAGTTTTATGCATAACGAAGTTATAGGGTTTCAGAAATGGCCTGAACTGCTTCGAGAAAAGGATGGTACGGCCGTGCCGCTTTTTTGCTTGACTTGGCGGGGGCACTGCCGTGCCCCCAGATAACTTATATAGGAAAAGAAAGCTATATATTTATTATTTAACAGTGGTAGAGCCACGCGGCAGCTTTTGCTGTCGCACGGATGGGCCAGCTCGTACCGGGGTTTTTCCACGACCTCACAGAATACCAGCGTGAAGTAGAGGTTTACCTCTGCGTTTCGCTTGGTGAGTGCAGGTGGCCGGAGGCCCTTTTTACTGGAAATGAGGCATTCCATCTTAGTCCTCACGGGTGACAACGCATCTGCATTTTGATTCGCAAACGAGGATAGTTGTAGATGTCTATGGGCCGCAGCAACCACTTACCATCAGGTGGACTGTGTGCTCGTTTGTCACCCTTATCCTATATAAAAAAACTATATATGTGAAGATATCTGTTATCGACGCCTCGGCAGTCTTGAAGATACAGACCTGTCCATCCTTTGGCTGCGCGTAGGCAGCGACGACCATCCCCGCGTCTACAGGTGCCTCTATAGGCCCCATAGAGGTAATGCCGGCACAGACCGACTCATCGACCACGTCCAAATGTCTACAGATTTCTTGCTACAACAGGTCCCATCCGTAGATATCGTGATACTCGGCGATTTTAACACCCACCACGCCGAATGGTTCGGTTCACATTTAACCGATCATACGGGGAGATCTGTTTGTGACTTTACCTTGGCATATGGTCTGACACAACTGGTTAGTTCGCCTACGCGGATTCCAGATGTGGCAGATCATACACAAGTGAAAGGACGACGGAATCGACGTCCCTCTCGGCTCTTCGGATCATTGTCTGATCCGGAGTGTGGTGCCACTCACACTCCCTTCGTAGTTGCCTTCTATAGGCTGCCACCGTGTTTGGCATTGGGCCACCATTTGGCATTGGCTGGGTTTCTTGCTGGTTCTTCCCAGGACAGAGGTTTTTTTTCGAACCAGTGGTAATTATACAAAAGAGTGACTTTCAATAAGCATTATTTATAATCTATATTGAATAAAAAAGTTTCTGTTTATTACAGGTCGGTGGGTTGGCACGGAATGCGGTCTTTCTTTGCATCCTACCCATGGGGATTTGCTTTTCACCGGAGGATCCCAGCGCTGTTGCTGATTCTGTCAGTGAAGTGGTGCTACAGGAAATGGAACTATTTATTCCATCATCTGTGGTATACATCGGAGGCAGATTTCAGCCTTGGTTTGGTCGCTCCTGTAAGACTGCATCATACAGTAAGCAGGAGTGTTATCAAGCCTGGGCTGACGCTTCGGCGGCTCGGGATGTAACACCAGCATGCTTCAAAAGAAGTATAACTTCGTCTCCAGGTCCTTCAAAAGATTTATTGCCAAGGCAAAGTATCAGCACATTGACAGAATTGGCGAGAAAGTACTTCCTTCAGGAACCCGCGCATTCTGGTCTCTCGCTAAGGCTATCCAAGGGAATTTCTGTAAGCTACCACTACCATCTCTGTACAGGGAGGACGACTCATTGGCTAACGCCGCAAAAGAGAAAGCCGTTCTTTTAGGCTCCCATTTTGCGTCCAACTTGACTCTCGATGACGGGGGGAACACACCGCTGACCATCCCGCGGTGTAAGTGCTCTAAGCCTGATGTGAGATTCACACAGTGTTCCGTAGATACGCAAAGCACACCTCTCACTGGGCATCCACAAGTCGTGTGGGCCTGACAGAATCCCGCCAATTGCGCTGAGGACGTGCCCTCGAGAGTTGACACCGTTTTAATGCGTTTTTCCGGTACTCCTACTCCTTAGGCTTTGTCCCGATTTCATGTAAGACAGCTTTCGTGCACCCGATCCCTAAAAAAGGTAACCGCTCTGATCGGTCCAACTACAGGCCTGTCGCCATCACCTCCTTGTTCTCGAAAATAATGGAGCCCATTATTAACTGCCAGCTAATGTGGTACCTTGAGAATCACCAGCTGATTAGTGACCGCCAATACGGTTTCTGTCGAGGTCGCTCAGTTGGTGGTCTTCTTGTTTACTAAGCACAAAGATGAACGCAGGCGATCGATGCCAGGGGGGAGGTTTTAGCGGTTACTTTGGACATAGCGAAGGCCTTCTATCGGGTCTGGCACAAAACTTTTCTTTCGAAGCTTCCCACCTATGGGCTTTCCGAGAAATTCTGCAATTGGATCACCAGTTTTCTGGCTGATCGGAGCATCAAGGTCGTAGTAGAGGGTGCATGCTCCGATTACCAGCCTATTAACGCTGGTGTTTCACAAGGATGCGTGCTATCACCAACGCTGTTTCTTCTGCATATCAATTATATGTTGCGAAGCGATAACATTCATTGCTATGCGGATGACAGCACTGGTGATGCTCTATACACCGGCCGTGCCAATATTTCTCGGGAAAACTTCGCCGAGTACTGGAACAAACTTGTGTCTGCAGTCGTGTCTTTGCTGAGTAAAGTCTCGGATTAGGGGCGACTGAATATAGTCCAGTTTAACCCTTAGAAGACACAAGTTTGCGCGTTTACCGTTAAAAAGAACCCCTTTCTCTCCTATATAAAAAAATTAAAAACTACACGACATAACCGTTATTAAAATTAAACTTTTCGAAATGCATAAAAACTTTTTGTAAGGTATACTATCTAGCTTGTTTAATGGAAACCCGAAAAATTATTTTCAATCATTAAATTATACATTGTTTTATTAAATTAATCTAGGATTAAAAAGTTATTTTTTGAAATATTTATAGACGATTTTCTTTTATTATTTATAACTGGTTTTATGACCGGACGCGACCGTTTGGGCGAATCGTGTCAGTAAGTTATTACACATATAATATTTAACAGAATATAAAAGATAAGTTTACATTGCAATTTAAATGTTTATGATACCGATAACTTCCTACTTGTAAATTAATCTATTTTTGAGTTTGACTTTTTTATAAAAGAACTGATGCGCGCCATCTAGCAAACACGAATTGTGTTACTAAGATTTCGTTTCAGAAATTACATGAGACTTTCGCTGTTCGCCGCTGGATGTCGCTGTTTCGTGCAGAAAAGAAACAAGTAACCAAAAACCAAAAGGCAGTTTCCCTCTATCAACCACTGGCAATTCAAAATCAACCAAATATTATTATATTCATAACGCAGTAGAGCTATTCTCCACTTATATATAATGGGTCGGCCTGACCGGGGAGAGGTCATGCTCTCACGGAATACCCGTGTCAAACTAAGTACGGTGAGTGCAGAGAACCAGATACCCTTTTTACTGGTAACAAGGCATTCCATCTAAGTCGTCAGAGGTTACAACGCGTCTACATATAAATTCTTAATCGAGGATAGATATAGATGTTATACAAAAAATAATAAAAAAAAACTATTAACTCTTAGTTTGTACACGTGTTAAGAAATGTTTGTAGGTGTGTTATTTTGTTCGCTGTTTGTAAGTCTTTCAGAAAATTTTTGAATTGGTCAGGTAAATGAAACATTATTTTCCACACGTCCCGATTTGACTGGGAGAAAACAAAACACATCATCTCGAAAAGGGTTCAAAGAAGAGGAGATGTGTCGGGTGTTATATTAAAATTCAGTACCTTCTTGCCAAGTCTACAGGCTGACAAAAAAGTGAAGAGAATTCCCACAGAATGCACTGGGTGCATAAATATTTGTTTTAATGAAAAACATCCATATGTTTGACAAAATAAACTTCACTAGCAGGAAATGTGCAAGTCATAACTTCTCCGTTATTAAAGACTTAAGTCTAATCATTAAGGTGTTTTAAAAATACATACTCGTACATATCTTTAATTGTCCTATAAACCAAAGTCTTACTTGAAAAGTGGGTACTACTTATCTGAAAACTGTTGAACTCCTAGTTTGTAGGCGTGTTAAGAAATGTTTGTAGGTGTGTTATTTTGTTCGCTGTTTGTAAGTCTTTCAGAATATTTTTGAATTGGTCAGGTGAATGACACATTATTTTCCACACTTCCCGATTTGACTGGGAGAGATTACCAAAAGGCCTAACCCTTTTATTAAGCTCTACAATAAAGTGTAAATAAATAAATAAATGACCATTGGCTGAAATCGCCGCTATCAGATGGTCGAGCTAGTTTGGTCTAGTTATAAAAAAAAAATCGAGAGCGTAACGTTTAAATAGTTAAAATAATGGTTACGCACGTGACAAGGTCGTTAATAAATCAAAACGAGCGGCAAAAATAGCAGATAAGTTGTCTCACGCGGCCATTATTACATAATGCGTATGAGATTTGCAAAGCATGCATACAATTTGTACGTGGTAGAGCCATGCTGTGGCTATATTATGGTTGTAGTACAAATAGGTTGGCTCGACCGGGGAAGGAACGCGCTTTCACATAATACCAACGTAAAATAGCAACTTAATGCTGCTGTTTCGTATGGTGAGTGTAGAGAACCGGAGACCCTTTTTTGCTGGTAACGAGGCATTTCATCTAAGTCATCAGAGGTTACAACGCGTCTAAATACAAATTCTTAATCGAGGATAGATATAGGTGTAATACGAAAAATAATAAAAAAAGCTATTGAACTCTTAGTTTGTAGGCGTGTTAAATGTTTATAGGTGTGTTATTTTGTTCGCTGTTTGTAAGTCTTTCAGAATATTTTTGAATTGGTCAGGTGAATGACACATTATTTTCCACACCTCCCGATTTGACTGGGAGAAAACAAAACACATCATCTCGAAAAGGGTTCAAAGAAGAGGAGATGTGTCGGGTGTTATATTAAAATTCCGTACCTTCTTGCCAAGTCTACAGGCTGACAAAAAAGTGAAGAGAATTCCCACAGAATGCACTGGGTGCATAAATATTTGTTTTAATGAAAAACATCCATATATTTGACAAAATAAACTTCACTAGCAGGAAATGTGCAAGTCATAACTTCTCCGTTATTAAGGACTTAAGTCTAAACATTAAGGTGTTTTAAAATACATACATATCTTTTTTTGTCTTATAAGCCAAAGTCTTACTTGAAAAGTGGGTACTACTTATTTGAAAACTATTGAACTCTTAGTTTGTAGGCGTGTTAAGAAATGTTTGTAGGTGTGTTACTTTGTTCGCTGTTTGTAAGTCTTTCAGAATATTTTTGAATTGGTCAGGTGAATGACACATTATTTTCCACACGTCCCAATTTAGAAGTGAGTGTAGAAAACCGGATACCCTTTTTTGCTGGATTCGAGACATCATTGTCAGTGTGGTGGCAACATGTGGCGAGAGTATAGAGATATCCATATTTAAAAAAATATCACGTTTTGTGGCTTGTTTTTGGTCTCGCTCTCTTTTATTCTCTAAATAGTCTACGAAGAGGAAACAGAAGTATACCGTTCGCAGTTCGCCTTCACACTCATTTACAAGTTTTTGTAAAATAGGAATATTATATTTCTGTTCTTTATAAAATTTTAAACTTTTAGCTCGTCAACAATTAACCGTTGAACCTAGTTGTTCAACGGTTAATTGTTTAATGCCAGTTAAGATGTCAATTTTGACATTGCCGCGAAAAATATTTCACACGTAATTAAAGACCCACAGGGCACGCCCACAGGACATCTACATTTTATCTTCGATTAAGAATCAAAATGCAGATGCGTTGTCATCCCTGAGGATTAAGATAAAATGTCTCTTTTCAAGTAAAAAGGGCATCCGGTTGTCTACACTTACCATACGAAACAAGCGGCTATTTTACGCTAGTATTCTGTGAGAGCGAGGTCTTACCCCGGTGGTGCCGAAACATTGTGCAACGACTATAATAATATAGATGCAGCGTTGCTCTACCACGTATAATTTACATTATTTTTTATCATTAGTAAAATATGATTTTATTCAAAGTAATTTAGCTAGCGTAATATTTTAAAAAATAACTTTTTTATTGGTCAATCGTTAAAAGTTATGACTTTAATGAACAATTTATTATAGACACATTAAACGTATAGGTAATAATATTAAACATTAATGCTTTCGAAAGAGATTTATTATGTAGTAACATTATATTACGTTTATGACATAAGGCGACGAAAATAGGTCGTCGTAAACTTAAATAATTTTATGAAACAACAAAAAAGTTTATGTTAATCGCGTAAGGTACATGGTGCATAGAATTAAAAAATAAAAATCAATTATGTTTGATATGATGTGTTTGCATCGATATATTATATGTACTACGCACGTACTTACGTAGTACGTATTCAATGGTTGTCTGATAATTAAATTTGTCAGTGTCAAATGGAATTAGATATAACCTTAGAGTAATAACATATATACTCTGAGTGTAAAACAATAATATTTTTAATCTGTAATCTTTTTTAGTCCAATCGCTAAAGCAATTCTTGGGAAAAGAGTTTATAATTAAGGTTTACTCAATCTGGTCACGCTGCCGGAAGATCGCATTTTCCGAACCGATATGACTTAGGTACACCGTAGGTATACCGTCAATTATAACCGATATACTTTAAGAAAATTGCCGTGTAGTGGCGGTTAAGAATATCCACTACCCCATATCTTCCCGTGGATGTCGTAAAAGGCGACAAAGGGAAACAGGCAGGAGATGGGCAGCAGCATCTTCCTGATAACAGCAAAAATACAATAAAAAAAACTGCGGTTGCCAATCCGCTCGCTAAGCGTGGCAACTATGGCAAATACCCCCCAAATGGATAAAGTTACTAAGAGACGGCCCCCAGTCCCCGGCGGCCCCGCTATTCCTGGCCACGGTGGCGACCACGGTAACGGCGGGGCAGGGGGTGCAAAGAATCTCCGGTGGAGGTTCGGTTGCCATCTACGACGACTCGACCTGGCAACATACAACGCACGCACCCTGAGGACTGACGAGAAGATTGTGGAGCTAGAAGAAGAGATAGACAAGTTACGCTGGAATATTATAGGATTATCCGAAGTCCGAAGAGAGGAGGAGGACACGGTAATCCTCGAATCCGGCAACTTGCTCTATCACCGGGAGGGCGACCATCTGTCCCAAGGAGGTGTCGGATTTACCGTCCACAAGTCTCTCGTTAACAACGTTGTAAAGATTGGGAGTGTGTCGACGAGGGTTGCGTACCTTATACTCAGAATCACCAAACGGTATTCGCTGAAGGTCATAGAGGTTTACGCACCAACCTCGGCAAACCTCGATGAGGAGGTGGAGGAAATGTATGAGGATATCTCTAGAGCCATGCGTTCCTCCAAAACCCAATGTACAGTGTTAATGGGAGACTTCAATGCAAAACTAGGCACAAGAGAGAATGGTGAGCTGAAAGTAGGGAAATTTGGAATAGGGCAACGGAAAGCAAGGGGCCAGCAGCTGGCCGACTTCATGGAGAAAGAGGGACTCTTTATGATGAACTCTTTCTTCCAGAAGCGGCCCGACAGGAAGTGGACCTGGTCGAGCCCCGACGTTTCGACAAAAAATGAGATTGACTTCATTATGACGACCAGACGACAACTGTTCAGTGATGTCTCCGTGATCGCGAGGGTGAAAACCGGCAGCGATCACCGAATGGTTAGAGGCACACTGAACCTAAACCTTAAGTTGGAGAGGTCTCGTCTAGTGAAGTCAACGCACCGTCCCCCTCGTGCTCTAATCCAAATTCCCGAAACCTTTCAGCTCGAGTTACAAAACCGTTTTCAGTACCTAGAAGACTGCAATGAAGTTGACGATATGAATGACAAGCTCGTGGAAACTGTCCATGCGGTCGGAGCTAAGTTCTGCAAGACCCACCACAGAAGAACACAAAAACTCTCCGATCACACTCTTAATCTCATGGCTGTTGGACGGGAGACGAAGCTACATTCTTAAACTGATTTGACAGTATACAGGCAGATCTCCAAATGCATGCGGCAGGACTTACGCAATTTCAATACAGCTCGTATTGAAGAAGTGATCGAGCGTAACCAAGGCTCCAAAGTCTTTGCCAGAGATCTGTCTGCCAGAAAGAGCCAACTGTCAAGGCTGAAGACCGGATGTGGCAGCATCGTTTCCGGGGCATATGAGATTTTGAGTGAGATTGAGAGTTTCTATGAGCAGCTGTACACATCATCGTTGGAGCCACACGCAAGTGTGAGTAACGATCCAAGAGCGAGTCTTATCCGACATTATTCCGATGATATCCCGGACGTCAGTCTGAGCGAGATTAGAATGGCTCTCCAGCACCTTAAAAACGGCAAGGCCCCAGGCGAGGATGGAATTACAGCGGAGCTGAGCGGAGCGGTCCTTCAGAAGCTCTTTAATTCCGTCCTCCATGGAGGCATTAAACCGGAGGCGTGGAGCAGAAGTGCGGTGGTCTTGTTCTTCAAGAAAGGCGACAACGCTCTCTTGAAGAACTACAGACCGATTTCCCTTCTGAGCCGCGTCTACGTGCTGTTTTCGAGAATCATTACGAATCGTTTCGCGCGCAGACTTGACGACTTCCAGCCTACCGAACAAGCCGGTTTCCGAAAAGGCTTTAGCACCATAGACCACATACATACCCTTCGGCAAATTCTACAGAAGTCAGAGGAGTACAATTTGCCACTATGTTTGCCGTATGTGGACTATGAGAAAGCCTTTGATTACGTCGAAATTTGGGCGATGCTGCAGTCTCTTCAGCGATGCCAAGTTGACTGTCGGTATATCGAAGTGCTGAAGTGCTTGTACAGTAGGGCTACGATGGCTATCCGACTACAGAATCAGAGTACGAAACCTATACAACTGCAGAGAGGTGTAAGACAGGGTGACGTTATATCCCCGAAACTCTTCACCGCTGCATTGGAAGACGTTTTCAAGCTACTGGACTGGAAAGGATACGGTATCAACATCAATGGCGAGTACATCACCCACCTTCGATTTGCCGACGATATAGTCTTTATGGCAGAATCGCTGGAGGACCTAAGCACTATGCTCAATGACCTCAGTAGTGTCTCCCAACGGATAGGTCTTAAGATGAACATGGACAAAACAAATATCATGTTTAATGTCCATGTCACACCTATGCCGGTAGTTGTTGGGAGCACTAAGCTCGAAGTTGTTGACGAGTATGTTTACCTGGGACAAATAGTCTGACTAGGTAAGTCCAACTTCGACCGAGAGGTCAATCGACGGATTCAACTCGGTCGGGCAGCGTTCGGAAAATTACGGCACATCTTCTCGTCAGGTATACCTCGAAACTTGAAAACGAGACTGTACAACCAGTGCGTGTTGTCAGTGATGACATACGGAACTGAGACGTGGTACTTCACTGCTGGCCGGATGAGGAAGCTCAAGGTCGCTCAGCGAGCTATGGAGAGGGCTATGCTCGGAGTTTCTCTGCGTGATAAACTCAGAAATGAGGATATCCGCAGTAGAACCAGAGTGACCGACATAGCCCAACGGATTAGTAAGCTGAAGTGGCAATGGGCTGGCCATATAGATCGAAGAACCGACAACCGATGGGGAAAGAAGATTCTCGAGTGGCAGCCTCATACCGGCAGGCGAAGTGTTGGACGTCCCCCCACTAGATGGAGTGACGACCTGGTAAGATATGCAGGAAGTCGATGGATGCAGGTGGCTCAGGACCGTGCTTTGTGGTATTCCTTAGGGGAGGCCTATGTCCAGCAGTGGAGTTATGAAGGGCTGTAATGATGAAATGATGATGATGATACTTTAAGAAAAGAGTCCCTGTAAAAAAAAGTAAAGAAAAAGGCACACTGCAACATCTCTGGTATTGCAATGTTAATAGAACTGCTGAAAATTTCGTAATGTTGTTGCATATTTTGAAAAACGTTGTGAACAAAATATACACGTCAGAATAGACCATAGAAGAACAGAACCCTTTGTGTTTAAACATTAAAAATGTTGAAATAAAAATGTTTTTGCTTCTTGATAATATTATACTTACATACAAAACGCAGATACGTAAAAACTATCGACATTCAAAATCTTAAATTTCCCCAAATTCTTCACCGATTGCTTTGAATTGATAATTTAAAATTAAAAATTTTGTACAGCCGACTTCAATATAAGCGACTTCAATATAGGTTATTTAAGAATAACTCAATAACCTTTGGTCTGACCTTGATCAAATTCATATGGGACCACGCGAGAACTATCAGCTTTCATATAAAAAAAGAATCATCGAAATCGGTTCGCTCAGTACAAAGTTATGAGGTAACACACATAAAAAAAACATACAGTCGAATTGAGTACCGTCTCCTTTTTGGAAGTCGGCAGAAAAAAATGTTTTGTTCACCATTGCAAGTAAGTTTAAATGCTTGAGCCTTTCCGTGGCGTAGGGGCTTAGTAGCCGTGTCGTAACCCAAGGTGAAGTTAGAGAAACCCAGTCAGGGTCACGAGGCCTGAGCGCTAGTCTTCCGAGAAGACCATACCTTCCACAGCCGAGGTGGAGTCGCCGGAGAAATGAGTATTGGTGTGAGGCGCCACTCGCACTATCTTCCGCCATTCTGGCGGTGCCGCACCGCTGATGCAGTAGTGGTGGGCTTAAGAGTAGAGAATTGTCGGTATTACGATGCCCTTCTCTCTCTATACTTTAACTACGCTGCAACTCTTCCGTGGTTGGCAGCATAGTTAGCGGCGGAGCCATGGAGGTCCTTTGGCCACTGCGTATCGGACTCCGGTTTACCGTTGCGTAGGTGGAGACAGAATCAATCTAGGAAGGTGGGCCTGTGTTCCGACGCCCCTATCCTGGGGAGAAGAACGAGGGGAGGAGTTGTCCTCTCCTGAGTGGCGGCTTGCGCTGGCGTTCTTCATGAATAAAAGAGTGGTTAATGATAGTACCCGAATATTGGATTCAAACCCACGACTTTTCACGTAAGCACTCTGTAATTAACCGTTAAGCCTACTACCGCTTGTATTCTGATGGTGAATTCAACAATTAAAAAAAATACTTTTAATAAAAATTAAGAGCCGACAAATTTTTTAATATAACTTTTTAAACGACATTGAAATTGTGATATTTCTTAGTCCTCTCATAAGGGCAAATTATTAAAATTTATATCTCTCTAAAAAAAAACTTCAACCACTATTTTGAACCTTTAAGTGACACACCTATTCATTCACCAAGTTGGTTATAAGGGATCACCTTTGAAGTATTTCCTCTTTTATAAAAAAACAGTTATCAAAAACGGTTCATAATAATAAGATATCGCGTAACATCTCACAGAATATCAGCGTAAAATAGCAGCTTAATGCTGCTATGTTTCGTATGGTGAGTGTAGAGAACTGGAGACCCTTTTTATTGGGAAAAGAGGCATTTCCTCCTAGTCACGGGTGACAACGCATCTGCATTTTGATTCGCAAACGAGGATAGGTGTAGATTTCTAAGGTCCACAGCAACCACTTACCATCAGCTGGACTGTGTGCTCGCTTGTCACCCTTATCCTATAAAACCATAACTAAAAAATATGCAGTCGAATTGTAAGCCTTCTATTTGTTTGAAGTCGGTTAAAAATAATGGAAGCTGTTAAAATGCTCGAATATGTCATTATTTTCTTAAACATGTTTTTACATCACCAATTGATCTAGGCGTATTTTACCCAACGACCGACTATTTCAATTCCGAAGATTCTGAATAATAACATTCAGAAGGTCTATTAGCAAGTACAATACATTCAATTTCCGCTCTGGTGAGTACACTTTCCGTTTAATTAATTTACTTCGGAGTAACATCGTTGAGAGACTCAAAGCATCTTATCAAGTATGTCACGGTTAAATGTATACGATAAATGAACGATCGAGGAAATTGAAAAGTAGAGGTACTTTTATCGAGTTTTAAAACTGAACCTATTATCACGTGTAATTGCTAATACGAGTAAGAGAATTTCATTTCCATCATTTTTTTATGACTAGTTTGGCACCACTTTTAAACAGTGGTAGAGCCACGTGGCAGCTTTTGCTGTCGCACGGATGGGCCGGCTCGAACCGGGGTGGTACCACGACCTCACAGAAAACCAGCGTTAAGTAGAGGTTTACCTCTGCGTTTCGCTTGGCGAGTGCAGGTGGCCGGAGACCCTTTTTACTGGAAATGAGGCATTCCATCTTAGTCCTCACGGGTGACAACGCATCTGCATTTTGATTTGTAATAGAGGATAGATGTAGATGTCTATGGGCCGCAGCAACCACTTACCATCAGGTGGACTGTGTGCTCATTTGTCACACTTATCCTATAAAAAAAAACTTAGAAATGAGATTTCCTAGTTGGGGAAGTTGTGTAGTGTAGATTAAAGTGTAGAGATTAATGTTTCCTTCTGAAAAATTTGTTGTATTTTATATTAATTATATTAGAAATAGATAAAACGAACTACGGATATTCCTAAACAAAAATAATTTAAAATAAACGTGTAAAAATAATTAAAAATCAAAAATTTTGTACAATCGACTATCATATAAAATATTAAGAATAACTCAAAAACTCTTGGTCAGACCTTGATGAAATTTATATGGGACCACATGAGAAGCACCAGCCTCCAAATAAAAAGATTCATCGAATTCCGTTCAACCAGAAAAAAGTTATGACCTAACACATGAAAATAAACATACAGTCGAATTGAGTACCGTCCCCATTTTGAAGTCTGTAGAAAATAATTAAAAATTAAAAAATTTGTACAGCCGACTTCAATATAAGTTATTAAGAATAACTCAAAAACTATTGGTCTGACCCAAAGATGTTTTATAGGTCCAGATACCGTGTTGCTAACACACCGCAACGTTCATAGTGAAGACAGTCTTTGATTCATGTGTGCGTGAGTACCACGTGACGCGCATATCTTACGCACCATGGATGCATTAATGTGCGTGGCTTCGGTAATAACAGTGCGAATCGATTACCCAAAAAATGTGGGAGATTTTATATTTCATTCATATTGATGTACCTATTGAACAGAACAGAACAGAACAGAACAGAAACTTTTTTATTCAATATAGATTATAAATAATGCTTATTGAAAGTCACTCCTTTGTATAATTACCACTGGTTCGAAAAAAAAACCTCTGTCCTGGGAAGAACCAGCAAGAAACCCAGCGGGACTCTTTTTTTAAAAATAACAGCTTACAATCATGTATGTTACACAAATTAACAACACAACAAATTAGAAATAGCTTGGTAGCGATCACCTCATTTCCAGGGGTTATTATCATCTATAAATTCTTTAATACTATAATAACCCTTTTTATACAAACTTAGTTTAATAAAGTTTTTGAACTTTGAGCAGGTCAAATTTTGTATATTTTCTGGAACTTTGTTGTAACAGCGTATACATCGCCCCAAGAATGAATTACTGACTCGATGGAGTCGAGTAACCGGTACTACTAGCTTGTGTCTGTTCCTAGTATTTACAGAATGAATATCACTTATTTTTGTAAAACTACTTTTATTTTTGTGTACGTACATTACATTTTCATAAATGTATTGAGAGGCCAAAGTTAATATATTAATTTCCTTAAATTTTTGTCGCAGCGACTCTTTAGGCTTTAAATCATAAATTGCTCTTATGGCCCTCTTCTGTAAAACAAATATAATTTCAGTGTCAGCTGCGTGTCCTCATAGCAAAATACCATACGACATTATGCTATGGAAATAGCTAAAGTAAACTAGTCTAGCTGTTTCAACACTAGTTAGACTTCTAATCTTTTTTACGGCATATGCTGCAGAACTAAGTCTGCTTGCTAGTTTTGATATATGGGGGCTCCATTGAAGCTTCGCGTCTAGTGTGATTCCAAGAAAAATGGTGGTATCTACAAGACTCAGTTTCTCCCCATTTAAAATTACATTAGTATTTAATTGTTTGACATTTGGAGTCATAAATTTCATACATTTCGTTTTAGTGCCATTTAAATGCAAATTATTAACATTGAACCAATTTACTAATTTAGATATAGCATTATTTACTTCGTCATATTTTAGCAATTGTCGACTTAATTTGAAAATTAAAGAAGTGTCATCTGCAAATAATACTATATCATGGTTATCTCCTACTATGTAAGGTAAGTCATTAATGTATACAAGAAACAGAAAGGGGCCTAGAATTGAGCCTTGAGGCACGCCCATCTGTACCATCGACCCGGAAGAACTCATACTGTTAATGACAACTTTTTGCGTTCTCTTACTTAAATATGAAATAATTAATTTAAGAGCATCACTTCTTACACCGTAGTGTTTAAGTTTCCTGATTAATGTTTCATGGTGAACACAATCGAAGGCTTTGGATAGGTCACAAAATATACCCAAAGCATCCTGTGAATTCTCCCATGCATTAAATATATATTTAATCAGCTCAACACCGGCATCAGTTGTCGAGCGACCCCTTGTGAAACCAAATTGATTTTTATGAAGTAAATTATTTATATTAAAGAAATTTAACATTTGATGAAGAATAATTTTTTCAAAAATCTTACTAAGTGTTGGTAGTACAGAAATAGGTCTAAAATTAGCGGGGTCTAATGTACTACCAGATTTAAATAAAGGTATTACTTTACTATACTTCATTAAATCAGGAAACACACCAGATTCGATACTAGTATTAAAAATAGTAGCTAAATGAGGCGCGATTGTATCTATTATAGACGCAATAACTTTAACGGAAATCCCCCACAGATCCGCAGTTTTCTTAACATCAATAGTTTTAAAATATTTTACAATATCTTTTGATGATACTTTATGAAATGTAAAATTCTTTGTACACGCATTTACATTTTGTTTAAGTAATGATTCGGCGACCGCAGGAGAAGAATTCAGTGACTTAGTGGTTAATATCGGAATATCAGTAAAATATTTCTCAAAAACCATTGCAACGTCCTGATCTGATTCGGTTAATTTGTTATTAACACTTAACTGGTAGTTTGAATTGCGAGAGTTAATCTTACCAGTTTCGTTATTAATTATACTCCATATCATTTTAATTTTATTAGAAGCCGTCTTAATTTTGTTGCTCAAATGCAGACTTGGCTGTGGAGCACACTCTTTTAAATATTTTTGAATATTTTTTTACATATTCCCTAAATTCGACGCTATGATTATATGACCTAATTGACCTAAAACCTATTGATTCTAAGAGTATAAAATGTATGTGCGTGGCGTGTGCATTTATGTGCGTGTGTGTATGGGGATATGGTTGCTTATGTGTGTTTTATGTAGGTACGAACATCGCACTAAAATATTGAAGATATGTAATAAAACCTATAATTAATGAAACAGTTAAAATAAATAAAAATGCACAGTAGATATTTATGTATGTAACATATATTTATAATCTATTATTATTAAATATATACAGAGAACTACACTTTTGTACTGTAGAACACAAAATATTGCCGCTTTTTACGAAGACATTAAATTATTTTACAATCCAAACAAGTAAAATGACGAAGAAAAGTAAGTTTGGTTAAGCGTAAACTTCGGCCAAGAGATAGCAAAATCTTTGATTATAATATACATGTCTAGATGCCACATTGACCGTACCAAACGGCGCAAATAAAGTCTACTAAAATTGGTAGACTCGCTTCTCCCTTACGTCAGTGTCATTTGAATTACTTAAGGATAACGTGCTCACGAAAAATAATTAATTATGCCGGTTTGTGCTGTCAAAATGTATCGTAATTATGTGGGAAAACCGAATAATAACACCATGATCACTTTTCATCAGCAAGTTTTGTTATTTAACCGCTATTATATTAAGAAAACACGATATTTTAATTCGTTATTTTGTAGGTTTGTTTCATTAGCCGGTGTTGTCAGCTTATTACTAGGGAGATTTGGCGAAACTATGGGAGACAAAATACAAATATCATTACATCATCTTTCGATCAAGAGAACATTATTATTTTAAAATTTTTTTTTATTTATTTGATCAGTACATGATAATTTACCTACAAAAAATAAAGGAAACCCGTGACGTTATGCACTAAATAGTATTTTTGTTAGTTCTTTCTAATATTTTGGGTTTCAGATTTCCTTATTAAGCAAAGTATATAATCAAAGTCTCAGCCGTTTCGTCTACCCTGCCGAGATGGGAATCTGGTTGGGTTTTATTTATTAATTTTTGTATTTATTTTATTGATATTTATGTATATAAAATTTTCATTTATATGTTTACAAAACTATAACTAAAATCTATAAATACGAAAAGTAATATAAATACCAAAAAATGATTAGTTATTTATTCGCTAAACATGGTACCTACACAAAGATGACAAATAGTTGTATATATTACACATACGAAAACGATTTAACATAATATATTAAATCACTATTTTTATAAGTGAGCAAGTTAAAATGTACATATATTGAATAATACTGATAATTAAAATCAAATTAAATTATTTTATTTTATAACTAGGCAAATCAAATAAGTATATATAGAAAAAAAATTAAAGTGAAATGAGTATGTACTTAATCTAATGGGAAATATTCAAGAGCTGGTATCACTCGGCTCGCCCCCGAGTGACGCAGCGCGCTTGTTAAACAATAGTAGTAACGCATACTTGTGTGCGTAATATGCACACAAGCGCTTCCAAACGGGCCGGTCGTTTTTGTTGCGATTGCAGCGCAACGCTCTATCTAGACATGTATATAATCAAAGAGCAAAATGTTTGATTTTTTAAATTGCTCCGTTCTGTTGCTGCGTGAAGGAAAGACAAAAACAAATAAACAAAAAATCACACTTTCACGTTTATAATATTATATTAGTATGGATTGTCAAGAATGATAGATAAACATTTAAAACCGGTTTATAATCGGCTTTTTGAGGGTGGAACTATACACTCGCGCTCTCTTTCTCGCTCTAGTAAATAACGGTTCTGAATGACCAAAAAGGATAGAAGCACAGGAAAGTGCAATTTCATGCTGCCAGATGTAGTTCAACCATAACCCTTAAAACGGTTTAACTCTATAGGTTGGGTAAAATCTGTAAAATTAGACTGTTTAAAACCCCTATACAGATAACCTTTGCGGTTGATAATGACATTAAAAAATGGTAAAAACATTTCATAGACTAGGCAACACTCGAATATTATTACGCAGTATTATTACTCGTATTGACATTTAGCTTTCGTATTCTTTTACAAAGAAATACACCATAAAATTGTATAGTTACTTATGAAAAGTGATGTTCTTATCCTTATCTTTTTTCCAAGAGTAATTTTTAAATGATTTCACAGCACAAACAGTCATTTTGCGAAATTAAAAACACCGGTGCGTGATGTATGTTCACAGTGAACGTCGCTGGCGTAATGGCGGAACGATCGAACGAATACGCCAATATTGGCATCTTTGAAATGGAAGCGTTTTAGACGCGCGTACACGGTATCTGGACCTATAAAACATCTTTGGTCTGACCTTTATCAAATTCATATGGTACTACACGAGAAGTACCAACTTTCAAATAAAAAAAGAATCATCGAAATCGTTTCACACAGTAAAACCATAGTATAAAGACAGGGAAGTACGTTATCTTGATACAAACGCACTGCGCGCGCCTTGTATGTGTGCGCCATAGTATCTATGAGGCGCCGCACGCACACTTAAACACAATCTCGATATGTTTCTCATTGCACCAATCGGAACTAACACCGCACGAGATTCGCGCGTCACGTAAGCGAGTCACTTATTATAGCATATAATTTTACTTAAAACGTTATGAGGTAACACACATTAAAAAAAAACATACAGTCGAATTGAGTACCGTCTCCTTTTTGGATGTCGGCAGAAAATACAGCACTGAAGCATTGTTTTGTGTATTATATATAAAGATTAGAAACAGAAAAACATATAATTACATCACAACTTATCAATGAAGGTGATACTGTGCGACTATCTGCGTAACAAATAAGTTAACTTTAATCCCAACTAGCGACATCTGGTGAGCGTAAGGCTTTAACCCTCATCTCGTCAATCTGAAGTCATATCGTAGACGAAGTTGTTCAACTGTGCCATAACATGACTTATAAAGAAGAAGATAATAGTTTCTTTTGTATTATTCTTTTTATCAGTCCTTAACAGTTGACTGCTTGACATGGATGAACCTCTCCATTTAAAGAAGGATTTGTTTTTATCGTCATGGGCGTAACGTAATCAAGGTCGTCATTCTCGTAGATAGGTAGGTATCCTCCTTATCTGGTAACATGCCTCGCAAATATTTACCCATTCCAACATTACAGACTTCAAAAAGGAGCCGGTACTCAATTCGACTGTATGTTTTTTTTTATGTTACCTCATAACTTTTTACTGGCTGAACCGCTTTCGATGATTCTTTTTTTGTGAAAGCTGGTGCTTTACATGTAGTCCCATATAATAATTTTATCAAGGTCTGACCAAGTGTTTTTGAGTTATCCTTAATAATTTATGTTGAAGTCGGTTGTACAAAATTTAAAATTATACTGATTGCCATACAAGGCTCTGACGATCAACTTTGTTGGTAGGACTTCTCATCTGCATAAAAGTCTGTCTCTGGGCAGGTGTCACCCTCTTATGTATTTCCACCACTAAGCAAAAGCGCTAGCACCACTTTTTGGTCGAAAGCGTATCCGTAGCGTGAGACCTTTCATCTTGGTGCTTGGCATTGAGAACGCATCTGAAGACTTTTTTCTACAACAGTCACTTAAACATCAGGTGGAATGTTAAATCACTTCAATTTTATACGTGGTAGAGCCATGCTGCAGCTATATTAGTAGTATAGTTGTAGCACGAATGGGTCGCCTCGACCGGGGAGGACCGCGCTCTCACAGAATACCAGCGTAAAATAGCAGCTTAACACTGCTGTGTTTCGTATGGTGAGTGTAGAGAACCGGAGACCCTTTTTACTGGAAAAGAGGCATTCCATCTTAGTCTTCACGGGTGACATCGCATCTGCATGCTCGTCTAAGTTAAGTACATGCAGTATTATTACATCTATATTTAGGGGGTTATTACCCCCTAAATATAGATTTAGGGGGTAATAACCCCCTAAATCTATATTTCAATTATGATACCGGCAATAATTAATACCGAAAAATCGCTAATGTATTATCTTTTATATGGGAAATAATGCGATTCGATTAAAGTGACGCAAAACGTTGGTTCCCTCTGAATTTATCTTTGCGTAAACTAGCCGATTAATTAATGTTTAGTCTGTTAGCCGATATTTGACTTGTTCACGATTTAAGAGCACTTAAATAGACTATCTGTCTGACCATGGCAGCAGCAAAATTATTTCGTGGATAAATAACTGTTTATTTCCTATTTATCACACTACGTTTTTTGGAATCTGCAAACTGTTTCGGGTAACTGTTTATGATGATAACGATATGATTTTTTTTACGTGGTAGAGCTATGCTGCAGTTTTATTTTGGTTGCTCGACTGAGGCGGGACCACACTATCACAGAATACCAGCGTAAAATAGCAGTTTTATGCTGCTGTGTTTCGTATGGTGAGTGTAGAGAACCGGAGACCCTTTTTACTGGAAACGAGGCACTCCATCTTAGTCCTCACGGGTGACAACGCATCTGCATTTTGAATCTTAGTCGAGGATAAATGTAAGTGTCTATAAGCCTCAGCATCCACTTACCATCAGGTGAATTATGTATTTGTTTGTGACCCTTATTCTAAAAAAAAGGTTGATGAATTCTCTTACACCTACCACACAGAAATACCAACATCACAACGTTGTCAATAAACTATGCAGTTAACAAGTTCTGGTGGCGCTGTTGTCGCGCCACAAGTCTAAAACGCGTCGGTTGGTCACCTCTGTGGCCGTGGAAGGAAAAGGAGTGATCTCCCGCCGAGAGACATGCCAACAAACTAAGTATCAAAGAAGGCAGCAGCTAGACAATACTGTGGAAGGACAGGTTTAGGGAAAGGAAAAGCTTAAAGGAAGCGTTTGAAAGTATTTTACTTGTCTATTCAAGGGGTTAAATTCCGCAAGAGAGATCAGCTTGTGTGTGGAGATACTTAATCGTAAGTAAAGAGCAAATTTAAATTTTTAATAAAAAGTAAAGCCAAATTCAAAGAACAATAAAGTATAAAAGAAGTCGGTGTTTAGATGTAGTGAATAGAAGAGTATTTCTCTTCTATTCATACATATAATAATCACGCCTCTTTCCCGTAGGGGTAGGCAGAGACTACTTCTTTCCACTTGCTACGATCCTTACATACTTGTTTCGCTTCGTCCACTTTCATTATTCCCTTCATACATGCTCTACGGTTTAGGGTACTCTTAACCTGGCCTTTTTTCAAGACGTCCCCAATTTGGTCTAGAAATGTCCGCCTAGGTCTACCCCTTCCAACACTTTCATTCACACTCGCCTTATACACTTTTTTCGTCAATCGTTCTTCATTCATTCTCTCGACGTGGCCAAACCATCTCAGCATACCTTTCTCAATTTTTGTCACTACATCTTCTTTCAGACCACAACTTTTCCTTATCTCACTATTTCTTATCCTGTCACTCAGTTTAACTCCTATCATACTTCTTAATGCTCTCATCTCAACTGCATTTATTCTGCTTTCATGTTTCTTCTGCCATACCCAACTTTCACTTCCGTACATGAGTGTTGGAACCAACACCCCCTCATGCACAGCCAAACGAGCCTTGTTAGACACCTTCCGACTGCTCATAAAGGAGTGCAAAGCTCCATTCACCATGTTTCCTGCATTCACTCTTCTTTCGATATCACTCTCACACTTTCCATCTCTTGTAAACTTTGACCCCAGATACACAAACTCTTTCACCTGTTCAATTTGTTCATCTTCAATCACGATATTGCAGTCTGTCACTGCCTCATCTTTTTCAAACACCATCACTTTCGTCTTCCTTACATTCATCTTCATTCCCTTTCTAACAAAAGCTCCACTCATAGCAGTTACCATCTCCTGCAACTCCTCGGCCGAAGACGCAAGTAATACTTGGTCATCAGCATAGAGAAAACATTTGACGAGTAACTCATTCATTCTCAACCCACTTTCATTCTCTTTTAAATCTGTCAAACAATTGTCCATGAACAGATTAAACAGCCACGGTGACGCTACACATCCCTGTCTAACACCTTTTTCGATATTAAACCATTCAGTGTATGCCCCGTTTATCCTTACACAAGCACTAGAATCCCTATAAAGAGATTGCAATGCTCGTATGAGGATACTGCTCACACCGTTCACGGACAGTGCTGACCACAATTCATTCCTCACCACTCTATCATAGGCCTTTTCTAGATCTACGAAGGCGCAGTAGACTTTCCTGTTTTTAGCCAAACACTTTTCGGCTATGCACCGCAAGGAAAAGACCTGATCCGTACATCCCATTCCCTTTCTAAATCCCGCTTGTGCATCCCATACTTTCTTGTCTGTTTCATTCACAACCCTTTCAATCAACACTTTCGCATACAATTTACCGACAACGCTAAGAAGGCTTATACCACGGTAATTTATGCAGTCCTGCCGTGACCCTTTTCCCTTATACAATGGCACGATAACGGCTTTGCACCAGTCTCCCGGTACTTGCCCATTTCGCCAGCACAGATTGAAAAGGCGGTACAGCTGACTAGCCACCAGGCCCTGTCCAGCCCTTAGCATCTCGACGGTAATCCTGTCATACCCTGCAGCCTTACCTAATCTCATACTTTTCAACGCTTTCACTATTTCATCCATGCTTATCTCATTTTCATCAACATTTATGTTCGTTTCCGTGGAAGGTGGCAGATGCTGTACCTGCACTTCCTCTCTTTCAAACAAACTTTCAAAATACTCCTTCCATCTCTTTAACACACATTCTTCTCCTTTTATAATGCTCCCATCTTGACTCCTGATTGTACTCAGCTCCGAGGTAGAAGTATTTCCTCTGGCTGTTTTGATGGTTTTCCAGAAAAACTTAATGTTTGACTGGAAATCTTCAGTGAGCCTCCTATCGAAATCATCTTTTCGTTCTTCTTTCTTTCTAGACACAATTTCTTTCGCTGCTGTTTTCAATCTTTTATACTTCGTTCTTGCTTCCTTTATCTCGTCATCCGTTGCCTTTTGAACTTTTTGGTTAGCTTTTGTTGCTAACCAATCCAACCACGCTTTCTTCTTTTCTTGCACAACCCTTTGTACATCTTTATCCATCCACACGTTATCATTCTTTCTCCCTTTCCTTCTTTTAGCTATCCCGCATACCTCAACCGCAACATTTACAACCCCTTTCTTAAATGTCTCCCACAAATCTTCAATCACTCCTATCTCTTCTATCCCTTTAAAACTTTCTTTCAATTTCTCTACATACTCGTCTTTCTTTTCTTTATCTTGTAGATTTTCCACTTTTACTCTGTCCAAAACACTCGTAGGCTCGGCCCCTCGGTGTCGCCACCGTTTAAAGAGGCCACGCATTCGGGCTATGACCAGGAAGTGGTCTGTGTCGAGGCCTACACCGCGGTATGCCCGAGTGTCTAGCACTTTCTTCCTCAGTCTTTCATCCACAATTACAAAATCAATCATACTTCTAGACTCACCCTCATCTCTTGTATACAAATGGATCTTTTTGTGGTCAAACATTGTGTTGGCCACGCACAGATTCCATTCCAAGCATACTTCAAGCAGTCTTCTCCCATTGTCATTCACTCTCTCGTCCCCAAACATACCCAGAACTCCTTCATACCCATCACGCTTTACTCCAACCCATCCATTAAAGTCCCCTAACATCACGATCCGTTCATTTTCTCCGCATTTATTCAAGACTTCTCTCATGCTATCCCAAAATTCCTCTCTCTCTTGTTGTGATTTTAGTGACCCACCTCCACGCAGATCCGTCGGTGCATAGACCCCAAGGATAAATAGGCGAGTGAGTCCGACTTTTAACCTAATCCAGAGGAGTCTTGGGCTTACACATTCATGCTCCATCACACATTCAACCATTCGAGATGAAAGAATGACACCAACTCCCTGACAGCCTCGGCTGGTTTGGGGGACTCCCGACCAGTATGCCGTGTAGGGGCCATGAACCGTGGTGTCACATCCTTTCCTCTTGGTTTCGTTCACGCACAGAATATCAAGGCAACGTTCATCCATCATCTGACATACTTCATCTACTTTACCATTCATTCCTCCTCTTACATTCAACGTAGCGAAGCGGCTCTCAGTGGGCCGCTTTTCGCCCCCGCGAGAAACGAGACGTGATGGGTGGCGAACCACATCGCCGCCATTTTGGTAAATTTTTTGGTTATCCATTGCGTTCCCACGAATAGCAAAGGAAAGGTTTGTCCCCCCCAGCAGAGCCCCGCATGCCAGGGTAAGGCTAGCCTAATTCTGGGGTCGCCCGGTCCCAGGGCAGTGTAGCACGCTAACGACTAGGCTCGCCCCTAGCCATGCATCCATCCGCGCGGCCGACGTTGGATTGGCGGAGGGTAGGAATAGGAAAACGGGAAGGATAGGTGGTGTGAAAAGGAAGAGTAAGGTAAGTTAGGGTAGGAAATAGGAAATGTAGGATATTACCGTCCATGAGGGCAAGGGATAGGACAGTAATAGCTAGGGAAGCCGGGGTCGCATACCCGTATACCATACCACAACTACCGGACAGGTAAATTGGGATGAGTATCCCTCGACTAATTCTATTCACTACATCTAAATACCGACTTCTTCTCTTCTAATATAATATAATAATATAATTAATTCTAATATAATATAATAAATTATTTATATAGAATAATAATATAAATAATAATAATTCTTTTATTTCAGACCGAGATCCATAAGTTGTTCGTAATACATTGCGCACCTTTAATACCAAAGAGATTTAAATATACAGGTATTACTACAACTACTTAAATGTCTTTGTTTAATACTAATGTTATTTCTTTAATATTTATTATTTATATATATATATATATATATATATATATATATATATATATATATATATATATATTTTTTTATTATTTATATAACAGTGGTAGTGCCAGGCGGCAGCTCTTGCTGTCGCACGGATGGGCCGGCTCGAACCGGGGTGGTACCACGACCTCACAGAATACCAGCGTGAAGTAGAGGTTTACCTCTGCGTTTCGCTTGGTGAGTGCAGGTGGCCGGAGGCCCTTTTTACTGGAAATGAGGCATTCCATCTTAGTCCTCACGGGTGACAACGCATCTACATTTTGAATTGTAATAGAGGATAGATGTAGATGTCTATGGGCCGCAGCAACCACTTACCATCAGGTGGACTGTGTGCTCTTTTGTCACCCTTATCCTATAAAAAAAAATTATTACAAATCCACTTATTACTATCATTACAGGATTACCCTAATACGATAAGTCATATTTTAGTTAGGTATGTTAAATATGATAAGATAAACTAACACATAGAAATAACAAGGTAACTTTTGAGAACTCGTTCAGAGAACATCCGAATAAATCAATGAGGGCATTCACGATTTTTTCTGCCACCAGGGCGGCGCCACTTTACAGTGACGTAAAATTTTTAAGAGATTTCATAGCGAGGTCGATAATTTCTTAGGAAAATGTAATCTTTAAGGTTTCTTTCTGTATTATTAATTATATTTTATATTAATTACATTAGAAATTAATAAACCAAACTATAAATATACCTAAAAGTCGATTTATTAAAAAAAAAGAGTTATAAAGTGCAAAAACTTAAATTGAAACCACTGACGCATTGTGTTGTGTATTAATATAATATTCTAGATAATGATAAACTATTATTTTAAACTAATTTCTCAATTAACTGACACTGTAACAAAAAACTTTTCCTCAGACACAACTAGCGACATCTGGTGAGTGGAAGATCATTATCCCTCATTCGCTCAGTCAACGCATTGAGTGTACGTATGTACAATTATTATATATAATGTATAATTACTTTTTAATACACCGTTCCAGTGACTCAGCTTATATTGTACAGGGTTATTTTTCAAAGAGCACCCAAATTTAAACATAAGTTCAAATATATAAATAATGATATACCGTTAGCTTGCAGTTTCAAAAATACGAGTAATTAAGGCTTCTACTTTTATACGAAATTATCCCAAATTGAATGTGATTTATGACCAACAAGGTTTTGCCTACTGATCGACCCTTACGAATGTGTGCGTGCGCAGTAAAATCAATTAAAATTACCAAGTATTTTTAAATTAAAAGATTAAAAGGACAGAATCTTTGAGATTTTCTTAATTCATTGTTCTATTAAAACTTGTGGCGTTTGTGCCGCCACAAATTTTAATAGAACAATGATGGCTTGTGAAGGGCTGTAATGATGATGATAATGATGATTTGCCTATATTTGCCTCCTCTGCAAATTTGGCCGGTTATTGCAACATAAACCTGTATAATCTAAATACGCTGAAGATTCCGAGTTTTACCGACTACATGACGCTTCGTGATGAAAAGACACGATTAGGGCGGCTAAAGCCCTAATCGCGTATTTTAGCGATGAATAATCCCGTTCCGTTAATATTGCAAACATCGCTAATGCGCTATAAAAAAGCTCCGACTTCAGAAGTCGTTATGTAAAAAACATTTTATATTTTTTAGTCTTTAAAGTCGATTGTATAAGTTTATTGTACAAAGTTTTTTACTTGGTAGAGCCATGCTGTAGTTATATTAGAGGTATGGTTGTAGCACGAATGGGTCGGCTCGACCGGGGAAGGGCCACGCTCTCACAGCATACCAGCGTAAAATAGCAGCTTAACGCTGCTGTGTTCCGTTTGATGAGTATAGAGAAACGGACATTTTTTTTTACTGGAAATGAGACATTCCATCTTATAACTCACGGGTGACGACGCATCTGCATTTTGATTTGTAATCGAGGCTAGATGCCGCAGCAACCACTCCATCAGGTGGACTGTGTGCTCGTTTGTCACCCTTATCCTATTAAAAAAGTACTTTTTTATATTATTCTAATCCAGCGCTTAACTACAATAATACCACCTGATGGTAAGTGGTGATGTAGCCTAAGATAGTGAGGCGTACTGACTTGACAAAAGCCTGTTCACTCTTGCTCAAGGCAAGACACCCACATTATAATCCGATGGAAACACAGATGACACACTTTTTCACAGACTTTTTATTCTTTGACTACTTTTAGTTTTTGCAATTAGTTTTTAATTTTTATAAGTTTTCATTTTATTCTACGCAGTTTCCAATTTGAGATAGCATTAAGAAGTTGGCGCCTACGGTCGAAATCGATCGAAAGAAAATCAAAAATTATATGTAATAACGTCAAATAAATTGAATACAAAATGGCATTGGAGACGAAAATATCGTGTAATAATAAAATTAACAGAGCCATTAGGTATAGCGAAATTCGGAGCGTGTTCATACAAATGCAATAAAATTCGATAAACATATAAATAGAAGTATTAAGAGAACGACCACTTACAATTTACATTGAAATATTCCAACTAATACTCATAGAGTGATGACACAGTATATTATTTTTGATCTAAAAACGAAAGAGATGATAAAATTAGACTCATTTTATTTAGAAAAAAATGATAGTTATACATAAGAAAAACTTGTTTCACTGATGAACGGAGATTTTTAAGTGATAAAACTACGCTAAAGTTTTTTTTATGGGATAAGGTGACAAACGAGCACACAGTCACCTGGTGGTAAGTGGTTGCTGTGACCCATAGACATCTAAATCTATCCTCAATAAAGAATCAAAATGCAGATGCGTCGTCACCCGTGAGGACTACGACGTAATGCCTCTTTTTCCAGTAAAAAGGGTCTCCGGTACTCATATATGTATCATGATTATTAATTGTATATTCATGATAATAACATACTTCTTCGGATTTTTAACTAGATTAAAGATATTATAATGTTTTATTTACTTTTAAAGCATTAAATAGACTCACAACTCTTCTGCATGGCATAGGCTTCTCTTCATATATTTTTTTATAGAATTGGGTGACAAACGAGCACCATAGGTATCTACATTTCTCTTCAATTGTGAACCAAAATGCAGACTCGTTGTCACCCCTGAGGACTAAGATGGAATGCCCAGTTTCAAGTAAAAAGGGTCTCCTGTTCTCTACACTCACCATACGAAACACAGCAGCATTAAGTTGCTATTTTACGAGATTTTATTCTGTGAGAGCGTGGTCCTTCCCCGGTCGAGCCGACCCATTCGTGCTACAACTATACTACTAATATAGCTGCAGCATGGCTCTACCACGTTTAAGAAAAGAAAGTTGTGGCTGTGGCTGCAGCACGAATGGCTCAGCATTTCTTTCAGCAGTGCCAATGTAGGAGTTTAAGGTCTATATTAGCTCCCATTCGGCTCAAGCCTCTAAACCTATGAGAGTAGCAAAAGTGTACCTTCAAACAGGTATCACTGATAGAATTTACATCCATGAACCATACCATGAACGCAAGTAAGACGAAAGTGATGGTTTTTGAAAGAGAAGAGAGTAAAACGTTATGCGAAATAAGAATAGAAGGGGAGTTGATTGAGCAAGTGGATGAGTTTGTATATTTGGGATGTTTATTTAGCAGGGATGGTAGATATGATAAGGATATAGAACGACGAGTGAATGCAGGAAATAGAGTGAATGGGGCTCTACACGCTATTATGAGGAGTCAGAATGTGTCAAATAAGGCACGTATGGCAATTCATAATGCTGTGTTAGTCCCTACTTTAATGTATGGTAGTGAAAGTTGGGTCTGGCAGAAGAAGCATGAGAGTAGAATAAATGCTGTAGAAATGCGGTCCTTAAGGAGTATGCTAGGGCTGAATCTAGATGACAGGGTGAGAAATAGTGTGATAAGAGAAAAGTGTGGTTTGCAAGATGACGTTGTGACCAGGATTAAAAAAGGAATGCTTCGGTGGTTTGGTCATGTAGAAAGCATGAAAGAGGAAAGAGTGACAAAGCAAATTTATGTTGCAGAAGTGAACGGCAGGGTCGGGAAGGGACGCCCTAGACGAAAGTTTATCGACCAAATCGGGGATACATTAAAAATGGGCCAGATTAGGAGTACCCTTAACCGACAAGCGTGTATGCGTAGGTATAAAGGATGTGGAGGAAGCGAGAGAGGTGTGTCAGGATCGTGCCAAATGGAAGTCCGTAGTCTCTGCCTACCCCTCTGGGTGACAGGCGTGAGTGTTTATGTATGTAATTTACATCCAAATTGATATCCTACAAGCCAAGTATAATAGGATCCCCAAACAGTTTATGCTTGACAAGAAATACAAAAAACATTTAAATTAAACAAGTTATCTGGAAGATCAGAACCCCAAAGAACTTATTATCTTTACATATTGTTCAAACCCTAATACAGGTATGTACAGGATATCGAAAGAACAAAATATTCATCATACTTGCACAGCTATGTACCTAAACTATAGTCTGTCAGGCTGAATTTATAGTTATAATTCAGCTGGCGATAGCGATAGATTCTAGGAATGTAAAGGATCACTTCAACCGAATGCGACAATACTGAAAAAACCACAAGTGATCTTACCGGACATGGTTCTACAGGTTAGGTTTGATCTATACATGGTAGAACCATGCCACAGCTATATTAAGATTGTAGCACGAATGGGTCGGCACGGCCGGGGAAATACCAGCGTAAAATAGCAGCTTCATGTTGCTATGTTTCGTGTGGTCAGTGAAAATAATCAGAGACCTATTTAGGAAATGAAACCTTCAATCTTAGTTCTTAGGGATGTCAACGCATCTACATTTTGATTATTAATCGAGGATAGATGTAGATGTCTATAAGCCACAGAGCATATTTACAATAGGTTATCTATTTTTCGTTTGTCACCCTAATCTTATAAAATAAAGACAGTCCCCAGAGCAGGGTTTGTATGAGGAAAAAAGTAAAAAGGTTCTCGTGCTACTGGCACGTAAGTAAAGAATTATTCATGTGCTACTGGTGTGTCCGGAGGTCGTCACACAAGGGGCTTAACAATAAACATCTCGGCGCGCTGAGGTTGTTCCCCAAGGTCATCAGTAATCAAGGGAATGCTGAACTTCTTCGAGGAGACTTCATGGTTTAAAAACTTAGATATAATATTCCTGCCCACTTGCTAAATACGCGCTTTAGACGTGTAGTTGCGGAAAACAGCCAGTTACACACTATGAACTAACCCCCCAATACCTCATTTAGTGATTATATTATACTCTTTGGCCTCATATAGTATGACCTCATGGTTGTGCAAATACCTCATTTAGTGCTTATATACTCATTGACCTCAGTGTTGAAACTTATTATATTTTAATATATTTTTCTTTGTCCAAGATATTTTAGGTACTTAGGTACCTACCTATTATTTTTTTATTTATGATGTGAAAACGGTACAGATAATAAAATTAAAAACTAATGGCCAAATACTCAAACGCTACTCAATTTTTCACTCTCGTGGTGTCGCAGTCATTTTGACTTAAAGTGATAGAGACAGCACGAGACTTAACGGCGTCTTAAAATTGAGCAGCGTTTGAGTAATTGGGCATTATTCTTGTAACTAAATAAACCGGCAAAGTGCGAGTCGAACTCGCGCACCGAGGGTTCCGAACAAATCTGTAGGTATATTAGTTTAAAATTATTAAAAATATTTTTATTATATGACGTAAGTAAAAATATATTATGCTTTTCGCAATTTTTCCTTTATCTGTGCTATAAAACGTTGCTTCGTACCAAATTTCAAGATTCTGAGTTCACAGGAAGTACCCTGTAGGTTTTGATTCCCTTGCGAATGTCGAAAATTTACGGCATAAACGGCTGTATCTTTTAATTGCGTTGGCTTAGAAGTTTGAATTTTTCATAGCTCTATGAGACAGTAGACCTGAGTATTTGATATGAATTTCAGCATGATACCTCCACGCGTTCCTGAGAAAAAGGGTCTTGACAGACAGACAGACAGACAGACGGACGGGCAACAAAGTGATCCTATAAGGGTTCCGTTTTTTCCTTTTGAGGTACGGAACCCTAAAAACACAAAATTACCTATTTTTGGTACAGCACATATCTAATTCGTTAGTTGCATAGCTTTATTATTATTATTATAGTAATATAATAAGGAAAAATATCCAAACAAGTTTATAAAGTGACAGAAACATATTGCAGTCGCGGCTGTAGCTGCAGCAAGGTGACGACACTTGGTATTCCTTCTTATTATCTATTTAGGGGCGACAACGCAACTGCCTTTTATTTGTTAGATGTAGGGGTTGATGGTCCACAGATCCACTTACCATCAGGTGAACTGTGATCTAATTTGTCACCCTTAATTGTATAAAAAACAAGAATATAATTGACTCTAACTTTTAAGCTTTTTTTACGTGGTAGAGCCATGCTGCAGCTATATTAGTAGTATAGTTGTAGCACGAATGAGTCGGCTCGACCGGGAAAGGACCACGCTCTCACAGAATACCAGCGTAAAATAGCAGCTTAACGCTTCTGTGTTTCGTATGGTGAGTGTGGAGAACCGGAGACCCTTTTTACTGGAAAATAGGCATTCACAACGCATCTGCATTTTGAATCTTTATTGGTGATAGATGTAGATGTCTATGGGTCACAGTAAGCACTTACCGTCAGGTGGACTGTGTGCTCGTTTGTCACCCTATCCTTTAAAAAAAACTCTAAATATAATGGTCTATAGATAACAATACAACAACTCTTAACGTTTATCATCAGTTAAATTAATGCACACAACAGCAGCAAATGGAGTGTTAGGGAACTGGTAACAGGGAGGACTGGTCTATACCTGATGACAGCAGTTTCTCGGGCAGGGAACCAAATGGTAAATGTGGCTCACCGGAGACAGCGGCTGCGGGATGCTGGACGTCCTGAGCATGCTCAGCCGACGCCGCTGTTCGGCCGTCAGCGATGCGCGACGACTCCTGGCAAGTTCATAGTCCGACAAATCAGCTGAGCCATTGCTCAGGCGTCGAAGTTTTGGACGCAGCATCGTTTTATCATTAAAAGCGTTGTAAACAGAATTTAAAAAAGTACTAAGGACGAATCAAAAGCGCGAAATAATAAAATTCTATTTGTTTAATATACAAGTAGAAACTTAATTGATGAATTTTGTTTTGAGACAGTTCAACTGTTTCAAAGATTTTACTGAGGTTGTTAGAGCTTTTGATTGCATATATTATTAAAAGTTATAATTATACTAGGATTTTAAAAGTTTAAATGCGTTAGTCATTGAAAGCAGTGAAACATAAATTAACCCGGCAAGTACCCCATTAGTTAAATGTTAACTAGAGAAGAAGAACTACTTCACTAAGTTAGATAAAATTGCACTAAAATAAAATCGATAATAATTATAAATTTACATGTCCCAGCCTTACGTTCACTATCCTAGCCCTACATAACCAAAATTAAAAAAAAAATTAAAAACATAAGTTGACTGCAGTAAATATTTTTTTTAAATATAAGTCAAGCGCTATACTAATTAATAAGAAAAGTAATTTAATATTTTTAATTGACTTTTGAATCAAAAATATTTACATTTATTTCACAAACGAAAACATTACGTAGTGCATTAACTACAAGAGCAAAAGCCTATAAAAGTAGGTACTCTGTGAAGCCAACTAATGCACAATTCACAATCACCTTTTCCTCTCCATGTCACTTAATTAATTATTTATTTAAACAACATATTATTGATTACACGTTTTTCACGTAATATAATGGAGATAAAATTTAAAATGAATTTATTTTTAAAAAATTCGAACACTAAACATTCGAAATTACGCGGGAAATAACGACGCTTGTTTGGGATCACCAGCGTGACGGAGCGCGGAAACAAGGAACGTAGACTGAGTGAGCCAAAGCACACATACGAGTTGGCGGCAAATCGCTGTTGCACAATTATCTGTCTGACATTTAAAATTGGATCAGACGCGCGAACATTAGCGCGGTTGATGACAAACCACTTTCGCCTTTATTATTGGGATAATGTTTGGCAGACAGTTCTTTAGAAATTCTAAATAGCTCTTCATAACAAGGCTAAGATAACAAGGCGAGAAAGAATAATTAGATTAAATCTACTGAATTCCAAATAACTAACTAACCATGATAATATTATAACAAGAAAGAAATATTTTAATGAGGCTACAATACGATACAGTCGCAAGTTTGACTAATAAAAAGAATATTGACTTAACTATCATCATGGTTACAGCCATTGAGTTATTATGTACTACGTACTAGAGGCGACACTGCACTAAGTTACGCTGTTCCATTCGACTGCGGCAATGTCACCGCACTTTAATCAGTCGCTCGCTAGGCGCTTGTATAGTCCCACCAACTTATCTGTGAACTGACAGCTTGGCGCTTTTGCGCTGAAGTGTTGCCAGTTCGGGAATATTCCCATCCAAGGGTCTTATGTTCCTACATAGAGTCCAGATACTAGAGTAATTAATTAGTCACGGAATAAAAAAACTAGAACACAGATTTAACAGATATATGTCCAAGAACCAGAAGAAACAAAAATATCATAATTGAACAATTTAAACTTTAATTAAATAATATGCCTTTATGCCTTTTTTACCGGGCGTTATAATTTGCGTTCCTGTGTTTTATGCGGTTTCCGGTTCTTTAACTATTTTGGACAACATTTATAAATGAATCATTGACTAACATCTGAAAAAGAAATGAATTGCATTGACCAATCCATTTATCGGAAATACGAAAGGACGGATCAAACCATAGCAATACTGACTTGTAGCAGCTGATACTCTTTTATAGACCCGATTGAAAGGCATTATCGGTGCTTGCCCTCGAGCTTCTTGCTCACAAAGTTTAATACTTTTAAAATAATGTTTCGGGCATCACTTTTAATGGTTTTTGGCATTTTTTATTTTTCTATAAACTGTCAAAACAATGACGTATCTAGTGACATTTGATTAAATGGCGGCTGTAGTTCACAATTTTGCCGCAGCTGTCAGTTCACAGATAAGTTGGTGGGACTATACAGTTGTCACGTGTTGTGTTGATTAAAAAAATATCTTGATAAAATATATTGTGTTCTTAGATATTGCACAAAAATTCACGAAATATTAGTAAAAACCAAGGAATCACTTTTCATCGACAAGTAAGATACTTAAATAATAAAAAAACATTATAGATTAATAATTAAAAAGTTATTTCTTTGGTGCCAACTTGTGTCATGGAATATAGATTATGAAATTAATTTGTTCAGATACGAAATTTCTGTGAGCAATTGTAGAACGATTATATTATGCACAATTTTTTTTGTAGAAATAAATAGAAGTATTTATAATTAGGCTAAATTTCTTACGTATAAATTTGCTGATTATTTTATTTTTAGGTTTCCACGTCCAAACCACGAAAACCGAGAAAAGTGGATTAAATTCGTTCAAAATAATCGTAGAGAAGAGATGTGGTTACCAACAAATCATACATACATTTGTTTCTTGCATTTTAATGAAGAGGATAAATATAGTACGAAGAAGGCATAAATTTACAAAACTTATATTGTTTAAAGGCACTTAATTAAATTCCTAATACATATTTTTACAATAACGTTTATAAATTTTATTAAGTGAAATTAATTTGCAGCAAGAACAACAAATAATACGTATAATTCATGTGTAAACAGAAATGATAGAAGTTTTTAAAGTTTTACTATGTTTTCTCACAGTAATTCATAAGGCATAATTTATAAAAAGTATCAGCTCTGTGTCCTTGCCTCACGCAAACTTAGGTTAGGGCTTTTGGCGACCCAGTTCTAGATTTAAATAAATATATTTCATTAGATTCGAATTTATATAGTTATCTTATAAAATATTTATATAAAAATGTAATTAAAATGCCATTGTGATAATATTATATATTATCATATTAATTAATCTCATATCATGCAAAATACGAGTAAATGACAAATTATTAAAAATTTAACTCATTTTAATAAATTAATTAACAATATATGGAATCTAAATAAACAATAATTAAATACCTACTGATCATTCTACCTACGCATAATCTATTATGATAAAAAAAACCGCGCATGCGCGGTAAGACTGTTTACGGCACATACACAACGACATAGAGTAGCGCAAATTTTTTGTTTGAAATAGCTGTTCTAGTACGTAAGTACATTATACTTTTTTATATAGGATTACAACCCTTCAAAGGTCAACTGCCTTACATAGGCCTTTCCCAAGGAATGCCACAAAGCACGGTCCTAAGCCACCTGTATCTATCGACTGCATGTCTTACCAGGTCGTCACTTCATCTAGTAACTTTTGACTTAATTAGAAAAGTACAGACAGCAGCATTTAAAGCCAGCCCAATCCCAAACCAGTACAAACCCACAAGCAGTCGACAGACATGGGTACTTTATTCATTTTTATACGGTAACAGCCTATTAAAAGTAACTTCCACTGCTGAACAGAGGTCCCCCATAGATTGCCATAATTGGACTGATATTTAACAATATTCCACGCTTGGCAGGTGAGCTGGTAACCGCAGTTTTATTATTCTAATAATTATTAGGAATATGCTGGTGCTTACCTCTTAATTTTTTCCATAGGGAACACGCCTATCGAACCGATAGTGGATATTCTTACACCGCGACTACATAGTTTTTTTTTTATAAATAATAAACAAATATTGCTAGTATTAAATTAATTTGACGAAGATATCGCGTCACAAAAAAAGAACTGAATGGTAAATTACTATTCAATTGTTTATTGTGACGCTTTTTTTTGTGACTTAGTTTTTTAGAACTGTTCTCAAAGACTGTATAGTCGAATGAGGGCATCCACGACCTTTTCTGCCACCAGGGCGGCGCCACTTTACAGTGAGGTAAAATTTTTGACAGATTTCATAACGGGGATGATAATTTCTTAGGAAAATGTAATCTTTAAGGTTTCTTTCTGTATTATTAGTTATATTTTATGTTAATTACATTAGAAATGAATAAACTAAACTATTAAATATAACTAACAGCCGATTTTTTTAAAAAGAGTTCTAAAGTGCAAAAAATTAAAAATCAAACCATTGACGGATTGTGTTGTGTATTAATATAATATTCTAGATAATGATAAACTATTATTTAAAACTAATTTCTCAATTAACTGATATTGTGTAACAAAAAAGTTTACCTCAGTCACAACTAGCGACATCTGGTGAGTAGAAGATTATTAGCCCTCATTAGGCTCTTCCCTTTTGAAGTCGGCTTAAAGAAATATAAAACAAACATCCCCACACTGTTAAATAATTGAACGCAATAGTGACAAGAAGTGGAAAAAATAAATAAAAAAGTAGATAAAAATATTTTGACAGAACAACCATAGAATCTATGAGGACAACACTAAAATGAAATAGGCAATACCTAGCCAGCATCTACAAAACTGTACTCCGTAGTTTTCTGTTTGCTTTGAGTTTTAGAGAATCCAAATAGTATAAATATCTCTAAGTATTTCTTGTTAGTCTGTAGTGTAAATATAATAAAAATGTTTATATTGGTAACTATATTTACCTAAAATATCAATGGTCGTAGCGGGATCTCCACACGTGAAAATGTGTGAAACGTGTGTTATAAGTAACTACGTAAGTTTGTGTATACATCTATTAAAGTGGAATCTGTGTTGTCCTGTGTAAGATCTAAGGAAGTAGAGAGAAGCTCCTTGAAGAACGGCCTAGTAAGCTCAAGCAGTATTTGAAATGCAGCAGAATTCGAAAACGTGACTATGTACCATAAACAATCGAAATTTCTACCAATTTAAAAATTATGTTTTTATTATACAAGTATATATTTTATATTACACACACACACACACACACACACACACACACACATGCGCGCGCGCGCAAAACCATATACACGCGCACGCACACACACACACACACACACACACACACACACACACACACACACACACACACACACACACACACACACACACACACACACACATACACACACACACCCACACACACACACATGCATACGCTTGCATGTACATACACACACACGCACATACACATGCATACATTTCTCAATTTTATATTTAATTGAAAACTAGAAATTGTTATAATTGTAGCACTTATAATTGTAAGCATGTACTTATTATATACCTACTATTATCACAGAATAAATAATAGTACTAACGTACTATTATGGGGATTGAGACTGTTACTCTTTAACACAGGTTATTCTGTACCTAGCTAGGAGGACAGACCTACATCCACTAGATTGACAATCATATTTTATATAGATAGTACAAACGATGTAATGTCCGTCCCACCCATGTAGGTACTACAATCGCTTTAATATAAATAAAGTTTATTATTATAATGCGAAGATATTTCACAAGCAAATCTATTTTTCATAAATGCTTTTATTGAATAAGCTAATCCCAATAGTTTTATGTTTTACTAGCTATTCATCGCGACTACGCCCGCGTGTAATTACGATTGGATTTCATGGGTTTTAATTTTTTGCTCGGAACCCTAATTCTTTTTCTAAAATAAAAGTAGCCTAAGTTACTCCTTATAAGGAGCTTATAATATCAGCTACCTACCAGCGAAAGTCCCGTCAAATTCAGTCCGGCCGTTTCGGAGATTAGTTTGAACAAACAGACAGAGAGACAGACAAAAATTTAAAAAATTGTGTTTTTGTTATAAGTATTCCATATATTTTCATTCACATTTAGTTAAAAACTGTTATTTTGACATTACAAACAGACACTTTCTTTGTACATGGGCGGCGGTAGTCACCGTCAGGTGAGCCGTATGCTCGTTTGCCCTCTCTCCTATAAAAAAAAACACTTCAATTTTATTTATTTGTATAGATTAAATCACTCACCCGACTCTATTTATAATGTTTGAGTAATTTATTCTTATGTTGAAAGCCTAATTGCGAAAAAAGCGTAACATAAACATATTACAAGATACAAAGTTACTTAAGACAACTGCATTAATTTCTTTTTGTTTAAAATTTGGGATAAATGGCACAGTTTCTAAACAATGTCAGTCACTATTCCTTTAGAAAAATGATAAAGAAATAATGTTATACAAAGCTTAAACGTAAAGGAAATCAACACCTTTCCTTCCCATTTTTAATGTTGTTGAGATTACTTGCACGTGTTTTACTGGAATCTATAACAATCTGCCAGCAAAATGTTTTGTAAGCATAAAATAACATTTACATATCTATTTTGTCATCTTCATATAGGCAAAGAATACATAACAGAGGTGTTACATCCATTTATAAATATGATAAAATCTATCAGAGAATTCGCAGTAAACAATAATACTTTATTGCTTGAAAAAAAAATGTTTTTATAGAAAGAAGGACAAATACGCTTGTTAATAAACATCTACATCTTTCCATAAATAAGAATTTAAAAAAACACTGCTGCTTTTTTACGCTGGTATTATATTTGAACCGCGGTCGAGAGCCTATATTCGTCCTGCAACCATAAAATAGCATCAGCAGCGTGGCACTACCTCGTAAATTGTGTATTTTTAAAGATAGTTAAAAAAACACGCGCTTGAAACGAATTATTACGCTTTTGCGAAAGTATTAAGTATTCTTTTTTTTATAGAATAAGGATGACAAACGAGCACACAGTCCACCTGATGGTAAGTGAATACTGTGGCCCGTAAACATCTACATTTATCCTCGATTAAGGATCAAAATGCAGATGCGTTGTCACCCCTGAGAATTAAGATGGAGTGCCTTGTTTCCAGCAAAAAAGGTTTTCAGTTCTCTACACCCACCATACGAAACACAGCAGCATTAAGCTGCCATTTACGCTGGTATTCTGTGAGAGCGTGGTCCCACCCCGATCAAGCCGAACCATTCGTGCCACAACCATAATATAACTGTAGCGTGGCTCTACCACGTAATAAATATTATTCAATGTATAAAATTAATACACTTCTAACGTAAGCCGCCCGTAACAGAGCACCGCTGTGGCTATTTTACGAGTAGCCATACATCTGCAGCACAAATTGATCGCCTCGACCAGGGCATGACCACACTCTCACAGAACACCAGCGTGAAACAGCAGAATAATGCTGCTGTGTTTCGTATGGTGAGTACACTCACTAGACACGTAGACTTTTTAAGGCTTTAACTAGCCTGAATGACCTTGACGAAACGGCGATCGCAGAGATTTTAGCCGACGTCAACACCGTCTAGCAACTACGTTCTGTATTACTTATAAAAGTGCAAGGATTAATAGACTACAGAGGTGACAATTATATAAGTGACATACTGCCTGTTATGCTTGCGCATCACTGAGAATTATGTCGCGGTTACGCATCTTCAATTACATTGTGCTCTAGCTTTTTCTGGTAGGCGCCACGAGCTATCAAGTGTTCAAGTTTCAAGTACGTAAGAGTTTTTAATTATATATGTTAAATCGTATTTATTTGTGTCGTATAAGTAGATCTGGTTCAAAGCGTTCGCTGTAAATTTTTCCCGAATTTGATCCCCGTCAGCACGAATGAAATTTGTAATTGCAATTTTCGTCAACACGCATTGGGGCATCGCGGCGGGCATTTCCTTGCCCTACAACCCTCTCAGAAATAAAAAAGAGTCCTGTGCCCAGTAGAGGGACTTGTATAGCCTATTACTTTACTTTGTAGCAATATTCATATTCGTTTCAGATACAGAAGGGTACCTTATGCTGACAAAAATATCATGTGGAGGCGACGAAAACGTAAAACATCTTTGTACCTAGATAAAATGTTCGAGAGATTGTGAGTCATGTCATAAGCCACATTTTCTATAGAGCGTAGAACATTACAGATAGGGCAAAATAAAAAATAATACAAAATATTATGGGAACTATTTATTAATAATATATACATTGATAGGTATTTATAATAAAAATAATGAACAAGCTGCAAGGTTCAACTAATAATGTCTTTTTTTAAACACAAAAAGAAATTGATACCTATTGCAGCCGCCATATTGGCTTTACATTTCGACAGCACTATCGACTTCAACACCCTCGAAAACCATGAAAATGACACCCAAGATGAAAAAATTGGTACCTACTTCAGCCGCCAACTTGGATTTACATTTCGACAGCACTATCGGCTACAACACCCTCGAAAACTATGAAAATGACACCCAAGATGAAAAAATTGATACCTATTGCAGCCGCCATCTTGGATTTACATTTCGACAGCACTATCGGCTACAACACCCTCGAAAACCATGAAAATGACACCACAGATGAAAAATTTATATATTTTGCAGCCGCCATCTTGGATTTACATTTCGACAGCACTATCGACTTCAACACCCTCGAAAACCATGAAGATGACACCCATGATGAAAAACTTGGTACCTAATTCAGCCGCCATCTTGGATTTACATTTCGACAGCACTATCAGCTTCAACACCCTCGAAAACCATGAAAATGACACCCATGATGAAAAAATTGATACCTATTGCGGCCGCCATGTTGGATTTACATTTCGACAACCCTATCGGTTTCAAAACCCTCGAAAACCATGAAAATGTCACCCATGCCAAATATTGCATACCTTAAGCGAAAGCGCAAGGTAATGTTCTACTATCGCCTAAAAATTAAAATTTCAACATTTTATCGAATAAAATCGTATCTAGCAATCATATTATACATATAAATGATATAAAAAGCACATTGTTAGAAAGATAAATGATTGTTGAACTTATTAATAATTTTTTTAAATCGATTAATTGCTATTTTTAAATAAAAAAAGGGTTTTAGTGGCTTATGGTGTGGATTTATCATGTCCCTGTGGCTTGTAAACACTATAACTTTTAAAAATATAAATTGTTTAACTCAATCTATTTTTTAATCTCTTCATCTATCATGTGGGAAGCCACTGAATGTAAATGGCAGTGTAATTTTGTTTTGTTTAGCTATAAATAATTTAATAAATTGTTACTGTAAATGGGGATCTACAGCCACAGAGTAGTTTAGTTCACAGAGTACCTTTGTATTAAGTTAAAGTTTAGTTCGGCTTCAGTCGCCGTCGTGAGTGGACATTGTTTTGGTTGTTTTCAGCGGCTCAAAAAGATCGCTGTACAAATACACAATATTCGAATAACCAAATTTCTTAAATACTTGATTATAATAATAATAAGAGATTTTTTTATTACAATATTTAAAAGCACAGAATAAATAATAGTACGTACTAAAAGTAAGTAGTATAATTTTTTTGTCATGGGTGACATTTTCATGCTTTTCGAGGGTGTCGAAACCGATAGGGTTGTCGAAATGTAAATCCAAGATGGCGGCCGCAATAGGTATAAATTTTTTCATCATGGGTGTCATTTTCATGGTTTTCGAGGGTGCTGAAGCCGATAGTGCTGTCGAAATGTAAATCCAAGGTGGAGACTGCAATAGGTATAAAATTTTTCATCATAGGTGTCATTTTCATGGTTTTCGAGGGTGTTGAAGCTGATAGTGCTGTGGAAATGTAAATCCAAGATGGCGGCTGAATTAGGTGCCAATTTATTCATCATGGGTGTCATTTTCATGGTTTTCGAGGGTGTTGAAGCCGATAGTGCTGTCAAAATGTAAATCCAAGATGGCGGCTGCAAAATATATAAATTTTTTCATCTTGGGTGTAATTTTCATGGTTTTCGAGGGTGTTAAAACCGATAGTGCTGTCGAAATGTAAATCCAAGATGGCGGCTGATATAGGTATCAATTTTTTCATCATGGGTGTCATTTTCATGGTTTTCGAGAGAGTTGAAGCCGATAGGGTTGTCGAAATGTAAATCCAAGGTGGCGGCTGCAATGGGTATCAATTTTTTCATCATGGGTGTCATTTTCATGGGTTTCGAGGGTGTTGAAGCCGATAGTGCTGTCGAAATGTAAATCCAAGATGGCGGCTGAAGTAGGTACCAATTTTTTCATCATGGGTGTCATTTTCATGGTTTTCGAGGGTGTTGAAGCCGATAGTGCTATCGAAATGTAAATCCAAGATGGCGGCTGCAATAGATATCAAGTTTTTCATCTTGGGTGTCATTTTCATGGTTTTCGAGGGTGTTGAATCCGATAGTGCTGTCGAAATGTAAATCCAAGATGGCGGCTGAAGTTGGTACCAATTTTTTCATCTCGGGTGTCATTTTCATGGTTTTCAAGAGTGTTGAAGCCGATAGTGCTGTCGAAATGTAAATCCAAGATGGCGGCTGCAATAGGTATCAATTTTTTCATCATGGGTGACATTTTCATGGTTTTCGAGGGCGTTGAAGCCGATAGTGCTGTCGAAATGTATTTAAACTACTTTAATAATTCCGTATAATCATGTTATACGTAATTTTTATAATGCGCTTAAGGTATGCCCAATTGGATTTACCAATATATTTATACTACTTACTTTTAGTATGTACCTACTACTATTATTTATTCTGTGCTTTTAAAATATTGTAATAAAAAAATCTCTTATTATTATTATAATCAAGTATTTAAGAAATTTGGTTATTGGCGGCTGCAATAGGTATCTTTTTTTCATCATGGGTGTCATTCTCATGGTTTTCGCGGGTGTTCAAGAGCCCTCTTACATTTAGGCGTTTCGCAAATTTAAGTATTTTACGCACCGAGCGGGCGGCGTGCTACGCGACTGATACTTTCTTTCATATCTATTCACTCGCTCGCACTATAACACTGTGAGTATGGCGATTAAACGATCTTGATCTTCAATAATACAAAGTTTTCTTAGGATGGACTTCAGTGGATGGAATATTTTTTGTGTGCCATTTTAATGTTATCTTATTAATTTATTATTATATAATTATATAATTTATTATTATATACCATTTTGATATATTATTCATTATTTATGAAATTATGTGCCAAAATAAGTACACATAAATATTTTAATTGTTACGCCGTAACCGAATAATTAACCGGTAGAATAGTGGTATAAATAAATAAACGGTTGCAACTTGTTTTAATAAATATAACAACCAAATGTAACTAATATTTTTTTATCGGTACTTACAGTCAATTACCATACTTTTTATTACAAAAATATTTGCTGCGACGGCATTGACCGAACTTTTCTCGAGTCGATAACTTCAGGCAGTAGGTACTTTTCATAAAAAGCTAGTAACATGGGTAACATATTGAAAATCTAAAATTAGTCGTCTTTGTAAATTTTTAGTACTTTTACTGCATAATCTGGGCCAATACATATTATGGAAAGTATTCAGACATTTTTATTTGCTAAATGAAGCTGGCCTTGGATTTGGTAAAACCAGTCATTATTTTGATTTAATGTTACACTTGAATCACTGAATTTATAACCTTTAACTTTTTTTGTCGAAAGGCCGTGTCAAAATCTATTCCGAAAGCTGAAATAGGACGTTTAACTTCAATAAGGCCGTCGCTGTATAAACCATTAGGTGAAGCCCTCAAATAACAATGATCTAGGTCAATGAATAGACCACATTTTTCTATAATAATATTTTCATGTTTGCTCAATTGTGCCAATGCTACAGACTCGTTGTCCCTACCATATTTAATGGAAGAGACTTGATCTAAATTATAACTATATAAAATAGTTTTAAACTGATCGATCAAAAATTGCGGTCGTAGTTGACGACGCTCTGCGTCGCAGGCAATCGACGCACACTACGGTAGTATCGAAATGATGCAGCGCCCGAAATCAACGGACGCAGGTCCAGCCTCGGCAAGCGCTCGCGCGTTAATGACATACAACTTTATAATTTGTGGTTAATGATCGCAGATGGCCGGCGCAGTGAAATATATAGTACTTTTATTTAATTAATTAAAATATAATAGTAACGATTTAAAAAGTAAAAATAATAGTATAGTTTAAGCAAATGTTGATGATTATTTTGGTATATTTACGTCTAAGTGATGTAGAACTTCGGAAATATAGAGGCTTGTATCGAAGCTTTTTTGGTCGTTTTTAGAATTATGTTGAATTTTTTTTCCTAGCGTGAAAAGCATATAACGAAAATGTATTCCATTATTATTAAAGTGTAGGATATTTGGGAGATAAAAATAATTTTTTTAATGGTAGATATTGAATAGAATCTACAAATTAGAGCTCCCAAATCATGTCTTCGAGAGTTTTTGCCTAAACATGCATCGGGAGAATGATTATTACTGATTAAATAAATAAATTATCTAAAATCCGATCATAGCTTATTTGAGAAGAGAAAACGAACTATTTTTACCAAGTAATTGTTATTTCAAGCAACGAACGATAAACATACAATTTCAACGAGGAAACCACGTAATTTCGGGTTTTGTTGTAATACGCCTCTGAAGAAGATAGTGCTGTCGAAATGTAAATCCAAGGTGGCGGCTGCAATGGGTATCAATTTTTTTATAATGGGTGTCATTTTCATGGGTTTCGAGGGTGTTGAAGCCGATAGTGCTGTCGAAATGTAAATCCAAGTTGGCGGCTGAAACAGGTACCAATTTTTTTATCATGGGTGTAATTTTCATTGTTTTCGAGGGTGTTGAAGCCGATAGTACTGTCGAAATGTAAATCCAAGATGGCGGCTGCCATAAATATCAATTGTTTCATCTTGGGTGTCATTTTCATGGTTTTCGAGGGTGTTGAAGCCGATAGGGTTGTCGAAATGTAAATCCAAGATGGCGCCTGCAATAGATATCAATTTATTCATCATGTGTGTCATTCTCATGGTTTTCGCGGGTGTTGAAGCCGATGGTGCTGTCGAAATGTAAATCCAAGGTGGCAGCTGCAATGGTTATCAATTTTTTCATGATGGGTGTCATTTTCATGGGTTTCGAGGGTGTTGAAGGCGATAGTGCTGTCGAAATGTATTTAAACTACTTTAAAAATTCCGTATAATCATGTTATACGTATTTTTTTATGCGCTTAAGGTATGCCCAATTGGATTTACCAATTATATTTTTGCAATATATAACAGCCGGATCAGCGCGCGATTCTGATCCATCCACAAATGCTAAATTTCAGCAAGCACTGTCAAATTCAATAGGAGTGACCGAAAAATCGGTTCTTGATATAGAAGGGTAAATAAATTATTTAACCTATAAAGTAAAATCACTTTATTAAAAATCAAAATAGCCCAATAGCTTTATTAACACGAGACACATAATTGTACGAGTGCTTACAATACTTAACATTATTTTACTGAAATCTCAGAAAGTTTTTTTTAATAGAATAAGGATGACAAACAAACACACAGTCCACCTGATGGTAAGTGGTTGCTACGGCCCATAGACATCTACATCTATTCTCGATTACGTATCAAAATGTAGATGCGTTTTCACCCGTGAGGACTAAGATGTAAAGCCTCGTTTCCAGTAAAAAGGTTCTCCGGTTCTCTACACTCACCATACGAAACACAGCAGGGTTAAACTGCTATTTTATATGGTATTCTGTGAGAGCGTGGTCCTTCGTGCTACAACTATACCTACTACTAATATAGCTGCAGCATGGCTCTTTCACGTAAGAAAAAATTGACGTTGAAAATTTAAGTATTTTCAGAAGCAACTTTGCAATTACTTTCTTTTAAGTGAATTTTTGTGGAATCGTCTTTTGCAAACCGCCACCTGAAATACGTACAATTTTTTTTCGATAACGGCGTGAAATTACAAAACGTTCCCCATGCATATCAATGTGGCTCTATTCAACCTCTTAATATGGACATACCTCGGGATTCAGAGATTTTATAAGTTTTCATGAGTAGATAATGGAAGATATAATATTATATTATTACTGTCCCGTGTGAGGCAACCTTTATACTTATATACATATTCTCATCATAATTTTATGGTTGGTTAGAAAAATTATATCAAGTGCATACTTTCACAGGGTAATTTTTTTTTTATTATTTTTACCCAGCAAGTAGTAAAGCAACTACAATCCCATCGGTAAGTGGTTATGTAGCCTAAGATGGTGAATTGCACTGACTTAAAAAAAAAAACCTATTCACTCTTGCCTAATAGTACTAGGTAAGTATTATTTGCGACCTATTTGTGTGTGTGTATGTGTGTGTGTGTGTGTGTGTGTGTGTGTGTGTGTGTGTGTATGTGAAGAAAAGCGTGTGAGAATACGTGAAGAGGAATATAGGTTGAGTACTACTTCGCTTACCTGTACGAGGTTGCCACTCGAGAACCTTGCTTCCTATTTTTTATCGGTTTTCCAAGTTATATAGCCAGCCCATTGCCATTTCACTTTAATATTCCGTTGGGCTATGTCAGTTACTCTGGTTCTACTGCGAAGATCTTCATTCCTAACTTTATTACGTAGAGAAACTCCTCTCCAATTTAAATTTTTCACATTTTTTAGATGATAGTTTATCTAACATAAAAAAAAACCATAAACCCAAGAATGTCTTTATATAGTTATTTATACTTAGGGAAGCACCATTTTTTTATTTATTTAAATTGTTTGATTTAATTTGATAACAGTGTACCTAAATGTAAGTATCTGTATCTATATTTTCCTCCCCAATAATATTTTATATAAAGTCATACTCATAAAAACAGCATTTTATTGTAATACATAATATAAAATTCAGTATCAACTAATTAATAAAAATATGCAACAACAAAATTACATAAGTATTAAAAACTACCGAAATCTAAGTAACGAGAGCATGTTCGTCGTTCCACATCTAAATTATACAAAAATGCATTTTTCAATTTCACCACATAATCAACGTCGCCGCGAAAATTTCTTCTTCTTTGGGTACTTTAAAAATTAATTTATTTAGAAAATAATATTTACAGTTACCAGTGTACAGATATTAACTAAATTAAGTATTTCTAGTCATAAAAAAAATTATAATTGAGTATAAACTTTTAAAAAACTAATATACAGGGTATTTTTGGAACGCTCCCGAAAACTAAGACAGGCGACAGCACCAAGTATACCTTTGATCATGGGTCACAAATAAATTTGATCCTGATGAAAAAAAAATCATATTTTTACAACGTTTTATTAGATTTATTCACGCGCCATCATGTTAGTACAGCTAAATGAAACGATAATTTCATAAAAAAAAATCATGAAAATACTGAAACCTAAAACCAGCAGTGGAATAACTGAATTCATATCAGCTGATTAAAGGTCAATGTACGCGCGAACGCAAATTCGCGCGGTCCGCAACTAGCGGGCTATACCACAATACCTAATAATTTACAACACTTGTCTAAATACCTAACTTATCTACTTAACATACTATTTTGCCACTGTACTTGTTTCCACGTAGCCATTTTAATCCGAATTTACAGGTTAAATAACCCAAATAACTGGTTCGATTTCCCGCTAATAACAAAATACATAAATGAAATGTAACCAAGGTTAAAGTCATGCGTTTTTATTCATCGTGTAGGTATGTTTATTATTCTCAAGTATTCAGTTATGTATGTATTCAGATTAGTTCAGTACTAAGTTATTTAAAAGAATTAGTTATGAAACAGCTTACCGCTCTAAATCCTCCGTGGTCTTATGAGATGCGGCTCAAATTGTGCTCCATTCATTTCAAGGCAGATTTGGGCTCGGTGTTGCGTCTCCTCATGGAGGCGGGGCATCATCGTGTGATCTTCGACACAGTCCGTACGTAGTTTGTCGAAAACATCCACGATCCTTTTGTAGTTTCGTCAGCACTATCACACTCACGATTAAAAACCCTTTCTTTCACATACCCCACAGAAAGAAGTCTTAACGGGGTCAGATCTGGTGCGCGAGGTGGCCAAGCGTGTGGTCCTAGTCCGCCAAATCCAGCGATCATCAAATAGCTCATTGAGGAGCTCACCATTATACTGGAACCATGTGCGGCGATATTCAGCCAACGATAGGTCGTCTAAAATGTCTGTCAACTGTTCTTTTATAAAGTTTAGGTATCGCTGTCCGTTCAGTCGCTGTGGCAGAAACACTGGTCCCAGTATGCGATCCTTAAATAAACCTGCCCATACGTTAACCGACCATCGGGTTTGGTGCCCGGTTTGTCGAACAGCGTGCGGGTTAACCTCTGAATACACGTGTGTATTTCTTCGGTTCCACAGGCCGTTTCTGGTAAATGTCGACTCATCCGTTCAGATAATGTGCTCAATGGAACCAGCCACACGTTGTTGCTGGTATAATAACCAACGGCAGAAAACTCGTCGGCGGTCGTGATCGCCGGGAACTAAAGCTTGCACTTTGTGCAATTTGTATGGGCGCATTCGGTTACGCTTCAACACTTTGTGCACTGCACAGTATGACACACTTGTTCCATCCCGACGTCTTAACAATTTATTTAGCGATACTTCGTGTACCTAGGTTCGGATACATAACATGTTGTCGTGTTCACAATCACTATAAACGTACGCGTTAAGCATTATTAAAACAAAAAACGTAACAACAAGTAACAAAATCAACACGGAACTGTTTCAAAAACTACAATTAAACTGAAACCTACTGCGTCACAGCGTGATGCGATGCGGTCGAGTGGAGGGAGGTTACAGTCGCGTTCTAAAGTACTACATGGTATTGGGATATTGTTTTATAATATTATAGTAAGTAATTAATTGTTTTATTGTAGAATCATAATAGGTGCCTTACTTGGAATTAAAAATGGATAATGTTTACTTGAGCATTATTTGTTATTTCTATCGTAAAATATAAAGTAGTTTGTAACAAGAAAACTTAAGGTAAGAGTGGCACGCCGTCCATTATGTCGTCTTGGGTCACATGGAAGCCAGATGTTGAAGGTGTGTTGGTGTAACTGGATGCTACTTCATCATCACTTTCATCTTCGCTTGAGCTTGCGTCATCAGGTCGATCACATGGTAATTTTTTCGGTATTCTTCCTCAACACTTTTAAATTTAAGGCACAATTTTCCCCATTCACCTTCTCCTATCATATTTACCTTTTCGTTCACTAGTTTAGTCATAAAACAATAGATATAAATAATTTTTCTTTCCTTCCTTTTTAAAACATCGTCGCGAATCGCAAAGTAAGCTGTGTATGCGACTGTATTTTTGGAGCGTACAAAGCGCGGGAACCAACAGCATGCAGGCACAGTAATACTGGCGGATTGTTCCCCCGTCGCGCCCCCTTCGTACCAATATGTGATAAATCGCTGTGCCCAAGTTCAAGGCCAGCGTTCTTTTTTCACCGTTCGCGCGTACATTAACCTCCATTAGTCAGGTGGTCATTAGTGAAGCGATCGAGCGGAACCAAGGCTCCAAAGTCTTTGCCAGAGATCTGTCTGCCAGAAAGAGCCAACTGTCAAAGCTGAAGACCGAATGTGGCAGCATCGTTTCCGGGGCACCTGAGATTTTGAGTGAGATTGAGAGGTTCTATGGGCAGCTGTACACGTCATCGTTGGAGCCACACGCAAGTGTGAGTAACGATCCAAGAGCGAGTCTTATTAGACACTATTCCGAAGATATCCCGGACGTCAGTCTGAGCGAGATTAGAATGGCTCTCCAGCACCTTAAAAACGGCAAGGCCCCAGGCGAGGATGGAATTACAGCGGAGCTTCTGAAAGCGACTTGACTCTGACTTCCAGCCTCCCGAACAAGCCGGTTTCCGAAAGGGCTTTAGCACCATAGACCACATACATACCCTACGGCAAATTGTACAGAAGTCCGAAGAGTACAATTTGCCACTATGTCTGGCGTATGTGGACTATGAGAAAGCCTTTGATTCCGTCGAAATTTGGGCGGTGCTGCAGTCCCTTCAGCGGTGCCAAGTTGACTGTCGGTATATCGAAGTGCTGAAGTGTTTGTACAGTAGAGCTACGATGGCTATCCGAGTACAGAACCAGAGTACGAAACCTATCCAATTGTAGAGAGGTGTAAGACAGGGTGACGTTATATCCCCGAAACTCTTCACCGCTGCATTGGAAGACGTTTTCAAGCTTCTGGACTGGAAAGGATACGGAATTAACATCAATGGCGAGTACATCACTCACCTTCGATTTGCCGACGATATAGTCCTCATGGCAGAATCGCTGGAGAAACTAAGCACTATGCTCAATGACCTCAATAGTGTCTCCCAACGGATAGGTCTTAAGATGAACATGGACAAAACAAAGATTATGTTTAATGTCCATGTCACACCTATGCCGGTAGTTGTTGGGAGCACTAAGCTCGAAGTTGTTGACGAGTATGTTTACCTGGGACAAATAGTCCGACTAGGTAAGTCCAACTTCGACCGAGAGGTCAATCGACGGATTCAACTCGGCTGGGCAGCGTTCGGGAAGCTACGACACATCTTCTTGTCAGAAATACCTCAAAACCTTAAAACAAAATTGTACAACCAGTGCGTGTTGCCAGTGATGACTTACGGAACTGAGACGTGGTCCTTCACTGCTGGCCGTATGAGGAAGCTCAAGGTCACTCAGCGAGCTATGGAGAGGGCTATGCTCGGAGTTTCACTGCGTGATAAACTTAGGAATGAGGACATCCGCAGTAGAACCAGAGTAACCGACATAGCCCAACGGATTAGTAAGCTGAAGTGGCAGTGGGCCGGCCATATAGGTCGAAGAACCGACAACCGATGGGGAAGAAAGGTTCTCGAGTGGCAGCCTCGTACCGGTAGGCGAAGTGTAGGGCGTCCCCCCACAAGATGGAGTGACGACCTGGTAAGACATGCAGGAAGTCGATGGATGCAGGTGGCTCAGGACCGTGCTTTGTGGCATTCTTTGGGGGAGGCCTATGTTCAGCAGTGGACTTGTGAAGGGCTATAATGATAATGATGATGAGTCAGGTGATATCAATTCAGTTTTCACTGCTGGTTTTATGTTTCAGTATTTTCATGATTTTTTTATGAAATTATCGTTTCATTTAGCTGTACTAACATGATGGCGCGTGAATAACGCTAATAAAACGTTCTAAAAATATGATTTTTTTTTCATCAGGATCAAATTTATTTGTGACCCATGATCAAAGGTATACTTGGTGCTGTCGCCTGTCTTAGTTTTCGGGAGCGTTCCAAAAATACCCTGTATATTTGAGCGAAGGCGCTCCAACACCGACGCGCGGTCCACCCTCGACGATGTCCGAAAACGGACTGCGACAGGGCGACGGAGCATGCGCGCTCGCGTAAATATATTCAATTTCAGGGAAAAATTATATATTCTCTTATAAAACGGGGAATAAAAATAAAACTCTCAAAAATATTAATATTTTTCATCAAAATTTAATATCTTTCGCCAAGTCGAGCAAAAAAGCGGCACGGCCCTACCATCCTTTTCTCGAAGCATTTCAGGCAATTTCCGAAACCCTATAACTTCGTTATGGATAAAACTAGAAACCTGAATTTTTACTAACCAAGTAGGCATTGTATAAACTCAGTATATTTCAAATTTTATTAAATTTGAACCAGTAGTTTAAGAGTTATAACTAGTCAAAGTTTCTTAATTTTGTCACTCACTGACTGACCGATCATCAGGCACTTCTAGCAGACATGGAAACTTCAAATTTGGAATACAATTATTGTTTAATATATTAATTAAGGAAAAATTAAAATATTTTACAATTTCGGTCCGGTTTTCGAGATACACCAACTGCATAAATAACTTTGTAATCCCATATAAACATATAGTATTACAAAGTTACATTTGCATGAATGAACCTGTACCTACATTTATGTATAATGGAATAATAGGTGTAAATAGCTACCTAGATATAACTATCTACAAAAAGAAATGAGATGCCATCAAAAACATAACTTGTAAAAAAGCCAAGTCTCGCAACTCAGTCCTTCTAACGTAAAAAGTTGTGAGATCCATGTAATACCAAGTCGGTTAATTTATTCAGTCCATAGACTGATACATAGATTGACTTGGCAATCGCATGAAAACACAATATATCTCACAAGTAATACATTTTATATTAAATTAGATTGTTTAGTGCGATTGCCAAGTCAATCTATGTATCAGTCTATGGACTGAATAAATTAACCGACTTGGTATTACATGGATCTCACAACTTTTTACGTTAGAAGGACTGAGTTGCGAGACTTGGCTTTTTTACAAGTTATGTTTTTGATGGCATAAGACCTTTTTTTTAGTGTAAGAACTATTTAAAAAGCTTGTGCCGTTTTGGAGAAATTTTGCAAAATATGACAAAGATAGGTCTTTGGGCATTTTTATTCTATTAGCGGGTTGACAAAAATACAATTTTGTTCAATTAAAAAGATTTACCAAATCCTCTTCTGTTACCCCCTTAGAGTATTCAACTAAGTTACCCCGTATTTTTTCTTTGTGGATTAAATGAACAGTTATTGAGATTTTTTACTTAAATATCCAAGATTTAGGCATTTCCACCACGGTAACGGACTAACGGACAAAGGGGGTGTAAAACTGGGCAGGACACATCATTTTCTTTCTTTACGTGGAATTAAGCAAATTAATTTATAACACCCCTATTATAATGGATTTCCGCAAAGTAACGCCTGATTCTATCAATAAGGAATGAGATAATCCATCTTAGTTCTTAAGGATGACAAGTTGTCATTATATATTAATCATTAATCGTACAAATTCTTAGTAATTGTTAATATGACGAATATTATTATTTCACCTATGAAACACTATCAAGATATAAATGACTTTAATGATTTTTTTTATAATTTTATAAATTAATGATTTTAACAGTGGTAGAGCCACGCGGCAGCTTTTGCTGTCGCACGTATGGGTCGGCTCGAACCGGGGTGGTACCACGACCTCACAGAAAACCAGCGTAAAGTAGAGGTTCACCTCTGCGTTTCGCTTGGTGAGTGCAGGTGGCCGGAGGCCCTTTTTACTGGAAATGAGGCATTCCATCTTAGTCCTCACGGGTGACAACGCATCTACATTTTGAATTGTAATAGAGGATAGATGTAGATGTCTATGGGCCGCAGCAACCACTTACCATCAGGTGGACTGTGTGCTCGTTTGTCACCCTTATCCTATTAAAAAAAATTACATGTGGCGCCATCTCTCGATAGATTAGCTCACTAATTTTAATGTGGTGTTACATTTATTTTTTCATACGGTTAACTAAATTGCTCTATAGCATGCTATAAAATAGAATAGAATATATATCTTTTTTATTCAACACAAATTATTATAAATAATTTTTCTTGAATATAAAATTATACTTTTAAAACTGTTTCGGAAAAACCCCTACCCTAGGAACTAATTACCAGCGAGAAACTCAGCGGTACTTTTTATTTTTTTCCTAACTAATATACCACCTGCATCTATCAAAATGCAACATTTCAAATCGACTTAATATTAAAGTGATTCTATAAAACCTTCCTCACTGGCGGATGGACGACCGCAGAACTAGATTTGAGTATTTTACGATCGATGTGATATATTATAGCGTCACCTATTGGAAGTCAATGAGGACTAATAATCTTCCACTCACCAGATGTCGCTTTTTGCAGCGCAGTTGTGACTGAGGTAAAGTTTTTTGTTACATAGTGTCAGTTAATTAGGAAATTAGTTTTAAATAATAGTTTATCATTATCTAGAGTATTATATTAATATACAACAAAATGCGTCAGTGGTTTAATCTTTAATTTTTTGCACTTTATAACTCTTTTTTAATTAATCTACTTTAAGTTATATTTATAGTTTAGTTTATTCATTTCTAATGTAATTAATAAAAAATATAACTAACAATACGGAAAGAAACCTTAAATATTACATTTTCCTAAGAAATTATCGTCCGCGCTATGAAATCTGTCAAATTTTTTACCTCACTGTAAAGTGGCGCCGCCCTGGTGGCAGAAAGTTGTGGATGCCCTCATTGTTATATCACATAGGCTGAATAGCCATTTCATCGCTAGCATAGCGACTGAGCTTCCCCATACAGATAGCAGTGAAGGGCCACGCTATGTTAACGTTTTCAATTTCCTCGGAATTGCAGTTGTCCATGGGACGACGGTAATCATTTACCATCAGGGTTAGACGCATGCTGGTTTTCTGCCTCTTATAAAAAAATGTAAGCCATTATAGTCCGGTCAAAAAAACCATTCAAGGTTATCATAATTCACATAGAGCTGATAATTGTTACGAATGTTGGGAACACCATTATAAATGAAACGTGAAAAGTACCCATCGAACGCACATCTGCAAAAAAAAATTCAACGTACGCAAAAATGTTTTATTTTGAATTTTTCAGTTAAATGGTAAGTTCTATCATAAAAATAGTTTCAAACAAAAAATGTAGATCACACAAATATCTGTACAAATTGTTCTTACAGTTTTTCCCTTAGAATCCCCTTTCTGAAATATAGCGATTCAAAATGTTGAAAGTTTTATTCTTACGTAGTACTATTATTAATTTATTCTGTGGTAATACGCACACTTTACGTATTACATGATTATACGGAATTTTTAAAGTAGTTTAAATACATTTCGACAGCACTATCGGCTTCAGCACACTTGAATACCATGAAAATGACACCCATGATGAAAAAATTGATACCTATTGCAGCCGCCATCTTGGATTTACATTTCGACAGCACTATCGGCTTCAACACCCTCGAAAACCACGAAAATGACACCCATGATGAAAAAATTGGTACCTAATTCAGCCGCCATCTTGGATTTATATTTCGACAGCACTATCAGCTTCAACACCCTCGAAAACCATGAAAATGACACCCATGATGAAAAAATTTATACCTATTGCAGCCGCCACCTTGGATTTACATTTCGACAGCACTATCGGCTTCAGCACCCTCGAAAACCATGAAAATGACACCCATGATGAAAAAATTGATACCTATTGCGGCCGCCATCTTGGATTTACATTTCGACAACCCTATCGGTTTCAACACCCTCGAAAACCAAGAAAATGTCACCCATTACAAAAAAATATATACTACTTACTTTTAGTACGTACCTACTACTATCATTTATTCTGTGCTTTTAAAATATTGTAATAAAAAAATCTCTTATTATTATTATAATCAAGTATTTAAGAAATTTGGTTATTCGAATATTGTGTATTTGTACAGCGATCTTTTTGAGCCGCTGCCGAAACAATGTCCACTCACAACGGCGACTGAAGCCGAACTAAACTACTCTGTGGCTGTAGCTCCCCATTTACAGAAATAATTTATATACGAGGCTACCAATTCAACGAAAATTTCGCCATTTTGGAGCCGAAAAAAATTAATTATAGCTAAACAAAACAAAATTACACTGCCATTTACATTCAGTGGCTTCCCACATGATAGATGAAGAGATTAAAAAATAGATTGAGTTAAACAATTTATATTTTCAAAAGTTATCGTATTTACAAGCTACAGGGACATGATAAATCCACACCATAAGCCACTAAAACCCTTTTTTTTATTTAAAAATAGCAATTAATCGATTTAAAAAAAATTATTAATAAGTTCAACAATCATTTATCTTTCTAACAATGTGCTTTTTATATCATTTATAAGTATAATATGATTGCTAGATACGATTTTATTTGATAAAACGTTGGAATCTTAATTTTTAGGCGATAGTAGAACATACCTTGCGCTTTTGCTTAAGGTATGCAATATTTTCGATTATTTTTGCAATATCTAACAGCCGGATCAGCGCCATTCAGATCCATCTAAAAATGCTAAATTTCAGCAAGCACTGTCAAATTCAATAGGAGTGACCGAAAAATTGGTTCTTGATATAGAAGGGTAAAAATTATTTAACCTATAAAGTAAAATCACTTTATTAAAAATCAAAATAGCCCAATAGCTTTATTAACTCGAGACACATTATTGTACAAGTGCTTACAATACTTAACATTATTTTACAGACATCTCAGAAAGTTTTTTTAATAGAATAAGGGTGACAAACAAACACACAGTCCACCTGATGGTAAGTGGTTGCTACGGCCCATAGACATCTACATCTATTCTCGATTACATATCAAAATGTAGATGCGTTGTCACCCGTTAAGACTAAGATGTAATGCCTCGTTTCCAGTAAAAAGGTTCTCCGGTTCTCTACACTCACCATACGAAACACAGCAGGGTTAAACTGCTATTTTATATGGTATTCTGTGAGAGCGTGGTCCTTCATGCTACAACTATACCTACTACTAATATAGCTGCAGCATGGCTCTTTCACGTAAGAAAAAATTGACGTTGAAAATTTAAGTATTTTCAGAAGCAACTTTGCAATTATTTTCTTTTAAGTGAATTTTTGTGGAATCGTCTTTTGCAAACCGCCACCTGAAATACGTACAATTTTTTTTCGATAACGGCGTGAAATTACAAAACGTTCCCCATGCATATCAATGTGGCTCTATTCAACCTCTTAATATGGACATACCTCGGGATTCAGAGATTTTATAAGTTTTCATGAGTAGATAATGGAAGATATAATATTATATTATTACTGTCCCGTGTGAGGCGACCTTTATACTTATATACATATTCTCATCATAATTTTATGGTTGGTTAGAAAAATTATATCAAGTGCATACTTTCACAGGGTAAATTTTTTTTATTATTTTTACCCAGCAATTAGTAAAGCAACTACAATCCCATCGGTAAGTGGTTATGTAGCCTAAGATGGTGAATTGCACTGACTTAAAAAAAACCTATTCACTCTTGCCTAATAGTACTAGGTAAGTATTATTTGCGACCTATTTGTGTGTGTGAGTGTGTGTGTGTGTGTGTGTGTGTGTGTGTGTGTGTGTGTGTGTGTGTGTGTATGTGAAGAAAAGCGTGTGAGAATACGTGAAGAGGAATATAGGTTGAGTACTACTTCGCTTACCTGTACGAGGTTGCCACTCGAGAACCTTGCTTCCTATTTTTTATCGGTTTTCCAAGTTATATAGCCAGCCCATTGCCATTTCACTTTAATATTCCGTTGGGCTATGTCAGTTACTCTGGTTCTACTGCAAATATCTTCATTCCTAACTTTATTACGTAGAGAAACTCCTCTCCAATTTAAATTTTTCACATTTTTTAGATGATAGTTTGTCTAATATAAAAAAAAAACCATAAACCCAAGAATGTCTTTATATAGTTATTTATACTTAGGGAAGCACCATTTTTTATTTATTTAAATTGTTTGATTTAATTTGATAACAGTGTACCTAAATGTAAGTATCTGTATCTATATTTTCCTCCCCAATAATATTTTATATAAAGTCATACTCATAAAAACAGCATTTTATTGTAATACATAATATAAAATTCAGTATCAACTAATTAATAAAAATATGCAACAACAAAATTACATAGGTATTAAAAACTACCGAAATCTAAGTAACGAGAGCATGTTCGTCGTTCCACATCTAAATTATACAAAAATGCATTTTTCAATTTCACCACATTATCAACGTCGCCGCGAAAATTTCTTCTTCTTTGGGTACTTTAAAAATTAATTTATTTAGAAAATAATATTTACAGTTACCAGTGTACAGATATTAACTAAATTAAGTATTTCTAGTCATAAAAAAATTATAATTGAGTATAAACTTTTAAAAAACTAATATATATTTGAGCGAAGTCGCTCCAATACCGACGCGCGGTCCACCCTCGACGATGTCCGAAAACGGACTGCGACAGGGCGACGGAGCATGCGCGCTCGTGTAAATATATTCAATTTCAGGGAAAAATTATATATTCTCTTATAAAACGGGGAATAAAAATAAAACTCGCAATTAAAAATATTAATATTTTTCATCAAAATTTAATATCTTTCGCCAAGTCGAGCAAAAAAGCGGCACGGCCCTACCATCCTTTTCTCGAAGCATTTCAGGCAATTTCCGAAACCCTATAACTTCGTTATGGATAAAACTAGAAACCTGAATTTTTACTAACCAAGTAGGCATTGTATAAACTCAGTATATTTCAAATTTTATTAAATTTGAACCAGTAGTTTAAGAATTATAACTAGTCAAAGTTTCTTAATTTTGTCACTCACTGACTGACCGATCATCAAAACTCTAAGGCACTTCTAGCAGACATGGAAACTTCAAATTTGGAATACAATTATTGTTTAATATATTAATTAAGGAAAAATGTTTACATTTATTAAAATATACAATACTAAAAACTATAATAATAATTAAAAAAAAAAACTAAAACTAGAAACTTAAATATCATATAGTCCTACTCCCCGCGGTATCGTGCCAAGAACGCTGGCTGCGTTTCCCCGCTGAATGGTTATACTTAGCCTTTGAGCAAGGAAAGAACCAGCCCTCTTATCACCAGCAGCAACGACCAGCCGCGGATGGAGTTCCTTTAGGAACCTCACCGCACGTGGACCCCACGGACCGATAGTCTCTATAGCAAATGGCACAAATATGTAGTCATCTCTCAGAGACTCATATTTACGCCACTTACTCAGTTCAGCTGCCTCTGATGCCGCCCCGGCTCTAAACGAGGTACCCCTGAGATGAGAGACCGCCAGAGTGTCTACGCAAGTAGCATCCCACACTAGGGCTTTACCTCTCTCCCAAGGGACCAATGTCATACCGTCGGGTCTCCTCCCATCGTCTCTAAATATTCCACAAGGCTCTAATACCGAGGGAACATTTATAGAGACAAGAGCCCTTCGGATGACATCGTTCAAAGAACTGTGTCGTGAAAATATACCAGCGCTTTTCTTACATGAAAGTCCGTGGAGCCCAAATTGTCGACGCTGCTACCACAGGGACACTGATGGGGTTGACAAATCGCCGGACTCCTAGTCGGATTCCTACGGCAATGCGTAAGCTTTCCGCATCAAAATATTTTACAATTTCGGTCCGATTTTCGAGATACACCAACTGCATAAATAACTTTGTAATCCCATATAAACATATAGTATTACAAAGTTACATTTGCATGAATGAACCTGTACCTACATTTATGTATAATGGAATAATAGGTGTAAATAGCTACCTAGATATAACTATCTACAAAAAGAAATGAGATGCCATCAAAAACATAACTTGTAAAAAACCCAAGTCTCGCAACTCAGTCCTTCTAACGTAAAAAGTTGTGAGATCCATGTAATACCAAGTCGGTTAATTTATTCAGTCCATAGACTGATACATAGATTGACTTGGCAATCGCATGAAAACACAATATATCTCACAAGTAATACATTTTATATTAAATTAGATTGTTTAGTGCGATTGCCAAGTCAATCTATGTATCAGTCTATGGACTGAATAAATTAACCGACTTGGTATTACATGGATCTCACAACTTTTTACGTTAGAAGGACTGAGTTGGGAGACTTGGCTTTTTTACAAGTTATGTTTTTGATGGCATAAGACCTTTTTTTAGTGTAAGAACTATTTAAAAAGCTTGTGCCGTTTTGGAGAAATTTTGCAAAATATGACAAAGATAGGTCTTTGGGCATTTTTTTCTATTAGCGGGTTGACAAAAATACAATTTTGTTCAATTAAAAAGATTTACCAAATCCTCTTCTGTTACCCCCTTAGAGTATTCAACTAAGTTACCCCGTATTTTTTCTTTGTGGATTAAATGAACAGTTATTGAGATTTTTTTACTTAAATATCCAAGATTTAGGCATTTCCACCACGGTAACGGACTAACGGACAAAGGCGGTGTAAAACTGGGCAGGACACATCTTTTTATTTCTTTACGTGGAATTAAGCAAATTAATTTATAACAACCCTATTATAATGGATTTCCGCAAAGTAACGCCTGATTCTATCAATAAGGAATGAGATAATCCATCTTAGTTCTTAAGGATGACAAGTTGTCATTATATATTAATCATTAATCGTACAAATTCTTAGTAATTGTTAATATGACGAATATTATTATTTCACCTATAAAACACTATCAAGATATAAATGACTTTAATGATTTTTTTTTATAATTTTATAAATGATTTTAACAGTGGTAGAGCCACGCGGCTGCTTTTGCTGTCGCACGGATGGGCCGGCTCGAACCGGGGTGGTACCACGACCTCACAGAAAACCAGCGTGAAGTAGAGGTTCACCTCTGCGTTTCGCTTGGTGAGTGCAGGTGGCCGGAGGCCCTTTTTACTGGAAATGAGGCATTCCATCTTAGTCCTCACGGGTGACAACGCATCTACATTTTGAATTGTAATAGAGGATAGATGTAGATGTCTATGGGCCGCAGCAACCACTTACCATCAGGTGGACTGTGTGCTCGTTTGTCACCCTTATCCTATTAAAAAAAATGACATGTGGCGCCGTCTCTCGATAGATTAGCTCACTAATTTTAATGTGGTGTTACATTTATTTTTTCATACGGTTAACTAAATTGCTCTATAGCATGCTATAAAATAGAATAGAATATATATCTTTTTTATACAACACAAATTATTATAAATATTTTTTCTTGAATATAAAATTATACTTTTAAAACTGTTACGGAAAAACACCTACCCTAGGAACTAACTACCAGCGAGAAACTCAGCGGTACTTTTATTTTTTTCCTAACTAATATACCACCTGCATCTATCAAAATGCAACATTTCAAATCGACTTAATATTAAAGTGATTCTATAAAACCTTCCTCACTGGCGGATGGACGATCGCAGAACTAGGTTTGAGTATTTTACGATCGATGTGAGATATTATAGCGTCACCTATTGGAAGTCAATGAGGGCTAATAATCTTCCACTCACCAGATGTCGCTTGTTGTGACTGAGGTAAAGTTTTTTGTTACATAGTGTCAGTTAATTAAGAAATTAGTTTTAAATAATAGTTTATCATTATCTAGAGTATTATATGAATATACAACAAAATGCGTCAGTGGTTTGATCTTTAATTTTTTGCACTTTATAACTCTTTTTTTAATTAATCTACTTTAAGTTATATTTATAGTTTAGTTTATTCATTTCTAATGTAATTAATAAAAAATATATTTAACAATACGGAAAGAAACCTTAAATATTACATTTTCCTAAGAAATTATCGTCCGCGCTATGAAATCTGTCAAATATTTTACCTCACTGTAAAGTGGCGCCACCCTGGTGGCAGAAAGTTGTGGATGCCCTCATTGTTATATCACATAGGCTGAATATAGCCATTTCATCGCTAGCATAGCGACTGAGCTTCCCCATACAGATAGCAGTGAAGGGCCACGCTATGTTAACGTTTTCAATTTCCTTGGAATTGCAGTTGTCCATGGGACGGCGGTAATCATTTACCATCAGGTTAGCCGCATGCTGGTTTTCTGCCTCTTATAAAAAAATGTAAGCCATTATAGTCCGGTCAGAAAAACGTTCAAGGTTATAATAATTCACATAGAGCTGATAATTGTTACGAATGTTGGGAACACCATTATAAATGAAACGTGAAAAGTACCCATCGAACACACATCTGCAAAAAAGAAAATTCAACGTACGCAAAAATGTTTTATTTTGAATTTTTCAGTTAAATGGTAAGTTCTATCATAAAAATAGTTTCAAACAAAAAATGTAGATCACGCAAATATCTGTACAAATTGTTCTTACAGTTTTTCCCTTAGAATCCCCTTTCTGAGATATAGCGATTCAAAATGTTGAAAAGATTTATTCTTACGTAGTACTATTATTAATTTATTCTGTGATAATACGCACACTTTTCCACGCATCGCGTTCGCCGATTTGTGGCATGACCTCCTACAATGCGAGAAGGCTTATGTTCAGAATTGAACTCTTAAGATTTGACATAGAATGTGGAACTGTGTACCATTTTGGTGGCAGAGTATTTTCATGCCTGCATTGAACTGACTTCGAATACAAATATTGTTGAAAACTTGAAGCTGCAGTACGGAATAACTTCGTGCGTTCTTTTATTTGTAGAATAAGGGTCACAAGCGATCACACGGCTATCTGGTGGTAAGTAGATGCTGTGGCCCATAGACATCTACATCTACCCTTGATTAAGAATCAAAATGAAGATGCGTTGTAACCCTTGAAGACTAAGATGAAATGCCTCGTATCCAGTAAAAAGGGTTTCCGGTTCTCTACACTCACCATATGAAATATATTGGTAAATCCAATTGGGCATACCTTCAGCGCATTAAAAAAATTACGTATAACATGATTATACGGAATTTTTAAAATAGTTTAAATACATTTCGACAGCACTATCGGCTTCAACACCCTCGAAAACCATGAAAATGACACCCATGATGAAAAAATTGATTTCTATTGCAGCCGCCATCTTGGATTTACATTTCGACAGCACTATCGGCTTCAACACTCTCGAAAACCATGAAAATGACACCCAAGATGAAAAAATTGATATATTTTGCAGCCGCCATCATGGATTTATATTTCGACAGCACTATCGGCTTCAACACCCTTGAAAACCATGAAAATGACACCCATGATGAAAAAATTGATACCTATTGCAGCCGCCATCTTGGATTTACATTTCAACAGCACTATTGGCTTCAAAACTCTCGAAAACCATGAAAATTACACCCAAGATGAAAATATATTGGTAAATCCAATTGGGCATACCTTAAGCGCATTAAAAAAATTACGTATAACATGATTATACGGAATTTTTAAAATAGTTTAAATACATTTCGACAGCACTATCGGCTTCAACACCCTCGAAAACCATGAAAATGACACCCATGATGAAAAAATTGATTTCTATTGCAGCCGCCATCTTGGATTTACATTTCGACAGCACTATCGGCTTCAACACTCTCGAAAACCATGAAAATGACACCCAAGATGAAAAAATTGATATATTTTGCAGCCGCCATCATGGATTTACATTTCGACAGCACTATCGGCTTCAACACCCTTGAAAACCATGAAAATGACACCCATGATGAAAAAATTGATACCTATTGCAGCCGCCATCTTGGATTTACATTTCAACAGCACTATTGGCTTCAAAACTCTCGAAAACCATGAAAATTACACCCAAGATGAAAATATATTGGTAAATCCAATTGGGCATACCTTAAGCGCATTAAAAAAATTACGTATAACATGATTATACGGAATTTTTAAAATAGTTTAAATACATTTCGACAGCACTATCGGCTTCAACACCCTCGAAAACCATGAAAATGACACCCATGATGAAAAAATTGATACCTATTGCAGCCGCCATCTTGGATTTACATTTCGACAGCACTATCGACTTCAACACCCTCGAAACCCATGAAAATGACACCCATGATTAAAAAATTCATACTCTTTGCAGCCGCCACCTTGGATTTACATTTCGACAACCCTATCGGCTTCAACTCTCTCGAAAACCATGAAAAAGACACCCATGGTGAAAAAAATTATACCTATTGCAGCCGCCACCTTGGATTTACATTTCGACAGCACTATCGGCTTCAACACCCTCGAAAACCATGAAAATTACACCCAAGATGAAAAAAATTATATATTTTTCAGTCGCCACCTTGGATTTACATTTCGACAGTATTATCGGCTTCAACACCCTCGAAAACCATGAAAATGACACCCATGATGAAAAAATTGGTACCTAATTCAGCCGCCATCTTGGATTTACATTTCGACAACACTATCAGCTTCAACACCCTCGAAAACCATGAAAATGACACCCATGATGAAAAAATTTATACCTATTGCAGCCGCCACCTTGGATTTACATTTCGACAGCACTATCGGCTTCAGCACCCTCGAAAACCATGAAAATGACACTGAAGATGAAAAAATTGATATATTTTGCAGCCGCCACCTTGGATTTACTTTGCGACAACGCTATCGGCTTCAACACCCTCGAAAACCATGAAAATGACACCCATGATGAAAAAATTGGTACCTAATTCAGCCGCCATCTTGGATTTACATTTCGACAGCACTACTACGACGACGTTAAACAATTGATATTTTCAAAAGTTATCGTGTTTACAAGCCACAGGGACATGATAAATCCACACCATAAGCCACTAAAACCATTTTTTTTAATTAAAAATAGCAATTTATCGATTTAAAAAAATTATTAATAAGTTCAACAATCATTTATCTTTCTAACAATGTGCTTTTTATATCATTTATATGTATAATATGATTGCTAGATACGATTTTATTCGATAAAATGTTGGAATCTTAATTTTTAGGCGATAGTAGAACATACCTTGCGCTTTCGCTTAAGGTATGCAATAATTAGTGTTAAAAACAAAAACATGGCTAGAAACAGGCTAAAAGGATTTTCATGCTCGACAAATATATTTTTATAGTTTATTAATTACAATATACGCATTTATTAACGATTTGTAGCGGGAATGAAATATTTCTTGAACATAGGAATCGTGCATTATGCTTAGACAATTTCTCTTAAAAGTAAATAATAAATTTTAATAAAGCATCTAACCAGTAACCCGATTTCATAATTTCCTATTCTTATTGAATAAAACTGTTTTTTACGGATTTTATCGCGTTTATTTTATTATTTTTATTCCCGACGTTTCGAGTGCTTTTCAGCAACCCATGGTCACGGGGGGGACTGGGGTTGCTGAAAAGCACTCGAAACGTCGGGAATAAAAATAATAAAATAAACGCGATAAAATCCGTAAAAAACAGTTTTATTCAATGTGTAGTGTTCGCGTAAATATAAGAAATCATTCCTATTCTTATTTCTTTTTTTTTTAACGTTACACTAGAATTTTCCCCACCCCACACTAGGATGTTCTCCTATATCGTAGAGGCAGTTTACATATATAAATTGCACAAAGACAAAAATCCAGACCCGAAACAGTTATTCGTACGCTTTGTATGGATATACGAATCCCGTGCACGATTTCAACCTGCGGCCCTCAGCCCGTGACAATGCTAAGCCACTGCGCCACAGAACTAACGACCCGTGGTAGCTCTTATACAAAAGTTATAAAGCATTTGACGCAATGTAGCAAGTGACTATCGTTGATGAATAAGCCTATGGTCATAAGTTTGATGGTAAATGTAGCTTATTTTGTTTTTAGTTCTTAGGAGGCACTGTGTGTGCTATACACACACATACACACACACACGTACACACACACATTTTTTACATAAAAATAGTTAGGTAAGGGGGGTAGATTACAGGAGCATTAACAAAATATTATAGAGTAGTAAGCTTGTTTCTTGAAGGCTCTTAGTCACATCGGTCCGGAAAAATCGCCGGTGGTAGCTGATATCATAAAGAAGAAAATTTTCAGTAAATGACACAGTGTTGGAACGCCGAGCATCCAAATGTCGTGGATAGTTTCGTGAATTTTGAGCCATTACAGTTTATCAACAATTCACTGCTGATCATATGCCTCCCTAATAGATTGCCTCATATGGGGGATAATTGACAAAGGAATAAACTATGTTGAGGGCATGATTTGCAGCGATAGATTACCCATGCCTCGTCGTTTACCCTAACTACATTTCATGCGATCATTCCAAATTCGCTTTTTAGGTAAGAGCACAGAATTAAAATATTACTACGCGTATACGGTAATTGTTTTTAAAGATAAACACTTTTCAGACAAAAGTAACATTTAGTAACATCTTGCGCAGTTTTCGCATATATGAAGTTAACGCTGACTACAATATTTCATGAGTAGGTATACTATTTTAGATATTATATTTGAATTTAATTATTCTATTTATAAATTAATCAATACTAATAATGATTATTATATTATTGATAGATATTCTATTAAAATTTAATGAAACTATTAATAAATGGAATTATAATAAAAATAAATAAATACATAATAAAATTGAATATTATTAATATTTTGTTTCCAACTAAAAAAGTATCAATTAAAAAAAATTAAAAGTAAATTAATACGTTAATAAGTAAATTCCACTGCATGGTTTAGTCTTCTTTCGTTTTTCATAAGCACAACGATTTGCTTCTGGCTTTACTGGTGCCGATGATAATAGAACTCGATTTGTCCGCATACATCCACAACTCTTGCACATTATTAAGTAAGGCACATGAAAAACAAAACAGGCAAAATAAACTATAATAAACTTCAGCAACTTTTAAATATGTTTAACATTATATATAAAAGTAAATTAAAGTTACTGACCTGATACGTCCCACAGCTGTGTACAGAACGCCGCACATTTTTAGAGGGCATTGAAACATTATACATAACTTCTTTACGTGGTAGTGTCATGCTGTACTCGTAGCTCTGTTATGATTGCAACACGAATAGATCGGCTCGACCGGGAAGAACCACGCTCTCACAAAACACCAGTGTAACAGTGGCATAATAATGCTTGGTTTCGTATGGTGAATGTGAATGTGGAGAACTGGCCTTTTTATTGGTGTCGAAGCGATATGGTTATATCTTAGTCATAAAGTGTGGCAACGCATTAGTATTTCGGTTCTCAAGCGACGATAGATATGTCTATGAGACAAACATATTACCATCACGTGGACAGTGCGCGTTCTCAGAACGATGTTATCCGAAGGGCTCTTGTCTCTACAAATACAAACGTTTTCTCGATCTTAGAGGCTTGTGGTATTCGAGACTATGTTAGGAGACCTTGGTCTATTGATAAAGCGACAAAACCCTAGTGTGGAATGATACGTGCGTAGACTCTTGGGCAAACTCTAATCTTAGGAACACCTCGTTTAGAGCCGGGGCTGCATCAGAGACGGAACTAAGTGACACAAGTATGAGTCCCTAAAAGGTGATTTGCTGTAGAGATTTTCGGTAAGGTCCACGTGCGATGAAGTTTTTAAGGAACTGTCGACATCGCTAGTGATAAGAAGATTGATTCTTTCCTTGCTTAACGATTAAGTATATCCATTCAGCGAGGAAATCAACCAGGACCCTTAAGTCCTTCTGTCTTAAGTTATTACGTAATTAGCTAACCTAACAACATCTTATATTGACCACATCAATACTAAAAATCTTTTATATTTTAAATAAATATTTTGACTTGGCAATCGCATGAAAACACAGTGTATATCTCAAGAAATACATAATATTATATTAAATTAGATTGTTTAGTCTAAGGGAAAAACTGTAAGAACAATTTATACAGCTAATTGCGTGATCTACATTTTTTGTTTTAACTATTTTTATGACATAACTTACCGTTTAACTGAAAAATTAAAAAAAAAACATTTTTGCGTACGTTGAATTTTTTTTGCAGATGTGATCGGTGGGTACTTTTCACGTTTCATTTATAATGGTGTTCCCAATATTCGTAACAGCTCTAGTTTTTCAGTTCTATGTGATATTATAACCTTGATTGTCTTTTTTGACCGGACTATAATGGCTTACATTTTTTTATAAGAGGCAGAAAACCAGCATGCGGCTTACCTGATGGTAAATGATTACCGCCATCCCATGAACAACTGCAACTCCAGGGGAATTGAAAACGTTAACAAAACGTGGTCCTTCACTGCTATCTGTATGAGGAAGCTCACTCGCTATGCTAGCTATGCAGTTTTAAAAGAATAATTTTATTTTCAATAAAAATTATTTATGATCTATATTGTATAAAAAAATATTCTATTCTATTTTATTTATTTATGCTTTAGAGCAATCTAGTTAATCATATAAAAAATAAATGTTGTTACACCACATTAAAATTAGTGAAGCACTTTATCGAGAGATGGCGCCACATATAATTTATATCGTGTTAGTGTTTTATAGGTTCCAAATAATGATATTTGTCATGTTTACTACGTTACAGCATCCTACTACAATTCATATGGGAGGCTAGTTAAATAAATATATTTTTGGACCTCACGGCTGTAATGCATATGCCGCGAGATATGAACCTTTATGAACTACTAAGTGCGCTTAGCCGCTTAGTCCAATTCCCGGAATTCAAATCCGTTTTTTACGGAATTGAATTCCGTACATAACATATACTCGATCCAAATACCTATTTCTAAGCATGGGCGTTTTTTTTTTGTAGGATAAGGGTGAAAAACGAGCACACAGTCCACCTGATGGTAAGTGGTTGCTGTGGCCCATAGACATCTACATCTATACTCTGTTACGAATCAAAATGCAGATGCGTTTTCACCCATGAGGACTAGGATGGAATGCCTCATTTCCAGTAAAAAGGGCCTCCGGCCACCTGCACTCACCAAGCGAAACGCAGAGGTAAACCTCTACTTCACGCTGGTATTCTGTGAGGTCGTGGTACACCCCGGTTCGAGCCGGCCCATCCATGCGACATCAAAAGCTGCCGCCTGGCTCTACCACTGTTAGAGCTCAGATTTTAGCTGCAACGGTTACATAAGTGATATTTTATTGAGTTATTCTTAAATAACCTATATTGAAGTCGCTTATATTGAAGTCGGCTGTACAAAATTTTTAATTTTAAATTATCAAATATCGATATCAGTGTTTTAAGTAATAAATATTTACATAAAACAAACTAGGTAATATTTAAATTAAATTGATTTCCTTTTAATTTTATTGAAATTTGTACGAAATAATACTGAACCTAGGTGATAGCGCCCTCTAGTGTAATTTTCAGTAATTTATAATCCCTACGCCATCTATAAAAGCGCAGAGGAAACTTTCCTCGTTTCGTCACCTAATTATTTTTCAGAGTGGCTCATCTATGCCTGAAAACTGTAGAACGAGTGCAACATTTATTTTACGAATCACTTCGATTATTTTAGTTTAGAAATCAGAGGCTCTAATATAATCTTAGATGTAATATTTAGACATGTATATTAATATATAATTTATGATTATTATGCAGTAATATAGTATTATAAATGTCTAAAATTATATTCTTTCTATTCTCATTTATTTCTATAATGTTTATACCCATATTTTTTTTGAAGTGGGACGTAGGATCAGAGTTTGATTTGGAAGTCTATAATTAAACTGTATTCATAAGTAGTAAACATAATTTATATTATATATATATATATATATATATATATATATATATATATATATATATATACATAATAATCATTATTTTTTATAATGATTATTTAAGTTTGCGATTTTCCTTCATATACTTAACTAAGCTTAGGAATAACAGGAAAGTTTTAAAACAAATGTACAAAATGCAAACAAATATCACAAATAAATGCACAAACGCAACGTCAAAAATTAATAATTTTACAGATTGTTTCATAGTGAACGGCACACGCCACCAAAGTAAAGTGCGTAATTGTTACGTTTGAAAAAAAAATCAAATTCTAACTTTCACATAAACAAATGTTGCCTAAAGGTGGCTACTGACCTGCCTGCCGCAGGGGCAATCTAGGGTGTAGGAGTGGGGATGACCCTTAATTGCCTCCTTAATTGTGATGTGTGTTGGCAAGCAGGGGCAATTTTTTAAATCGGCCCTGCAACCTTCGATATTGCTCCGATCGCTGTGCTCCCTAGATTGCCCCTGCAGCAGGCAGGTCAGTAGCCGGCTTTAACCAAATATAATGTGATGAAACAAATCTAAGTCTAGTGCCTAATGTCCTAAAGATAATTTAAATCTGTCAACTCTCATAGCTACACAAACTTAAAAAATTTGGCAATTTTAACCATTTAAAATTCGACCTTATTGTTAAGAATCTTATAATTATATTTCACTACGTGCACCGTGTTTGCCGTGTAGTGGCGGTCAAGAATATCCACTACCCCATATCCTCCCGTGGGTGTCGTAAAAGGCGACAAAGGGAAACAGGCGGGAGATGGGCAGCAGCATCTTCCTGATAATAGCCAAAATTACAATAAAAAAACTGCGGTTGCCAACCCGCTCGCCAAGCGTGGCAACTATGGCAAATACCTCCCCTATGAATGAATGTAACAAAGAGACGGCCCCCAGTCCCCGGCGGCCCCGCTCTTCCTGGCTACGGTGGCGACCATGGTAACGGCGGGGCAGGGGGTGCTAAGAATCTCCGGTGGAGGTTCGGTTGCCACCTACGACGACTCGACCTGGCAACGTACAACGCACGCACCCTGAGGACTGACGAGAAGATCGTGGAGCTGGAAGAAGAGATAGACAAGTTGCGCTGGCATATTATAGGATTATCCGAAGTCCGTAGACCGGGGGAGGACACGGTAATCCTCGAATCCGGTAACTTGCTCTATCACCGGGAGGGCGACCATCTGTCCCAAGGAGGTGTCGGATTTATCGTCCACAAGTCTCTCGTTAACAACGTTGTAAAGATCGGGAGTGTGTCGACGAGGGTTGCGTAACTTATACTCAGAATCACCAAACGGTATTCGCTGAAGGTCATACAGGTTTACGCACCAACCTCGGCACTCCCCGATGAGGAGGTGGAGGAAATGTATGAGGATATCTCTAGAGCCATGCATTCCTCCAAAACCCAATATACGGTGTTAATGGGAGACTTCAATGCAAAACTAGGCACAAGAGAGAACGGTGAGCTGAAAGTAGGGAAATTTGGAATAGGGCAACGGAACCCAAGGGGCCAGCAGCTGGCCGACTTCATGGAGAAAGAGGGACTCTTTATGATGAACTCTTTCTTCAAGAAGCGGCCCCACAGGAAGTGGACCTGGTCGAGCCCTGACGGTTCGACAAAAAATGAGATTGACTTCATTATGACGACCAGACGACAACTGTTCAGTGATGTCTCAGTGATCGCGAGGGTGAAAACCGGCAGCGATCACCGAATGGTTAGAGGCACACTGAACCTAAATGTTAAGTTGGAGAGGTCTCGTCTGATGAAGTCAACGTTCCGTCCCCCTCGTGCTCTAATCCAAAGTCCCGAAACCTTTCAGCTCGAGTTACAAAACCGTTTTCAGTGCCTAGAAGACTGCAATGAAGTGGACGATATGAATGACAAGCTCGTGGAAACTGTCCATGCGGTCGGAGCTAAGTCCTGCAAGACCCGCCGCAGAAGAACACAAAAACTCTTCGATCACACTCTTAATCTCATGGCTGTTAGACGGGAGATGAGGCTACATTCTTCAACAGATTTGACAGCATACAGGCAACTGAACAGACAGATCTCCAAATACATGCGGCGAGACTTACGCAACTTCAATACAGCTCGTATTGAAGAAGCGATCGAGCGGAACCAAGGCTCCAAAGTCTTTGCCAGAGATCTGTCTGCCAGAAAGAGCCAACTGTCAAAGCTGAAGACCGAATGTGGCAGCATAGTTTCCGGGGCACCTGAGATTTTGAGTGAGATTGAGAGGTTCTATGGGCAGCTGTACACGTCATCGTTGGAGCCACACGCAAGTGTGAGTAACGATCCAAGAGCGAGTCTTATCCGACACTATTCCGAAGATATCCCGGACGTCAGTCTGAGCGAGATTAGAATGGCTCTCCAGCACCTTAAAAACGGCAAGGCGAGGATGGAATTACAGCGGAGCTTCTGAAATCGGGTGGAAGACCGGTACTTAAAGTCCTTCAGAAGCTCTTTAATTCCGTCCTCCATGGTGGAATTACACCGGAGGCGTGGAGCAGAAGTGCGGTGGTCTTGTTCTTCAAGAAAGGTGACAACGCTCTCTTGAAGAACTATAGACCGATTTCCCTTCTGAGCCCCGTCTACGTGCTGTTTTTGAGAGTCATTACGAATCGTCTCGCGCGCAGACTTGACGACTTCCAGCCTGCCGAATAAGCCGGTTTCCGAAAGGGCTTTAGCACTATAGACCACATACATACCCTACGGCAAATTGTACAGAAGTCCGAAGAGTACAATTTGCCACTATGTCTGGCGTATGTGGACTATGAGAAAGCCTTTGATTCCGTCGAAATTTGGGCGGTGCTGCAGTCCCTTCAGCGGTGCCAAGTTGACTGTCGGTATATCGAAGTGCTGAAGTGTTTGTACAGTAGAGCTACGATGGCTATCCGAGTACAGAACCAGAGTACGAAACCTATCCAATTGCAGAGAGGTGTAAGACAGGGTGACGTTATATCCCCGAAACTCTTCACCGCTGCATTGGAAGACGTTTTCAAGCTTCTGGACTGGAAAGGATACGGTATTAACATCAATGGCGAGTACATCACTCACCTTCGATTTGCCGACGATATAGTCCTCATGGCAGAATCGCTGGAGGAACTAAGCACTATGCTCAATGACCTCAATAGTGTCTCCCAACGGATAGGTCTTAAGATGAACATGGACAAAACAAAGATTATGTTTAATGTCCATGTCACACCTATGCCGGTAGTTGTTGGGAGCACTAAGCTCGAAGTTGTTGACGAGTATGTTTACCTGGGACAAATAGTCCGACTAGGTAAGTCCAACTTCGACCGAGAGGTCAATCGACGGATTCAACTCGGCTGGGCAGCGTTCGGGAATCTATGACACATCTTCTCGTCAGAAATACCTCAAAACCTTAAAACAAAATTGTACAACCAATGCGTGTTGCCAGTGATGACTTACGGAACTGAGACGTGGTCCTTCACTGCTGGCCGTATGAGGAAGCTCAAGGTCGCTCAGCGAGCTATGGAGAGGGCTATGCTCGGAGTTTCTCCGTGATAAACTTAGGAACGAGGATATCCGCAGTAGAACCAGAGTAACCTACATAGCCCAACGGATTAGTAAGCTGAAGTGGCAGTGGGCCGGCCATATAGCTCGAAGAACCGACAACCGATGGGGAAGAAAGGTTCTCGAGTGGCAGCCTCGTACCGGTAGGCGAAGTGTAGGGCGTCCCCCCACAAGATGGAGTGACGACCTGGTAAGACATGCAGGAAGTCGATGGATGCAGGTGGCTCAGGACCGTGCTTTGTGGCATTCTTTGGGGGAGGCCTATGTTCAGCAGTGGACTTGTGAAGGGCTGTAATGATGATGATGATGATGACGTGCACCGTTTTATGATAACAACCAAAACATCGCAACGAAATCCATATTCGCTTCATCTCTTTCATACGTATTTATGATACAGTCGCTAGAACGAGAAACAACGAATATCAAAGGACATCGGTTAGTTTTGGTTTTCGGCCGTTTTCGGTTTTTGGCATATCGTTACAGTTTGCGTTTTACGTTTCGTACGTTGGTTAGTTGATTTTGGGTTTTGGTTGGATATGTGATAACGGTTATGTTTCTTAGGTTTATCGATATGATATGATATTTGATAACATAACGTTATTAGTTACGTTTTGATATATCGGTCTCAGGCCTATCGCAACGAAATCCATATGCGCTTCATCTCTTTCATACGTATTTATGATACTGTCGCTAGAACGAGAAACAACGAATATCAAAGGACATCGGTTAGTTTTGGTTGTGGGCCGTTTTCAGTTTTTGGCATATCGTTACAGTTTGCGTTTTACGTTTCGTACGTTGGTTAGTTGATTTTGGGTTTTGGTTGGATATGTGATAACGGTTATGTCCTTAGGTATATCGATATGATATGATATTTGATAACATAACATTATTAGTTACGTTTTGATATATCAGTCTCATGCCTATACATAACTTCTTTACGTGGTAGTGTCATACTGTACTCGTAGCTCTGTTATGATTGCAACACGAATAGATCGGCCGGGAAGAACCACGCTCTCACAAAACACCAGTGTAACAGTGGCATGATAATGCTTGGTTTCGTATGGTGACTGTGAATGTGGAGAACTGTGTGCCTAGTGCGAGATGTTGTTTTACGCACTCGATATCGAGAAAGTTAACTACAATTTGTATGGAATAAAATCAGCGCCAACTAGTGGCAATAATCGGAATCACCATCGAGCATTGACTCTCATTCGTCAGTGAGAACGTTAATGCACGTGATTGGTTGGAGCGGCAATTTCGATCATTCGAGACGTAAAATTTTACGCGGTCGATATCGAAAAAGTTTTCACTTAAATTTTGACAGTGAGATAGAAGAGTGAGAATAATTGTTGAAGAGTTAATTTTATTTTATTTTGTGAGAACGATATATAATTTAGGCAGGCCGTTTTTTTTTCGTTAGGAGGATGTTTGCAGCCACAAAGACATTAATAACTAATAATAATAGATGACTACTATTATAAAGCCAGTGCTGAAGCAAGAGCTTGTGCATATTTTAGTCCGTTGTTACACCCCAATGACAGGTAGATAATTTAAGGATAGATATCGCCTTTTCCAAGAAAGTATTCAAGTTTTTGTGTAAATAGCGTTTGATAAATCCAAGTTCCTAACATCAATATTTAATAATTAAGTCAGTAGTAAGTATCATAAGTTCACTTAACACTAAGTAACTAAATTACATTTACTGCTCCATAAATGTCAACATAAAATCATATTAGAATGAAAACACCTTCATGTTTTTTGCTTTCAATTTAATACTTTCAATAATTAACATTAAAAGAATGGCTAATTCTCAATCTCATAATACTAACACAAATTGACGAAACCTTGATCAAATTACGAAACATAAACAAATATCTAATAATGAATTGTGATTCCGATTATTGCCACTAGTTGGCGCTGATTTTATTCTATACAAATCGTAGTTAAGAGGGCCCTTCCCGGCCCGTCTATCGTCAACGCGAGCATAGTTAAAAAGCTTGTTGTTTCATCCAGCGCAATGTTAGAAAAAGATGCAAAGCGAAAAAAGAGAGACAGCGCCTGAGCGTTCGGTTGGCATTCGGTAACTTCGGCCTCGCCACTGGCGCATAGCTATAGTTTTGTAAATTTCTCTGCGTTCCTACATTTAGTACCTAGATATCGTATTATTTTATTATATCACTCTTTGTCTAGTACAGACGTACCGCTTGGCCTCGGAGATATGTATGTGTTGTTTTTTACCAAACTAGGTATCGTACGTGCGCTATATTTGACATATTTTTTATGTTATAAATAATTTCCATGTAAAAAATAATATGTTGCAAATAAAAAAAACTGTCACTCAGAGTTGGTAGACATTTCCAGTATAACATGGCCTCGCTTTGTTTCAATTTCCCGTACAATAAGAGTACCGCATAAACTGGGTTATATACCTTGATTTGTCGTCGTGCGTACAAGCCCGGCATGCAAACATTCACAACATATTAGTCGGCCGTTACACGCGCAAACATCAATACTCATACATAAACTGGACTCAGACTCAGTTTTGTTTTAGCAGAGAGTCCATGCAACTTTTTTTGTTCGTCCATGTTATAACTAAATAGAGAACGAAAATGTAAAGGTAAATTATTTATTCTGCTTATGGAGTAGCGGTATAAGCAGAATAATCTCTTTACCTGTCTAGGCTGTTTGTATTTAGGAAGCTGAAATTAGGTAACGTACCTGCTTGTACCGTATATAAATGTCTCCAAATGTATGTTTGTGTAGGTACTAATAGTAATTTGTACCGTAGTACAGTCGGTTGATCACAAATAAAGTAGTCTAAATAGAGTTGGGTGTAAATAGGTATATATTTTTATTCTAAAGAACTTTGTAAAATAGCTAATTCTTTTGTTGGCAAAATCAGTGTCCAGTGTAAAAAAATAGGATCGTTGTAGTAGGTAAAACAGATGTCACTAAAAATAAAATGCTACGGCACATTGACGTAGCGCAGTCAACAAATTCAATTACCTACTAACAATTCCGAAAGACCTGAGAGCCGAACACGTGCGCCAGCGGCGTTCGTCATTCAACTCTCCCGTCTCACCCCGCTCCTACCCTGTACGACTAGTCCCCCGCATACCTCTTGCCGCCATTTGGCTAATAAGCAAGTGAGAACGCGATAATATTGAACGAAAATTAGTATGCGGATATTTCATAAAACTTGTTCCAGGAAATACGTGTTTTTCAGTAAGCCACAAGCTTGTGAAATTAAGTTTTGTCATTTAGTCAATCTCCATTACATTCGCGAGGTTTTTATAAAATATTTTCTTTACTTTTACAATTAATGAGTACATTATGAACGACCAAAGTTCAGGTAAAATATGTGCAAAAAATCAGATTTTTTGAGGCTTATACTGAATTAGTTTCTCCAAATTTAGATTTTTTGTTTAGATAGGAACCTAGATATAGTGCACAAGATACCTTTTAGTTCAAAAACATAAATAAATTTTCAAAGAAAGATCTATTACAAAGCGATAATCACATACAAGTGTTTGTATGAAAAGTTAGACGGGTTGGCCGCTCTTAAGCCCGCTTTTCACTATGGGATATATCGAAATTGCCGCTCCAACCAATCACGTGCGTTAACGTTCTCACTGACGAACGAGAGTCAATGCTCGATGGTGATTCCGATTATTGCCACTAGTTGGCGCTGATTTTATTCCATACAAATTGTAGTTAACGTTCTCGATATCGAGTGCGTAAAACAACATCTCGCACTAGGCACACAGAACGCCACGCATTTTTAGAGGGTATTGAAAGATTATACATAACTTCTTTACGTGGTAGTGTCATGCTGTACTCGTAGCTCTGTTATGATTGCAACACGAATAGATCGGCTCGACCGGGAAGAACCACGCTCTCACAAAACACCAGTGTAACAGTGGCGTGATAATGCTTGGTTTCGTATGGTGAATGTGAATGTGGAGAACTGTGTGCCTAGTGCGAGATGTTGATTTTATTCTATACAAATCGTAGTTAAGCCCGCTTTTCACTACGGGATATAATATAATATATATCACATCTCGAGATATAAATTAATATCGCTCACCATACATTTTATATGGAACCGTTTACACTGTGCTATAATATATATTACATCTCAAGCTATAAATATTTTTTCGATCGACCGAGCGATATTTTCATTTTATATTTCTCCCCCTGTACCCCGCACACCGTTCCGTGCCCCCGCAGACGGTGTACGGGGTAAAGGGGGTAATCCAATGACCAATGACGAATGCACACTGGTTAAAAGATATATCTCACAGTGTGAAAGCCAATCGCGGGTTGTAATTTATATTTCGGGATATAATATACCTAGTCAGGTCATAAATTCTGTCACATGTTTAATATAAAATAATTGAAACAAGTTTATTCATTATGTAACCATTTATATACCAAAATGAACTTACCAAAACATAGATTCTTATGACACTAAAGTTTATTCAAAATGACCTCCGTGATTTTGAATACAGGCCTCCAATCTGCGTGACCAGTCGTCTATCGCAGCACGAACGTGGTTCATGTCAATATCGGCGGCTGCCTTAATCAAGGATGTCTTGAGTGACTCCAAATTGGGATAAGGCTTTGGGCACGCCTTTTCCTCCAAGTGTTGCCATATCTTGTAATCTAACGGATTCAAATCTGGACTGGAGGAGGGCCAGTCTTCGTGCCGGTTGAAGTCGATTTCACGCGCCGCTAGCCAGTCTTGTGTGCTCTTCGCTCTATGAGCTGGCGCCGAATCTTGTTGAAATACCCAGTGCCTGTTATTGAACATGGTATGAGAAACAGGTTCCACAAGGTTCGTCAGGACTGTATTTTGATACACAACTGCATTTGTTTTTACACCTTTCTCACAAAAATGTACCTCTGTTAAGCCCCAATAAGAAACTCCCAACCATACCATGAGCGAGGATGGAAAATGACCTCGTTGGACACGCGGAATACGGTTGCTCGCTTCTTCACTACTGTGTGCGTACACCTTATCATTTTGTTTGTTGTAGCTCTCTTCTACGGTAAAAATTTTTTCATCCGAAAAAAGAATTTCCCGATATTTTTTTCCCGCGTACCGCTTCAACAAAGCGCGGCATCTCTTCAGTCTCAGGTCCATTAGACCAGCATTCAAACGATGTCCTATTTTTCTTCGATATGCCCGAAGCCCTAAGTCTTCATTTAACACCCTTTTCACCGTGGTTCTGCTTAACCCATCTGAAGGGCCAACAGTTTCTGCTTCTTTCTGATTTCTTTGAATTCGCGCCTTCACAGCTTTTATCACTGCTGGAGTCCTAACAGACCGAGGGCGACCACTTCTTGACCTGTCATCTACACTAGAGTCTTCATTGTATAGTTTGATGGTACGATAAACGAATCTTTTGGTTATATTCAAATTTTTCAGTATGTCAAAAATTTGAATTGGCACGTAACCGCAACGATGCAACGCAACAACTGCAACACGGTCTTCTTTAAGCGTCCACTCCATATTTAAAAATGAGTAAAATTCTAAAAAGTAAACAGTTTTATTTTCATGAACAATTCGAAATTCGAATTCAATAAACTATTTTGGGGCGAGCATTCTAAAAGAAAAGTTTTTACTGTGTGACAATACTTATGACCTGACTGTGTATATTATATCCCATAGTGAAAAGCCAGCCTTAACGTTCTCGATATCGAATGCGTAAAACCAAAATCTCGCACTAGGCACACTGGCCTTTTTATTGGTGTCGAAGCGATATGATTATATCTTAGTCATAAAGGTTGGCAACGCATTAGTATTTCGGTTCTCAAGCGACGATAGATATGTCTATGAGACAAACATATTACCATCACGTGGACAGTGCGCGTTCTCAGAACGATGTTATCCGAAGGGCTCTTGCCTCTACAAATACAAACGTTTTCTCGATCTTAGAGGCTTGTGGTATTCGAGACTATGTTAGGAGACCTTGGTCTATTGATAAAGCGACAAAACCCTAGTGTGGAATGATACGTGCGTAGACTCTTGGGCAAACTCTAATCTTAGGAACACCTCGTTTAGAGGTTAGAGGAAATTTACCAGAGTTCTTAGCACTATACCGCTATCGCTACCGCTTCAGTTTTGCTTTTAGTGTTATATTAATAAAATATTATATGTTTTAATGTTACCTTTAAATAAATGCATTAAATTAAATTTAAATTCCCTTCAGAACAATTTAAATAATTACTCTGTCTAGGTACTTAATTTGTTTTATAAGAGTTTTTATAAGGGTATTGTCTAAACTCTAAATGCCATCAAAACATAACTTGTAAAAAAAACCAAGTCTCGCAACTCAGTTCTGCAACCGTAAAAAGTTGAGAGATCCATGTAATACCAAGTCGGTAAATTTATTCAGGGTCCTTCTGTCTTAAGTTATTACGTAATTAGCTAACCTAACAACATCTTATAGTGACCACATCAATACTAAAAATCTTTTATATTTTAAATAAATAGTTTGACTTGGCAATCGCATGAAAACACAGTGTATCTCTCAAGTAATACATATTATATTAAATTAGATTGTTTAGTCTAAGGGAAAAACTGTAAGAACAATTTATACAGATAATTGCGTGATCTATATTTTTTGTTTTAACTATTTTTATCATATAACTTACCGCTTAACTGAAAAATTAGAAGAAACCCATTTTTGAGTACTTTGAATTTTTTTGGCAGATGTGAGATCGATGGGTACTTTTCCCGTTTCATTTATTATGGTGTTCCCAACATTCGTAACATCTCTAGTTTCTCAGCTCTATGTGATATTATAACCTTGAATGTCTTTTTTGACCGGACTATAATGGCTTACATTTTCTTATAAGAGGCAGAAAACCAGCATGCGGCTTACCTGATGGTAAATGATTACCGCCGTCCCATGAACAACTGCAACTCCAGGGGAATTGAAAACGTTAACAAAACGTGGTCCTTCACTGCTATCTGTTTGAGGGAGCTCACTCGCGCTATTCAAGTTTTAAAAGAATAATTTTATTTTCAATAAAAATTATTTATGATCTATATTGTACAAAAATATTCTGTTCTATTTTATTTATTTATACTTTAGAGCAATCTAGTTAATCATATGAAAAATAAATTTTGTTACATCACATTAAAATTAGTGAAGCACTTTATCGAGAGATGGCGCCACATATCATTTATATCGCGATAGTGTTTTATAGGTTCCAAATAATGATATTTGTCATGTTTACTACTGTGGAGCATCCTACTGCAATTTATATGGGAGAATAATAAATTGAAATTTTTTGAACTTCACGGCTGTATAATGTATATGCCGCGAGACATGTTCCGAGACGCAGTAGCGGTGAGTCAAATTAGATAAATTATGAATTACTAGGTTCGTTTCATAGATTACCGTGTATATATTAGAGAGTGAGCTTAGTCCAATTCCCGGAATTGAAATCCGATTTTTACGGAATTGAATTCCGTACAAAGCTGAACGCACATATGTCCGCGCCGTACGCGCCGCACGCGCCGAATTTTAGAATTCGTTGTATGAAATCATATGAAACCTCGCACACTACACCCGCACCGTACGCGCCGAATTTTATAAAATGCGGTAGGTATACGATATCGAAGGACGAATGCTGATGACGTCATATAACGCGGCGCGTTTGGCGCGTGTGGATACTCAGTGTTGTGTAGTGTTGCCAACTTAGTGGATTTTCCACTAAAACTGGTGGTTTCGACTTACGTGATAGTTTTTGTATTTTTATAACTTAATTAATTCGTAATTTATTATACATAATTTGATTTTTTTTTTACATCGGTTATCAATATGAATACTTAGTAATAAATTATTTACATACTGAACTAAAAAAATGGTTAAATTTAATTCAAAAACCCAATTATACCTGATTACTTAATTATCAATAGAAATACTTACCTCAAACATACAACAAGTCTTTTTTCTGGTTCAATTGGTCTTCTAAATCTTGAGTTTTCCATAGAAAGATATGGTTTTAGTACATGTACCAATTCTTGAAGTACCTTGTATGTTAAATGCAAATATCTGAAAAATCGTTCATCATCACCTCATAAATCTTTAAATAAAGTATATCCCCTTCATATTCTCCATACAATTGCCTTTTTAAATTTATATTATGAATCCAGAATCTTTTTCTCAGAACTTTTTTTTCTTCTTCCTATGCCAATAAGCAGGCTATTACTATATTTCTTTCCATAGTGATTTCGAGCGATCAATTTCAATGTACTGTTTCACACCAGTGGTTGGAAAAAAACTACAAAAGTTGTTGGTAATACAAAAGATTTGCGGACGATGCGTACGGACATATGTGCGAGGCCATCAGTAAAACTCGGCGCGTACGGCGCGTACGTTGCGTACGGTGCGGACATATGTGCGTTCAGCTCAAATAGCAAATACTCGATCCAAATATCTATTTCACCTTGGCATAGGTTAATATCACTTACCCTATATCAAATCGCACCTATGTATTGGATATGACAATCCGATTCCGATTTTGTATCTATATTTTTCAATATCTATAAATTTGTTAATATCTTCGTCAAAGATGTTTTATAGGTCATCTTCGTTCTGAATAGAAGTCAGTACTCAGTATAACATGCAGGCGATTTATGAACGAATTTCCATATATTGATTTATACTATAAATTAAAAATAAATTTTATAGATATATTGTATTATATATGTAATATAAGTATTCTTAATGTATCTCATAATATAAAAAGTGTTTATGCCATCTAGCGTATAAAATGTACGTACCACCTTGAGCGTTACTCAATTTTTATTCGATAAAATCACTTTACGTATAGAACCTAGAAGGTGGCGATATTACAAAGTATTTTTTACTCGTTTACTCTAAAAAATATATTATTTTAATTTATTGCACTTAACTTTAGGCTCTCCATGTTTAAATATAAGGATTGCAACTTTTATTTGCTATAAAATTAAACCTTTATATTTTATGCCCAACTTGTGGTTATGGTTAGTGGTTATACCCCTACGCCAAAGGAAATTATCCCATATCTAGAAAGCGGATATAGTTTTTCAGAATCTTTCTTCCTTCATAATTTTCTCAGTTTTAATTTATATACCAAAAATAACATTCTATTAAATACACAATAAGATCTAAAATAGTTTATTTTGAAAACAGTGCAACACAACAAAATAATAATAACATTATACCTACTACTTAGACTGATTTGCCGACGATATAGTCCTTATGGCAGAATCGCTGGAGGACCTAAGCACTATGCTCAATGACCTCAATAGTGTTTCCCAACGGATAGGTCTTAAGATGAACATGGATAAAAAAAAGATCATGTTTAATGTCCATGTCACACCTATGCCGGTAGTTGTTGGGAACACTAAGCTCGAAGTTGTTGACGAGTATGTTTACCTGGGACAAATAGTTTTTTTTTTTTATAGGATAAGGGTGACAAACGAGCACACAGTCCACCTGGTGGTAAGTGGTTGCTGCGGCCCATAGACATCTACATCTATCGTCTATTACAAATCAAAATGTAGATGCGTTGTCACCCGTGAGGACTAAGATGGAATGCCTCATTTCCAGTAAAAAGGGCCTCCGGCCACCTGCACTCACCAAGCGAAACACAGAGGAAAATCTCTACTTCACGCTGGTTTTCTGTGAGGTCGTGGTACCACCCCGGTTTGAGCCGGCCCATCCGTGCGACAGCAAAAGCTGCCGCGTGGCTCTACCACTGTTAGTCCGACTAGGTAAGTCCAACTTCGACCGAGAAGTCAATCGACGGATTCAACTCGGTTGGGCATCGTTCGGGAAACTACGGCACATCTTCTCGTCAGGTATACCTACCTCAAAACTTGAAAACGAGACTGTACACCCAGTGCGTGTTGCCAGTGATGACATACGGAACTGAGACGTGGTCCTTCACTGCTGGCCGGATGAGGAAGCTCAAGGGCGCTCAGCGAGCTATGGACAGGGCTATGCTCGGAGTTTCTCTGCGTGATCAACTAAGAAATGAGGATATCCGCAGTAGAACGAGAGTGACCGACATAGCCCAACGGATTAGTAAGCTGAAGTAGCAATGGGCCGACCATATAGCTCGAAGAATCGACAACCGATGGGGAAGAAAGGTTCTCGAGTGGCAGCCTCGTACCGGCAGGCAAAGTGTAGGGTATCCCCCCACTAGATGGAGTGACGACCTGGTAAGATATGCAGGAAGTCGATGGATGCAGGTGGCTCAGGACCGTGCTTTGTGGCATTCTTTGGGTGAGGCCTATGTTCAGCAGTGGACTTGTGAAGGGCTGTAATGATGATGATGATGACTTAGACTGGATATTGAAAATTATGTGTTCTGTAATAAATCTTATACTACTACTCATAAGGATTAATATTAAAAATATTAGGCGTAAGCGTATCACCTTTTCGTTGTAAAGTAGTCGTAATATCTGTTTTAGCTATATATTCTATCGCGCTCAAGGCATTAGATATTCTGCGATGACTCATATCAACACGGTATCGTAATATCTAATACATAGTTAGTTCGTCGTCGGATATATAGATATTGGATATTGTACTGATATATAGATATTGTATCTATATACGATTTGAATCGCCCACTCCTAGTTCATTGTGCTTGGGCATGGGACTCAAGAACTCGCGGCATTTAAAGCCGTGAGGTCCAATAATTTGTAAAGAAGTCTTAATGACGGATTGACAACGCATCTGCATTTTGATTCTCAATCGATGCTAGATGTAGATGTCCATGGGTCATAGCATCCATTTTCAATCATAGGACTGTATATGCTCGCTTGTCACCCTTATTAAGTGGCGAAGCTTGCGAAGTCACTTATTAAGTGTCGAAGCTTGCGAAGTCACTTATTGATTTCACGATGTCTGTCCGTCTGTCCGTCTGTCCATCCGTCTGTCCGTCTGTCCCACGATTATCTCGAGAACGGTTTCGAAATTTCAAATTCTGTTTTCAGTAATCGATTACTGATCAGTGATCACCCAGGCATCTGAACCTCCTATTTTGAATTTTTTTTTCCGTTAGAAACCGCTACAAAGCTGATTGCTTCGCCACTTTGCTATGCTGTTAGCTTGCTAGGTTTATTCTACAGAAAAACAAACGGAATGTGAGTGACATACTGCTTACCAATTTCTAACTTAAGTATAATTTAAAATTAAAACTTTTGTACGACCGACTTCAATATAAATTATTAAGAATAACTCAAAAACTTTTGGTCAGACTTTGATAAAATTTATAAGGTACCACATGAGAAGCACCCGCTTTCAAATAAAAAAGAATCATCGAAATCGGTTTACCCAAAAGAAGTTATGAGGTAACACATAAAAAAACATACAATCAAATTGAATACCGTCTCCTTTTGAAGTCTGTAATAAGAAGGCTACGTCTTCTTGATTTTTAACTTTTATAATATCTTTAGTAACTTCTCAATCAATTGAGATTCATTTTTGTTAAATAGACTTATATTTCGTTGAATAAAACTGTACGGATTCATCAACGTATCGAGTTCTTTACAGCACCCGTGGGCGCGAATCTTCGGGAGTTAAATATGAGTTAAAAAAGTTAAAGTTACAGCCCTTACGTCCCACAGCTGGGCTCAGACCTCCTCTCATTTCTGAGAGGGTTTTAGGGACGTAAATTTCACACTTTGTAATAAGTGTCTTTGAAATATTTTTTTATTTTTTCGTAGACATGCAGGTTTCCTCACGATGTTTTCCTTCACCGCCGAGCACGTGGTAAATCAGCACTTCAAATTGCAATTAACAATTTCATTGGAGCCGGCGGGGATCGAACCCGGGTTGTTCGCGTACCGTGACATTTACAGCGAACGTTTAGCCCTTGAGCTACCACGGTTCTTCAATTTTTTTACAATGAAACTCATAAAATTTATTTTATGGGTTTCATCTTTCTTTTTCAGTTTTTATAAGGATTATTTTTTTATTTTTTATTTAATCTGTAGTATTCCTGTAAACTCTCCTAGATGGAGTGAATACCTGGTAAGATATGCAGGAAGTCGATGGATGCAGGTGGCTCAGGACCGTGCTTTGTGGCATTCTTTGGGGCAGGCCTATGTTCAGCAGTGGACCTGTGAAGAGCTGTAATGATGATGATGATTCCTGTAACTGTAACGGGAAGTTAGAATGTATCAAAAATGGCACGTATGGCAATTCACAATGCCGTGTTATTCCCTTAATGTATGGTAGTAAAAGTTGGATGTGGCAGAAGTAACTCGAAAGTGGAATAAATGCTGTAAAAATGCGGTCACTAACGAGTATGTTAAGGCTGAATCTGACGACAGGTTGACAAATAGTGTGATTAAAGAAAAGTGTGGTTTGCAAGATGATGTTGTGTCCAGGATTAAGAAAAGAATGTAGAAGGAATGAACGACGAAAGAGTGACAAATTGTGTGGTAGAGCCAAGCTGCAGCTATATTAATAGTTTAGTTGTAGCACGAATGGATCGGCTAGACCGGGGAAGACCACGCTCTCACAGAAAACCAGCATAAAATAGCAGCTTAATGATGCTGTGTTTCGTATGGTGAGTGTAGGGAACCGGAGACCCTTTTTTTATAGGATAAGGGTGACAAACGAGCACACAGTCCACCTGATGGTAAGCGGTTGCTGCGGCCCATAGACATCTACATCTATCCTCGTTTGCGAATCAAAATGCAAATGCGTTGTCACCCGTGAGGACTAAGATAGAATGCCTCATTTCCAGTAAAAAGGGCCTCCGGCCACCTGCAAAACCTGACAACGCATCTGCATTTTTACTCTCAAACGAAGTATTTTTAAGATGTAGATTGTGTTATAAAATGTAGATGTCTATGGGCCACAGCAACCACTTACCATCAGGTGGACTGTGTGCTCGTTAGTCACTCTTAGTTTATAAAAAAAGCAAATTTATGTTGCACTTTGAGTATACTCAAAGATGTTGCAGAAGTGAACAGCAGAATTTACAAGTGACGCCCTTGATGAAAGTTTATCAACCAAATTGGCGATATATAGAATTATCAGATTAAGAATACCAATAATGTATGCGTAGGTGGGTTATATGGATGTCAAGGAGGCGAGAGTGGTGTGTCAGGATCGTACCAAATGGAAGTTCGTAGGCTCTGCCTACCCCTCTGGGTGACAATTAAGATATTCCCGTAAATATAAGAAATAATTATTCTATTTTAATTAAATAACACTATTAATTAAAAATAAAAATTAACAGTGGTAGAGCCACGCGGCAGCTTTTGCTGTCGCACGGATGGGCCGGCTCGAACCGGGGTGGTACCACGACCTCACAGAAAACCAGCGTGAAGTAGAGGTTTATCTCTGCGTTTCGCTTGGTGAGTGCAGGTGGCCCGAGGCCCTTTTTACTGGGAATGAGGCATTCTATCCTAGTCCTCACGGGTGACAACGCATCTACATTTTGATTTGTAATAGAGGATAGATGTAGATGTCTATGGGCCGCAGCAATCACTTACTATCAGGTGGACTGTGTGCTCGTTTGTCACCCTTATCCTATAAAAAAAAATCATTCATATTCTTCTTCACAAGACATTAATATCCAATCATGAATTTTCTATATATTGATTTATTAGTGATTAATGCACATTGGTACCTATATACATATAGTCCGTACGGATAAAAAATGGGATTAGAAATGGCGGCTTACCGAGCCCGTACCGTCAACATGCAAAGTACCAATAGCGAAAACCCGTTAATAACGGTAAATCGTTATAACGTTATATTATTCGGTTAATTGTAAGGAACAATGGCAGAAAAATAGTTGCCTAAAATTATTGCGTCTAGAAAGAAGTTATATATAAAATGAGTTTTATTATTTTTATATAATTTTTCAAATAAAAACGTATTTTAATTAAAGCTATAGAAAAAAACAAACATTTTTGGAAATATCAAATGACTTAAATCATTTTACTCTATTCAAGTGTTGCCCTTTACTATACTTTCATACTATTTTCATATACCCTTTGTAAGACTACCAACACAACACACAAACACAAAATATTTTTATATTAACTTATTATTAGTAATAACTATACTATCAGTAATAATAAAAATAAAAGTGATATGGTTGTAAATAAATCTCTTACAAAGAACTTCCTACAATAATACATTATCTGAATCATATTAATATGGTAACAATTCCATTTAATGTTATGGGAAAACTAGCTAAAACAAAATGTCACTGTTTTTTTTACTAGTTTTACGGCTCTGGGTTCTAGCCCTTCTGGAAATGTCACTGTATGACACAAAGGCCCTGGAGCCATGCCAGAAATATACATTTATAGTATATAAATATATACATAATAGAGATACAATAATCTAAAAACTCAATTATGTAGGTAGGTGAGAATGTATTAAGCTAACATCAAACAACCACAGGACGCATGACTTTTTCAAAGTGACAGACATAACCTAAAAAGGTTCAAATCTAAATATCTTTTTTTGACGCCTTCTCAGAACAAAATTTCTTGACAGAGTTATTAAGGGACTGACGCTTAATATTTTAAGATATTTTTGATATATAGACGCTACCATTCCTTCTCAACTAATTTTATGTATCAAAGTCTGCCATTGTTCTTTCTATTAATGGGAAAATATCTGAAAAGATTTGCAATACGCAAGTACGTACATTAATTTAAAAATAACATTTATAATTAGCGAGCAGCTCTGGATTTGCATGGGTGGGATCTAATTATGTGGCGTTATTTAGACATAAGATAATAATTAGGGACCGTTTATTTTATCATATCAATATTTCTAATTTGATAAAGATCATTCCTGGCATTACTCTCTGTTTGTTCGTGAAGTTTTATTACAATGGGTTCAGCTATTCCGAAGATCAATACGGATAAACAGACAAACGAAAATTTTAAAATTTTTTACTCGTGTCTCAATAGCATATAACTAATTTATACAAAAATATTAACATACAAAATCAACAATTATTATGGAGGAATATAAATCATTTTACTCTATTCAAGTGTTGCCCTTTACTATACTTTCATACTATTTTCATATACCCTTTGTAAGACTACCAACACAACACACAAACACAAAATATTTTATATTAAGTTATTATTAGTAATAACTATACTATCAGTAATAATAAAAATAAAAGTGATATGGTTGTAAATAAATCTCTTACAAAGAACTTCCTACAATAATACATTATCTGAATCATATTAATATGGTAACAATTCCATTTAATGTTATGGGAAAACTAGCTAAAACAAAATGTCACTGTTTTTTTTACTAGTTTTACGGCTCTGGGTTCTAGCCCTTCTGGAAATGTCACTGTATGACACAAAGGCCCTGGAGCCATGCCAGAAATATACATTTATAGTATATAAATATATACATAATAGAGATACAATAATCTAAAAACTCAATTATGTAGGTAGGTGAGAATGTATTAAGCTAACATCAAACAACCACAGGACGCATGACTTTTTCAAAGTGACAGACATAACCTAAAAAGGTTCAAATCTAAATATCTTTTTTTGACGCCTTCTCAGAACAAAATTTCTTGACAGAGTTATTAAGGGACTGACGCTTAATATTTTAAGATATTTTTGATATATAGACGCTACCATTCCTTCTCAACTAATTTTATGTATCAAAGTCTGCCATTGTTCTTTCTATTAATGGGAAAATATCTGAAAAGATTTGCAATACGCAAGTACGTACATTAATTTAAAAATAACATTTATAATTAGCGAGCAGCTCTGGATTTGCATTGGTGGGATCTAATTATGTGGCGTTATTTAGACATAAGATAATAATTAGGGACCGTTTATTTTATCATATCAATATTTCTAATTTGATAAAGATCATTCCTGGCATTACTCTCTGTTTGTTCGTGAAGTTTTATTACAATGGGTTCAGCTATTCCGAAGATCAATACGGATAAACAGACAAACGAAAATTTTAAAATTTTTTACTCGTGTCTCAATAGCATATAACTAATTTATACAAAAATATTAACATACAAAATCAACAATTATTATGGAGAAAACATTCAGAACGCGTCGTAACTCACAAATGAGCGAAACCGGACAATTTTTTTTTAGTTTATGGCATTTTATTGCCATTCATTCTGAAGTTATAGAACTTACGAAAAACGCATATCGCAACGTATTTTTTTGTAGTCTTTACCGGCGCGTTTGAGTGTTGATAGCAAAAATGTGCGAGCGAGACGTAAATAGAGGCGATGCCATTTTCAATCCCATTCTTTAACCGCACGGGTAGTACATCTAAAGACTGGCTTCTTGCCACCATCGTATCGATGTAGTTTATTGTAGTCTGTATATATGTGTAGTCATTTATTTTATCTTTATATATAAAAAGTACGTGTCACGTTGTTTGTCCGCGATGGACTCCTAAACTACTGAACAGATTTCAATGAAATTTTGCACACTGTGTACAGTTTGGTCCAACTTAAAAGATAGGATAGCTTACATCTCAATTTATAGTCGCAATACAATATTATTTTATTGAAAATTATTTGCCTATTATTTGACAGTCACAATTTTCTTTTAAAGTGCGCGCAAGATAACTCTGCGCGCGGCCAAAATTGGAACTAATCGTGTGCCGCCATCTTACTGGTTATGACAGGTGTCAAAACAACAAGTATTTTTATTCGTTTTTTTAGTAAATAATCGTCATTATTATGCCGAACGTGATTAAAATTGCTGGCAGGGATATTATCTTGAAGGTAAAACGTCCTTGTGAAGAAGAACGAGACAATAACGAGCCTACATTACCGTTTTCCAAAGTTAGAGCCCATGTTTCGTATGTCACAGGTAATTTTTAGGGCTGCCATAACAAATAAAATTCCCTAATTTTCTCGACTTCTTCGTTTTTAGTTTCGTCGTGTCATTAATATCATGTATTTATAATGCATTGTTTTTATTATGTTTTAGGCGTTTCTGAACGCACCTTCACTCAAATAACTGAAGAGGGTACATAATGTACTAGCAGCTTCATCTTCTAAAATTGTGACGCAGGGAAAAATTAGGAACCGGAGGAAAAAAATGGTTTAGACGATTTTCATATGTGGCGTTATAAGGCATTTAAATCAATCGTTTGACGTCGTGAAGAAAGAGATTCCTGCCATAAATAAACTTTGGTTGGAATTGAAAGCTGATATTGATTTTAAATATGGCAGAACATCGTTGAGTAGTAGCTTAAAGACTATGGACTACAAATACAAAAGGTGCCAGTTAAACGAAAAGTATTGATAGAACGCAGTAATATTGCAGCTTGGAGAGCAAAATATATTCTAAGAAGGATATATCTTCTCTATCCTATTATCTAATATATATTATCTAAGAGTCTTCAGGAATTTGTGCCGAATCTACCAACAAATTTCATTGTAGTAGTGGATAATGCGTCATACCACACTGATAAACAAGGCGCCTACAATTAGCAATACAAAAGCAGAATTCCAAGAGTGGTTACGAGAAATGGATGATTGTTGGACAAAGGCGCAATTATACGAATTAATAAAAAAAAAACAAAGGAGAAAAAGAACAAATGTTAAATGAACATGGACATGAGGTTCTCAGTTTGCCGCCTTACCTACTGCGATTTAAATCCCATCGAAAAAAATTAGGCAATAGTAAAGAGGCGCATTGCAGTGAAATATCACTCAAGCTCCTAGCGAAATAGCTGAGGTGGCGTTTAGAACAGTAACGACAGAAGAATGGCTCAATGTATGTCTAAATGTAGAAAAAATAGGAGATAAATATTTCGAATCAGACAGGATAAAAATATCCATCAGGATATGGAAATGGATAAATTTATAATTAATGTCACAGGCGACACGTCCGAGTCTTCTGATGAAGACTCTAGCATAAATTCTGATGAAGAGGTGCGAATGGAAGGGGTTGACCCACTGCAGGACCATTGTTACACCAAATTTACAAATAGTTCTATATTGTATTCAATAAAAGATTTACAAGGTTTCCATGGACTTTTGATTTCGTTCTTTATAATAAATATTTTTAAAATATTTTTTTGAAAAATTCATTATAGACAAAATATCAGTGTTCATTAATCATAATGATAGTCATTTCTAACACGCATATAATATCTTCACCTATAATACTTTTTTATTAATAATTATGTAAAAAAATTTGGAGGTTAATTTGACCAACTTTTAGGTTTTCGATGGAGCGGAAATTTTGCATATACGTTAAGTTTAGATGAAAATAAGTGACGTCATTATAAATCCAATATGGCGGACTCCCAAAGATGGAGGACTAGTTATTTTTTTGCATTCCCATGATAGGGGTATCAAATAAAAGGGTTTGCTGAGAAGAATACCAAAAATAAAAGTGAAGCGTGTTTTTTAGTTTTTTTTTACAATCTCGCTCGCATAAATTGAACGTTTTCAAATGTTTTTTAAGGAATAATTTATACTTAAATCTTACCATAGAAACTTGTATAGTGTAGTATCAAACTTACGAAAGTTACGACCAAGTAATATATTTATTATACGAATCTTAAACAATAAATATAGGGTTTTAAATTTATTAGGTCTTTGTAAGTTTAAGCTGAACATTACAGTTTTTTTAACTGAGCTTTGGTAATCAATTCGGTCCTTTATGTAATTTGATATAATTATATAATTCTAATAATAAGATTAAATGAAGGAGAAAAATATCAGTTAAGCTGGTAACATTAAGTACGCCATCAGTCGCGCGCAGAGTTATCTTGCGCGCACTATAGCTCCAAACGATTCTGTCAGATGACGATATCTGTTGATTAGATTGAGTAAATATTCAATAGATGGCGCTATGTTAAAAATACAAACGTTTAATATAAGCTACAATTTAGTAGTATAACCACCACGTGTTGCTGTAAGTATTCAACAGATGAAACCGATTTCAATGAGATTTTGCAGACTGTGTGCAGTTTGGTCCAACTTGAGAGATAGGATAATTTTTATCCCAATAAGTGACCCTCAATTTTTTTATTGCTAATTTCAGGAGTTTTTTTTTGGTAAAGTAAATGGTTATTCGGAAAGGGCAGAACAACGTCTGCCTGGTCAGCTAGTATTATTATATTTCCAAATGTTACTAACACGTAATGCGTAATACAGTGTAACTATACACTACTTGCACAAGTTAGGTCCGATGACTATCTCATTTAGTTTCAATGCTTTTCAATGTAATTTTAAAAGATGAATTGTACAGAGCATGCTATTAAAAACCCGCTGGTTATAATTAAACAATGCCCGCTGTCTTCTTTCTAGCGTCATTCAGATCTCGCTATTGTTCTATAAACTACAAAAGCGATCACGTCGTTCAGAGATGTACATACATATGTTTATACTACAAATCAAACCAAGACAATGAATTCCTATTAACAGAAATGGAACAACATCCATTGTTTACCGGCAACAGCCAAATAAGTTCGAGTAGTTCAGTTGCAAACGCATTTAGTTAACCCACGTCAGAAGCATTTTTATGGAAAGGAAACAAGAGAAAACTGGAAAGTAAAAGAAAAGAAAGCAAGTGAGCTAGCATACGAATAAAATTTAGTAGACAACCTACTCGTCTAAGTAGAGAGGAAGTTTTAAAATCCATTTTTCTAGTTGGTATTACGCTTTTTGTTTTTTCTATTTGTTTCTAGCATGGGAGTCCGTTTGGGTTGATACCACCTTCCTATCCATTTCTGCAATAGCACTGCTGTTTCGGTCTACAAGGTATGAGAGCCAGTATAATCACAGACTGTGAGGCATTCCATCTTAATCCTTACATATGACAACGCATGTCACCTTGAAGTTAGCTGCAGGTGTCAATGGTCTGCAGTAGTCACTTAAAAGTTAAAAAATTAAAGTTACAGCCTATATACGTCCCACCTTTTTCATATAGGATATAAGCGAGCACACCGTCCACCTGATGGTAAGTGGTTGCTAAGTAAAGTAAGAAAAAGTAAGTTGACTAAGATGGAATGCCTCTTTTCCAGTAAAAAGTGTCTCCGGTTCTCTACACCCACCATACGAAACACAGCAGTGTTAAGCTGCTATTTACGCTATATTACGCTGGTATTCTGTGAGAGCGTGGTCCTTCCCCGGTCGAGCCGACCCATTCGTGCTACAACTATACTACTAATAGCTGCAGCATGGCTCTACCATGTAGCTGCTAACTAATTATAACATTATAATATCTAAACATAATATTAAAGAGACACAATAGTATTGTACAGTACGTGTTCTGGACCCTAGCAAAAAAGCACGGATTTAGCGTAAAAAAAATATGGTGGAAAGAATATATGTCGTAACCAATGGTTAGGGAAAATAATACGGCTAAACTAATGTGGGAAATGCCTGTTCAAACAGATATTACAATAACGCACAATAGGCCAGATATAATTTATATAAATAAAATTGAAAATAAAACTTATATTATTGATATTACCGTTCCATCCGATTACAATATAGGAGCGAAGGAAATAGAGAAACTTAGTAAATACCATGCACTAAGAACTGAAATAAACCGGCTTTGGAAAACAACTACTGAAGTCATACCTATCGTAGTTGGTGTCACAGGCATGATCGCTAAAAACCTAAATAAATACTGCAACAAATTAAACTCTCATATCAACATAAATGTTATACAGAAACAAGCAGCAATTCATTCAGTAATAATATTGTCAAAAGTTATAGGTAATTCTATGTTTATAAATCAAAACTCTGAACCTACCTCTCCCTAAGGTTTATGGGCGGGGGTTTGAAGAGTACCGGGTTTATCTCGAGAAGACAACCAAAAAAATAATATTATATCGTGGTACCGTACCTTTCTAAAACTTCAAAATAATTTAAAACGAGGCCGGAAGGTATTAATTTATTAAAAACTAGCGACGTGCCCTGACTTCGCCTGGGTTAAAAAAGTTTAAGTTAAAGTTACAGTGTATATACGTCCCATAGCTGGGCGCAGACCTCTTCTGAGAGGGTTTTAGGACAAGGAAATGTCCACCGCGCTGCCCCAATGCGTGTTGGTGAACTTCACATGTCTTCGAAATATTTTTGTCTTATTTCTCAGACAGGTTTCCTCACGATGTTTTCCCTCACCGCCGAGCACGTGGTAAATCAACACGTAAATTGCAATTAACAATTTCATTGGTGCCGGCGGGGATCGAACGCGGGTTGCTCGCGTACTATGTTTACAGCGAGCGCTAACCATCTGAGGAACCACGGCTCGCCTGGGTTGGGTCTGTCAATGTGACTTTATCAATTTTTTAATATTTTTTTCAAAAAACCGCTTAGATTTACGGAGAAAATAAAGCCTAGATCACTCCTGATATTGTTCCCTATCTGTTCCTAAAGTTTCATTTCGATCGGTTCAGCTCCGAAGATTAAACGGACTTTTTAATTAGCCGAGACACAGACAAGAAATTAAAAAATTGTTCATGTCTTAAAACCAGAAAAAAGTATACAACAGCAAGGGTGGTCTTATTTAAATTTGAAGAAAAAAATTCAACCTTAAGGATGGGATAAATAGGGGTGATTTAATGTATAATTAAACGTCATACCTACTAGTTGTTATTTCGAGCTTGTGATATTGCCTAGTCCACACAAAAGCATCAAAATTTAACATTTAAAATCAAGTGGTAACTTTAAACATTTTGTGCAACCCATTTCAATATAAATAAAATGTGAACATGATCAATGTAGTCGATGTCAATTCGTCATCATCATCACATTACAGCCCTTCATAAGTCCACTGCTGAACATAGGCCTCCCCCAAGATTGCCACAAAGCACGGTCCTAAGCCACCTGCATCCATCGACTTCCTGCATGTCTTACCAAGTCGTCACTCCATTTAGTGAGGGGGCGCCCTACACTTCCACTCGAGAACCTTTTTCCCCATCGGTTGTCGGTTCATCGAGCTATATGGCCGGCCCATTACCACTTCAGCATACTAATCCGTTGGGGTAAGTCGGTCATTCTGGTTCTACTGCAGATATCCTCATTTCTAAGTTTATTACACAGAGAAACCCCGAACATAGCCCTCTCCATAGCTCGCTGAGCGACCTTAAGCTTCCTCATACGTTCACCAGTAAAGGACCAAGTCACAGATGCATAGGTCATCACTGGCAACACGCACTGGTTGTACAGTCTCGTTTTCAAGGTTTGAGGTATACCTGACGAGCAGTTGTGCCGTAATTTCCCGAACGCTGCCCAGCCGAGTTGAATCCGTCGATTGACCTCTCGGTCGAAGTTGAACTTACCTAGTCGGACTTTTTGTGCCAGTTAAACATACTCGTCAACAACTTCAAGCTTAGTGCTCCCAACAACTACCGGTATAGGTGTGACATGGACGTTATAAATGATCTCTGTTATGTCCATGTTCATCTTAAGACCTATCCGTTGGGAGGCACCATTGAGGTCATTGAGCATAGTGCTTAAGTCCTCCAGCGATTTTGCCATAAGGACTATATCGTCGGCTAATCGAAGGTGAGTGATGTACTCGCCGTTGATGTTAATACCGTATCCTTTCCAGTCCAGTAGCTTTAAAACTTCTTCCAATGCAGCGGTGAAAAGTTTCGGTGCTATAACGTCACTTACACCTCGATCTTCGATATACCGACAGTCAACTTGACATCGCTGAAGGGACGGCAGCCCGTCCAAATTTTGACGGAATCCAAGGCTTTCTCATAGTCCACACACGCCAAACATAGTGGCAAATTTTACTCTTCGGACTACTGTACAGTTTTCCGAAGGGTATGTATGTGGTCTATGGTGTTAAAGCCTTTTCGGAAACCAACTTGTTCGGAAGACTGGAAGCCGTCGAGTCTGCATCCGAGACGATTCTAAAAAACTCTCGAAAACAGAACGTAGACGCGGCTCAGAAGGGTAATCGGTCTATAGTTCTTCAAGAGAGCATTGTCGCCGTTCTTGAAGAACAAGACCACCACACTTCTGCTCTTCTGCTAAAGAGATTCTGAAGGATTTCAAGTACCAGTTTTCTACCCTTTCAGAATCTCCGCTGTAATTCCATCCTCGCCTGAGGCCTTGCCGTGAAGGTGCTGGAGAGCCAATCTAATCTCGCTCAGAGTGACGTCTGGAATATCATCGGAATAGTGTCTGACAAGACTTATTACTCTTAGATCGCTACTCACACTTGCATGTGGTATCAACGATGATGTGTAAATCTGCCCATAGAACCTTTCAATCTCACTCAAATGCTCAGGTGTCCCGGAAACGACACTGCCACACTCCGTCTTCAGCTTCGACAGTGTGCTCTTTCTGGCAGACAGATTTCTAGTAAAGACTGGAACCCTGGTTCCGCTCGATCGCTTCTTCAATACGAGATGTATTGAAGTTGCGTAAGTCCCGCCGCACGCACTTGGCGATTTGTCTGTTCAGTTGCCTGTACGCTGTAAAATCTGCTGAAGACTACAGCTTCATTTCCCGTCTAACAGCCATGGTATTAGGAGTGTGATCGGAGAGTTTTTGTGTTCTTGTAAAACTTAGCCCCAACCGCATGGACAGTCTCCACGAGCTTGTCATTCATGTCGTATACTGCATTGCAATCTTCAGTCCTCAGGGTGCATGCGTTGTATGTTGCCAGGTCGAGTCACCTTAGACGATCTCGAAAAAGCTGAATGCCTAGCCGACACTCTAGAGAGCCAGTGTACCCCATCCAGCGTACCAACAGATCCCGCTCACCTACTAGAGGTAGAAGCGGAAATCGAACGTAGGGCTGCGTTACCGCCAGCGGGCGATCCACTCGATCCCGTGACTTTCGAAGAAGTCACCAAAACCATAAAAAGCCTCAAGATAAGATCAGCCCCTGGGCCAGACGGCATCAGTAACAAGGTGATCAAATCTCTTCCGGCACCGTTAATTTATCTCCTCGTAGGAATTTTCAACGCGCTTCTCTCGAGCTGCTCTTTCCCGGATATCTGGAAAGAAGCAGACGTAATAGGGATCCATAAACCAGGCAAACCGCGCAACCGACCCACCAGTTACAGGCCCATCAGCCTACTCAATACTTTGGGTAAATTATATGAGCACACTATTCTTAAGCGTCTCCGTCACTTCACGGAAACAAACAGACTCCTACCTGATGAACAGTTTGGATTTAGAGCCAAACATTCGTGTACTAACCAAATCCATCGCCTAACAGAATATATTCTGTCTGGCTTTAATCATCACCCGACAAAGAAAAAATCTCAAAGCACGGGAGCCCTCTTTTTGATGTCGCAAAGGCATTTGACAAGGTCTGGCACGACGGCTTGCTCTACAAGCTGTATAAACTAAACGTGCCTGACAGGCTCGTACACATCATCCGAGCCTTCCTTTCAAATCGTTCTTTTCGCTATCGAGTGGAGGGAACCCGTTCTTCGAAACGCTTTCTTAAGGCCGGTGTCCCACAAGGCTCCGCCCTGTCTCCAATTCTGTTTACACTTTTTACGAGTGACATCCCAAAAGATCCAGCGGTCAACACCGCTCTCTTCGCCGACGATACGGCTCTCTTTGTATCAGACTACAATAGGAATATTCTCACTTCAAAACTTCAAAAAGCTACCAATCGCTTAGGTGAATGGTTCCGCCAATGGAGAATTGAAGTGAATCCCGAAAAAAGTGTAGCAATACTCTTTCAACGGAATCTAACACAGTCCCGTAAAAACCGATTGAAGGTAATTACCCTATATGGCCGCCCCATCCCATGGGAATATTCGGCCAAATATCTGGGCGTCACGTTCAACGCCAGCATGAGTTTCGCGAATCACATTAGTATAGTCCGCAACAAAGCCAAGTCAGTCATTGGCCGTCTCCACCCTCTTGTGAACAGTAAGAGTAAGCTGTCTCTAAGACACAAACTCCACCTGTACAAAGCCTGCGTTAGACCTATCATGTCTTACGCAAGTGTAGCCTTCGCGCACACATATAAGTCCCACCTAGACGAACTACAGAAAGTTCAAAACTTATTCATCCGTAAAGCCACTGGAGCACGGTGGTATCAACGGAACTCTGATTTACACAGTGATTGTCAACTCCCCTCTATCTCCGAATACTTTAAAGAGGCGTCCCAGCGCTACTTTAATAGCGCTGAAGCTCATCCGAACCCCCTAGTGGTAAACGCAGCCAACTACGTCCCGATACCGAACGTCGCGCCGTTTCTCCGTAGACCGCGTAACGTATTAATAGAGCAACCGCGCTCGCTCGATCCCGTTGACCCAAACGTCGCAGGCACATCACACACAGACACTACACCCACACCAAATGGGACAAACACTAATAGGACAACGGATGGGGCGCGTCGCACCCGTAGGCGGGCACGACGCGTTCCAACTCACACCGCGTATACACCGTACACCCGCGTGCCTGGGCGGTTCTCACCGCCCAGAACATCGACCGATACGAGCTAAGCAGTCAGAGGCTGGGGTTCGCGTTCCCCCCCTCGGACAGCGGTTAGACAGCTCAAAATAAACCTCTACGGAGGGGACATGATGATTGGTAACAATACCAAATCATAAACCATCATCATCCTCATCCTCATCCCAACTATCGCCTTTCCACTTTTAAATAGCTCGCGGCCTTTCAGGCCGCGGGTTACAACAAGCATGTATTTCGTTCGTATCATGCTGTTTGCGTCGTGCACACCAATCATGAATTTTCTATACATTGATTTATTAGTGATTAATGCACATAGGTACCTATATAGTACATATAGTCCGTGCGGATAAAAAATGGGATTAGAAATGGCGACTTACCGAGCCCGTACCGTCAACATGCAAAGTACCAATAGCGAAAACCCGTTAATAACGGTAAATCGTTATAACGTTATATTATTCGATTAATTGTAAAGAACAATGGCAGAAAAATAGTTGCCTAAAATTATTGCGTCTAGAAATAAGTTATATTTAAAATGAGTTTTATTATTTTTATGTAATTTTTCAAATAAAAACGTATTTTAATTAAAGCTACAGAAAAAAAAACAAACATTTTTGGAAATATACAATACAATACAATACAATAATACAATAACTTTATTTCAGGCATCAAGGACTTAAAAATTAAGAACATTGGCCCATAGCAATATATACCTTAACCTAAAAATATATATAAAATATAGACATAACTTAACACTATTTAGGGAACTTTTTTCTTTGGCGCGTCCCTGTATCGGCGAAACACTACCCCAGAGGGCCAGAAATCGGGAGCGAGGAATGTCTCTTTATGTTTTGCAGGAACCTGGAGTACGTAGGAATTGAAGTTTGTTGACCTATTAGACTCCAGACGCTGCAAATGCAAATAGATCGGATCCTCAATGCGGCATCGGCTTCGTTCTTCCACGAAACGCAAGACGTCTTCTCCCGACGTACTTTTGTCCAAACGGGAGATGTAGAGTTGTATAGTTGGCTCCACAGCACGCAGAGTTGTACTCGCGTTTATCTTGGCGGTCCCACGCTGGTTACAGACGGGTCGCGACCGACGTCTCTTCTCAACAAGAGTAAACCCGTCCTTATCAATCTTGTCTTGGGCCACCACTGGAACTGATTTTATTTCCACATTCTTCCGCTTTCGACCACAAGAGGGTGCCGGTTGTTTTCGGGCAACATCAGCAAACGTCTTTCCTTGTTTTGAGGTTGGCTTCGGCGGAGGAGTACCAATGGGTTCAGTCAAGGGTTGAGGTGGTGATGCAATGACGACCGAGGTCGCCCTAGTTTCTCGGTCATCAACCCGCTGACAGACGGTATCGCGTGACGGAGTCGCAATCATCGGTGAAATATGACTACTGTTCCGGTTACCGCGTGTCGTATTTACATTCTGTGACGGCGGTGAATTTGCGGATGTTGCAATTATGTTGTGCAACATATTGACTTGTAACATATTGACAATATCAAATGACTTAAATCATTTTACTCTATTCAAGTGTTGCAATTTACTATACTTTTATACTATTTTCATATACACTTTGTAAGACTACCAACACAACACACAAACACAAAATATTTTTATATTAAGTTATTATTAGTAATAACTATACTATAGTTCGGCCGTTCAGAGAATGCGTTCCTGACACGTCCCGAATGAACTGACGATGTAACTTTGTAATGGCGTTGCAGTTACGATAAAAATATTTTTGCTGGTTGTTTACCGTTTTAATAATTGATGAGCATTAAAACAACATTATTATATCAATAATCAATGAATGTTATAATTTTGTGCCAAACTGAGTGTCAAATAACTTGGTAAACAATATTTTTTTAAATCTATACTGCGCTATTACAAGGTTATGTCAGCGCTTTATATTTGTAGTGCTGTGCTAACAATAACAGGCAACAACAGAATCGTAATCTGTTCTTATACAGTTATACTTTATAAAATAATACGTTTTGTTTTTCTTTTTAAGAATTCGAAAATAATGGACTATAAGATAACTTTTATTAAATATAATAATAAAACTACGACCAAACCGAACGCGCGAAAGAAAGTAGCATTTTTATATTTAGGTTGAAAATGGTAACCCCAAATGGCGTTATGGGCCGCCATTTTGTGACGCTAAAACAGTCGTCTGTTGTCGTTTCGTGCGCATAAACCACGTTTTCAAGTGTTTTCGATCTGTTTTTATTTGATTACCCGGCTTTCGTTTAATGGACTGTTTCTGCTTTCCAAACTGACATCGGCGCTAAGTCGGACTTCGATTGTGTTTTGTATTGCGTTCTTTTTACTTTTGGTGCATAATAATGCCTAAACATGGACAAACATTGAAAAGTGGAGCCCGTGAGTTAATCATCAAGCTGCAAGATTACTTTGAGCGGGAGCGGCAAAATGGCAGACCCCTGTTACCTGTCGAACAAGTACAAGAACGCGTCTCTCAAGCGCTTGGAGTTAGCAAACGAACGATAACAAATATTAATAAAGAAAAGTTCGGCTCTACTGGCACGGAAGATAATATTTTACGTACTCCGAAAAAGAAACGCAGAACTAATTGTGACAGATATTGACACTTTTGACACCCATGCAACCAGAAATCATATATATGGTTACTATTCCAGAAATGAATATCTCAACAGGAAGAAGCTTTTGGCATCGTTAAGAGAAGCTGGACTATTTAGCGGGGGTAAAACTGCTTTAACCAAAATCTTAAAAGATATTGGTTTTTCGTATAAAAAAAACAGACAAAAGAAAAATTTTATTAGAACGATACGACATAATTTTAAAACGGATAAGTTTTTTGAGAGAAGTAAAAAATATTGATAACTGGGATAGTGTCGTGTTCATTGACGAGACATGGCTAAACGCCAATCACACGGTTTCCCGTTCTTGGACGGATGATACACAAGCGTCGACGTCGAAAGTACTAATGGGTATGGGGGCCCGTCTGATAATATGCCACGCAGGTTCAGCAAAATACGGCTTTGTGGAGAACGCGTTACTGGCATTTCAATCAAAAACCACAAATGACTACCACGAGGAAATGAATGCCACTACATTTAAAGAGTGGTTCCAGAACGTGCTTTTGCCCAGCCTACCAGAGCCTTCTGTAATATTCATGGATAATGCCTCCTATCACTCGGTTCAAATACAGAAACCAACTACCCAAGCTAATAAAAAAGAAGAAATGGTGGCTCGGTTACATGCAAAAGGCATTGACGCAAATATGCAGATGCTATAACCAGAGCTAATTAAATTAGTTGAAGAAAATAAAGCGGCAAATGTGCGATACGAAATCGATGAACTGGCTCTGGAGTACGGTCATCGCGTTCTAAGAATTCATCCGTATCATTGCCAATATAACGCGATTGAGCTAATCTGGGCTCAAATAAAAGGTTACGCCGCCCGCCACAATACTTCCCCGCCATTCAGCACGAAAAAGATGATGACCCTATTAAAAGAAGGCTGCGGGGAAGTCACAAGTGATGACTGGGCAAAGGTTGTTGAGAAGACTAAGAACCTGATTGTGGAACATTTTGAACGAGATATCAGGATTGATTCTGTTATTGATAATAATATAATTATACATGTAGGCGAAGATGATGATGAAGACCCCACCTCCTCAAGCGAATCGGAGTCTGATTAATATTCTGTAGGCACATTCAATTCAATGTACTTTATTGCATAGAAACACAGATTGTAACTTTGTAACAAAGAATAAATAAAACAATTTTATTATATTAATATTACTTTTTTTGGTTTCCACTTAAATTACTAAAATATAAATTATAATGATTCCGCCAATTTAAAACGAAAATAATCTTAAAAATAACGCGGCGGTTCATTTTGGAGGAACGGTAACGAACTCAGTGTTATGTTGTGCCCATCACTAGTCGTAACTAACTGATAGGTGTCAGGAACGCATTCTCTGAACGGCCGAACTTTATCAGTAATAATAAAAATAAAAGTGATATGGTTGAAAATAAATCTCTTACAAAGAGCTTCCTACAATAATACATTATCTGAATCATATTAATATGGTAACAATTCCATTTAATGTTATGGGAAAACTAGCTAAAACAAAATGTCACTGTTTTTTTATTAGTTTTACGGCTCTGGGTTCTAGCCCTTCTGAGAATGTCACTGTATGACACAAAGGCCCTGGAGCCATGCCAGAAATATACATTTATAGTATATAAATATATACATAATAGAGATACAATAATCTAAAAACTCTCAATTATGTAGGTAGGTGAGAATGTATTAAGCTAACATCAAACAACCACAGGACGCATGACTTTTTCAAAGTGACAGACATAACCTAAAAAGGTTCAAATCTAAATATCTTTTTTTTGACGCCTTCTCAGAACAAAATTTTTTGACAGAGTTATTAAGGGACTGACGTTTGACATTTTAAGATATATTTGATATGTAGACGCTACCATTCCTTCTCAACTTATTTTATGTATCAAAGTCTGCCATTGTTCTTTCTATTAATGGGAAAATATCTGAAAAGATTTGCAATACGCAAGTACGTACATTAATTTAAAAACAACAGTTATAATTAGCGACCAGCTCTGGATTTGCATGGGTGGGATCTAATTATGTGGCGTTATTTAGACATAAGATAATAATTAGGGACCGTTTATTTTATCATATCAATATTTTTCTAATTTGATAAAGGTCATTCCTGGCATTACTCTCTATTTGTTCGTGAAGTTTTTTTACAATGGGTTCAGCTATTCCGAAGATCAGTACGAATAAACAGACAAACGAAAATTTTAAAATTTTTCACTCGTGTCTCAATAGCATATAACTAATTTATACAAAAATATTGACATACAAAATCAACAATTATTATGGAGAATCCATTCAGAACGCGTCGTAACTTACAAATGAGCGAAACCGGACAATTTTTTTTTAGTTTATGGCATTTTATTTCCATTGATTCTGAAGTTATAGAACTTACGAAAAACGCATATCGCAACGTATTTTTTTTGTAGTCTTTACCGGATCGTTTGAGTGTTGATAGCAAAAATGTGCGAGCGAGACGTAAATAGAGGCGATGCCATTTTCAATCCCATTCTTTAACCGCACGGGTAGTACATCTGTAGACTGGCTTCTTGCCACCATCGTTTCGGTGTAGTTTATTGTAGTCTGTATGTATGTGTAGTCATTTATTTTATATTATTATATTTCCAAATGTTACTAACTCGTAATGCGTAATACAGTGTGACTCTACACTACTTGCACAAGTTAGGTCCGATGACTATCTCATTTAGTTTCAATACTTTTCAATGTAATTTTAAAAGATGAATTGTACAGAGCATGCTATTAAAAACCCGCTGGTTATAATTAAACAATGCCCGCTGTCTTCTTTCTAGCGTCATTCAGATCTCGCTATTGTTCTATAAACTACAAAAGCGATCACGTCGTTCAGAGATGTACATACATATGTTTATACTACAAATCAAACCAAGACAATGAATTCCTATTAACAGAAATGGAACAACATCCATTGTTTACCGGCAACAGCCAAATAAGTTCGAGTAGTTCAGTTGCAAACGCATTTAGTTAACCCACGTCAGAAGCATTTTTATGGAAAGGAAACAAGAGAAAACTGGAAAATAAAAGAAAAGAAAGCAAGTGAGTTAGTATACGAATAAAATTTAGTAGACATCCTACTCGTCTAAGTAGAGAGGAAGTTTTAAAATCCATTTTTCTAGTTGGTATTACGCTTTTTGTTTTTTCTATTTGTTTCTAGCATGGGAGTCCGTTTGGGTTGATACCACCTTCCTATCCATTTCTGCAATAGCACTGCTGTTTCGGTCTACAAGGTATGAGAGCCAGTATAATCATAGGCTGTGAGGCATTCCATCTTAATCCTTACATATGACAACGCATGTCACCTTGAAGTTAGCTGCAGGTGTCAATGGTCTGCAGTAGTCACTTAAAAGTTAAAAAGTTAAAGTTACAGCCTATATACGACCCACTTTTTTATATAGGATAAGGTTGACAAGCGAGCACACCGTCCACCTGATGGTAAGTGGTTGCTAAGTAAAGTAAGAAAAAGTAAGTTGACTAAGATGGAATGCCTCTTTTCCAGTAAAAAGTGTCTTCGGTTCTCTGCACCCACCATACGAAACACAGCAGTGTTAAGCTGCTATTTTACGCCGGTATTCTGTGAGAGCGTGGTCCTTCCCCGGTCGAGCCGACCCAATCGTGGTACAAGTATACTACTAATAGCTGCAGCATGGCTCTACCATGTAGCTGCTAACTAATCATAACATTATAATATCTAAACATAATATTAAAGAGACACAATAGTATTGTACAGTACGTGTTCTGGACCCTAGCAAAAAAGCACGGATTTAGCGTAAAAAAAATATGGTGGAAAGAATATATGTCGTAACCAATGGTTAGGGAAAATAATACGGCCAAACTAATGTGGGAAATGCCTGTTCAAACAGGTATTACAATAACGCACAATAGGCCAGATATAATTTATATAAATAAAATTGAAAATAAAACTTATATTATCGATATTACCGTTCCATCCGATTACAATATAGGAGCGAAGGAAATAGAGAAACTTAGTAAATACCATGCACTAAGAACTGAAATAAACCGGCTTTGGAAAACAACTACTGAAGTCATACCTATCGTAGTTGGTGTCACAGGCATGATCGCTAAAAACCTAAATAAATACTGCAACAAATTAAACTCTCATATCAACATAAATGTTATACAGAAACAAGCAGCAATTCATTCAGTAATAATATTGTCAAAAGTTATAGGTAATTCTATGTTTGTAAATCAAAACTCTGAACCTACCTCTCCCTAAGGTTTATGGGCGGGGGTTTGAAGAGTACCGGGTTTATCTCGAGAAGACAACCAAAAAAATAATATTATATCGTGGTACCGTACCTTTCTAAAACTTCAAAATAATTTAAAACGAGGCTGGAAGGTATTAATTTATTAAAAACTAGCGACGTGCCCTGACTTCGCCTGGGTTAAAAAAGTTTAAGTTAAAGTTACAGTGTATATACGTCCCATAGCTGGGCGCAGACCTCTTCTGAGAGGGTTTTAGGACAAGGAAATGTCCACCGCGCTGCCCCAATGCGTGTTGGTGAACTTCACATGTCTTCGAAATATTTTTGTCTTATTTCTCAGACAGGTTTCCTCACGATGTTTTCCCTCACCGCCGAGCACGTGGTAAATCAACACGTAAATTGCAATTAACAATTTCATTGGTGCCGGCGGGGATCGAACGCGGGTTGCTCGCGTACTATGTTTACAGCGAGCGCTAACCATCTGAGGAACCACGGCTCGCCTGGGTTGGGTCTGTCAATGTGACTTTATCAATTTTTTAATATTTTTTTCGAAAAACCGCTTAGATTTACGGAGAAAATAAAGCCTAGATCACTTCTGATATTGTTCCCTATCTGTTCCTAAAGTTTCATTTCGATCGGTTCAGCTCCGAAGATTAAACGGACCTTTTAATTAGCCGAGACACAGACAAGAAATTAAAAAATTGTTCATGTCTTAAAACCAGAATAAAGTATACAACATCAAGGGTGGTCTTATTTAAATTTGAAGAAAAAAATTCAACCTTAAGGATGGGATAAATAGGGGTGATTTAATGTATAATTAAACGTCATACCTACTAGTTGTTATTTCGAGCTTGTGGTATTGCCTAGTCCACACAAAATCATCAAAAATTAACATTTAAAATCAAGTGGTAACTTTAAACATTTTGTGCAACCCATTTCAATATAAATAAAATGAGAACATGATCAATGTAGTCGAAGTCAATTCATTATCATCATCACATTACAGCCCTTCATAAGTCCACTGCTGAACATAGGCCTCCCCTAAGATTGCCACAAAGCACGGTCCTAAGCCACCTGCATCCATCGACTTCCTGCATGTCTTACCAAGTCGTCACTCTATTTAGTGAGGGGGCGCCCTACACTTCCACTCGAGAACCTTTTTCCCCATCGGTTGTCGGTTCATCGAGCTATATGGCCGGCCCATTACCACTTCAGCATACTAATCCGTTGGGGTAAGTCGGTCATTCTGGTTCTACTGCAGATATCCTCATTTCTAAGTTTATCACACAGAGAAACCCCGAGCATAGCCCTCTCCATAGCTCGCTGAGCGACCTTGAGCTTCCTCATACGTCCAGCAGTAAAGGACCAAGTCACAGATGCATAGGTCATCACTGGCAACACGCACTGGTTGTACAGTCTCAAGGTTTGAGGTACACTTCTGCTCTTCTGCTAAAGAGATTCTGAAGGAGTTCAAGTATCAGTTTTCCACCCTTTCAGAATCTCCGCTGTAATTCCATCCTCGCCTGAGGCCTTGCCGTGAAGGTGCTGGAGAGCCAATCTAATCTCGCTCAGAGTGACGTCTGGAATATCATCGGAATAGTGTCTGACAAGACTTATTACTCTTAGATCGCTACTCACACTTGCATGTGGTTTCAACGATGATGTGTAAATCTGCCCATAGAACCTTTCAATCTCACTCAAATGCTCAGGTGTCCCGGAAGCGACACTGCCACACTCCGTCTTCAGCTTCGACAGTGTGCTCTTTCTGGCAGACAGATTTCTAGTAAAGACTGGAACCCTGGTTCCGCTCGATCGCTTCTTCAATACGAGATGTATTGAAGTTGCGTAAGTCCCGCCGCATGCACTTGGCGATTTGTCTGTTCAGTTGCCTGTACGCTGTAAAATCTGCTGAAGACTGCAGCTTCATTTCCCGTCTAACAGCCATGGTATTACGAGTGTGATCGGAGAGTTTTTGTGTTCTTGTAAAACTTAGCCCCAACCGCATGGACAGTTTCCACGAGCTTGTCATTCATATCGTATACTGCATTGCAATCTTCAGTCCTCAGGGTGCATGCGTTGTATGTTGCCAGGTTGAGTCACCTTAGGTGACAACCGAACCTCCACCTGAGATTCTTAGCACCCCCTGCCCCGCCTTTACCATGGTCGTCACCGTAACCAGGAATAGTGGAGCCGCCGGTGACTGGGGGCCATCTCTTCGTTATTTTTTTCATGGGTGGTATATTGCCATAGTTGCCACGCTTGGCGAGCGGGTTGGCAACCGCAGTTTTTTTATTGTTGTTTTGCTGTTATCAGAAACATGCTGCTGCCCATCTGTCTCAGTTTCCCTCTGTCACCCACGGGAAGATATGGGGTAGTGGCTATTCTTACCCGCCAATACACAAAGTCAATTAAATATGCATTAATAAGAATAACTACTGGTAATCATCAAAAATGGTTCACCTAGAAAAAAGTTCCGAAGTAACACACAAAACAATAAAGTCGAATTAAGTTTCTCCTCCTTTTTTGAAGTCGGTTTTCGGAAGGTCGTCTTCGAAAAAAGGAGTAGGTTCTAAATTCGACTGTATATACAGAGGGCATTGACCAGGGAGTGAGAGCATTGTGAAAGACCTCGCGTTACCGATGCTCGTGTAAGTTAGACGTTATATAAAACCATTTACAATTAGCAAAGAAAAATTTGTATAAACCAAATTTTTCGAGTTTTATAATGTAAAATTATTTCTATATGTTTGAATATTGATTATGCTAACGCATATAACCGAAACCACAGGGATTTTGTTAAAGTTATATTATGTATATTGTCTTAAGCGTGCATTAACGAGACGGAGCGTAACTAAAAGATAAACTAATCTGTACCTGGTTGCAACAGTTTCTCGGGCAGGTGACGACATGGTAAATGTGGCTCACCGAAGACAGCGGCAGCGGGATGCTGGACGTCCTGATCAGGCTAAGCCTCCGCCGCTGCTCTGCCGTCAGCGAACCCCGCCGGCTCCTGGTAACGCCGTAGCCCGATAAATCAGCCGATTCCGAGCTCAGCCCTCGTAATAGTTTCGGACGAAACATGGCTTTAGATTCGACTTAGTATTTTTAAACGGTTTTTGAACAGGGAACTAAGAAATTGTGCCAAAGATTGTAATTACAACGAACTCGAAGTCGTAACACAAGTTGTGATTAGCGTACAGTATCAGAAGTACAATGGCAAAGGGAACTCCTAGAAATGACAAAAGGTGAAGCCATAAAAATAAGCCAGTCATTGCGCAGATTATAATATATATTAATAATATTAATGAAACAGCAAGATAAAATGCAGTGAACGCAAAAAAAATACATGACGTTTTTAAACAATCAAAAGTCTAATCTTTTTAACCCTTTCGCTGTCCCATGCACTACATATAGGTCATTGCTATTGTCTTACTATTGTGTCTGGAAACCGGACAGCGAACGTGATAAAATATCAGAGTTAACGAAAAAGATGATAAGATGGAAAATGTAAAGGAAATTTAAAAAAAAATAGCGAAAATACTGTTAACTTGAGCGTTATTTTCGTAAATTATTTTATGTATAGATAATTAGATAGCAGTTAGGAGTAAAGATAGAAGAGTATGTAAGTAATTGTATGAAACTAGAGTAATTATAGTCTTTGTGTTGTAGCATGGTGCGAATGACAGCTCACGCATATGAAGTTTCGTATTTTTTGAAGTTATCTTCCCTTATGGGAACAGCTATTATGTAACTATTATGTTATCATTTGTATTATACTTTAACTTAATTTTGTGTTTTGTAATTTTAAAGAAATATATTTTTCGGTTTTAATTATTATATCGATAGCTAATCGATAATTAATTGCTTTGCTTTGTGTATCGTTAATCGCCTTTTTAAATCGATTTAACATTGTTTCGTCTCTAGCACGCCAAACTGTAAGCAGGGTGACTGCTTACAGTTTGGCGTGCACCATGCTATAATGCAAAGACTAAAGTCAATTTTATAAAAGAGGATTTTATGGGATTCTTAAATAATTTTTTTAAATAATATACTTTTATTTGTATAAAATTGTAATTAGAAGATTACTATTTACTATGTTTACTAAATATAAATTTCTTTGTATTTAAAAGAGTTCTATAAAAAACTGATATCCCATTATATACCATGTTAAATAATCTAAAAAAGACCTCTTATTTTAGAGAATGTTATCTTATCGAACCAAACATCCTGTAAAATATTCCTTTACATAATATACATTTATTGTAAATATACCATATAAAGTAATTCAAATATCATCATCTCCATGTCTTAAATAAGGCTTTTATATTCACGTATCCAAAAAAAAAACTATAAAAGGATTATGTTATAAATGTATCAGTTGACAAAAAAGTTCAGTTAATCTTAATCCAAGGAGGTTATAATCTAATCTTAAAAAAAATAAAAAAAAATAATCAAAATCTCAAATTTATGGAAAGATACATTTTGGAATAGTTACGAGTAATAAGAAAGCTAAATGAGAATGAATTAAAGTTATCCCCAGTTCCCCACACGTCACAATCACCTTTTACGCTCTTTACGCTCCATTAAACTTTATATGTTTGTTTTTAATATCAACACATAATCCCGTAAAACTATAATTAGATGACCGCCGCGCACTGTTCAAGTTTAGAACGAATTGTCCGGCCAATTTATTTTAGGAAACAGAACTAAACAGTTTAAACGTTCAAAGTCGCGCAAAAGCAAAGACACTTGGGACATCGGACCACGCGAGTACTCTTCACAAACTAAACCCGGCACCTCGCAGACAGTTCGCCGAGGTGTTGCGCCGCGGCCTTGCTATGTTATATGTCTGACATTTAAAATTGGATCAGACGAGCAAATATTAGTATTAGCACGGGAATGACATCCCACTTTAATTTTTTTTCAGGGTTACTGAACTCTAATGAATTAATTCACATTGGCGAAGCTTTTAATCTGCTGCAAGTGCTAGGTGCTAGTCTAACATTAACTGTCATTATTCGATAGGGTAAATATAACAGTAGCGAAGCAAAAACTGTCACACATTATCTGATGGTTTTCATCAAATCCACATCCTTATACTTAATTTTATACATGGTAGAGCCATGCTGCAGCCATATTAGTAGTATAGTTGTAGCACGAATGGGTTGACTCGACCGGGGAAGAACCACGCTCTCACAGAATACCAGCGTAAAATAGCAGCTTGATACTGCTGTCTTTCTTATGGTAAATGTAGAGAACCGGAGACCCTTTTTTATAAAATAAGGATGACAAACGAGCACACAGTCCACCTGATGATAAGTGGTTGCTGTGGCCCATAGACATCTACATCTATCATCGTTTGCGAATTAAAATTCAGATGCGTTGTCAGCCGTGAGGACTAAGATAAAATGCCTTTGTTCCAGTAAAAAGGGTCTCCGGTTCTCTACACTCACCATATGAAACAACTCACATAACGAAACTTGTTACTGGAAAAGAGGCATTCCATCGTAGTCCTCATGGGTGACAACGCATCTGTATTTTGATTCGCAAACGAGAATGGATGGAGATGTCTATTGGGCCACAGTAACCACTTACCATCAGGTGGACTGTGTGTTCATTTGTCACCCTATCCTATAAAAAAAGCCTTTTAAAGACCACTTAGGGTTAGTTCACACCGAGACGTGACGCGACGCGACGCGATGCGGCGCGGACTTTTTTAGATAGTGATACAAAATATAACTATATTCACTACACAAAAGATACACAAGGCTCGTAGGTTCATCACGATGCAGCGGCGCTTCGTCAATAGACGCAGTGAGCAAGAATAGTGCGCTGCCAACGATTCCACTTCGTCTTGCAACGAGCGAGCATCTCTTCGAGCGTCGCGTCGCGTCGCGTCTCTGTGTGAACTCACCATTAGGTAACTTTGATCGTTTTTAACCGACTTCAAAAAAAGGAGGTACTCAATTCGACTGTATGTTTTTTGGAACGAAGTTCTTTGTCGGACGCTACGGATTTGGCGAATGGGGCCTAAACGTAGTAATTCATTTATTTGTATTTGTTAATCAATAATATAATACGTTTATCAATAATAATATACTACGAAAGGAACTTTGTTCCAACCGAGCGTTCCACGATACTCAAGCATGATTTTTTTAAATTAATTTGAGTTGTTACCACGAAGATGCTGCTAGTGATCTACTATTTCGTTTTCCTCTGTCACCTCTTACGACACCCGCATGATGATATAGGGTAGTGAAGGGAATATTGGATGCCGCCATTACACGACAAGCTTGATCACATAACAGAGCTCTATAGAAAAAATAATCGATTTTTCGCATTTCACCAGTCTCGTTCGACAATCAATGCATTGCACCGCGTGCTGTTTAGATTTAGGAAAAACCTTTATTTCAATAATTCTACATTTCTCCGTCCGTAAATTCAACAATTTTAAGCAACTGGTGTAACCCAGCGAGGAACCATTAGGCCGTTTATATCTAGTGTGGGATGCTACTTGCGTAGACACCTTGGCGGCCTCTCATCTTAGGGGTACCTCGTTTAGAGCCGGGGCGGCATCAGAGGCAGCTGAACTGGGTAAGTTGCGCAAATATGAGTCTCTGAGGGGTGAATACGTATTTGTGCCATTTTCTGTAGAGACTATCGGTCTGTGGGTTCCACCCGCGGTGAAGTTCCAAAAGGAACTCCATCCGCGGCTGGTCGTTGCTGCTGGTGATAAGAGGGCTGGTTCTTTTCTCGTTCAAAGGCTAAGTATAGTAATTCAGCAGGGAAACGCAGCCAGCGTTCTTGACACGATACCGCGGCGTGTAGGATTGTATGATAAGTTACTTGTTTTATTTTTTTTTATTACAGTTTTAATATTGTATATAAAAATTTGAATCTATTCCAAATAAACTCACCTCATAAAAAATTACATCATTGTAATTCTTTTTTATGTAATTAGGGTGAGAAACGAGCAACCAATCTAGCCTGATGATAAGTGTATGCTGCGATCGATAGGCTTCTATATTTATCCCAGATTGAGAATTCAAATGTATATCGGATGTCGCCTGTGAGGACTAAGATGGAATGCAACGTTAGCCTTAAATAGGGTCTCCGGTTCTTGTCACTCATCATTCAAAACACAACAGTCACATGCTGCTGTTATACGCTGGTTTTCGTTTTTTTTTTTTTTTTTTATAGGAGAGGCGGCAAACGAGCATGCGGCTCACCTGATGGTAAGTGACTGCCGCCGCCCATGAACAACTGCAACACCAGGGAGGGAATTGCAGATGCGTTGCCAGCCTTTTAAAAAGGAGTACGCTCTTTTCTTGAAGGTCCCTAAGTCGTATCGGTCCGGAAAAATCGCTGATGGTAATCGATTCCACAAGGAAGTCGTGCGAGGAAGAGTCCTCACACGATCGAACTTATGCATTCCTGTTTGAGTCATAATGCATTTACCGCATGTCTCTAGTCTCTACCACGTTCAAAGTTACTTAGTACTTAGTAATATACGACATTGATGTCTCTTCTCTACATAGTGTAAAAGAAAGTCGCTTACCGCCGTCTGTACGCTAAGATTTTTTAAACTACGCAACATATTTTGATGCTGTTTTCAAAAATAGACAGAATAATTTAGAAAAAAGGTTTATATTTATAATAAATGCATATTATATGTTATATAATTCTTCTGTCCGTGTGTATGTGACTGAACTCCTCCTAAACGGCTGGACCGATTTGATGAAATTGTGTGATTAAGTTGATTAGAGAATGATTCAGAATTGGATCCGGTATGTGGCGTTATTGTTGAGATCCAGAAATAAACTGTGCGAAGCCGAAACGAATCGCCAGCTGATAATAAATCTTAAATAAATTATGATAAAACAAATGAAACGGATTTTGGTGACTTCTTAAATAATTCATCTAAATTATAATCATATATTACGAGTACATGTTTCCAAATGCTACAATATGCTTCCATTTATAAATAGTACGTTCTAGATACAGCATACTTTTATTTAGTTTTCCCTTTATCTCCACCCACCTGGTCCAATGACCTTTGATAGATTTTTGTTTCAACAAATGTCCATACGTTAATTTGTCAAATCTTTGCTAAATGATATGTTATAACGTCATAACAAATACTCGAAGCCTTGTAATATTTACTGCCGAATCTTTTACGCGTCAAATTTTACATCAAAATGCCAAGACTTTCTTGTTTCATGTATCAAATCAGCCTGGTGCCTTATAAGTTATGATAGAATTCATAACCCCTTCACCCCCGTACTTATTAGGGTAGTATAAAACAAGGAAAGTGATTTTTATAGGATAAGGGTGACAAACGAGCATCCAGTCCACCTGATAGTAAGTGGTTGCTGTGACCCATAGACATCTACATCTATCCTAGGCGCGGTCGCAGACTGAAATTTTGGAGGGGGTCACTAATAATAAAATATGTAATGTAAATTAGACTTTATTGCCAATACACAAGTTTATTGCACACATTATAAAACAAATGGAAGTCAGGGGCTAGGCGGGGCATTGCCCCGGGCCCCCAAGCTAAAGGGGCCCCTCGGCCTCCAAGAACGACGTTCGAAAAATTATGTACTATACTAGTTGTATAAAGAATTTTCGAGTTTTAACTTCTTGGCCCTGATTGTAAACGATTCGAACTGACATCACAATAATTACTCCCATTTCCAGAACATAATATAACATTGTTACAGATACTTGTCTACTTCGTTTTATTGTGTTTTATATACATATAGAAGAGTAGGAAAAATGAGCATGTGGCTCACCTGATGGCAAATGTCGACCACCGCCTATTAACAAATACAACACCAGGGGAATTGCAGGCTTTTTAAAAAGGAGTAAGCTCGTTTTTTTAAGCTCCCTAAGTCGTATCCGTCCGACAGTAGTGGTGGTGAAATTTTGTGGCTGGAATTAATCCGAACAATTCTGCTGAACACTCCCAGTGGTAAATGCGATATAAAATGCAAAAGGATGCAACATCTCTTCGTCTCGTTTTCGTCGTAGATTATTCGAGCCGCTCTGCACTGGATGCGGTCAAGTAGAAGGAACTGGTACTAAGGAGCCCCCGCCCAGGGATGAGAACAGTATTCCATGTTAGGCCGAACTTGCCCCTTGTAAAGTTGCAAGCAATGTGCCGCCATGAAATGCTATCCCGCTTTGTTGAGCACGCCAAACAAGAGGCCAATTCAGCCTTCCCTTCCAAGTGACCACGAAACTGCATGTTATTCGAAATGTCAACGCCGAAGATTCCGATACTGGCTCAGGTAACAAGGGGAGTGACCTGGAATTGAGGAGTTATGACAAAGGGGTCCTTTTTAGTGGTAAATGCGCAAACTTGTGTCTTCTGGGAATTGAACTTAATTAGATTTTGTCGCCCCAATCCGAGACGTTTGTTCCGGTACTCGGGAAGCCCATAGGAAGGGAGCTTCGAAAGAATCGCTTTGTGCCAAACCCGATCGAAGGCCTTCGCTATGTTCAAACTAACGGCCAGGGTCTCCCTCTCTGCCTCCGCCGATTTATGAGTCAGGTATGCCAGAAGATCACCAGCTGAGCAACCCCGACGGAAATCGTACTGGCGGTCACTTTTCAGTTGGTGATCCTCAATCTCATGAACTGGCAGTTCACAATGTTTTTCATTATTTTGGAGAACAAGTTGTATAGGTCTGAGCGGTCGATTTTCTGTTATTTTAGGGATCTGGTACACTAAAGCTATCTTATTTGAGTTCGGGACTACACCTAGGGATAAAGAGTTTTAGAAAAGACACGTTACGACCGGTGCCAACTAGAGAGCACACGTCTTCAGCACAATGGGAGGAACTCCATCAGGCCCACTCGACTTGACGTCTAGGGAAAGTAGTGCTATGCGCACCGAGCGCTGTGTAAACCGTATCATACCGACCTGAAGGCGAAATTATACTTCTTTTTAACAGCACTGGTGAAGCACTATAACTCTAATCTATTATAGCGCGATGCATTTTTACAGCAGCAACCAGACCAGGCACCACAGATGATAGAATAAAAAGTTCCGTTCCCCGAAGTACGACATCAGTGACAGAATCGCGTTGGGATCATCCGGCGAGAAGCATACCCGCCCCTGTCCTCAAGGGAAGGATGCACAAAAAGACCGCATCCTGCCCCAATCGCCCGACTTATAGTGCTAAACACGGCGGCGATTTGCAGAACGCAACCGCAATGGGAGTGTGAGCGACACCATAGTCCTGTTCGGACAATGGTCCAATGAGCCAAGAAGGGCGCCGACGGAGACCTGATATCTATCCGGCTAGTAGATGGTTCCCAACAGGGAACTCCACATCTAAAATCCACCTAGGCGAAGTAACCGTTTGTGTCAGACCATATGCCAAGGCAAAGTCATAAACAGATCTACCCGCATGATCGGTTATACAAGAACTAAGCCATTCAGCGGGGTGGCCGTTAAAATAACCAAGTATCACGATCTCTGCAGATGGGGCCTGTTGTAGCACGGAGTCTGCAGCAATTTGGACGTGATCGTTGAGTTGGTCTATGTCGGCATTACCTATAAAGCCATACCTATGTACCCGTAGATGCGATGGTCGTCGCTGACCTTCAATAGTGCCGAGTCGTCGAGAACAGCTCTTACGCAAACTGCAGCCCGAGGTACAAGTATTATTATTTGTACCATGGATAGCAGAGAAGTATCAACAGGAGAGCACACCTCTCGGTTGGAAAGAGCAAGGTCAGCTTCGCTGTCTTCAGGTGGTACCTAGTGGACTTCGTTTACGTTCGAATGCAATCCCCTGATGTTGCAGAAACTCACGGATAGCGTGGCAGAGATCACCTTTATCTTATTGTTCTACTTGCCACGAGCAGTATTAGTCTTGAGCGGCATTCCAAGTGTAGCAAGCGAGCACACAGTCCACCTGATGGTAAGTGGATGCTGCGGCCCATGACATCTACTTCTATCCTCGTTTACTAATAAAGTGCAGATGCATTGCCAGCTGTGAGGACTAATATGGAAAGCCTCTTTTCCAATAAAAAGGGTCTCCGATTCTCTACACTCACCACACGAAACACAGCAGCATTAAGCTGCTATTTTACGCTTGTATTCTGTGAGAGCGTGGTTCTTCCCCGGTCGAGTCGACCCAATCGTGGTACAAGTATACTATTGATATAGCTGTAACATGGCTCTATCACGTATAATTTTCATATTTATATTTGGGTTGAGATCATCGTCGCAAACTTCGATTATAGAAACCACACACTTAGGAAATTTTGTATCAGAACTTTCTTTGATCTCCCGTTTCCACTTTGAAATCCATAGCTGATACGGACTCTGTAACGAGAGTGGCAACAGGAACACTGAAGGAAAGGGAATAACATTCTGATAATTTCTTCACATTAAGAAGATCTTCTTCTGTATATTCAGATTTTGGCATAAAAGAGCCTAATCCGAACAGACAGTCCTTGTTGTGTGAAATTATCGCGAAGATCCTCAGTAATTTTTAGAAGATTTTTCTATTTGACGTGTACGATTTTGGGGGGGTCATGTCTCCTGTGACGCCTTCGGACCGCGCCTGATCTATCCTAGATTACGAATCAAAATTCAGATGCGTTGTCACCCGTGAGGTATAAGACAGAATGCCTCGCTTCCAGTAAAAAGAGTCCCCGGTTCTCTACACTCACCATACGAAACACAGCAGGGTAAATCTGCTATTTTACGATGGTATATCTGAGAGAGCGTGGTCCTTCCCTGGTCGAGCCGACTCATTCGTGCTACAACTATACTACTAACATACCTGCAGCATGACTCTATAAAGTACAGGCCTTACACTAGTGTCGTAATAACTGATGGGATAGGTACCCCTAATTTATTAAGAACAGTGGTGTAAAGCGACTGGTAATAAAATATAAACTTTTTGATTCAATATGTTTAAATAATACTTATTGAAAGTCATTCTTTAGTTTTTATTCTTAAGTTTGATTTACCACTGGTTCGGAAAATATCTCTATCCTGGGAAGAACCAGCAAGGAACTCCACGTGATTGTTACATAACATAAATAATTGTTAACTGTTCTTGTTTTAAAAAAGAATAGTTAAAAATTATTTATGTTACACAATTAACAACACAAACAAATTAGAAATAGCTTGGTAGCGATCATCTCATTCTGGGGGGTTATTATCATTCATAAATTCCTTAATATTATATTATCACTCTATAAAAACTAACTTTGTTTAATAAAGGTTTTGATCTTTGCGTAGGTCAAATTTTGTATATTTTCTGGGATTTGTTGAAAAGCGTATACATCGCCTTAAGAATGAATTACTGACTCGGTGAAGTCATAAGTAATTAGTCGTATGTAATCACCAATCTAAGTGCGACAATCATAAGACATTCCCTTAGTATAATATGAGGGGTTCATGTCCAACCAACTTTGACAGGCTTCTACTCTCGACGCAAAGCTTCTGTGGAGCCACCATATATCTAAATTTGCAAATAAAAATTTCAGAATTACCTTCCCGAACATTGCAATTACACTAAGAAAGTACTCGGTTTTGATAGTCTCGAATTGCATTGGAGACTGAAAATTATAAAGAATCAACCATCCGAACGACTACGGGACAAAACCGACTTTCGAAACTAACCCTACTTAGCATTATACCTACCCTAGTTAAATAGCAATCTAAAAAAGCACGTTCTTAAACCACCTGCATCCATCGAACTCCTGCATCTCTTAACAGGATGTCACTCCAAGGAGGCCATGTTATACTTCAGTAAAAATCCAGTAAACATAGCCCAGATATATTAACTATGTGTGCAGAAGCAATAAAACAAAATACCGCATTGAGTACAGCTGTTGGCACTTCTGGTTTTAACTTGACGTAAACTCGACAGTAAAATGTTTAGCCTGCGGATCAATATTTGGATTTTATTGGAGCTTAACGACTAAAGAGGGTTTTAATGGCCTGTCAGTCTTTAACAGCCCGCTGAAAGTCGGTTTAAATCACAGTGCTATACCGCCAAATCTCGTAGTCAACTGTGCAATAAAATATAACTATGTACATAGTAGAGTAGTTTATCGTTAGCTTATCAAAAGTCCGCTGATATTATATGTGAAAAATTGCATTAAATTAAACGAGTTCATATAAGTAGCTATTTCAAACCAAGGACATATGCAGCCTGCTTCAAGAAATATGGCTGCTGAGGTGATAGTTCACCTAAGAGATAAATTGGGTACTATCACAGACGGTTATTATTTCAAAAGCCTTCAAATGAAACACAGCAATAGATCCTCTGCTGCTTGGTGGCACAAATAACTAAGAGTCATATGACTTATTAAATCTATAAAAAAAAAACGTTTTTATACTCGTTACCAACTTGTTCGGAAAAAACGCGTGTCTTTCGTTCACGCTAATCTCTGAAACCGCTCAACGAATCAATTGTTTTCTTTTTTGTAGTATAAGGGTGACAAACGAGCACACAGTCCACCTGATGGTAAATGGTTGCTGTGGCCCATAGACATCTACATCTATCTTCGTTTGCGAATTAAAATGTAGATGCGTGATCCGTGAGGACTAAGGTGGAATGCCTCGCTTCCAGTAAAAAGGGTCTCCGGTTCTCTACACTCACCATACGAAGTGTGTTAAGCTGCTATTTACACTGGTATTCTGTGAGAGCGTGGTCCTTTCCCCGGTCCAGCCGACCCATTCGTGCTACAACTATACTACTAATATAGCTGCAGCATGGCTCTACCACACACTTTGTCACTCTTTCCTCGTTCATTCCTTCTACATGACCAAACCACCGAAGCATACCTTTCTTAATCCTGGTCACAACACCATCTTGCAAACCACACTTTTCTTCAATCACATAATTTCTCAACCTGTCGTTCAGATTCAGCCCTAACATACTCCTTAGTGACCGCATTTCTACAGCATTTATTCCACTTTCGAGGTACTTTTGCCACATCCAACTTTCATTACCATATGAATGATGATGCCCATCCATGACTTTTTGCCACCAGGGCGGCGCCACTTAAAAGTGAGGTATAATATTAGACAGATTTCATAGCGGGGAAGTTAATTTGTTCGAATAATGTCAAATTTTATTTTTCTTTCTGTACTATTAGCTATATTTAATAACGTAATTCACGTAAAAATCTTCATTTCTAAGTTTATCACGCAGAGAAAACCAGAGCATAGTACCCGTACACATTACGGTGTACGTGGGTTCGAAATTCTTCTCCTCCTAAACGGCTTGACCGGTTTTAATGAATTGTTTATGGGCTACTATGGGGTCACCTAGATGGTTCTTAGTTATAGCTGGACTCGGTAGGTGGCGCCGTTGTCGAGATCCAGAATTCTTCCAGAATTCAATTCTGCAAAGCCGGGGTGGGTCTCTAGTAAAATTTAATCTAGATCAACGATCTGAATGATCTAAATCAAATAATAAAAGACCTAAATGAGCTAAAGCAAACCGATTCACCGAGAACAAGCAATATATAAACTAAACCGATTTTTTTTCTCGTTAGCATTCCCTTGCCCTGAACGTATGTAGCTCGGTTAAAGTTTATTTTTGTTGGGAAAATTATGACCTCGCGGAAAAAAATTTTGATAAAATGCGAGTAAGACATGTTTACCATTACCAAAGGTACGTTTACATTTACTTTAGAAATATAAAATTAAAATAGAACTCATTCTGTCTTGGAAAGCATTAGTGATTGCAATAAGAACACGAATACTGTTAATAAAGATAGTAATGGGATTGTCGATTGTTATTTTAAGTGCTAAATGAGGGTTAGTAATCTTTCGTTCACCAGATGTCGCTATTTGGGACTGAGGCGAAGAATGTTTTGTTATAACGTGGTAGAGCCATGCTGCATCTATATTAATAGTATAGTTGTAGCACGAATGCGTCGGCTCGACCGGGGAAGGACCACGCTCTCACAGAATATCAGCGTAAAATGGCAGCTTAATGCTGCTGTGTTTCGTATGGTGAGTGTAGAGAACCGGAGGCCTATTTTACTGGAAAGAGGCATTCTATCTTAGTCCTCACGGCTGACATCGCATCTGCATTTTAATTCGCAAACGAAGATAGATGTAGATGTCTATGGGCCACAGCAACCACTTACCATCAAGTGGACTGTCTGCTCGTTTGTCACACTTATTCTATAAAAAAACACAATGTCATTTAATTTAGAAGGTGCGTTTTAAGGAAAATTTAATCGGTTTCTTGAATATTATACAAATACACAAAACAAATACTTCGGTGATTTTTTATCGTTCACATTTTTTAACACTTTAATTTTTCCACTTTAGGAATATCTGTAGTTTGGTTTATTCGTTTCTAATCTAATTAATATAAAATATAAATAATAATACACAAGGAAACAGTAACCCTTACATTTTCATGATCAGTCATTTGTCAAATATTTCACCTCATTCCTAAGTAGTGCCGCCCTGGTGGCAAAAAAGTCGTGGATGTAGTTGGATCATTAGCACGTGCTCTGCGGTGAAGGGAAAGCTTTATGTCTGGGAAATGATTAAACTTTATAGAGATCTGAAGGTTGTCAGCAGGGTCAGCGCAGTGTACTCTTAGAAACAAAAGGAAGCATGTGCAATATGCATTGCAATGAGACATATCTAAATCTCTTCTTCTTATTTTTCATCAAGGCAATGTAACGACGAGGTCTATTTCTACTTCTAGAAATGTACCGCCTCGTTGTAGCGAGGATGTGCCATAATCTTTATTTTTTATAGAGAGGAGGCAAACGAACATGCTGCTCACTTGATAGTAATGGTCGCCCGCCGCCTATAAACAACTTGCGCCACCAATTGCACGTACGTTGTCGGCATTTTAAAAAGGAGTAAACTCGTTTTTTGAACGTCCGTAAGTCGTATCGGTCCGGAAAAATCTCCGGTGGTAAACAATTCCATAAAGAAGTCGTGCGAGGAAGTAAACCCGTAGTAAATCGCACAGTAGTGTACCGCCAAGCATGCAGATACTGTGACCATTCGTTACCATTAACGTGAGTTTTGTCGTGACGTTTAATTCTTACGTTTGGTAGACGAATTGGCGATCATAATACCAGATATCTTACATCATTGACGCTGTTCTCCGTCATAGGTCTGAATATTTTACTTAAGCGAGATGGGCCATCGATGGGGGAACACACCGCCGACTATAACGCGATGTGAGTGCTCCATGCCGGATGTGCGGTTTACACAGCGCTCGGTTCGCAAAGCCTGGACGTCAACAAGTCGAGTGGGCCCGATGGAGTCCCTCCCATTGTGCTGAAGACGTGTGCTCCGGAGTTGGCACCGGTTTTAACGAGTCTTTTCCGGTACTCCTACTCCCAAGGCGTAGTCCCGAATTCATGGAAGACAGCTTTGGTCCACCCGATTCCAAAAAAGGCGACCGCTCAGACCCGTCCAACTACAGGCCTATCGCCATCACCTCCTTGTTCTCCAAAATAGTGGAATCCATTCCAGCTCATGAGGTACCTTGAGGATCACCAGCTGATTAGTGACCGCCAGTACGGTTTTCGTCGGGGTCGATCAGCTGGTGATCTTCTAGTCTATCTGACTCATAGATGGGTGGATGCAGTAGAGTCCAAGGCAGAGGCATTGGCCGTTAGTTTGGACATAGCGAAGGCCTTCGATCGGGTCTGGCACAAAGCGCTTCTTTCGAAGCTTCCTTCCTATGGGCTTCCCGAGGAATTGTGCAAAAGGATCACCAGTTTCCTTGCTGATCGGAGCATCAAGATCGTAGTAGACGGTGCATGCTCTGATTTCAAGCCTATCAACGCTGGTGTTCCACAAGGCTGCGTGCTATCACTAACGCTGTTTCTCCTGCATATCAATGATATGTTGCTAACTGGTAGCATTCATTGCTATGCGGACGACAGCACTGCTGATGTATGTATATAAATACCGGCCGTGCCAATATTTCTCGGGAAAACGTCCCCGAGTACCGAGATAAACTTGTGTCTGAAGTCGAGTCTTTGCTTAACAAAGTCTCGGATTGGGGGCAACTAAATCTAGTCCTGTTCAATGCCCAGAAGACACAAGTTTGTGCGTTTACCGCTAAAAAGAACCCCTTTGTCGTATCTCCTCAGTTTCAAGACACTCCCCTTGCTGCCTCAGCTAGTATCGGAATCCTTGGCGTCGACATATCAAATAGTGTGCAGTTTCGTGGTCACTTGGAACGGAAGGCCAAATTGGCCTCTAAAAAGCTTGGCGTGCTCAGCAGAGCGAGACAGTATTTCATGCCGGCATATCGTTTGCAACTTTACAAAGCGCAAGTTCGGCCCCACATGGAATACTGTTCTCATCTCTGGGCCGGGGCACCCCAGTGCCAGCTCCATCCACTTGACCGCATCCAGCACAGAGCGGTTCGAATCGTCGACGACCGGGTTCTTTCTGATCGGCTCGATATACTGGCACTGCGTAGAGATGTTGCATCTCTTTGCGTATTTTATCGTATCTATCACGGGGAGTGCTCTGAGGAATTGTTGGGACTAATTCCAGCCGCTCAATTTCGCCATCGCACATCGCGACAAAACTCGCGTTACCATCCATACCATCTGGATGATTGGCGGTCCATCACTGTGCGATTTAGAAGATGTTTTCTCCCTCGCACAACTTCCTTGTGGAATGAATTACCACCAGCGATGTTTCCGGACCGATACGACTTAGGGACCTTCAAGACTACTCCTTTTTAAAAGTCCGGAAACGCATCTGCGATAGCCCTGGTGTTGCAGTTGCTCATGGGCGGCGGTAGTCACTTACCATCAGGTGAGCCGCATGCTCGTTTGCCCCCTCTTCTTTAAAAAAAACGTGGCTCAGCACCACGCTTTGTGTCATTCTTCAGTGGACTTGTGGAAGAATAATGATGATAATGATGATGATCGGATGTTTCTGGCGTTTAATATCATCCAGCCATCTGTCCATTATGGTCTATAAAAGTCCACAGCTCAACATAGAGCTCCCTCACATTCAGAGTGCTACATAGTGGGGATTTTACCATAACTACCACGTGGTTTGGCAATCGCAGTTTTTCATTATTTTCAGTTGTTATATATACAAATAAATAAAATTGAAGTGTCTGTTTGTAATGTCAAAATAAAAGTTTTTTACTAAATGCATATGAAAGTAAATACGGTACTAATAACTAAAATACAATTTTTAAAATTTTTGTCTGTCTGTCTGTCTGTTTGTTCCTAATCTCCGAAACGGCTGGACCGATTTTGACGGGACTTTCACTGGCAGATAGCTGATTTTATAAGGAGTAACTTAAGCTACTTTTATTTAAGAAAAAGAATTAGGGTTCCGCGCAAAAATATAAAAACCCTAACACGTGAGCGAAGTCGCGGGGAACAGCTAGTTAAATATAAAAATAAAATCAATTCATTTCAGACAGAGTCGATACAAGTGACATAAGTAAAAGATATTACATTATTATAAATTTAATCTCATCTAATTTCATTTTAATTCAATTAAATTCAATCTAATCTATTAATTTAATTTAACTTAATCTTATTCAATTTAATTCAATTAAATTTAACTTGATTCGATTGCTTAACATAAAAACTACTTAATATCAATTACTTCAATAATATTAATATACAATTCAATTCAAGTATCTGAGAGGGTGGCCCTCTGGGGCACAGGGGACATGCATTTGTGCTTGTACGCAGTGCCGCGGAAGGGGGCTTTCAGGCTTGTCGCTGAGCATTAAGACAATGTTGCTGCTCTATCTCCTGTTTCAATTTTACTTTGTCAGTTGTCGGCATTTTTTATAGTCGCCTCTTATCACACCCACTCTTATCAAATGGATTCTCTTCTGCTTGGGTTCTACTTTATTTTTGTTAAAAATATGACAGAAACCTTTTTTATATTAATGGAAGAAAATTATTATTATTCTTTCCAGTCTTCATTATTTCACATACCCCATCTATTTATTTGTATATTTGTTCAGAGCCGTGGTAGCTCAGACGTTAAGCGCACGCGTAAATTTCTCAGTACGCGAAAAACGCGACGTGGTTTCGAACCCCCGAAATTGTTAATGTGCTGATTTACCACGTGCTCGACAAAAGAAATTGTTAATTGCAATGTTAAGTGCTGATTTACCACGTGCTAGACAAAATAAATTGTTTGTTGCAATTTTAAGTGCTAATTTACCACGTGCTCGACAAAAGAAATCTTTAATTGCAATTTTAAGTGATCATTTACCACGTGCCCGACAAAAGAAATCGTTAATTGCAATTTTAAGTGCTAATTTACCACGTGCTCGACAAAAGAAATCGTTAATTGCAATTTTAAGTGCTCATTTACCACGTGCCCGACAAAAGAAATCGTTAATTGCAATTTTAAGTGCTAATTTACCACGTGCTCGACAAAAGAAATCGTTAATTGCAATTTTAAGTGCTCATTTACCACGTGCCCGACAAAATAATTTTTAATTGCAATTTTAAGTGCTGATTTACCACTTGCTCGACACAATAAATTGTTAATTGCAATTTTAAGTACTGATTTACCACGTGCTCGACAAAAACATTGTTAATTACAATTTTAAGCGCTGATTTACCACGTGCTCGATAAAAGAAATTGTTGATTGCAATTTTAAGTGCTGATTTACCACGTGCTCGACAAAAGAAATTGTTAATTACAATTTTAAGTACTGATTTACCACGTGCTCGACAAAAAAAATTGTTAATTGCAATTTTAAGCGCTGATTTACCACGTGCTCGACAAAAGAAATTGTTAATTACAATTTTAAGTGCTGATTTACCACTTGCTCGAAAAAAATTGTTAATTGCAATTTTAAGCGCTGATTTACCACGTGCTCGACAAAACAAATCGTTAATTGCAATTTTGAGTGCTCATTTACCACGTGCTCGACAAAAGAAATATTTAATTGCAATTTTAAGTGCTGATTTACCACGTGCTCAACAAAATAAATGGGTCACACCAACATGTTCTAATTTGACAATAAAACCTATATAGCTTTAAAGCTATGTTGATGAAAATAACAATAGTTTTTGTTTCATCCAAATTGGTGCAGAAATACGAAAGTTATAACGTTTTGAATTTTCGCAATATTTTTTAATTTTTACCAGCTCGTTCTCTGTGACATGACGTCACAATCCGAGAGAGCGAACGTGCAGTAGGAACTTGCTAAGTTTAGTACTAACCGCGCGCTCGAAAGTATACGGTCGTTTACCTACATATTATATCGAATGTCAGAGTTAATGTCCGGTTGACTGTATTAGATGACATAATACTTATAATAAACCCAACGACTATATAATAATTTTGAACTAATAATTTATGAATAATCTAATCTAATCCAATATAATCAATATTATTTATGATGAATAATTTAATCTAATAATCTAATCTATTATTATGAATAATTTAATCAATGAACTATTAATAATATTTGACATTTGTATGCTCATGAGGATTCAACTCAGCTGGGCAGCGTTCGGGAAACTACGACACATGTTCTCGTTAGACGTACCTCTAAACCTGAAAACTAAATTGCACAACCAGTGCGTGTTGCCTGCCAGTGATAACTTACGGATCTGAGACGTGGTCCTTCACTGCTAGCCATATGAGGAAGCTCAAGGCCGCTCAGCGAGTTGTGGAGAGGGCTATGCTCGGGGTTTCTCTGCGTGATAAACTTATAAATAAGGATATCGGCAGTAGAACCAGAGTAACCGACATATCCCAACGGATTAGTAAGCTGAAGTGGCAGTGGGCCGGCCATATAGCTCGAAGAACTGACAACCAATGGGGAAGAAAGGTTTTCGAGTGGCAGTCTCGTACCGGTAGGCGAAGTGTAGGGCGACCCCTCACTAGATGGAGTGACGACCTGGTAAGACATGCAAGAAGTCGATGGATGCAGGTGGCTCAGGACCGTACTTTGAGGCATTCTTTGGGGGAGGCCTATGTTCAGCAGTGGACTTATGAAGGGCTGTAATGATGATGATGATGCCCATGAGGCTGATCACAGACTGAACTTTATTTGTGTTTAAATAAGACCTTTATGTAAACTGTGAATCACAAATAAACTAATTGATTTGATGTATAAACTAAAGTATTGAACATTTAGCTTTTACATGATTTTTTTTTCTAGTAAAATTAAATTTATTTTTATTTATATATTTATTTATTTTCACCAACAATATACATTCAGAAATCAAAAAATATGTGCTTACATCTGATACAATACTATTGTTAGGTGAAAAACTAGTGCCTAAACTAGGTAAAACCTGTATCTTAAGTCACCATTTTATTCCCAAGGAGCGTGATATAACAGAAATTAAAATAAAAAACCGAAAATAAAGGTTACTGATAAATATATAACATGACAAGAAAAATATAGAGTAATAAATATGGAGAGAATAAGAAAAATATAACAATAAAGAATACTGGTGGCATCGACGTGTCGTTTTGTGACGTCACATCGCGATGCGGAGCAAAGCGGTGCATCAAAACCGCACTATCGTAAACATGGCCGATACACTAAAGGACAGGCAGCTGAAACAGCCTCCTAAATGTATTGTTATGTTTGATTTGATTTTGTTTCACTTATACTAAAATCTCGAAAGAGTTTAATGCTGACCATGGGCCGATGGACCCCTTACACAGTAGCAACAGCAATCTCCTCCCCAAAACTCCTCACTGTCTTTTTCCTACTTCTCGGACATGCATGTTTTCTCACGATGTTTTCCTTCACCGCCGAGTACGTGATAAATCAGCACTTAAATTGCAATTAACAATTCGGGACCGAACCCGATTTGCTCACATACTGTGAAATTTACAGCGAGCGCTAACCATCTGAGCTACAACGATTCTATTTTTTTTTCTTATTTACTATTTCGAAACTATTATAATTTTATATAGCATGAATCTATTACAAAATGTATAAAAAATATTACTTGGAAAAATATAAGTAATATATATTTTAAACTTCATTATCATCACAGCTCTTTGTAAGTTCACTGTCGCACATAGTCTATCTCGAAGGGATACCACAAGGAAAGCCACTTGCATTCGTCTACAACGTCCAACCAGGTCGTCACTTTATCTGTCCAAACATGCTGTATGAGTTATTTTTAATTTTTTCGCCTTCTACTATATTTTTACATGTAATAGCCTTGAAAATACTTTATCTACCTAGACATATAAATTAATTTGAGGTAAATCTGTAATATCAAAATAAACCATTCATAAAACTTTTGTTTGTCTGTCTGTCCAGGTTAATCTTTGAAATGTCTATACTGACTGCAATGAAACTTCACTAACAGATAAAGTTAAATTCCTTTTTAACTAAATTGTTTTAAGTTTTTTCTTTTTTAAATTCTTACCTAGTTCTCAATTCCACTGTAAGTTTTTTTTTATAGGTTATGGGTGACAATCGAGCACACAGTCCACAGATGGTAAGTAGTTGCTGTGGCCCATAGACATGTACATCTATCCTCGTGCGAATCAAAATGCAGATGCGTTGTCAGCCGTGAGTACTAAGATATAATTAAAAATTAAATTTTTTTTACAGCCGACTTCAATATATTTTATTTAAGAATAACTCAATAACCATTGGTCTGACCATGATGAAATTCACATGGGACCACACGAGAACTATCAGCTTTCAAATAAAAAGAATCAATCAAGAATCATCGAAATCGGTTCGCCCAGTACAAAGTTATGAGGTAACACACATAAAATAAAATAAAAACATACACTCGAATTGAGTACCGTCTCCTTTTTGGAAGTCGGCAGAAAATGCCTCTACAGCAGTAAAAAGGGTCTCCGGTTCTCTACACCCACCATACGAAACACAGCAGCATTAAGCTGCTAACGCTAATTCTGTGAGAGCGTGATCCTTCCTCGGTCGAGCCGACCCATTCGTGCTACAACTATACAATTAATATAGCTGCATCATGGCTCTTCCACGTAAAAAAAATAAAAGTTGGCAAATAGGGGTGACGTTTTTATTGGAACTATTTTGATGACATTGAAATTGTTATATTGCTTACTTCACTCAAAAGGGTAAAACTTTTAAAGATAAAGCACACATTCATTTCACATTCTGAAGACGAGGCTTTACACACTACGCATTATCACCGAGTTCAGAATGTGAAATTATTTATTTAATTGTAGTGGTTCAAAGTTGGCCTTTACTTTTTATTAATTTAATTTTTCATATAAATATTTATAACGGTTTCCTTCATATGGTAAATTAGCACTTAAGATTCCAATTAATAATTTCATTAGGGCCGCTTAATATCCTCTTAATACATTTTCATTAAAAATATAGGTTTTTTAATTTAATATAATAAACATACATCGTAAATGATTAATTTTTTCTTTCATTATTTTTGCGCAGTGATTTTCACTAATATTTATGTAATTAACACTTGAACTTGTTTACTTACCTTGTTTGTGAAACAAGCACAAGTAAAAAAACCCGTAATAAAATGAAAAACAACTAGGTTTTAAAAATTAAATCAATGCTACGTACCCTTTCAAAGGTGGGTCTTTGTCGCCGAAAAAACTGTGATATGCCACAAAGATACATTATGAAACACTAATAAATTAATTTATCTGTGCACTACACACTACTAAGTTCACTGCACAATTCGTTCGCGACGCGACGTTAACAGTAAATTAAACAGTGGGGGGTGCTCTCAACTTTGACACCGTATTTATGATTTAAGATGGCGGTTCCATCTCAGTCATTATTGGATGGCGCAGTAATAGTTGATTATTATAAACTTCTACAGGTTGTTTGAAAAACAAAATAGTAAATATACTTATACAATTTTTTTGGTTTGTAGTATTTTCGAACTGCGCTCTGCTGAGCACGCCAAGCTTTATAGAGACCAATTTGGCCTTCACTTCCAAGTGACCAAGAAACTGCACGTCACTCGATATGTCAACACTGATAATTCCGATACTGGCTGAGGCAACAAGGGGAGTGCCTTGAAACTGAGGAGATATGACAAAGGGGATCTATTAAGCGGTAAACGCGCAAACTTGTGTCTTCTGGGGATTGAACTGGAATAGATTTAGTCATCCCCAGTCTGAGACTTTGTTCAACAAAGTCTCGACTTCAGACACAAGTTTGTTCCGGTACTCGGCGACGTTTTCCCGAGAAATATTGGCACGATCGGTGTATAAAGCATCACCAATGCTGTCGTCTGCATGCTATGAATGTTACTGGTTTCATCATCATCATCATTACAGCCTTTTATAAGTCCACTGCTGAACATAGGCCTCCCCCAAGGAATGTCACAAATCACGGTCCTGAGCCACCTGCATCCATCGACTTCCTGCATGTCTTACCAGGTCATGACTCCATCTCGTAGGGGGTCGCCCTACACTTCGCCTACCGGTACGAGGGTGCCACTCAAAAACCTTTCTTTCCCATCGGTTATCGGAAACCCCGAGCATAGCCCTCTCCATAGCTCGCTGAGCGACCTTGAGTTTCTTCATATGGCCAGCAGTGAAGAACCACGTCTCAGATCCATAAGTCATCACTGGCAACACGCACTGGTTGTACAATTTCGTTTTAAGGTTTTGAGGTATGTCTGACGAGAAGATGTGTCGTAGTTTCCCGAACGCTGCCCATCCGAGTTGAATCCGTCGATTGACCTCTCGGTCGAAGTTGGACTTACCTAGTCGGACTATTTGTCCCAGGTAAACATACTCGTCAACAACTTCGAGCTTAAGCATAGGTGTGACATGGACATTAAACATGATCTTGGTTTTGTCCATGTTCATCTTAAGACCTATCCGTTAGGAGACACTATTGAGGTCATTGAGCATGGTGCTTAGGTCGTCCAGTGATTCTGCCACAAGGACCATATCGTCGGCAAATCGAAGGTAAGTGATGTACTTGTCATTGGCCCTGTCGTTTTTAAGGTGCTGGAGAGCCATTCTAATCTCGCTCAGACTGACGTTCGGGATATCTTCGGAATAGTGTCGGAAAAGACTCGCTCTTGGATCGTTACTCACACTTGCGTGTGGCTCCAACGATGACGTGCCTATAGAACCTCTCTATCTCACTCAAAATCTCAGGTGCCCCGGAAACGATGCTGCCACACTCGGTCTTCAGCTTTGACAGTTGGCTCTTTCTGGCAGATAGATCTCTGGCAAAGACTTTGGAGCCTTGGTTCCGCTCGATCGCTTCTTCAATACAAGCTGTATTGAAGTTGCGTAAGTCCCGCCGCATGCATTTGGAGATCTGTTTGTTCAGTTGCCTGTATGCTGTCAAATCTGTTAAACAATGTAGCTTCATCTCCCGTCTAGTTTAGTGTAGTAGTAGTTTTTGTGTTCTTCTGTGGCGGGTCTCGTAGAACTTAGCTCCGACTGCATAGACAGTTTCCACGAGCTTGTCATTCATATCGTCCACTTCATTGCAGTCTTCTAGGCACTGAAAACGGTTTTGTAACTCGAGCTGAAAGGTTTCGGGATTTTGGAACAGAGCACGAGGGGGACGGAGCGTTGACTTCATTAGACGAGACCTCTCTAACTTAACGTTTAGGTTCAGTGTGCCTCTAACCATTCGGTGATCGCTACTAGTTTTCACCGCGATCACGGAGACGTCACTGAACAGTTGTCGTCTGGTCGTCATAATGAAGTTAATCTCATTTTCTGTCGAACCGTCGGGGCTCGACCAGGTCCACTTCCTATGGGGCCGCTTCTGGAAGAAAGAGTTCATCATAAAGAGTCCCTCTTTCTCCATGAAGCAGGCCCCTTGGGTTATGTTGCCCTATTCCAAATTTTCCTACTTTCAGCTCACCGTATTCTCTTGTGCCTAGTTTTGCATTGAAGTCTCCCATTAACAACGTGTATTTGGTTTTGGAGGAATGCATGGCTCTAGAGATATCCTCATAGATTTCCTCCACCTCCCCATCGGGGTGTGCCGAGGTTGGTGCTTAAACCTGTATGGCCTTCAGCGAATACTGTTTGGTGATTCAGATTATAAGGTACGCAACCCTCGTCGACACACTCTCAATTTTTACAACGTTGTTAACGAGAGACTTGTGGACAATAAATCCGACACCTCCTTGGGACAGATGGTCGCCCTCCCGGTGATAGAGCAAGTTGCCGAATTCAAGGATTACCGTGTCCTCCCCCTCTCTTCGGGCTTCGGATAAACCTATAATTTGCCAGCGCAACTTGTCTATCTCTCCTTCCAGCTCCACAATCTTCTCGTCAGTCCTCAGGGTACGTGCGTTATATGTTGCCAGGTCGAGTCGTCTTAGGTGGCAATCGAACCTCCACCGGAGATTTTTAGCACCCCCTGCCCCGCCGTTACCATGGTCGCCACCGTAGCCAGGAATAGCGGGGCCGCCGGGGACTGGGGGCCGTCTCTTTGTTACATTCATAGGGGGGGGGGGGGGGGGGTATTTGCCGTAGTTGCCACGCTTGACGAGCGGATTGGAGCGGTTGAAGCGGGAGGAAGATGCTGCTGCCCATCTCCTGCCTGTTTCCCTTTGTCGCCTTTTACGACACCCACGGGAAGATATGGGGTAGTGGATATTCTTAACCACCACTACACGGCAAACTGTTACTGGTTTACAACATATCATTGATATGCAGAAGAAACTGCGTTGGTGATACCACGCAGCCTTGTGGAACACTAGCGTTAATGGGCTTGTAATCGGAGCATGAACCGTCTACAACGACCTTGATGCTCCGATCTGCAAGAAAATTGGTGATCCAATTGCACAATTTCTCGGGAAGCCCATAGGAAGGCAGCTTCTAAAGAAGCGCTTTGAGCCAAAACCGATCGAAGGCCTTCGCTATGTTCAAACTAACGGCCAACGCCTCCCCCTTGGACTCCACTACCTCCGCCCATCTATGAGTTAGGTAACCTAGAAGATCATCAGCTGAGCGACCTCGACGGAAACCGTACTGGCGGTCACTAATCAGCTGGTGATCCTCAAGGTATCGTTTAGATTAACACCATTGTACTTTTAATTTTATAACTGTATATCAATAATGTCTGTTTTTGTATCTTATTCAGTAAAATAAAAAAAAATCTACCCGGACATTTACTTTACTTATTTTTTTCAATCAAATCATCTACGAGGTAAGGCGATCCCAATCACTGGCGATTACAAAATACGTCATACCACGTGACAGTGGAACGAATTCTCTGTTCTCTTAGCTCGCGAACTACAGCCTATCATGATAATTTTTATATTTTACTATTTTTATTTTACTTAAAAATAATGACTTCTCCGCCACAAGTCACATGCATACACAGCCTTTTTTACCTTCATACTTTTCTAAACCACATGGTAATGGTAATAATATAATATAATGGTCCACACACACGGTCAGTTCAACTGATCATTCCAACTGATCAGTTCAAACTAGGGCTGTTGATATTTTTAATATATCGGATTTTCAATATATCGATAATTATAAATATATCAATATCGGAGTCTTATATATCGAAAACATAAGCTATATATCGATGCTTATCGCTTAAAATGATTCACATAGTTTATAATTTAGTATATTTATTAAACAAATTAAATTATAAATGTATGAAAATGTTAGGTTATAGTTCTTAGTAATTATTTTACTAAGAACTATAACCTAATTATTAAAAAGCCATGGCAGCTCAGATGGTTAGCGCTCGCTGTAAATTTCACAGTACGCGAGCAACCCGGGTTCGTTCCCCACCGGCACCAATGAAATTGTTAATTACTATTTTAAGTGCTGATTTACCACGTGCTCGGCGATGAAGGAAAACATGGTGAGGAAGCCTACATGTCTGAGAAATAAAATAAAAATTTCAGAAAAGGTGAAGTTCGCCAACACGCATTGGGGCAGCGCGGTGGACGTTGTCTGAAAACCCTCTCAGAAATTAGGAGAGGCCTGCCCAGCTGAGGAGTGTCCAGCATTGGGACGTATATAGGCTGTAACTTTAACTTGAATTATTGTTTAATTTAAATAAGACAATTATGCTTACCAATATTTTTCAGTAAGAGTTTTCAAAAATACTCGTTGTTTTATATGTTCAGCTGTTGTAATGACGTGTACGTACAATACTCCAATTATTAAAATGATTGTAGAAGTAATTCGTTCAGATGATTTGGATGCAGGGTAATTTTAATTTAGAAAAAGAATTATGGTTCCGTGCAAAAAAATTAAAACCCATGAAATCCAATCGTAATAAATTACACGCGGGCGAAGTCGCGGGGAACAGCTAGTTAATAGATAGGAAATGATATTTTTAATTTATAGGAGTCACGCCAACTAAACGCGCACGGTTGCGGCTCCATCGATCGAGAAATGAAATCCGTTCCGAATATATGTATATGTGTTTATAAATAACGTTTCCTATATATTAACGCTTCAAAATATATTTTTATTCATGATAAGGTCAGTTATTAAGTTAATTAAGACACTTTTAAGAAATGGGTCAGATATTATGATAATTTTATTCATTATGGTAAATTTTATTTATTTAATAAATGTGTTATTTATTTTTATCTGTTTATTAAATTACCTATCTGTAGAGCGGGCGACACCCCACTGATACTAACTTGCACTCCTGTTACGGTGACCCCGAAAAAATCCGTGGGTATGGGCACATTCTGAAGGTCTTATGATGATCAGATAATGCTTATCGGTTTTTAGTAACGGAAATAGTTAAGATGGCCTAGCTTTCTATGTTTATCTAATTGAGCTCTCGACGTGTTACATACTAAAATAAAGTTGAAGCACCCAAATGTCACGAATTAAAATAAGATAAACAAAATAAAATCCGTAAAGTTTGTTTTATTAAATGTGTAGTATTCGTATAATAAATCAGTCAAAAATCATTGAATTCTAAATACTGTGTACAGGAAACTTGGTCATTTATAGGAATTGGTGTTAATGGTGCTTGTAGGTTTTCTTGAAGTACGCAGATATTTTCGTCTTCTGGTTATAGTTGGTTATGCTTTTTCCGTTGTGCCTTGTTTTTTATTACCTGTAAAATACATGGTCGGTTTCTAATTTTGTACCCACTTAGGAGTTTTGTGGCTTTTTTAATTGCCTGAAAAAATTATAAAGTGAGTAATAATACTGTTTGTACTATTTATTATATTTATATTATTTGTGTAGTTACTTCTTGAGCCCTTCCAAATGAGCCCAAGCACGATGGTGTTTCGTAGTGGCATAACTGAGATCTTTTACCCCACCTTCTTTGTTCACCATCATGAAGGTAATATAATCACATTAAACAAGGTCTTTATAAACCCTTTCAAATGAGCTCAAACACGATCATTTTATCTAGTGCCGCCACTGAGATCCTATATCCACCTTCGGATTGCACCATCAGAAAGGTGAGATCATAACAGTCACCTAAGTCTTTATGAGCCCTTTCAAATGAGTTCAAACACGACCGTTCTATCTAGTGCCACCTCTGAGATCCTATATCCACCTGATTGCACCAACATAAAGGTGATATCATTACAGTCATCTAGGTCTCCATTTACCTATTTGAAAATGAGTCCAAACACGATGGTTCTACGTAATAGCATCACTGAGATCCTTTACCCACCTTCTGAGTCCACCATAAGGAAGGTGACATCATTACAATCATCTTGGTCTCCATCCTCTGTCAAACCAACTTCTCTAAATATATATGACGGCTCCGTGGCGCAGTGGCTTAGCAATGAATTGCAGCGCTGGGGGGCGCGGGTTCGAATCCCGCACGGAACAAGTATTTGTATGGCCTACAAATGATTGTTCCGGGTCTGCATGTTTGTCCTTGTGCAATTTTTGTTTGTAAACTGCCTCCACGATACAGGAGAAAATCCTAGTGTGGGGGTAACGTTTGTTTTAATAAAAAAAAATATATAAAATAATATAAAATCTTAAAAAATGTTATAAAAATTATAAAATATATATAAAATCTACTAAGAAACTATGTACTTACCAATAATGGAAACGAACTGAAGCCAGCGGATTACGGTGCGCCCGGAAAAATACGTGGGTTCCCGTCAGTTAAAAATTTTAACTTAAGATTTCACATTTACGATCAGTTTTTGGATGTACGTCAGTTCAACGGAGCAGTTTAACTGACAGCACGCCCGAATAAAATCCGTGTGTTGCCGTCAGTTAAAAATTTCAACTTAAGATTTCACATTCACGGTCAGTTTTTGGATGTACGTCAGTTAAACTGATCAGTTTAACTGACCGTGTGTGGCCACCATAAGATTACATGTTATGAATGTAGTGAACTACGATATCCACCTCACATAGGCGATTTTTTTCACAAATCATTTGACAAAATAATTTTATATTTAACACAGAGAAAATGATAGCCCAATTAAAAACATTCTATTAAGTATTATATAAATATTTTAATTTTACTTAATCACTTGCAAGTGATTAAGCAAAATTAAAATATTTATATAAAAATGCATGCCTTAAGCGCAAAGCGCGTAGGTATGTTCTACTAGCGCCTAAAAATCAAGATTCCAACGTGTTGTCGCCAAAAATCTTATCTAACAATCACATTGTCAGAAAGATGAGTGAATGTTGAACTTATTAATATTTTTTAAATCGATTAATTGCTATTTTTACATAAAAAAGTGGTGTTAGTGGCTTATGGTGTAGATTTATCAAGTCCGCATGGAGTGGTAAGCACGATAACTTTTGAAAATATCAATTGTTTAATGCAATGTATTTTTTAATCTCTTCATCTATCATGTGGAAAGCCATGGAATGTAAATGGCAGTTTAATTTTGTTTTGTTTTGTTTGTTATAATTAATTTTTTTCGGCTGCGAAATGTCGAAATTTTTGGTATTTTAGCAGCCTTGTATTAATTTCAATTTACTAAATAGACCGAAGCCTAACTATTTTCCATCTACCGATAAATAGTAAAACTACTCGCATCGTTATACAGCGATGTTGCAATGTAGTTTAGCTACCTTGACGATATATGGCGGCCTGTTCACAAAATGATTATAAAAACTATAAAAATAAAATTTTGGGGATTAAAAATTATTTAGAACTGAATGCAAAACAAATTTCAGCATTAGAGTATGATTATTTTACCAATACTGAGCTATACGCATCTTTATATTTTTAGTTAGCATGACACAAAGTGTCGCCATCTGGTGTCGAATATATTTAATTGCATTTGAAAGCGGACGCAGATTTTTCTAGAACCTTTTTAATAAATTAGGTATAACACACAAACGAAATGTGATGCCATCCATTGAGTCAGAGCGTCTATCTGAGTAGTTTTTACACGATGAAACACAACACTTCATCCTTTTCTTCTTAATACTACGAAAATACACCGACATTTTTGACACATAAGTGAACGCTGACAGTATACTGACTAAAGCCCCGACCACTGTGATGACGTCAGGACCTAGTGAGAATCACAGTGCACAGTTATTTTGACCGTCTCCTCTTTGTATTTGCTCCGGGGTGTGAACAATCAGTGATCAAATATAAATATATTATGTATATCTTTTATTAACACGGGATTTATATCTATAGTTTATTTCTTGAGCGAGAAAATAGTCGATAGCTAATCGTATCCTCGTCGACGGTGGGACAAGTTCCTTATAATTTAATTTATTTGACCGATTTCGCTTTACGATATCATCAGAGTATAAAAATAATAAGAACATTCTAGCAATAAATGAATTTAAGAATTTTTTTAAATTACGAAGATATTGCAAACCTCATTTTAATAAATTTCCTTTTTCCACGCAATTTTGGAGGTTATAAAAATGCGCGTTATAATAGCAGGTATTAATTTCTAAAGTCACATACTATGAATAGAATAGAATAGAATAGAATATTTTTTTTATATGATAAGGGTGACAAACGAGCACACAGTCCACCTGATGGTAAGTGGTTGCTGCGGCCCATAGACATCTACATCTATCCTCTATTACAAATCAAAATGTAGATGCGTTGTCACCCGTGAGGACTAAGATGGAATGCCTCATTTCCAGTAAAAAGGACATTTTATTCAATATAGATCACATGTGTAATTCTTATTGAAAGTCATTTTTTACTTTACCACTGGTTCGAAAAAAAACCTCCGTCCTGGGAAGAACCAGCAAGAAAATATATTTATTTGTTACCCAACTAATGCGCTGGAAGTAATGTAATATTCAAGTCCATAACAATATTATGATTAAATAGAATTTAATCATAATATTGTTATAGAACTAATTATTAATGTTAAAATTTTTGCGGCAATATCAAATAAAAATCAATTTAAACATATAAATTAAATTGAAGTTTGTGTCTGTAATATCGAAATCACTGCTTTGTATTGAGCTGAGAGGTTTATTTGCATGCCATTAAGACATGAAGAGTAACTGTATTCTGTGGACATGAAATTTTTTTTTTAATAAATTTGTACATCTGTACGGACTAGTCTAAGTAGAGACACGCTATCACGAAGTTCTATCCGACTACATCCAATACAGACTCGACACTTACATAGTCTTTGGATAATTTTAATTTAATTATCAGACGACACATAATATCAAACAAAATCGATATTTATTTTTTTAATTTTAGGCACCATTTACGCGATTAACATAAAGTTTTTTGTTGTTTCATAAAATTATTTAAGTTTACGACGACCTATTTTGGTCGCCTTATGTCATAAACGTAATATAATGTTACTACATAATAAATCTCTTTCGAAAGCATTAATGTTTAATATTATTACCTATACGTTTAATGTGTCTATAATAAATTGTTCATTAAAGTCATAACTTTTAACGATTGACCAGTATAAAAGTTATTTTTTAAAATGTTACTCTAGCCAAATTAGTTTGAATATAATCATATTTTACTAATGATGAAAATTAATGTAAATTATACGCGGAAGAGCCACGCTGCAGCTATATCTGGGGGCACGGCAGTGCCCCCGCCAAGTCGAGCAAAAAAGCGGCACGGCCGTACCATCCTTTTCTCGAAGCAGTTCAGGCCATTTCCGAAACCCTATAACTTCGTTATGGATAAAACTAGAAACCTGAATTTGTATAAACTGTGCATTGTATAAACTCAGTATATTTCAAATTTCATTAAATTTGAACCAGTAGTTTAAGAATTATAACTAGTCAAAGTTTCTTAATTTTGTCACTCACTGACTGACCGATCATCAAAACTATAAGGCACTTCTATTAGACATAGAAACTTCAAATTTGGAATACAATTATTGTTTAATATATAAATTAAGAAAAAATTAAAATGTTTTGCAATGTCAGTCCAGTTTTCGAGATACACCAACTGCATAAATAACTTTGTAATCCCATATAAACATATAGTATTACAAAGTTACATTTGCAGTGAATGAATCTGTACCTATATTTATGTATAATGGAATAATAGGTTTAAATAGCTACCTGGATATAACTATCTACAAAAAGAAATGAGATGCTATCAAAAACATAACTTGTAAAAAAACCAAGTCTCGCAACTCAGTCTTTCTACCGTAAAAATTTGTGAGATCCATGTAATACCAAGTCGGTTAATTTATTCAGTCCATAGATTGATACATAGATTGACTTGGCAATCGCACTAAACAATCTAATTTAATATAAAATGTATTACTTGTGAGATATATTGTGTTTTCATGCGATTGCCAAGTCAATCTATGTATCAATCTATGGACTGAATAAATTAACCGACTTGGTATTACATGGATCTCACAACTTTTTACGGTAGAAGGACTGAGTTGCGTGACTTGGTTTTTTTACAAGTTATGTTTTTGATAGCATTATTATAGTCGTTGTACAATGGCTCGGCTCCACTGGGGTAATGGCGGCTCTTCACGTTGGTCAACATAGTGGCGAAAGTGTTGGCAAAGATATTGGCCAAGAATTTGTGATCGCGTCTACACGTTGGAAGGCCGTTCAGTTTGCTTCGGTTCAGGCCAATGTGCGGATGAATTTATTAAAATGATTATTGATGCGCTAACGGCTGCTGCGGTTTATTTATTCACTGCATTCCACTACAACGTGAATGTGTATAAGAAAAAGCGATAAAAAAGAAATGGAAAAAAAGAAATTTAATTTCTTGACGGCTCCGTGATCATTACAATCACCTTGGTCTCCACCCTTTGTCAAACCAACTTCTCTAAATATATATGACGGCTCCGTGGCGCAGTGGCTTAGCAATAAGTTGCTGCGCTGGGGTCCGCGGGTTCGAATCCCGCACGGAACAAGTATTTGTATGGCTTGCAAATAATTGCTCCGGGTCTGGATATTTGTCCTTATGCAATTTATATTTGTAAACTGCCTCCACGATACAGGAGAAAATCCTAGTGTGGAGGTAACGTTTTTTAAAAAAAAAGACTTAAAAGACTTGTGTTTCACAAACAATTTTTGGCTTGGTAGGGCTCTATAAATCGAAAAGTATTTTATTGGTCATTGTTACTGCTATTATGTAGGACACTAGTTACGATGCGTGCATATAAAATTTAAATCAGGTGCATGTGATCACTCTGGGAGCTCGTAGCAAACTGAACGTGCGCCCAACGTGTGGACGCGGCGGTAAATACTCTTTTTTTTTACGGGGGGAAATCCTCATGGACTACCTCCGCCTGGGGAAAGGCGGAGGGGCGTGCCGGACTCTTACCGGCTAAAACCACCCCGGTGTCTCCTCGCACGTGCGCGTGGGGCCACGGGAATCCAAATTCTTCCGCAGCCCCACACTAGTGCTGGCCCGGTCAGTCCGTGCCTCGTCTCCTGCACGGGGTAGTGAGGTGTTCAACTACCCCGTGTGTCGCCTCAGGGGCGCGCGCCGACACCCACGCGCGCCTCCGCCTCGGGTCCATCGAAAAGGGGTGGCGGGGGCTTCCCAAAGTCCCTCGCCCCTGGACCCATTCAGGGGGGCCGGAAAAGGGCGTTGTCCGCCCTTCTCCTGCGCCCGGTGCGCCTTCTGCGGCCGGGGAAGGGAGTCGAGATCTCCCTTTCCCGTTCCGCAGTTTCCTTCTGCGACATCACGTCCTCGCAGACACCACCGCGTCCCACGACTCTGCACTACCGACCATCTTCCGCACTAAGGCCGGCAGCGACAGATCGCCTCCTACTTTATTTTTGAGGACACGGCGCTGCTCCTCCCAAGCTACACACTCAGCAAGCGTGTGTTGCGCCGTGTCCTACCCGCAATGGACGCAGTGGTGGCACCGAGCGTCCGGCTCCCTGTCTATGCGGCACAGGTACTTGCCGAAGCAGCCATGCCCCGACAGCACCTGCGTCACCCTAAACGACAGGGAGCCGTGCCTTCTCCCGAGCCAGTCGTCGAGTACTGGCTGGATCGCCTCGACGGTAGCGAGGCCGGCGGTAGGGCGCAGAAGCCTTTGCCGCCATTCCGCCACCAAGACCTGACGGAGCTCCTCTCGGCGCAGCGCGATCTGCCGCTGCACTGGCCTCGAGCCCCGTGCCCGCTCTTCCTCGCGCCATCGATATAATGACGCGAGTACTTTCGGCTCTAGATCCCAGGGCGGGGATCCGGCCAGGACGCAAGCCGCCTCGTAGGAAATCGTGCGATACCCGCGGACGACTCTGACGGCCATCGCCCTCTGCGGTTTGCGCAGAATGGCAAGAGTGCTGGCCGTCATGTCCATCGCCCACACAGGGGCCCCATACAGGGCCATGGACCGCACGATTCCCACGTACAACCGTCTACAGGCGGCGCTCGAGCCCCCCAAGTTGGGAAGCAACGTTGATAGCGCGCCCGCTGCACCCATCAGCTTGGGCGCCAGCCGCCGGAAGTGGGGTCCGAATTCCCATCGGCTGTCGAGCACCAATCCTAGATACTTCATGGTGGACTCGACAGCTATCCGGGCCCCACTGACCACGATGTGTGATCCCTGCGGCGGTGCGCGTCGAGGGCCATGGAACACCATGGCCTCCGACTTGTTTAAGGCCACCTTCAGGCCCAGGTGCCGGATGCGGTTCACCACTTGTGACACCGCAGCCGTGGCAACCAACGCTGCTTCCCTGTGCGAGCTCCCCCGGGCAGTGATGAGCGTGTCGTCCGCATAACACGTCAAGTCGGCGCCCGACGGGAGTTCACCTCTCAGCACCCAGTCGTAGCCGATGTTCCACAGAAGCGGTCCCAAGACCGATCCCTGCGGAACACCGCACGATATGACGCGCCGACCTGCGCCGTCACGTCCCCGATACGTAACGCATATCTCCTCAAGGTAAGCCCCTATTGTGCGGCGGAGGTAGGGAGTCACACGATGGTAATTCAGCGCCTCCCGGATACAACTCCAGGGTAGGGTGTTGAAGGCGTTGGAGATGTCTAAAGACACCGCCAGCACCACCCCACCCTGGGACACTGTCTCCTCCGCCAGGGCCCTCACGCGCATAACAGCGTCTATGGTGGAGCGCCCGCGACGAAAACCAAACTGGTTCTCGTCCAGGTCCGGCCCCTCTCTGCACAAGTGGCTGACGAGGCGATCTGCGATAATACGCTCAAAAAGTTTGCCCGCCTCGTCGAGCAGCACTATGGGCCGGTACGCGGACGGTGAGTCCGCGGGGCGCCCCTCCTTCCTGAGCAGGACCAGCCTCCCCTACTTCCACACACTGGGAAACTGACCCTGCTCGAGACATGCCGTGAAGAGCCCCCTCAGCTGGGGCTCTAGCTCCTTCAGAGCCAGGACGAGAGCTCGACCAGGAACTCCGTCGGGTCCGGGCGCTGTGTTCTTAGCCCGGAGTCGCGACACGGCCGCTCTCGTCTCTGCTTGCGTTACCTCGGGGACTGCGGTGCTCTCCTCTTCTGGAGAGTCTGTGGCTGAGGGCGAAGCCATTGCCGGGAGAACGTGTCCCACTCACTCAGGGAAGAGAGCCGATACCACCGCCTCTAGCAACTGGGGTTGCATCGTTTGTGTTAGTGGAGGCGCCCAGGGACGCAACTTGCCCCGTACCCAACGGTAGGGGCGCCCCCACGGATCCCGATCTAGGGACCCCAGCAGCTCCTCCCTGGCACGCGACTTTGAGTCGCCAATGGCCAGCCACAGAGTCTCTTTAGACGCGCGGTACACCTCATACAGCGCGTCCTCCTCGGCGGAATCCCGTCGACGCCGCCTCCGGTATCGGGTGTACCGGCGACGAGCCGCAACGCACGCTATGCGCAATTGCGCGATCTCGGCGGTCCACCAGTACACCTGGCGCTTTGCGGACCGTTGGCGGACACGGGGCATGGACGCGTCGCAGATCTGCGTCATCGCCCCGCGAAACCATAGCGCCACCGCTTCGACGTCGACGGGGCCGTCCGTCGTCGACTCCCAGATCCAAGACTGGACTAAGGCTGCTTCCTCAAGTAGTTCCCTGTCGATGCGCTTAAGCGCCCAACGCGGGCCGTCGTTAATCGGGGTTGTTGGATGGCGGCCGCTCGCAATCTGGGCAGAGACGTCGAACCAATATATCGATGGTGGCGATCAATACTCTGCCACAACCCTTTGATCTTTTGTAAAAAAAAAAACCGACACCATACGGATCTCGCGCCAACTTGTGGGCCATCATTCCAATACACCAACGTAAGCATAAGCACCTACTCTACACGATGGCCATCGTTATTGGCCAACACATTCGCCAGTATGTTGGCCAACGTGAAGAGCCGCCTTAAGACCACGCTCTCACAGAACACTAGCGTAAAGTACCAGATTAATGCTGATGTGTTTCGTATGGTGAGTGAAAAGAACCGTAAACCCTTTTTACTTAATATAAGGCATTTCATCTTAGTCCTCATAGGTGATAACGAATGATGAGATGCGTATAAGCCACAGCATCCACTTATCATCAGGTAAACTGTGTGCTGATTTGTCTCTCTTTTTCCAAAAAACAGTCTTCTGGAGTAGGTGAACAGATTGTAATGAAACATCACGAACAGATATAAAGCAAAGCCAGGCGTGAATTAGGCTGTATTTTAAAAATATGTTGGTGAACTAAGCCAATCAAAAGTGTTAAAATATTAAATTTTAATAAGATTAAAAACCTGTTTTTAGGTTTAGGTTAAAATATTTTATATAAGAAGTTATTTTTTCTTAGCTGTTCTTCACAAATGAAGTTTTATCAAGTATTAATAGTAAATAAATTTTAACTTAACAAAATCTTGTAAACAAGCAGGAAAAAATAAACAACCTGTATATTTTCGAGTTAGTTTCAACCGGCACAGTCCTGCGGGAACCGAATACAATTAATTGTTTATCATTCCTGCAACACTCCGCAGTCTTTTACGAGAAGCGACTTGTTGGTATACAAAGAATATAATATACTCGTACACAGATGTTTTAATGTACACTACAAAGTTGTGAATTGGAATTTTAAAGCTCTTAACGATATAATTAACAATATATCCCGTCTTATTTTTTAAAAAAACGTGTGTATTTACTTATGTACGAACGTAAGAAGTTATACTTCTTTAGCGTAACAAAACAGAAATAACTAAAATAAAACACGTTTTATAGATTCATATATATTTGAATCTCTATCTCTATCTCCCTCTTCTATAAAAAAATTTGAATAACTACCTTGAATATAGTTGTCAGTTCTCACGAAAACTTGACAGTTAACAGACAAAATTACCAACTGAAGTTGTCGCTTTTAGGTTTCGGCAATACGCGCGCATCTTAAAAAATTCACTCTCATCATTTTTCTCAAACGCGCCAAAAGAAGTAGGTATAACTTCTAAAATGTATGCACTACATATTATTGTAAGCATGTAAGCTATAGTTATAATATATATATATATATATATATATATATATATATATATATATATATATATATATATATATATATATATATATATATAGTTATATTATACCTAAGTATACTAGATATAAAATCTGAAACCTTCTCTAGGTACTCTAACTTATGTGTTACTAGCAACCTTCTCCCGCTATGTCTGAGTAGGATTTATTAATGTGGCGTTATTTAGATTTAATATTATACCTAATCTATCAAGTTTAGTAGTAAGTAGCCTAGATCACTTCTGGTGTTGCTCTCTATTTTTCGTAAGGTGTCATTACAATAAACGATTGTAATGAAATCAGAAAATTAGTCCAGACAGACAGACAGACAAAATTTTCAAAAATTGTTATCCATGTCTTAATGGCATGTAAATAATTGCCTCAATGCAGTTATTTCGATATTACAGAAGGATATTTCAATATTATTTATTGTATTTAGATCTTACATAGATTATACAGAGCACATACAAAAATATTCAAAACTTTTGGCAACATAATAAATAATTTAAAAAGAAAAAATATTTTAAATAGTTAATGCAGCTCTTCATTTCATGTCTAACCAGGTCGTCACTCCATCTAGTCTGGCCCACCCGTGCGACAGCAAAAGCTGCCGTGTGGCTCTTCCACTGTTATGTTGTCTGCCTATATTATTAACTGTAATCTACTTCGTCATTATTTACACGTTACACATAATACTTAGTACTAAGTAGCTTTGCTTTATTATGCCCTGCAATGGGCGACAAGGAGCTGATGATGAAGTTGTTTTGCACCTTTAAAGTATTTAGTTTAGTTTAAATAGGGCCCCAATTTCATTTTTGCCCCGGGGCCCTTGGATACATAGCTACGCCGCTGCTTGTGAGTTACGCAAAACTTTCAGTGTACCCCACATATATATAAACAGTTACAAGCTAACACCCTGTTTCACCCCCTCAGGGGTTGAATTTTCCAAAATCCTTTCTTTCTGGGTCAAGAAAGGATTACCATGAGAGATCTTAGTCCTTAGAAGCACAAAATATTTCATCGTAATTTTTTTATATAGGAGAGAGGCAAACGAGCATGCGGCTCACCTGATGGTAAGTGACTACCGCCGCCCATGAACAAGTGCGACACCAGGGGAACCAGGGAAATGGCAGATGCGTTGCCGGCCTTTTAAAAAGGAGTAAGCTCTTTTCTTGAAGGTTCCTAAGTCGTATCGGTCCGAAAAAACCGCTGGTGGTAATCGATTCCACAGAGGATTTGTGCGAGGAAGAATCCACTTACCATCAGGTGGACTGTGTGCTCGCTTGTCATCCTTACTCTATAAAAAATCTACCAGTCTGCTAACACGCATTGCTGCAGTGTGTTTGCTGCACAGTAAAGGAATCTACGGAGAGAGAGCTATGCTTGGAGTTTCTCTACGTGCTGGACTAATAAATAACGATATCCATAATAGAACTACAGTAAACGACATGGGCCAACCTATCAGTAAGCTAAACTGGCAATGGGCCGGCCATACAGCTCGAAGAACAAGAGATGAGTAAGAAAAGTTCTCGTTTGACAGGCTCGTACCGGTAAAAGAAGTGTAGTGCGGCCTCCACTAGAGGAAGTGACGACCTGATAAAAGATGCAGAAAGTCGATAGACGGGCCCAGGACTGTGCTTCATGGCATTGTTTGGGGACGCTGTCACTGCTGAACATAGGCCATGTTCAGCAGTCGACTTGTCAAGGCTGTAATAATGATGATGAAAATAATCTCATATGTACATATATCTTATGTAAGTAAGAGTAAAAGAATCTCGTTTTGTCCTGAGAAATGCCAGAATAATATTATGGCTTCCGATAGACAGCTGGATTACTATGTCGTTTACACCAGACGTAAAATATACAGACCGTGGAGAGGCAGCAGCGTGAAAAATGTGAGACGTCTGGTACCACGATCCTCAATCTGCCTACCAAACGTGACGATTAAAGCAAGTCATTTCTACATCAGCAGAGGCCCATACCGTGCACTGGATTTTTAGGAGCTAATAAAAAAGGAAAAGGAAATCTTAATGATCCTAGCGTACTCCATGCCGATTTTATCACCTCGATGGCAATGTTAAAGATGATTTTCGAAGCGTGGTGTTCTATCACTCTATTTTAGAGTTTTAATAGCATAAGGGTGACAAGCGAACATACTAATCACCTGATGGTAAGTGAATGCTCTGGTTCATAGACATCTAGGTACATTTTAACTCGCACATGTTTCACACATCTAGGACAGCCTTTTTCTCAAAAAGTTTTTATGCATTAGACCAAAAATATATAATAATTTTCCTGACAAATTAAAAGGACTAAGATGGAATGCCTCTTTTCCAGTAAAAAGGGTCTCCGGTTTTCAACGCTCACCATACGTAACACAGCAGCGTTAAGTTGCTATTTTACTCTGGTATTCTGTGAGAGCGTGGTCCTGCCCCGGTCCAGCCGACCCATTTGTGCTACAACTATACTACTAATATAGCTGCAGCATGGTTCTACCACGTATAAACATATATTTAGATCAAATAATGACTACAGAAGACACGATGCAAAAAGAAATAGACAGAAGGATAGCCAAGAGTAGGAAACGGTTTTGATCTTTAAGCGAGGTCATGAAAGACTAACACATACTTGTCAAAGAAAAAAGGAAAATATATAAAACGTGTATTCTTCCATATCTGTCGTATGGATGTCAAACATGGGCTCTAACGGCTCAAAAGTATATCAAAATAGAACTGAAAGAAGCGTAATTAGAGTTAAAAGAAGAGGCGAGGTGAGATTACAAAATATAAAGAGTATATCTAAATTTTTAAACATACATACCGTATACAAATGCCTGAAATGGAGATGGAGATAATATAATATATCATCTCCATAGGATATATTATATCCTACATAGGTAGGTACTAAGGGAAGGAACAGAAACGTGGACGAGACCAGTTACGGAAAGGTGCTACCCGCGAGATAGTAATAGGAACAAAGGTAGAAAAACTAAACGTAGGTAAGACAACATGAAAAGATAGATGCCATCAAAAACATAACTTGTAAAAAAACCCAAGTCTCGCAACTCAGTTCTTCTACCGTAAAAAGTTGTGAGATCCATGTAATACCAAGTCAGTTAATTTATTCAGTTCCTACTTAAGGGTCCTTCTGTCTTAAGTTATTACGTAATTAGCTAACCTAACAACATCTTATAGTGACCACATCAATACTAAAAATCTTTTATATTTTAAATAAATAGATTGACTTGGCCATCGCATGAAAACACAGTGTATCTCTCAAGTAATACATATTATATTAAATTAGATTGTTTAGTGCGATTGCCAGGCCAATTTATTTATTTAAAACTTAAAAGATTTTTAATATTGATATGGTCACTATAAGATGTTGTAAGGTTAGCTAATTACGTAATAACTTGAGACAGAAGGACCTTTAAGTAGGGACTGAATAAATTAACCGACTTGGTATTACATGGATCTCACAACTTTTTACGGTAGAAGAACTGAGTTTCGAGACTTGGGTTTTTTTTACAAGTTATGTTTTTGATGGCATCTCATTTCTTTTTGTAGATAGTTATATCTACGTACCTATTAGACTACTACCTACTAGACCTATTATTCCATTATATTATACATATATAGGTACACTGATTCATTCACTGCAAATGTAACTTTGTAATCCTATATATTTATATAGGATTACAAAGTTATTTATGCGGTTGGTATTTCTCGAAAACTGGACCGGAATTGAAAAATATTGTAATTTTTTCCTTGATTTATATACTTGACAATAATTGTATTCCAAATTTGAAGCTTCTATGTCTGCTAGAAGTTCCTTAGAGTTTTGATGATCGGTCAGTCAGTGAATGACAAAATTAAGAAACTTTGACTAGTTATAATTCTTAAACTACTGGTTCAAATTTAATGAAATTTGAAATATACTGAGTTTATACAATGCCTACTTTGAAATTCAGGCTTCTAGTTCTATCCACAATGAAGTTACATAGTTTCTAAAATGGCCTGAACTGCTTCGAGAAAAGGATGGTACGGCCGTGCCGCTTTTTTGCCCGACTTGGCGGGGGCACTGTCGTGCCCCCAGATCTGATCCAGTATGAACCCGCACTGCAAATGGCAGGACAAAATGGAAAGCTTTAGAGGAGGCCTTTGTCGAAGGACAAATTGTAAAAGAAAAACCGGTTGCCGATGCAATTACTTAAAAGTAAATATTGTCAAATAGAGAAGTAATAGAAAAAACTACTATGCATGTTATTAATTTACAACCAGAAAGGCTCATTTTACTTTATTTATTTTGATAAATTTTTACACACATAAAAATTCAGACAGTGTAACTTATTATCTTATACATCCTTAACCTACTCTTTAAAGTAGGAGCAAATTGCTCGCGATCGGGAGATTTGACGGGAACTTGACCGACGGCGGATTGCTACTCTTATATTATTGTTTTTTTTACAGGATAAGGGTGACAAACGAACACACGGTCCACCTGATGGTAAGTGGTTGCTGCGGCCCATAGACATCTACATCTATCCTCTATTACAAATCAAATTGTAGATGCGTTGTCACCCATGAGGACTAGGATGGAATGCCTCATTTCTAGTAAAAAGGGCCTCCGGCCACCTGCACTCACCAAGCGAAACGCAGAGGTAAACCTCTACTTCACGCTGGTTTTCTGTGAGGTCGTGATACCACCCCGTTTCGAGCCGGCCCATCCGTGCAACAGCAAAAGCTGCCGCGTGGCTCTACCACTGTTTAAACGTATTGTTTAAATAATGGTTTGAAGTGGATTTTAATATGTAAAAATAGTGCGATTCTGTGTATTAAGTGTCTGTGCATGTGAACTATTGGTGGAGACGGTGGAACAAGTGCTCTGATGGTGATTAGAATCTCAAGATTAGGTATCTGTCTACTTAGGCGCCTTAAGATACCATCGCCAACTGTCAGCTGTCCGCCGGCTCAAGTTGCCGTCAAAATCTCCCAATGGCTGCACAATGTGACGCATCAACATATTGTGAAGCAGTGTACTATGAAGGATAATTATACATTGTAACTTCAGGCTCAGAAGGGCTACAACCCAGAGCCGTAAAGCAAGTTATAAAAAAAATGCTGGCGATTGTCCATTCATCGCAAGTTTATAAAACAAGATATACTATACTATATTATAAACAAATGCACTATTATTTACATAACGCAGTAATATATTATTTAAATGAAATAACACACAATTAATAATTAATTATAACTTCAGACTAATTATTATCCTTGCTTCTGCAGTAGGCCTTCACGGAACCCTGTAAACGTACCCCGGCTTCAGCTTTTATGATAATCTTAAAATAACTGTACCCGGCACCACCACGGAGTATAATCGGAATGCCATCATTGGTTTCTACCGCCATGTGCGTTATCTGTCAGAAAAACATTTAATTTTATTATTTATATCTATCCATATAAATAAAATTGAAGTGGTTGTCTGTAATATTCAAATAAATTACTTTTAACGAGTTTGTATGCCATTTAGAAATCAATAACCATTTGTAAATTTTTGTCTGTCTGTATATCCGTGCTTGTGATTGTGATAAAACTTCACAAACAGAGAATAATGACAGAAGGGATCTTGACTATATTTAATTGAAAAAAATTTGGATGTTTTATTTAATATTACTAATCTTTTTACAGTGTATTGCAGAACTAATGCTGAGATCTATAGACCGTACTTTGACTTTGCTCAGACTTTACTTTCGAGCTAAGACGATGTCGGTATTTATAGAGCTAACTTTGAAGTCGTGCTGAGTGCGCGCTTAGCAAAGCCTAAACGATATCGACGACTTACGTAAAACTCAGGATATTATTCAAAATCACCGGTTGTTTTTATGTTACTCTAATTAATTATAACAATAAATAGGCAGCTTCAGGCCGTCTTCTAGTTTTAAATAGCATTAATCCATTTTATATTTACGTAATTTCAATGTTATTTCGAATTTCTTATAAGTTTTTTTTTCTGACTTTGCACTCATCTCATCCGTTTTAGTTCTCATAGGACCGTTTTCTATTTCATGTAATAATAAATAATTTATGAAATTCAATTTGGACTTTTTTCGATTTTAAATTTATATATTTTTTAATTTTATACAGTAAAGTCAAAAACATAAGGAGTGGAATGAAGCATTCATTAATATTTGAACTGTCTGGGCCTTAGCTTAGCTTAATCTTAGCCCGATACAACTATAAATTCAGAATCAAAGATTATGCTGAGCATATACTCAGCTAAGTTTGTCGTAAGCTAAGTCTGAGCTAAGTCAAAGTACGATCCATAGATCTCAGCCTTAGTTTGCAGGCTAGTTTGGTATTAACGGGGTTCAATAAAACTTTGCGGCAACTGTAAATTCAAAAAAAACCTTGGAGTCAACAAGACTCAACTCTTCTGCATTTAAAAGCACACTGGTATCACCTGTTTGACATTTGATTTTGTGAATTTAATACATTTAAAAAGCAAATCGTTGACATTAAACCAGTTTACTAATTTCGATATAGCACTTCGTCATATTTTCTACCGACTTCAAAAAGGAGACGGTACTCAATTCGACTTATCATCTTCTTTCATTTTATTGTGTTACCTCATAACTTTTTTCTGGGTAAAGTAATTTCGATGATACTTTTTTTATTCGAAAGCTGGTGCTTATCACGTGGTCCCATATAAATTTGATCAAGGTCTGACCAATCGTTTTTGAGTTATTCTTAATAATTTATATTGCAGTCGGTTGTACAACATTTTTAATTATAATGGTTGCCGTTTAAGTCCAAAAATCAATCAAGTATCGTCAACAAATAAAACTATATCATGGTTATTTCTTACCACGTCGGTCTGGTGGTCGCAAACGCGACTAATGGTCATTGGACAACGGTCATTGACTAGACCCAGGTTAGAAAACCGTGTCGGATCATAATCTATTATTGGATTTTTCTGACAAGAAATTCTCATTAGCAACTGGAGTCAGGAATACTACTGACCCAGAGGAACCACCCCCATATCTAAGAACTGTTTGAGTTCTGTTGTTTAAATATAATGTAATAAGTTAAAGCGCTAAATTTGTTACACCATAATGATGTAGCTTCCTGATTGATGTCTCATGGTGAACACTGTCGAAAGCATTGAAAAAGAGGCATAATATTCCTAAAGCATCTGCTGAGTTCTACATCTCAAAACCGGCGTCAATTGTGAAGCGACTCCTAGTAAAACCATACTGATTTTTATGGAGCAATTTATTTATATTTCAAAAGTTAAAAAAAAAACTACTTAACATTTAAACTAAAATATTTTTTCAACATTTTCACTAAGTGTTGACAATACAAAAATAGGTCAAAACTCAGTGGGGCCATAAGTACTACCAGATTTAAGTAAAGGTCTCTACTATGTTTAATTAAATCAGAAAACACGTCAAGTTCGATACTAGTATTAAAAATAATAGCAAGTTGTGCGATTATGATTGGTGCAAAAATTATTATAGATAAGGCATGGAGATATTCGATGGATTTCCAGATTTTTCAGTTCTCTTCACTGTTTCAGTTAGCAAAATGGTAACAACAAAAAACACCGTCCTAAGCCATCTTACGATATACTATCATTTATTCTGTGGCCGTGTATTGACCTTCTACAGACTTACCAGGTCATCACTCAATATAACGAATGGTCGACCTACACTGAGGTTACCGGGGAAAGGTACTCGAGACCTCTTCTTACCCTTCGGTTGTCGGTTGGTCAAGTTATATGACAGACCCAATGCTTCTTCAACTTCCTGATCCGTTGGGTAATATCAGTTACTCTGCTTACTAAGCTGAAGTTTGAGATGAACGCCTAGGCCCTGAGTTATCTCGTCTCATATGGAAAGCTCGTAATTAATTAATATACCCGGTAGCGAAGCTTCCATACAAACCGAGAAGTCCGGCTTGCCCTATTAATAATATCAACTAATAGAATAACTCGTAAACTGTTTCAAAGCGCTACTCTGTTCTGCATTGTATTATGTAACGTAAACACTTGGCAGATTGCATTCAATTTGAAATACACTGATTGGTGTTCTCTCTGTCTCAAAGCGAACACGCAGTTTTTTTTTATAGCATAAGGGTGACAAACGAGCACACAGTCTACCTGATGGTAAGTGTTTGCTGCGGCCCATAGACATCTACATCTTTCCTCTATTACAAATCAGAATGTAGATGCGTTGTCACCCGTGAGGACTAAGATGGAATGCCTCATTTCCAGTAAAAAGGGCCTCCGGCCACCTGCACTCACCAAGCGAAATGCAGAGGTAAACCTCTACTTCACGCTGGTTTTCTGTGAGGTCGTGGTACCACCCCGGTTCGAGCCGGCCCATCCGTGCGACAGCAAAAGCTGCCGCGTGGCTCTACCACTGTTAAGTTAAATTGCAGTTGAGTTAGTCGTCTCTCTCGCACGTGTGGGCTTTTTACCGGGCTTTCGAGAAGACGATCGCTCCCTTTCTAACCTGTGGCAAAATGTTCTATAATGAAATATAACTACGATTGTTTATATAGCAATCAGTATGAAGATCAGAAGCCAGGCTTTCAGTGTGAAGTTGTCGACGGGGGCGTGGGGGCGTCCGTTTGCAAAGTTCACTTCACAACTCCACATTCCAATGTTTACTCTGTGTGCTTACTTGAGCGAATGAAACTCGCAATATTGAGTTGGAAATTTATACTTTTTTATAGAGTTTTAGTGAAAATGGAGGATAATAGTGTTTCTTGTGATAAATTGAAGTGTGTTAAAGTGCTAATCGGCGGGAACCCTATTTTTTTTTCTAAAATAAGTAGAACTAAGTTGTGCCTTATAATATGAGCTATCTTCCAGTGAAAGTCCCGTCAAAATCGGTTGAGCCGTTCCGGAGATAAGCCGGAACAAACAGACAGACAGACAGATAGACAAAAAAATTTAAATTTTTTTTGTTATAAGTACCGTACACACTTTCATATGTATTTAGTAAAAAGCTGTTATTTTGACATTACAAACAGACACTTCAATTTTATTTATTTGCATTTGGATGACGGCTATTATATTGACTGATCCATGACGCAGTGGCTTAGCAATGAGTTACAACGCTAAGGGGCGGGAGTTCGAATCCCGCACGGAACAAGTATTTGTATGGCCTACAAATAATTGATTGTCCTTGTAAAATGTATGTATGTAAACTGCCCCCACGATACAGGAGAAAATCTTAATGTGGGGGTTACGTTTCTTTAAACAGAAAAAAATACATACTTGGCAGGCAACCATTGCCTCACAAAAGACGTGATGTCCGAAAGACTTCGCCGCGTAATTAAATTTTTTGCTATAAATCCTGTGGTCGCTTTTTCTTCGAACGCCTTGGTATATGTTGCGGTAAGGTGACCGAACAAAGGGAGACGGTGATGAACGAAGAGGCTCGGGGTAAGGGTATGCCAGATTCATTCGTCGATAGTTCGGTCTAAACAAAAATATACCTATAGTAATAAATATAGTATAAAGAAAATATTTGTTTATGAATTACAAGCGATCCCCCAGGCTTTGCACGAGTGATTTCTAAATCTCTACAACAGCGCTACCTACCGGGTCCAATTGTAAATCTAAACCTTTCTCTAATCAACACACAAAATTTCATCAAAATCGGCCCAGCCGTTTAGGAGTTGTCATATACACACGGACAGAAGAATTAGATAATATATAATATGCATGTATTATACATATAAAACTTTTTCTTTAATTTTTACGTCTATTGTTAAAATTTGCACCAAAATCTGTTGTGTATTTTAAAAGATCTAAGCGTACAGACGGCGGGAAGCGACTTTGGTTTATACTAGTAGAGACATAAGAAAAAAGAGAAGAAAGGGGTAACAAACGAACACAATGTGACCATTAGACATTTACATTTCTATCCTTAATTAAGATCAAAATGCGTTATTACCACTGAGGACTGGTATGAAATTCCTAGTTTCCAGTAAAATGTGTCTCCAGTTTTCTACGCAGACCATACAAACAGCAGCGTTAATTGGTATTCTGTAAGAGCGTAGAGCTTCCCCAGTCCATAATAACGTAGTTGCAGCGTAACTCTACCACCTATGGTTTGCTCGACGTTGGTGTTGGACTTGACACATCCTCCATATATTTGTGGGTGTCCCCGCAATGTTTTCCAAACACGTAATAAAAATTCCAGTTATCAATTCCAAGGTTGTCATAGGGGTTTCCTTTTCTTTCATTCTTTTCTTTAAATGTTACAATCCTTATTTTAGACATGTGGAGCCTGAATTTTAGTATAATAAATCAAAACAATATTTACTTTAATTGTTGTATATAACAATTTTGTAAAAGCGCCATCTTCTTTCTATGGGTGAAGTCATTTTATGGAACAAAAATTGATCGTCTCTCAAGATGGTACGTAAAATAGACGCTAGATGGCCTGAATTATGAAATCGTGATTTTTATTAATGGATTAGATATGAGTGTTACGAGCTTGGGGTTCGAGACAACTAAAATTGACACTTTAATTGCAGAACACTAGTTACAACTTAAGATCACCTAATAATAAAACACAATTGTTCTACTGATCACTTAAGTTCGCAGTTGTATCGCTTCGAAGTATTCACTTATATCGCCGATTCAATACCGACTCGGTCGTGGTCTATACCGTCCTTATATAGGACCGAAGATAGTTTTCAGAACTTCTACTGTAGAAACATCTAGAATGTTCGAGTACATATCGGTCCCGAAATGTCTAGAAGGATCTTGACTCTCCTAGTTCTGCTACTCGATACTAGAGGGCGATAGTGGTAACTAGTGTTGCCATGTACAAGACATTAATAATGGCGCGCCACACTGCCCCCTCCTAAGACATGCTCGGCCCGAACATTATTGGCCCCATAATAACGCGCCAGCCGATCCACATGGACGATTTTGGGAGTACCTCTGGCACCTTTCTGTATCCGGTAGGTTACGTCATTGATCCTTGTCACAATCCGGTACGGTCCGTCCCATTTAGCTTGAAGCTTAGGAGATTTCCCTTTGCTGCGAATTGGATTGTGTAACCACACTAGTGAACCTTCGTCAAACCCTTTGTTGTTCATTTTGCGGTCATACCGTGTTTTCATCTTAGACGTTTGCTGCCTCGACTGTCTGACGTGCTAATATATGTCATTTATTTTGTTCCGCAAGTCATTTGCATAATCGGTTATACTGCGTATGGCATCAGGTGGCATTCCGGTGATGAGGTCTGTAGGCAGCCGTAATTCTCTCCCAAAGTTTGCAAAAGCTGGCGTCACTGATGTACTTTCGTGAACAGCGCTTCGATATGACAACAAAAACGGTTGTATGTGCCTGTCCCAGTCTCGTTGCCGTTTTTCCAAAACTTTTGCCAGGTGAACTTTCTCCAATGTCTGATTAAATCGTTCTACCATTCCATCAGATTGTGGATGGTAAGAAGTTGTTCTTATTTTATGATTACCCATAACTCGGCAAGTTTCCTGGAATATTTGAGACTCGAAATCGCTGTAAATCTCTAAAGGTACTCCAAAACGACAGAAGAATTCATGAACTAGTTTATCTGCAACTGTTGAAGCTTCTTGATTTCGAATGGCGAAGACTTCTGGCCACTTAGTGAAGTAATCCATCACAGCCATGAAATACTTGTTACCACTTTCACTTTCCGGAAACGGCCGCGCAATGTCAATGGCTATACTCTCCCATGGTGCACCAACATTGTACAATTTCAATGCGCCTCTACTGCGAGTTTGAGGTCCCTTTACAGCCGCACAATTTGTAAATTTGCGGCACCAGTCCTCAACATTGTCACGACAGTGGACCCAGTAAAACCGTTCTCGCATCTTCAGTAGAGTTCGTTTAACTCCCAGGTGGCCTCCTGAACAAACATTATGGTACAGCTGTAAAACATCCGGTACTTTAGTCTTAGGGACAACCATTTGCTAAGGACAACTGTCTCCCCGACCATATTCCCATTTACGATACAGGACTCCATTCTGAATCAGCAAGCTGTCTCATTGGGCTCCCAATAGCTTTTCGTGGTCGAACTCATCGCTGAGACGTCGCTCCACTTGGGCTTAGGAGCACTGGCCTTCATTGGTTCCAGAATCGGCTTAATGTCCGAATCTTCCTGCTGTGCATGTTGTAGGCTATCCTTCCACTCATTGCTGAGCTGGTCTGTGCTGAGCATCCTCACAGATACCACTTCCTTACCCTCTTACCTAGTACAATGCTTGCAATCTTCAGGGCAAGGTCTTCTTGACAATGCATCTGCATTGCCATGAGATTTCCCGCTGCGATGTTCGATCACAAAGTCGTATTCCTGCAGTAGTTCAACCCATCTCGCAACTTGTCCTTCCGGATTTTTGAACTACAATAGCCATTTCAGTGCAGCATGGTCAGATCGTAAGTGAAATTTCCGCCCCAGAAGATATTTGATGCTGTAAGGACTTATAGAGTAATTCCCGTCTTGTGACACAATAGTTCCTTTCCGATATTGACAACGACTTGCTGAAGTACGCTATAACCTCCTGATCACCATTCCATTGAGACAGCACACCGCCAAGTCTTATATCACTTACGTCTGTGTCAACTATAAATTCCTTTCCCGCATCAGGGTGCCCCAAAATAGGTGTTTTGCACAGACGGTACTTGAGCTCCTGGAATGCGATATCGCAACTTTCATCCCAGCAGAAATGTCGCTTCTCCTCGGTTAGCTTGTGCATATGTTTGGCTATATCTGCAAAGTTCTTCACAAATCGCCGATAATAGGATCACAAACCCAAAAATTCTCTAACCTGTGTCTTGTCTTTTGGAATTGGCCAATCCTTCAAAGCGGCAATTTTCTCTGGATCCGTGCGGATACCTTCTTCCGACACTACATACCCCAAAAAGCTAACTTGCCGTTTGAATAGTGAGCATTTCTTCGGACTCAACTTGAGGTTGGCACTCTGGATCTTCATGAACAGGCGTTCCAAGTTTTGAAGGTGTTCCTCAAACGTACGGCCTACGATGATGATGTTATCCAAGTAGACCAGACAGGCATCTCCAATTAGCCCGGTAAATATAAGCTCCATCAACCTTTCAAACGTTGCTGGAGCAATGCATGACCAAACGGCATGGCTTTAAATTGCCACAGACCCTTTACTGTGGAGAATGCAGTTTTCTCCTTGTCCTTAGGGTCAATTTCAACCTAGCCACTTTTCAGGTCCAGCGTACTAAACCACTTTATGCCTGTAAGCATATCCAGCGTGTCATCAATTTTTGGCAAGGGATAGCTGTCCTTCTTCGTAACGTCGTTCAGACGGCGGTAGTCAACACAAAATTGCATGCTGCCGTCTTTCTCCTTTACCAGCACCACAGGTGAACACCATGGTCTAGATGAAGGTTTAATAACGCCATCCTTCACCATTCTCTTAATCATGGTTTCCACTTTTCCTTTTCACGTGCTACAAGCAATCTTCTTGGCCGCTGACGGACAGGCAATTCTTCTCCTGTGTTTATTTTGTGTTGAATTAAGCCAGTCTTTCCGAAGTCAGCATCGTTTGACGAGAAAACATCGGCGTACTTGAGTAACAACTTCTTTTCCTTGACCATTTCATTCGGGAAGAGAACGGGACCTTCAAGAAAAAAGCCTACACTTAGGATCGGGTGAGCCGTATGCTCGTTTGCCCCATCTCATATAAAAAAAACCGGAAATGTGCGAGTCGGACTCGCGCACCGCGGGTTCCGAACAAATCTGTAGGTATATAAGTTTAAAATTATTAAAAATATTTTTATTATATGATGCAACTAAAAATTTATGCCTTTCGCAATTTTTCCTTTATCTGTGCTATAAAACGTTGCTTCGTACCAAATTTCAAGATTCTGAGTTCACGGGAAGTACCCTGTAGGTTTTGATTCCCTTGCGAATGTCGAAAATTCACGGCATAAACGGCTGTATCTTTTGATTGCGTTGGCTTAGAAGTTTGATTTTTTCACAGCTCTAAGGGACAGTAGACTTGAGTATTTGATATAAATTTCAGCTTGATACCTTTACGCGTCCCTGAGAAAAAGGGTCTTGACAGACAGACAGACGGACAACAAAGTGATCCTATAAGAGTTCCGTTTTTCCGTCCTTTTGAGGTACGGAACCCTAAAAAGATCTCTTTTATTCATACCTTTTTAACACGAGACAAGAAGTCTAGCTTTGGTACGTATTATAATTAGTGACCGACCGAAGGTTCGGTTTCGGTTTCGGCAAGTTTCGGCAGAAAAATCTAGTTTCGGTAATAGTTTCGGTTTCGGCAAAAAATCTGCCGTACCTTCGGCGGCACCGAAACTCAGTGTTCGTGGATTATCGTGCGTCGTTCGGATGAGTTCGGGACTCATGTATTATTCATAATTATATAGAAACAGAAACAGTAACTTTTTTATTCAATATAGATTGTAAATAATAGTTATTGAAAGTCACTCTTTTATTTAATTACCACTAGTTAGAAAAAAAAAGCCTCTGTCCTTGGAAGAACCAGTAAGAAACCCAACGGGACTTATTTTAAATAACAGCTTACAATCAGAGGTGTAGCGTGGAGTAATATAAACGTGGACGAAGTTGCATCAGCGAGGCCACTTTTCTTTCGTTCCAAGGATCTACCGAATAGATCTATCCTACCAAACATGCTTTGACACGACATACGAGGGCAACACTGAATGTTTTTAGAACTGGTCACTTGTAAACGATATAATAAAAAAATAAGTACAAATTTTGAAAATGGAACTCTTTGCGAATGTTATTGTGTATGTATTTTATTAATTTGTTATTTGTTTATGGCAAATTTAAAATTGTCACATCAGCATGAATTTAACGCGAGAAAATTTTCATACAATGATTTTTTTGTGAATTTCGATGTCATTTAAATCAACAAGAAAGTTATGATAGACTTGGATTGGCCTTTCACGATCAAGCCCCATCGTGTGCCACTGTTTACAACTGGTTTAATGAGTTTAAACGTGGTCGCACTAATCTCACTGTTGATCTGCGTGAGGGACGGCCTTCTACGGCGACGACTGAAGATAACATCAGTGTTGTGCGGCGTATGATAGAGACTGACAAAAGAGTGACTTATCAGCAGATTCGTGCAAGCTTAGGCATCGGTATGAGTCAAGTGCACAAAATCCTCCATGAACATTTAGCGGTCAGGAAACTTTGTGCCTGGTGGATACCTTAAAATTTGAGAAAGTCCCAAAAACTCCTTCGTGTTGATTTGTGTCGGAAAATGGTTCAAATATTTAACGGAGGTAACTCAAATGCTGCATTCGACATACTTACGGGTGACGAAAGCTGGGCTTATTGTTATGATTTTGAAACCAAGAGACAATCTGCTGTCTGGGTGTATCCTTCCGAGGAGGTGCCAACTAAAGTGAAGAGAGGTCGAAGCGTGGGAAAAAATATGGTGGCCTCGTTCTTCGGAAGGTCGTTCTTATTGTTTTAGAGGATTGATAAAGAAAGTCAAAACCAATGGATATTTGGTTATATTCAACATAAAAGATTCCATACATTTTATTTTCGGATGACATATCTTTGATCATAAAAAATAATCATGGAAATAAACATTATTACGAAAATGACATTAAATGCCAATGACATAAATGATGTCGTTTCATGGTTACATGATAATAATTTAAAGGTCAATATCGCCAAAACCTGTTATGTTACATTTTAATGTAATAGTAGAAAGAAACTAGACCTTGACATAAGGTATAATAATGACAAAGTGCAAGAAAACGATCAGAAGAAATTTCTGGGACTAAAACTAGATAGTAATTGTAATTGGATAGTTCATATTGACGAAATTTGTAATAAAATTAATAGATTTGTATATGTTTTGAATAGATTAAGAAGAACATCGTCACGCCAAACCGCACTCATTGCATATCATGGGTATGTTGCAACAATACTAAGATACGGATTGTTAATCTGGGGTAATAGCTCTTATTCAAAAAGAGCTTTTATAGCTCAAAAAAAGTGTGTGAGAGCCTTAACTGGGGCCAAATGGTATGATTCGTGTAAGCCCTTATTTAAGGAATTGAACATACTAACTTTACCAGGCATGTACATATTTGAAGCAAGTGTTCATGTAAAAAAGAATTTACATATGTACAAAAAAGCATCTGAGGTATATTTACGTAACACACGAAAATCTAGTAGACTAGTTTTAGAACGTATACCTAAAACTGCCTTTTATCATAATGGCTGTTACGCGATGAGTGTAAAGATTTACAATAAACTTCCAGTAAGCATTAAAGAAGAGAAAGAAACTGGTAAATTTAAAACTAAACTCAAAAGCTGGCTATTATTAAAATGTGTTTATGACGTAAAACAATTTTTAAATGAATAAAATCTTGTTGTGTAATAATTTGTATACTCTTTTGACATTTTAATTTTTAATATTTATAATGATTGACATGATGATAGTAATTTTGAATGATGACATGATGATTGTAATTTAAATTTAATTTAATTGAATAATACATAATTAAATAGTGATTGTAATTATAATTTAATTTAATTTAATTGATTAATAATACATAGTTAATTTAATTTAATTGAATAATACATAATTAACTTCTTTGCTTGAAATTATTATTGTAATTTTAACTTTTTTAATTTATATTTATTTGGTTTTATTTAATCTATGTACATAATGAATTATTTTTATTTAAATAATAATTTTCGCATGCCAGATGTGGTAAACATGTGGACCTTGTAAAATATGCAACTATGTGTCACCTCTGATGTACCATGTTTAAGCGAATAAATGATATTATTATTATTATTATTATTATTACATTATAAAGACAAAATACATTGACAAGTAATAATATATTAAGATGACAGGTATCTTCGTTTATAGCAATTATGAATAAGGTTATATATTATAACAAAGAGGTAAGTATACTCCAATCACCCGTCCTTGAAGTTCCAACATAATCACGCAGATATGATGGAGGCCGTCTGTCACGAGTGGAACGGCGAAGTCCGCTATTTTCTATATCATGCTCTGCACTGTTATTTTGAACATTTCCGGTTTGTTCAGATTGTACAGGTTCTATTGCCTCATTGTTTGTAATCATATCAGGGCAAATATTATTTCCATTATCTTGGCTATTTTCATTTTCCTCTTCACTAATCATATGTAGAGGCGCCAATTGCCTATTGGATACAGTGCATTTCCGGCCATCAGAGAGACGAACATGCGAGTAAGTTGGATTTGCGTGAAGAACTTCTGCTTCTTCAACAAGTGGATCATATTTATAATAATAATAATAATAATTCTTTATTTCAGATATCAAAGATCCATAAGTTGTTAGTATGACTTATATTAGGTTAGTAATTGAGAACATTAAATAAATTTAATTAAATTAAATCAATACTAAAATCAAATCTATACCCAAAATTAAATTACAATAAAATCAAAAATAAAATAATAATCGAATAATAGGAATGTCAAAATAACATAAAATAAAATACAATCAAACAAAAAATCAAATAAAATCAATCGAAATCAAATAAAACAAACAAATATTTGGACGTTCTCATATTTTTCTTTATGAGTACAGGTCCAGAGTTTATAAGCCACGTAGGTAAAGATTTTCCATTAGGCGAACGACGTGGATGATTGAACATTCTTTCATGGGGAGTGACGTTTGTAGTCGTACATAAAAGCGACCGAAGTGAGTGTAACGCATTGGATAAGACTCTTTCCCAGTTTGAAATGTCCATATTCTTTGAACGAAGACTGAGTTGTATAGCTTTCCATAATGTGCCATTAAGTCGTTTAACTTGGCCATTTCCTTGAGGATTGTAAGGTGTGGTTCTGCTTGTAGCTATTCCAAGTGGTGTTAGAAAATTTTTGAGCTCTTCTAATAAAAAAGTCGTACCTCGGTCGGAATGTACGTATAATGGAAATCCGAAAGTGTGAAAAAGGTCTTTCAAACATCGTATTACTGTAGCCGCCGATAAATCACTGCAGGGATACGCAAACGGAAACCTCGAGTACTCGTTTATAATTGTCAGTAGGTATCGGTTTCATCGGATGCAGCGATGTATTGATGTATATGGACACTATTTTGAAAAGATATAATAAATATGTATCTGCATTTTGATTCTTTATTGAGAATAGATGTGGATGTCTATGGGTCACAGCAACCACTTACCATCAGGTGGACTGTGTGCTCTTTTGTCACCCTATCCTATAAAAAAAACTAATAACTTGCTAGTTTGTTCAGTTTTTGATTTTCGAAGAACTTTCAGTGTCGCCTTCGAACCTACCTCATATCTATAATTCCTGACAAGTCTCGTATTCTGTCAATGTAACAATTGCGGTCTTTGAAGGTCGTTACAACGGCCTCGCAGTCGCATTTAAGAGGGCTTCTTGCAAGATCCCAAACAAACACACTTAAATTAATTTGTGACTTTTTTCGAGCGTAAAAGTGATCGAATTAATTAGGCATCTGTGGTAAAGTCTGGGAGCATCGCATTTTAGGGGGCCTCGCAAGTCCCCTTTAAGTGCAAGGCCGTGGGCGAGGGCCCACTTCGCCCATGCCTAGCTACGCCACTCTTACAATCATGTATGTAACACAATTAACAATACAAAAAAATTATAAATAGCTTGGAAGTGATCACCTTATGCCCAGGGGTTATTATAATAACCCTTTATATACAAACTTAATTTATTAAAGTTTTTGAACTTTGTGCAGGTTTTGTATATTTTCTGGGATTTTGTTAAGTTGTGTGTAATGTGTATATTGTGTGTGAGTGTGATATATTAAGTTAATGCTCTCATTGAATAATATTAACAATATTGTTAACACAATAAAATGTGTTTTCAATTAGCGAAGTGATTTTTCTACAAAATTGACTTAAAAAATATTACTTAACGTTAAATTGTTGATTTTTACTTTAAAATAAATAAATATATTGCAACATGACTATTACAATAACTGTTTTTCATTAACATGCGTTACCTATCTGTACGTGTACAAAAATATACCAGATTTCAGTATACAATAAAAAAAACATGTCTTAAATAAGTTTCGGTTTCGGTTTCGGCCGAAACTGACACCCAGACCGAAGGTTCGTTTTCGGTTTCGGTTTCGGTTGAAAATCCTGTTTCGGTCGGACACTAATTATAATATAGCCTAAAAGTCAAAAAACCTAACCACAGAAAATTAAATCTGATAAAAATATAAAATTATAAAAACTCAGACAGGCACGCATTGAATGGGATAGGCACTGTATGTAATTTGAATTAAGTAATGTACTTACATTACACGCTTACCTAATCCGTAGTTTTGTAATTTCTCATATTGAAAATTTTGATCAGTGCCCAAAGATGTAATTAAAGTTAACTGTGTTCCAATTAAAAGTTCAAGTATAAACAAAACTTCATAACGGCTGAGCTTCATTACGAAATATCATCATTAAAGCTAAGATTTTTTATTTATTATTACCGCATAATATTATTTCTGCACAATCTGACACGAGTATTTGCATGTAGATTTAATAAAATTCAAACAGGCATTTCATAGCAGAGTAACTGTTTTGATAAGGCCAGTCCACAACAACATCAAAATTAGAACGTGCATAAAGTTTTAACCCGATATCGTCCTTTAGTAGGTACGTATAGTAAGAGGCGACAGAGGGAAACTAACTAGAAGATAGGCAGCAGCGTTTTCCTAATAACAACTAAACAAAAACTTACGTTTTCCAAAACAAACACATCAATTTTATTTATATGTGTATTAATGTATAGAATATAGAACCTACTTAATTGATGATGGATAAAATATTTTTTACATTCTCAAAAAGTTATACTTAATGCTTTAATTTTAGTACAATAAAATGTTAAAATTTTAAAAGAAATCAAAGATGCGATTGAATTATTTCTATGCAAGTGTGAAAAAGCCTTAATTCTTTCATGAAGTATAGTAAAATTGAAATAACTTTTTTATTATTTTTAATCGTAATAAAATTTTAACGTTGCTATATAAACATGGCGTTGGCGGAAATAATGGTGAAGAAATTACACGTACTTTTTGTCCTCAATACTTATCATTCTACTCAGAACTTACTTCTGGACATTTTCTTTCTCTAGGGTAAAACATGTGAGGACTAAAATTTTATACAACTGTATTTTAAAAATTAAACATTATGGATAAAAACAATCATTATTCTCAGAAAGGTTGTTTATTACATTTACTAAAGAAATCAACAATCATTATATTTATTATAGAATTATATAAAAAGCAACATTAAACAAATTATGGCACTTTTCACCAGCAAACAGCCTTATTTCGCCACAAGTCAGCCATGTCTTACCCTGTAGTCAGCCTCCCACTTATTCTTACATATTTGGCATAGAAATTCTTTAGTATGTATATTTTCATATACCTGTCTCCAGCGAATTCAGTACATTTCAAATGATACCAAGCAAGGCAATTGTTACATACAATATATTTCTGTGTTGCTAGTCATGTCCTCTTCACAATTTTTGCATCTTACTCTGTTTATTGTACATGTCGTATTTTTCTTCCTCTTTTTAGTATTGTTAGAATTCAACAGCTTTTCCGTCTTCCTTTTTTGTAATTCTTCTTTATTTTTCTTTTTTTGCCTTTCTTCTTCTTCCTTTGTTTTAGCTTCAAATCTCTTATTTTTTTAAATCAATAATATCGTTCTTTTTCTGTTGCTTCATATCTTCTTTTTGTTGCTATTCTTTTCATGCAATTTCTAATAGCCGCCATAGCTTATATTGATTGCTCTTCTTTGTTGGGTGGATATAAGGTCTTTTTGACATGATGGATTTCTAAAACAAATGATTTTCATGCTAAAATAACTGTGCATAATTTTATTCGTTCAAGTAACATTGGCTCTGTAAAATTATTTGCTTAAAAATAGTATTTATGAGTTATTTTATCTAAAAGTTATTACAATCAGTGCATTTTGATACAATTGAGCTGTGAAAGTGTTTTCAACGACTATTGTCGCGTGTGTGTGAATATTTTGTGAAAATTAGCTGAAAAATATTTAATCGAATAATTGTATTTTGTTTTGGAATAAGACTATAATCGAAGTTGTAAGTATTAGTTCTGGACTGTTAAATTCAAGTGAACTTCAAATTCTGATCGAGGAAGATAATATTACAAAAGATATTCTTTCTGGGTGACCGTTAAATTAAGTTTAAATCCTTTCAAATTTTATTTGTTTGAAACAACGCCATCTAGAAACATCCATAGACATTTGTTACTAAACCGATCAGATCACAAGTCGATAAAGTCACCGTTTTCATTTGAGTTGCATACGTGGAGGAAGGGATGGCACCACTAGTACCAAATAAAATTCAATGCAATGGTTGTTCGCAAGAAATAACCGACAAGCAATATTTAAAATGTCATGTTTGTTGTAAATATTATGATCTTCTTTGCACAAATGTGTCAGAAAAGCAGTTTTATATTATGTCAGCAGATAATAAGAAAAACTGGAAATGTCAGGAATGTAGAAGCAATGAACCTAAGACTGACAATACCAACACACCAATAAAACACAACCTGCAATTGTCACCAAATAGCAACCAAGACATCGGACGTACAAATGTGACTCTGCGTAGTCGCACGAATAAAAAGCTGAAATCTACGGCCATTTCAACATCCGCATCATCAACGCCTGATTTGCCAACTAGTGATCTAGCAAATGAGCTAAAACTATTGCGCCAAGACATCAAAGAAATGCGTAATGATATGCAAGAGTTTAGGGGAACGATGACCAACCTGCTTACCGCAATAAATGCGTGCAATCAGCGACTTGACTGCCTGGAGACACGAATGGAGGTGGTGGAGAAAAATTCGCAAATAAAGACGTCCAATGATATATCATTTTTCGAGAAAACAATTACGGATCTCAAAGTTGAGCTTAATGACCGTGACCAGGAACTCTTAAGCAATGATATCGAGGTCTCGGGAATATCCGAAGACAAAAATGAACGTTCTACACATATTGTTTTGGCAGTAGCGACTAAATTAGGTGTAGAGCTAGAAGATCGCGATATAGTAAGTGCAGAGCGTGCAGGCCTTTTGCGGTGTGAGCAGAATGAGACATCTAGGCTGCGTCCCATCGTAGTACGGCTGGCACGCCGTGTTCATCGCGATAGTCTGCTAGCAGCGGCGCGAGTCCGTCGAGGCTGCACTACAGTTGGTCTGGGACTCAATTCCGTCGACTGTCCCTTCTATGTGAATGAAAGGCTAACCAGACGTAATCGTCAACTATTTTATAAAGTACGTACAGAAGCGAAACGCAATAATTGGAAGTATGTCTGGACACGGCAAGGTAAAGTTTTTGCTAGAAGAGAAAACGGTGAACCCCATCATCGAGTGCACTTTGAAAGCGACTTAATTAAAGTTTTTGGGCAATAGTATTGTTCGGTCCTAAATATGATCTCATTTTTAATGCTAATCATTTTTCTATCCACTTTTATTGTAAATCTTTATTTAATTGTTGTTATTCTCTCACGTTGCATTGTATTCTCCCCATACATATTGACATTACCTACATACACTTAACAAATCACATATTCGATACACTATTTTATATACTCTATGAAAATAACAATTGTTACGGCCAGCAGTTGCTTATCCCAGGAGTAGAGTCTACTTATTTTTATTCTACTTATTTTATTTTGTGCATTGGATAGCGTCACTTAACACTACTGTGCAATTTCTTAGATCATTGTAAGTACTGCCAAATTACGTATGCTTTTGTTTTTAAATTTTAAAAAAATAAAAGACTATCAATCGAGTTTTTAAATGCTGGCTCCTTGGGAACCCACCATGATGAGTTTCTCGCAGCGATATCGAGATTCGACATGGACATTTTAGCCATAAATGAAACATGACTTAAGCAAGGGGAGGAAGAGCGTACACCATCGCCACCAGGTTATCGCTTAGTTCACCTACCACGTTCATCTAAAGTCCGTATGCGAGGAGGTGGTGTGGGATTTTATATTAGGCTTGGTATCACTGCTCGTAGAATTTTAATAGGTAACAACGACTCTGTTGAGCAGATGTGGATAGGGCTCAATTTAAATGGTATCAAGGTAGCCATTGGTACAGCATACAGACCCCCTTGGCTTAATGTAGACAAATTTATCGACGCACTTACAGATTCGATTTCCTCTATAGCTAATTACGAGCATACCATCTTACTTGGAGATTTCAATATTGACTTGTTACATACGCATAAACCTAACGCGCAAAAGTTACAAAATTTCTTTAACTACATGAAACTTACTGAGTATGTGAACCAGCCCACCCATTTCACAGGAAATAGTGAAACTTTAATTGATTTAATATGTGCCAATACGAATGTATATTGTGTATCTATTAATCATATTCCCGATCTTTGCAGTCACGCGCTATTGACATGCTAGTTAAATATTAAAAATATTAGAGGACCTCCTAAATTAATTACTTACAGACCATTAAGAGAAATTGACATTAACAGTTTTAATCTGGACCTGGAATGTATAGAATGGGAAAATATAATAAATGATGATTTAAATAAAATGGTGGAAAATTTTACAAAAATAACACTTAAACTTTTAAATATACATGCTCCTATGAGAACTTGTTTAGTAAGAAATAAATCACATCCATGGATAACCTTTACTATTAAAGAAATGATGAAGTTACACGATAGGGCACACGCTAAAAGTAAAACTACTAAATTAGATATTCACATAAAATTCTATAAAGATCTGAAGAACGTTGTAAATTCGGAAATACGTAGCGAAAAAATAGCATATTTCAATAAATATATCAATTTTACTAACAAGCCAAAACTCTTATGGAAAAATATCAAACAAAGTGTTGCCAACTTTAAGAAAGAGGATTGTGATATGGCATCCCATTTATGTAACCCTGAAGATATTAATACATACTTTCTTAAACTTCCCGACATCAGTGAAAACCCCATTAGATTGTCAGTTTTAACTCGCTTTAAATTTGATAAATTTGGCATTAATACTTTCAAATTAGAGACAGTTGATGAAACAATGGTATTAAACGTAATAAAATCATTTAAACCAAATGCACGGGGTGATGATGGCATTACTTTAAATATGATATTGCTTACTTTACCAAGAACTCTGCAACTAATTACGAGATTAGTTAACGAATCTATTAGAACGAGCGTTTTTCCCGAAAAATGGAAAGTAGCGTCTGTGAAACCGATTCCAAAGAAACCAAACCCAAATAACTATGGGGAGCTTCGTCCAATTAGTATTCTACCATTCATGTCCAAGATCTTAGAAAGAATTGTCTGTACATAGATGACAAAATACCTAGAAGAAAATAAAATCCTACCTAAAAAACAATCCGGCTTCAGAAGGTCTCTTAGTACTACTACGGCATTGTTGGATGTCGTGGACGAAGTTTTAACAGCACGGGACAGTGGGCAAGGTACTTTATTGGTCTTGCTTGATTTTTCCCGTTCATTTGATACGATAAACATAACGCTTCTTCTCTCTAAATTAGCCTACTATGGTTTCGATATTTCCACTATAAAGTGGTTTACAAGTTACCTTTCCAATCGTCTGCAGTACGTTAAAATATCGGGTGATAACGGCTCTGATATGGTATCGTCAACAATGCCTGTTGTTAGAGGTGTACCACAGGGCTCTATTTTAGGGCCACTACTTTTTATATTATACATATCAGATATCGTTACTACAATCAGCTTTAGTAAGTATCACTTATACGCTGACGACCTCCAATTATTTATATCTTTTAAACCTTGCGATACAGAGTTGGCAATTAGTAAAATTCAAGCTGATTTGAAATGTATTTCAAAATGGTGCAGTGACAACAGTTTGGTAATTAACCCTTCTAAATCAAAGTACATGTTGCTCGGAACACGTAAACAAATTTACAACATCCTAGCTTGGAATCCCCAAATTTCTGTTGACAGTTGTCCCATTGATCGCGTATCGGAAGCTCGGAACCTGGATTGATTATGGATGACAGGTTGCGCTTTGAGGAACATGTTACAGAGACAATGCGTAACTGTTTCTATAGACTTAAAGTCTTATACAAAATTCGCGAGTACTTGACTGTGGATATGCGCATTAAGTTGTGTGAAATTCTCATCTTGTCAAAGTTGTCGTATGGTGACGCAGTTTTTGGTGAATGCTTAATGGCAAGAACTAAAAAACTGTTACAACGAATACAAAACGCTTCCGTACGTTTCTGTTTTTCAATACCACCTCGATCTCATGTCACTCCATTCCTAAACCGACGCGACTTGATGAACATGTCCACCAGACGGAAGCTTCACCTCGTCTACCTGCTCTTAGTGTGTGAGTGGTTAAAACTGGGGAACCTTCTTATTTATACGACCAGCTCAATTTCTCACAGCGTTGCGTTAGAGCAGCACCGCGACTTAATTACACACCGTATAACACTGCTGCTTTCCGTGGTAGTTTTCGTTTTTGCGTTACTAATGCTGGAATGATATCCCCCCCCCCCCCACCCCCGATAAGAAACTCGAAAACCATAAATTCATTCAAGTTAAAATTTAAAATGTTTTTGCTCTCCTTACAAAAGTCTAGCACTTAGTTGTCACTCATCATTTTCTATCCCTGTCTCCACATCCCTCTCTCACACGCACACACGCACTCGCACACGCACACGCACACGCACACGCACATACACAGACACACACACATGTACCTTTGTTGGTTTTATTATGATTTTTTATAACCTTGTTGTTTCGTTTTTTGTTTTACCATCATTATTTCATAGTTTTATGATCTGTTACTTGGTTTTTAAGTTTGGGTAAGCTGACGGTATCGCCATCTACCTTCTTATATATAGGTTCCACTGAAAATCAGCTTTCATGAAGTTTTTGTTATTAAACTTCGTGAATTTAACGCTGAGTGGAAACCTTTTTGGTGCACTAATAGCATAAAATATTTTTTTCTCTTTGTAACTAAATTACTGTGTTTATGTCTCTTAGTGTTTTTTACGTTTGTGTACCAAATAAATATTTTTCTTTTCTTTCTTTTTTCTTTTGCATAAATTAACCCTTATTAAAAAGGTTTTTAGGTACTATTTTGTGCAACAGGACTAGCGGCTGACAACTGCATTTATAGACCCATTGGTGGGCCCCTGACATGTATAAACATTTGTACGCGGCTCACTACTAGTAAAATACACTTTTCGCCTTATAAGAGTTAAACACAAAGTAATGAGCAAAATTGGAACTATTCGTTCCGTTAGTCTCAACTACATTTATGGAAATCACGAAAAAACCAGTAGTCAGCCACTTATGGCTGAGTACTGGATCTACGTTAAAAAGTAGTCGGACACCTAAATTATAACATATTAAACAAATAAAATGCTTGTAATAGTTGATCTTATCACAAAATAAACATTTTATTGTAACACAGTAAAATAATCCACCCCAAATTACAGCAAATACACACAAAAACATATCGACAACTCGAGCACAAAATTGTAACAGCAACGCATCTAGTCATGTCTTTGGCAACAACTCGTCAACCTGACATCCTTTTGGTTCGTAAGAATTAGTCAATAACAAGACACAGATTCAATTAAATTTTAAAGGTGTAAACAAATTTCAACACTGTTTATAGGGAAATAAAGCTGAAAACTGGTGCGAGACTGACTACCGGGTGTTTTACCCTACCAAGTAACTACGCGCCTTATGCCAGGGCCACACTAACGAGAAATGCCGTTAATTATTGCGTTGATGGACGTTGAATGTAGGTGTAGCCACCACTTAACGCGATAATTTTACAACGGCATTAACAATGCCGTTTGCCGTTGGACGATAACTCGAGTGGCGGTACATCAAAGAGATAAACGCACAAATTAATGCGTTGAAGCGGTCACACTACGTTTGTCTTATCCATGGAACTGGGTTAAAGTAGGCGTTATGTCCGGGCTACACTAACGAGAAATGCCATTAATTATCGCGTTGATGGGCGTTGAATGTAAGTGTGGCCACCACTTAACGCGATAATTTTACGACGGCAATGGCGTTTGCCGTTTAGTGATAATTCAAGTGACGGTACATCAAAGAGATTAACGCAAGAATTACCGCGTTGTAGCGGCCGCACTACGTTTGTCTCGTTGTGCATGGTGAGCGGAACGGGATCGCAAGTATGGCTATGGAGTGGAATAATGAAAAAATTCTTACGTTTTTCGAGATTCTGCAAACAGAGCCATGTTTATGGGATCCGAGATTCAAAAATTTTAAGAATCGTACATCGCAAAATCATGCTTGGCGACGAATTATGCAATTATTAAGTGGCGAAGCTTGCGAAGACACTTATTGATGTCACGATGTCTGCCCGTCTGTCTGTCCCACGATTATCTCGAGAACGGTTCCGAATTTTCAAATTCTGGTTTCAGCAATCGGTTACTGAACACCCAGGCATCTGAACCTCCTATTTTGAAACTGATTGCTCAAAAAAAAAGCTGATTGCTTCGCCACTTTGCTATGCTGTTAGCTTGCTAGGTTTATTGATTTCACGATGTCTGTCGGTCTGACCGTCTGTCTGTCCCACGATTATCTCGAGAACGGTTTCGAATTTTCAAATTCTGTTTTCAGCAATCGATTACTGATCACCCAGGCATCTGAACCTCCTATTTTGAAACTGGTTGCTCAACGGCAAAAAAAAAAGCTGATTGCTTCGCCACTTTGCTATGCTGTCAGCTTGCTAGGTTTATTACCTTTTAAAACAACTATCGAAGAAATTTAAAAGAAGACGAAAAGGTTATTATAGAACCCATATAAAAAATATAATATGATAAAATTAATTCATATAATAAAATATATTCAAGGAACATTAACGCCGTTCAATGGCGTTGAAAATGAAATGACGTTGACCGTTCAAGTGTAGTCACTCATTTTATCACATAAAAATGAAGGCAATAATTATTGCGTTTATGGACATTGACGTTTCTCATTACTGTGACCCCAGCATTAATGTTCCTTGAATATATTTTATTATATATACAGAATTGGGTCCCACATATATGCAATAAATGAAACCACATACTTGTTATCGCCTTTGCTGACGATATACAAAAAACGAACGTAATTGGTCCAGTACTTAGGTCAAAAAGTAGAGTATTCATTTTAAGCAAATTTGAACTCTATAGAATTGGGTCACTAAGTCAATGATTCAATGAACTTGAATCCTTGAACATTAAGAAGCGAGGTTGCCACGCAGTGTAAACTATTGCGACGTATCAACAGCGGTGTCTTTTGGCGGCATCCATAAACAAGTGGCACAAAGCACGTGGCGTTCTTCACAAGCAACGGCGCAAGTGCGCGCGCGCCTTTGTCGTAGAGTAGGACACCTGTTATCGATCATTAGCTTCTTTCAAAGGGAGTAATAATCGATAAACAAAAAAAAGATTTAGCTTTAAACACTAAGCGCATGTTTTTTTTTTTAATTATCGTATTGTTATAATAATTCTAAAAACACTACGAACTAATTATTTAAAGCTAAACTTTAAAGCTTTTTTGTTTAAGTATGTCCTTGTAGATTTAGACGTAATAAATTATTTTAACATTATAAAAAACCCATAATAGGTTGTTATTAAAAATGCATCCGTTTCCTAGGAAGTCACAAAACGTTAATTTCGTAAATTCAATTGTACAAAAATAAACTTTTTTTTAACAATCAATAACTTGTCGGTTAATGATTTCTTATATTTACGCGAACACTACACATTTAAATAAAACTAATTTTACGGATTTTATCGCGTATATTAACTTATTTTACATTCCCGACGTTTCAAGCACTTTACAGCACTCATGGTCACGGGAGGGACTGATTTTATTTAAAAACAATATGCGAAAGGAACGTCCTATAGTGAGCCAAATCGATTCACCAACTTACAAATTGGCTCAACACTTAGCGAATATACTCTCACCGCTCAGGGGACATACAGGAGCACACACAAAGGATTCCTACCATTTTGTCAGCGAGATTAAAGACCTACATCTGGCAGACAATGAAACTATGGTCAGTTTTGATGTGCAGTCTCTGTTCACATGCTTACCTGTTGAAGACTGCATCTCGATTGTTACTAGAAGGCTAGAGCAAAACAACATGCCCGTAGAATATGCAGTATTACTTAGACACTGCCTTACATCTGGCTACCTATTGTGGAAGGAGGAGTTTTACAAGCAAGTAGATGGAGTGGCGATGGGCTCACCTGTATCTCCCATTGTTGCCGATATATTCATGGAGGACTTTGAGGAGAAAGCCCTGCGTACTTCTCCCGTAAACCCAAGATTCTACAAGCGGTACGTAGACGACACTTTCACAATTCTCCCTTTAGATAAAGTAACTGCATTTCTAGACCATCTTAACTCCTTAAATTCTAAAATTCAGTTCACAATGGAGTTAGAGGCAAACAATTCTTTAGCTTTTCTAGATGTGTTAATAATTCGGAATCCTGATAACACCTTGAGCCACACTGTGTATAGAAAAAAGACCCATACAGATAGATATTTAAACGGTGATTCTCACCACCATCCTTCACAGTTAGCTACCGTGGGTAAATCTTTGTTTCAGAGATCACGAGGGATCTGTGACAGTAAACACCTGGCCGCCGAGCTCCAACACGCCAAGCAAGTTTTGCACGACAATAAGCTTCGGGTCCCGCGCCTACGTCACAGTGAACGAGTGAAGCCGGCCACAGTCGAGCGAGTGCCTGCTGTACTGCCATATGTCAGAGGTGTCACTGACAAGATTGGCTACATCTTGAAGCGTGCTTCCATTAAAACATATTTCAATCCGCCGAAGAAGATTAGTTAGTTTTTACCATCAGTCAAGTGTAATATTCCTCTGCAAGATGCAGGAGTGTACAAGCTTGATTGTGAATGTGGTCTCTCTTATATAGGACAAAATAAAAAAACTATAAAAACCCGTGTTAAAGAACACATAGCTGATGTGTAGAATAGACGCTCCGGGAAGTCTGCAGTCTGTGAACACGTACAGGATCGCCCCCGTCACTACATTAGATTTGATAAACCACAAATCCTCGCTAAAGAACACCGATTCCTTCCAAGGATGAATCGCGAGGCTATTGAAATCAAGAAACATCCTAATTTCAATAGAGAAGATGGCTGGGTGCTACCATCTGTTTGGGATCCCATAATTAATAAAATTAAATCCCAACCCAAGCATACAACTGCAAGACTTCATGATACTGTAAGTTCATACTGCGTAGATCGGAACAAATATTAATAATTTTTAATCTGGAGGTAGCCGTGGTTAACTATGACATTGGGACGTCATACACCTCAGTCCCCCCCGTGACCATGGGTGCTGTAAAGTGCTTGAAACGTCGGGAATGTAAAATAAGTTAATATACGCGATAAAATCCGTAAAATTAGTTTTATTTAAACTTGTCGGTTGTTATCAAATCAAAAATCAAAATTAATTGTATTCAAATGTAGTAGGTAAGTAAGTGTAAAAGGAAAAGGCCTTTGTATTTATTACTTTTATTATTTTCGCCATTTTGGAATTTGGAAGCTTGGCTTTCAGTTCACCGCAATTCTTCCAGAATACAGGTGCGTTTCGCTGCTTACGCGAAACGCACATTGCTTCAAGTGATTTTTTGTAATATAAATATATGTACAATTAGTCAAACAATTTTTCTACGGTGAAATAGACACTTATTAGTTAATTGACTTTGTGTGTGTAAATAGTGTTTTAAGTACGTTTATTTTTATTATTTTTTCACTGTGATATTGACACTACTTGACTTTTGTGTATACGTTTTGGCGGCGGAAAATGCCAAGACAACAGCATTTTTACAGTACGGCAGAGTATACAGACATGGTTTTATTGTATGGCGAATGCCGCCAAAATTCAGCGTTAACTCTGCGTACTTATCGTTAGAGATACGGCGCAACTCGCGTCTGCCCTACTGACGTCCGGACAATCCTAGGTGCTGTCCAAAGAATCAGGGAAAATCAGCGCATAGTGCCCAACACTCATGACGGAATTAGTCCGCGTCACTTTCCACCCTCGTTCGAACAACGAGTCTTAGACCATTTCGATCGGAATCCTTAGACAAGCTGGGCGTGTGTTTAGAGTGAGGCATAGAACAATACACAGAGTGCTGAAAAGGAACAAACTAAGTCCTTATAAATATGCTAAGGTGCAGGCGCTGCTGCCCCGTGATAAACCAATTTCAGGGTCTTACTGCCACTGTTTACTGGAAAAAAGTCTCAAGACCAACTTTTCCTATCAAATGTGTTTTGGACAGATGAAAGCACGTTTACTCGAAACGGCATATGGAACCGACAAACCATGCGTCACTGCAGCGATACGAATCCCCATTTATTTAGGGAATCAGTCAATCAATAGCGATTTTCCATTAATGTTTGAGCAGGCATTCACGGAGATCAAATAATCGGCCCTATTTTTATTGACGGAAACCTGAATGCACAGAAGTTTCTCAATATTCTTAACGGACCAATAACAGAATATTTAGAAGAATTGTCTGGGGCAGCTTACCAGAGGGTATGGTTCAAATTAGATGGAGCTCCTCCACACTTCGTACTCCTCGCGAGAGAGCGGCTTAACACCATGTTCGGCGAACAATGGATAGGGCGCTATGGCCCTCGCAGGTGGCCAGCTCGGTCGCGCGACCTCACTTCTCTAGACTTCTTCTTATGGGGCTTTATTAAAAATGAAGTGTACTCAAAGATCTCCGAAACTGAAAATGAACTGCGCTCGTATTGCTGCCGCCTTTGACAAATTAAGAGCCCTGGCTCTGGATCCTGAACGAAATTTGTTGAGCAGGCTTCAGGACAACATTATGTAGCCATGTAACTTGTGCATTCAAGAACGTGGCGGACATTTTGAAAATTTTAAAATTTAGGGTTCTATTAAATTTTGCAACTAATATGCAATAATATTTATTTCGTTCAGTTCCATTTTCACGAAATAAAAAAGTGGCGGTAAAAATACCTAAACAGTTTAGTAAGGTTTTTAACAGTGGTAGAGCCACGCGGTAGCTTTTGCTGTCGCACGGATGGGCCGGCTCGAATCGGGGTGGTACCACGACCTCACAGAATATCAGCGTGAAGAAGAGGTTTACCTCTGCGTTTCGCTTGGTGAGTGCAGGTGGCCGGAGGCCCTTTTTACTGGAAATGAGGCATTCCATCTTAGTCTTCACGGGTGACAACGCATCTGCATTTTGATTCGCAAACGAGGATAGATGTAGATGTCTATGGGCCGCAGCAACGACTTACCATCAGGTGGACTGTGTGCTCGTTTATCACCCTTATCCTATAAAAAAAACATGGGACGCCCATCAACGCGATAATTAACGGCATTTTTCGTTAGTGTGGCCCGGGCATAACGCCAAATTTAATGCCGTTCAATGGCCTTGAAAATTAAATGACGTTGACCGTTCTAGTGTAGCCACTCACTTTATCGCGTTAAAATTAAGGCAATAATTGTTGCGTTTATGGCCATTGACGATTCTCGTTACTGTGGCCCCAGCATTAGTGTTTACTTTTTAGATAATATGATATTCTCGAGATCTTCGAATGTTTCTTAAAGTCGGCACTTATTTATTTATTATTTTATTTTATATTATTTATATTATTATTAATTATTTAATCTTTATTTTGTTACACCTTAATCTAAGGATTACAATGGGTGGACTAATACATACGCCGGGTATAACGCCTTTTTTGTTGTTGGCGGGTAGTTGCGAACGCCACGCCCGTAGGTTAACAACCGGGAATTTTGTTAAGCATCGTTTCGCATCGTTATTGTAACATAGCTCGACAATAAGAGTAGGGGGGCGCCTCCCTGGATGCTAGGCCACTGTAAGATGGTAGGGAGCGACGCCCTCCCGCGCGAGCTCCGATAGGCCTGGTGACTTTTTTGACGACGACTTGCCCCGCGGATTCCGCCTCTCACTGGCCACGGCTCGTAAGTCGTCAACGGGGCCCGCCGCGTTCTCAATCTGCCGGCACTGCTCCTCCAAAAACCGCAGCAGGTCATTGAAGGGCGGAATATAGGAGGCCCCGTCCCCGCCGTACCTCTCCTCAAAATGTATTCGAAGGTCGAGAGGTAGACGGGAGAGCACGATGTGGAGCAACAAAAAGGACCATTCGCCCACTGGTAAATCCAGCCGCCTCAACGCATTACTGGCCACCAAGACTGGATTTACCAAGTGCGGACGTAGTCTGGCCCGGTCACTAAGCAGCGGGAGGCTTAGAGCTGCTTAACATGTTCGTCCGCAATTCGCCAAATGTTGGCGTATCTTCTGGCTAGGAGGTCCCGAGCAGTCTGGTAAGCGTCGTCCGACAATCTCAAGTGACCGACGACGCCCAGGGCCTCCCCCTCCAGTGAGGCCAGGAGGTACGCCATCTTCTGGCTCGGGGTCAAGTCCCTCCGGGCGTCCACTAGGCTGTCGAAAAGACCAACGAAGGTCAGCCATTCGGAAAGGACCCCGGAGAACCTTGGCAAGTCCAGAGTTGGGAGTCGTCCCAACAGCTCCGGCTGAGGCTGCTTCCGAGAGGACTCGGGCAGGCCACTCATCCGAGCCTCACGTGCCTCCTCAGCATACCTGCCTTCAGCCTCGATCAACTCGTCCATGAGCGAAAAGAACTGCTCGTATTCCGCGAAGAAGGAGTCCAGGACTCCCTTTTCCACATCCCAATCCTCGAGCTCAGCGTAAGCCTCCTCCACTGCGGCCCTTTGAGCATCGACCTGCTCCAGCCGCTTCCTCAAGTTATAGACCCTATCCGGTCGACCTATCAAAGCATGTGCGCTGGTAGCCCAGCGCACTCAGTCCGCAAGCAACGAATCAGTAGCTTGTGCGATGGCATCACTACTAAATAAAATTAATACGCGGCTCAAATATAAATCAAATTAACAAATAACAAATACAGTTCCTATCAAATTAATTTAAATAGAAATTACACAAATACGATTACTATTTATTAAATTAAATACAAGTTAGCCCAAAAAAAACACAAATCAAATTAACAAATAACAAACCCTAGTACGATCAACAAATTATCCGATTAAGTGACAACCTTATCTACCTAGTCAAGGTACCTCGCCTTAACAAACTACGGTAAGTACTTAGCCTTAACAAAATTCCCGGTTGTTAACCTACGGGCGTGGCGTTCGCAACTACCCGCCAACAACAAAAAAGGCAAGCAACAAGCAACAAAAGAAAAGAATTTTATTTTTACGTATTACGGCCGGGCGTGATTGTAGACACAAAATTAAACCAATCAAACCAATGCTCCCTGCCACCAAAATTGTTTAATTTTTATCAAGTACTACGGTCGGGCTCGACTGGGAATCCAACCCGGAACCACGCTCTGCTACCACTAATGTTACGGCCTACAGCTGCTTCTACAAAGGTTCAATATCCGGGGCCCATAAGCGAAGATCCAACAAGCAGCCGCAGGTTCGAGCCCGAATGGCTATATGGAAGAATTTCCTATCATATTAAGCTATATAGAAAATGTTTTATCCTAATACAATTTAATGGGGAAGCTAATCAAATAGATATTACTTACCTGTATACGAGGCGACTGCTGTCTCAGGGCTCGGTCAGGCCGTAGGTGTGTATGTGTTGAGTATAGTGGTGTTTTGTGGTGTTGGTGATGATAGACCTGACGGGACCTTCGAAGTCGGCAGCAGACCGGACTTAGGCGCCGCTCCAAATTGTGGTTATCTACCGCAACGTCACCCACCGTCACTTTCTTCCTTCTTCCCCATGACAGTCTATTAACTATACTTCCAGACGCCACTAACACTAAACTAAAGCGTAACACACCTCTAATACCGAAAACGTATCCGAACTATATCAAAGGCCGCACGAGCAATTAATATTGTCAAATGCACTTATATACGAATTTGTTAGCCCGGCTTCTAATTCTAGATATAACATACAAAACCCTCGTCGTGGCAACAATTTGCTAACAAAATCGACTCCAAAATGGAGGTTTCCCGGGCGACTTTAAAACGAGCTCTCGGTAGCACTGTATTCTAGCAACTCTGTTGCACTCACGTTCTGACCTCGCTGACCTGACCTCCTCTACGCTACGACGGAAGTGGGGCCAAGGTGACCTTTACAAGTCGACGGGCGGAAGCGAGTGTGAATGCAAATTTCAAAGTTAATTTGGCCTAAACACTTATGTCTCTATCTATTTCCTCTTCTTTCGGAATTTCTATTTCGTTTAATTCAAACGTCTCATCACTCATAAATACGCTTTCAAAGAATTCCTTCCATCTCCTTAAACTGAAAACTTCGTCATTCAGAATACAGCCACTCTGGTCTCGTATAGCATTCATTCTAGGCTGTTTTGAATATCCCCTGGCAGTTCTTACGAGTTTCCAGAACATTTTAATGTTTGCCTGGAAACTATCCGATATACTTCTATCATTCTTATCCATTCGTTCTTGCTTTTTCCTTTCAACTACTTTTTTTACTCTCTTATTTAGATGTCTAAAGACTGCATTTTTCCTTTTAATATCATCATTCATACCACTAAAATTACTAGCCTTGGTTGCTAGTAAATCTAGCCATGCTTTCTTCTTTTCTTCAACTTCCATCCGTACCTCATCATCCCACCATAACGTGTTATTTTTCCTTTCATTCGTTCTCTTACTTACACAACATACTTCGGTAGCTGCATCCACCAAACCCTTCTTGACATTATACCACACAGTCTCCAAGTCTAAATCATTCATACACAATTCAGTCATACCACTTATATGATATCGTTTTGTCTCATTATTAGTTTTGAATCATTATTAAATTTGTCTCATCATTAGTTTTGTTTGTGCGGAAACAGAATATTAAAATAAAAAGTCATTAAAAAGTTACGAGCTACCAAAGAGTCGTTTTATTGCCAATTTTAACACAACTTTGGGCGTAAATTAGTAATAAAAGAAGTGTAAAACTTCCAAACTTTTTTAACTATTATTTATTCTGTGATTTTACTATGAATTATCGTGCATCTCACTGAATAACGTTTCCCCCGGTGCGCTACGGGAGGACGAAACTCGCGCACACATGCTCGCGCGGTGATGAGCGCTTATTCGAGTTTCATTCTAAACGAAAAGTTTTGCTATTTTGTTATTTAGACGCCAAATGGCATGGAAATTGATATAATTGAAAGAAATGATGCGTTTTGGACGACCGACATTTTTTTAAGATTAGATAACTTTTATCAGAAATGTGTTTTACCGGAGCTGATAGATCCCCGTTACCCTCGCAAACTACAATTTAGAGATCGAATGTAAATCAAATTGACATAAGCATAGACAATAATTTAAAATTTTAAATTTTGTACAGCCGACTTCAATATAAGCGACTCCAATAAAAGTTATTTAAGAATAACTCAATAACCATTGGTCTGACCTTGATCAAATTCATATGGGACCACACAAGAACTATCAGCTTTCATATAAAAAAAGAATCATCGAAATCGGTTCCCCCAGTACAAAGTTATGAGGTAACACACATAAAAAAAACATACACTCGAATTGAGTACCGTCTCCTTTTTGGAAGTCGGCAGAAAATAGCGCAATATAAATAAAATTTTGAAAAAAAAACGATCGCAAAATGTTATTAATATTCCACTAATTTTATCTGTACCTATGTCAATTTGATTTATATTCGATTATAATTATATTCTCAGACATGCAACTTTCCTCAGGATGTTTTCCTTCACCGCCGAGCACGTGGTAAATCAGCACAATTACAATTAACAATTTCATTGGTGCCGGCGGGGATCGAACCCGGGTCTGCATGTCTGAGGAATTAAAAAATATATATTTCGAAGACATGTGAAGTTCGCCAACACGGATTGGGGTAGCGCGCCGGACATTTCCTTGCCCTAAAACCCTCTCAGAATTTAGAGGAGGCCTGTACCCAGCAGTGGGCTGCAGCAGCTATAGGCTGTAACTGGAATGAAAAGTAGTGATGTGGTAGTATTTTCGTAAGTTGAAGATAAATCTTACACAGTTGTTGAGAAGGCGCATCAACGTGTTAAGAAGATTTAATAAATAAATTAAGAAGATTTAACTTATAATGTTGGTTATATAAAAAATCAACATTAAACAAATTATGGCACTTTTAATGTTTCACGTTTCGAATGTTTCTTATAGTCGGCACTTATTTACGGCACTTTATTGCCATTTATTTACAGACATTTTGAGTTCGGTAAGAAAAGGATAGCAAATCTCATTCTTAGGACTGTGCTGTGTAATCGATTTTGAATGACAGGTCGACAGAAGTCGGCAGTATGGAGTGTAGAGTAGAAGGAGAACCATCTTATAAGGTGCGAAAGTTGAAAAAGTGTCCCACTATATACTGAAAATAGTGGTTTCAAAACCTACCACAATAGCGCTGGCGTCTGAAAAACTACGATATGAAGATAGCTGTTGTAGACGGAGTGAAGTCAGCTGAATTCAAATATTTAAAAAAAAATCATGACTAGAGTAGTTAGTAAAATGCCAGTATACAAAACCTCAACTATTTACGTAGTACAAAACCAAGCGGATTGGTCGGTCCTTGTTTATTTCTCCATCTTATTCTTATTAATTTTGGCGCTTTTTTTTTAATTTATCCTATGCTACTGCAGCGCCACCCTTATTGGACGCGTTTTTAGGGACACTTTTCATATACAGAGATGGTCCTCCTTCTTCTCTACACTCCATAGTCGGCAGGCAAGAAATAAGCTCCAAGATATTTTGTAATTTTTTAGAGTATAATAGATGTTATTTCTAGTATACAATATTTTTCCAAAATGGTTACTTGTTCTGTAATTGATTGTGGTATCAATTATAGAAATAATCCAAATAATTGCACATTTCACAATTAAATTCTCAAGACGTCGTCAATATTTTGACGCGTCTATATTAAAATATATCATTTAACTTCAATAAGTATATTATCATTCTCAATTAAACAATAAACCTAGCAAGCTAACAGCATAGCAAAGTGGCGAAGCAATCAGCTTTGTAGCGGTTTCTAACGGTTGCCGTTGAGCAATCAGTTTCAAAATAGGAGGTTCAGATGCCTGGGTGATCAGTAATCGATTGCTGAAAACAGAATTTGAAAATTCGAAACCGTTCTCGAGATAATCGTGGGACCGACGGACAGACGGACAGACGGACGGACAGACGGACAGACATCGTGAAATCAATAAGTGACTTCGCAAGCTTCGCCACTTAATAATAAAACGATATTTCCCTAATTATTAAGTTGCGAAGCTTGCGAAGACACTTATTAAGTGGCGAAGCTTGCGAAGACACTTATTGATTTCACGATGTCTGTCCGTCCGTCCGTCTGTCCCACGATTATCTCGAGAACGGTTTCGAATTTTCAAATTCTGTTTTCAGCAATCGATTACTGATCACCCAGGCATCTGAACCTCCTATTTTGAAACTGATTGCTGAACGGCAACCCTTAGAAACCGCTACAAATCTGATTGCTTCGCCACTTTGCTATGCTGTTAGCTTGCTAGGTTTATTGATTTCACGATATCTGTCCGTCTGTCCGTCTGTTCCACGATTATCTCGAGAACGGTTTCGAATTTTCAAATTCTGTTTTCAGCAATCGATTACTGATCACCCAGGCATCTGAACCTCCTATTTTGAAACTGATTGCTGAACGGCAACCGTTAGAAACCGCTACAAAACTGATTGCTTCACCACTTTGCTATGCTGTTAGCTTGCTAGGTTTATTGATTTCACGATGTCTGTCCGTCCGTCCGTCTGTCCCACGATTATCTCGAGAACGGTTTCGAATATTCAAATTCTGTTTTCAGCAATCGATTACTGATCACCCAGGCATCTGAACCTCCTATTTTGAAACTGATTGCTCAACGGCAACCGTTAGAAACCGCTACAAAACTGATTGCTTCGCCACTTTGCTATGCTGTTAGCTTGCTAGGTTTATTATTAAGTGGCGAAGCTTGCGAAGACACTTATTGATTTCACGATGTCTGTCCGTCCGTCCGTCTGTCCCACGATTATCTCGAGAACGGTTTCGAATTTTCAAATTCTGTTTTCAGCAATCGATTACTGATCACCCAGGCATCTGAACCTCCTATTTTGAAACTGATTGCTCAACGGCAACCGTTAGAAACCGCTACAAAACTGATTGCTTCGCCACTTTGCTATGCTGTTAGCTTGCTAGGTTTATTATTAAGTGGCGAAGCTTGCGAAGACACTTATTGATTTTGTAGTGTTATGCAACTTACATTTCATTTTACACTAATTATCCATTCTGCTTTGATATTCTGCATTCATGTTTTGCATCACTTTATACTATTTTTTTCATTCTGTTTTTGATTCTCTGCATTTATATTTTGCATCACCTTTATTTATATAGGATCCTGTAACGTTTTTACACAATAACATATCATTTTACTGCGTATTTTCACACTATTTAGTACTTTTAAACTAGCTGTCAACGAAGTCTTACCTTTTTTTTGGTCTTTTATTGAATTCTCTGTAACTCTACAATTTCAGGCTTAGTGTACGTTGTCGTGCATTAGTTTTTCCTATGTGATTTTTATCTCGTTTCTTACTTAAATATAATAATTTCTTAATAACAGTCCTAAAACTAAAAATTCCTCAATTTGACAACCATTGTTTTTGTGGTTGTTATGGTAACTTTTATTTAAATTCGTCTCTGGTATGATGTTCTTTCTACATAAATACTTTTTGGCTGTAGGTCATTTACAATAAATTTCGTTTTAATTTAAATAATTTCTCGTTCTCTCTAAAAAGGTATAAAAGCCAAACAATTGGAGAATACAGGACAGTCTCACTTCGGTTCTCAAACGAGAAACATCTACTAAAGGCCTTATCCCGGGCTGCTTTGCCCCGGGTTCCTGCAAGCCTCCATCTACACGTGAAGTCGTCGGTGAATTCTAAATCAAGTGCGGGGCCACACTACTCCGCGCGCTACGACTGCTTGATCCAGGCGCTGAGTGCAGCCTACTGCCCGCGCTACCTTCAGGCGCGCTTCGACTGCTGGCTCCAGGCGCTGCGTCCCTACTGCCCGCGCTACCTCTGGGCGCGGCGACTACTTCTCCAAGAACTGAGCGCACCTACCCCAGGCGCTACGTGCGCCGGCTCCGGACGCTGCGTGTGCCCAGTCCAGGCGCTGCGTGCCGTCGCCGTTGAGAAACCTCAAGCTCTGCGTGTGCCTACTTCTACAAAAGCAGCGAGGCTCCAGGCTCCACTATAAAACTATATTGTCCTATTCTCCAACCTTAATTTTTTTTAAACCTAATTGTAATCTCATTTCATCCATCACCTTCATATTTCATTTTTTTATAAGATTGTTAATACCTTTTAAAAAATTATAATATATTATATTCTTGGTCTATTTTGTTGTTTTGCTGTTCTTAGGTAAGGTTCTTTCTCTTTCAATTGTCGCTTCACGACAATTTCACGATGTCTGTCCGTCCGTCCGTCTGTCCCACGATTATCTCGAGAACGGTTTCGAATTTTCAAATTCTGTTTTCAGCAATCGATTACTGATCACCCAAGCATCTGAACCTCCTATTTTGAAACTGATTGCTGAACGGCAACCCTTAGAAACCGCTACAAATCTGATTGCTTCGCCACTTTGCTATGCTGTTAGCTTGCTAGGTTTATTGATTTCACGATGTCTGTCCGTCCATCCGTCTGTCCCACGATTATCTCGAGAACGGTTTCGAATTTTCAAATTCTGTTTTCAGCAATCGATTACTGATCACCCAGGCATCTGAACCTCCTATTTTGAAACTGATTGCTCAACGGCAACCGTTAGAAACCGCTACAAAACTGATTGCTTCGCCACTTTGCTATGCTGCTAGCTTGCTAGGTTTATTTCTTTTGCGGCAGCAACGCGCCGGGTAGCAGCTAGTATCGTATAAAAATACCTACTCGAAGTACGTAAATAATTTAATCATCATATTAGTCTGTGACTTTAATACTAAGTGATACACAAATACATACAGTATTCATATTCGTAGCCACACTTATACTTGATATAAAATGAACTTCAGGTATGTATGTACCATAGACTTAAAATATATTGGCGTATAGACGACCTGACAGCCCGAAAATGTGTAACCAATTTTGATTTGTCATAGTGATGTACATTTTGAACCGATTTCGCTTATTCTTTTTTTTCTTGAAAGCTGATGCTTCTCATGTAGTCCCATATAAATTTGATCAAGGTCTGACCAATATTTTTTGAGTTATTCTTAATAATTTATATTAAAGTCGATTGTACAATTTTTTTATTATATTGGAATTTAATTCAAAACATACTTAGTTGCAATAATCTCTGAAGACATGGGTCAACCGATAAACTTAAATAATTTCTCCCAAGAATCAGATCGGAAAGTTGTATTTTCGAGCTATGGCCTTTGGAGAAAACTTTATTGTCATGGACCAACTATAAATAGGTAGATACTTAATTAAGTAGATATCTAATTATACTTTATATATTTTATAAAATGTTTTGCTATTGAAATAAAAATCGGGGACACGGAGTATATAATGGCTGCTTTATTTTTCATATAATTATTACTTGTAATAAACCTAGCAAGCTAACAGCATAGCAAAGTGGCGAAGCAATCAGCTTTGTAGCGGTTTCTAACGGTTGCCGTTGAGCAATCAGTTTCAAAATAGGAGGTTCAGATGCCTGGGTGATCAGTAATCGATTGCTGAAAACAGAATTTGAAAATTCGAAACCATTCACGAGATAATCGTGGGACAGACGGACAGACGGACGGACAGACGGACAGACGGACAGACGGACAGACATCGTGAAATCAATAAGTGACTTCGCAAGCTTCGCCACTTAATAATTACAAACATTAAATAATTAATAATTAAATACATTATAGAAATTAATTTTAACTTAATTTAAATATAAATTTAAACTTTGTACACGTCCCTAGCTGCCCGGACAAAGGTCGACCGTACAGGGGCCCATCAGCTGCAGATTCGACGGGCAACCAAAGGGGGGGCTCAAATAGCCTATGGATATTTAGTACATAAGTACATATAGATATAAGGGCTGCTAAGCCAACAAAAACTTACCGGTCTCCGGAGGTAGGGTTGACCACATGGTACCAGTCAGGTGATAAGTGAGGTGTATGTAAAGTGGTGTGCGAAAGTGTACATACATGTAACCTGACGGACCGATGTAATCGGACAGAAGATCCACAGGCGCTGCTGTTCTCCCAATGTGAGCTCCCTCCAGTGGTAGTTCACCAATTGAAAACCTCTGCCTTCATTTTACTATTTAAATTTATCAACTTTACTGTACATTTAATTAACTTCAAAATCAACTAAATCCCCGTTAATCGTAATCAAACAAGTGACACACGGCACAACTAATGAACGGTCGATCAAAGTTCAACTTCCATTTTCACTTAGCAACAGATTACTTCTTGAAACCGAACGCGACCTTTTCTCGTGTCACAAAGTTCAGCGTTCCACACAACAACGCAAAATTTCTTTCGTACGATATTAACAGGCCACACAAGCAAATTAAATATTGCAAATGCGCTTCAAAATGCAATCACTATACAAATTGACGTAAATTACTTGCAAACAAAGGTAAGTTAATCATTCACTTAACAAAATAGCCTCGTTATCACTTCAAACGCTCAAAACAGACAACTCCATTCGAGGCGGTTTTCAAGCGACCTCACGAGCCTAGCGAAAAAACCGGCATCCGCGCAGACAATCTATTTTTGTAGATTCAACAAAACTCCTCGTCGTTGCATAAACTTGCTAACAAAAACCGACACTATTTAGAGGTTATACGGTACGCGACCACGCTGTTCTAGTAACTGCACTGCATTGTTTCTACTTCCGACGCGCCACAGCCAAAACCAATTCCCGCCTCGCGCGAACGTCAAACCGGTAGGAATGCACCGCGCCGAGCGCCCTCTAGCGTCAATTCTTAAAATTAGCGTTTGGCGCGAACAAACTTAATAATTTAAGTAAGGAAACTTGTAGGAATCAGTTCAATAAGATTGCTCTCTTTAAAAGCCAATATGTTTATGAGGTTATTCTCACTTTCATCTGTCCCTGAAAAATAATAAACTTATTATAATTTAGGCGCATGAATTTAAAAACATAATGATCTTACACAGACTAACCAAACACGCAGGAGATATTAAAGTGTACCAGGTGTCTGAGCACAAACTAATAAGAAGTTGTGTCTGAGGATACAGATGCACTGTCTATTCTCGGTATGTTAAGAAAACGGCCACCCATCCATGGATTTACTGCGACAAGTGCAGCTTAATCTCGCAGATCTATTGATCCGCGCACCTGTTAATTAACCACGAGTTCCTCTTCTCTACGACTAACGCTGTTGGTGATGAAGCACGCTATCAAGCCCTTGGCGCACTGTCGTCGGCTACCAAGCATAAGGGTACGTCAAGTGACAAGTGCTCAACACGCGTTTTGATAACGCGCGCTTACAACTACATCAGTTTTATTCAGGCCGTACACATGCTAACGGGCGCTTTAATAAAGCGCGCGTTGAACGCTGCGCTAGCGCTCGACTGTTGTCAGCGCGCGTCAACGCGCGCTTTGAGATCATTGGTTTACTATGTTGCCGTTCAGTTGATCGCGCGATTTTGATACGGATAGACGTATTTTAGGGTTCGTTCAGTTCATCCAGAAATCGTCCGAAATGGAAACGGAAGCTTTTAATACCGAATTATTTATAGATGAAATAGAGAAACGTCCTGCGATATGGGACATGACCATGTGAATACTATACAAAACTTTTACCCGCGTTCAACGCGCGTTGAGCGCTTGTCATCTGAACGTACCCTATATCGGGTATTGGGCGTTGTGATTATCAATTACCATGGAATTCATACTATCCTGGCAAACTGAACCGCGCGTCTTCTGCGTGGACATCTAGCGGCGCTTCAGGAGTATTGCTAAATATCTATATCTAACTACACTAAAAGTTTTATCATTGTGACTTGGGAATATAATCCGAAGTTCCGATGGATCCCCTAGGAAAAATAGCATGATACTATAAATATTGTACTATAATGAGGTGCGGGTGATTAACTAAGGTTATACATTTTTTAATTGATTAATAGATACTTATACTCTATTCCAATTACGAAGTCCTTTTTGACACTTCTTAGTACGTAACTCTTCACGTTTCGCATAATTTGAAATAATAATCATTTTTGTTTATGGTCGTAAATAATCATTTAAAAATACACAATCAATCTAAATCATTATACAATTAATTCACACACACAATCAACATATTGTTTTTAGGCATCGTGCTCAAAATAATTAAAACTTTAAAAGAGTAATATTTTACTGCCGTTTTGCGTTTACGTTCTATAGTTTTATTTTTACTTTTTTACATAGTGATGTGACTAAAAGAATCGTATAAAATCGATTATAAACAGATTCTTTTCGCGAGTGAAAATCTGTCAACACTGCGTCCACCTCGTGATCACGACCACCATTTTGTTTGTCTCTTCAGTACGAGTGCAGAAGCCTTGTATACGATACGCGTGTTCAGTATAGTTGATTTTGTGTTGTGGTTTTATTTCGTTCTTGTTATTGTAGTTATAACTGTTTGATAATTCTTTCGTTGTTATTAAGTTTTGACTGTTATCTGATTTAGTTTTTTTTGTATTTATAAACATTATGGCCGAAACTGAGACCACTAAGAGAACAGTGATGCGCAGGCAAGCGCGAGAGTTTGTAGTACGCCTACAAGATTACTTTGAAAGAGAGTATCAGAATGGTGGTCCATTGTTGCCACTTTCATAAGTGACTAACCGAGTAAGTGTAGCTCTTGGTATTAGTCGAAAAACTGTTTCCCGAATAAGTAAGGAAAAACATGGTAAAGATTTAATGGAAGATAACAAATTAAAATCGCCACTTAAGAAAAAAATTAGAAGATCGATAGTTACACATATCGACAATTTTGATAACGACACCATTAGAAACCATATCTATGGCTACTATAGTAGGAACGATTTGCCGACTCTCGATAAATTGTCAAATACTTTACGAGAATCTGGACTGTTTCACGGCAGTAGAACTTCTTTCTGGAGGGTTTTAAAAATGTTGGCTTTTCTTATAAAAAATGTGATAAAAGGCGGATTTTGATGGAACGTAGAGATATAGCTTTAGCCAGATTTCTAGCAGCAAAAAAGCCGGTATTGTGAAATGGCTGAATGACAATAATATTGTTGCTGACATGTCCATGTTAAAAGTTGAACTGCTGCATTTGGTTGCTATAAATAAGCCAGCTAGACCAAAATTCGTATTGGACGAAATGGCTAAGGAAGCCGGACACAATGCAATGCGCCTTCCACTCTACCATTGTCAATACATTGAATTGATTGAATACATAGAATTGATTTGGGCGCAAATTAAAGGCAAGAATTTAAACAAATCTTTTTTATAATTTATTTTTACCTATTTTAACATTTTAGCTGTTGTTGTATTAACGCGCAAATCTTTATTTTAGGTTATGCGGCTCGTAAAAATACCAGCCCACCGTTTACTGCAAACAAAATGCTGTCATTGTTGCAAGAAGCTTATGATAGTGTTACTGCCGCGAATTGGGAAAGTGTGGTTTTACGAACAAAAAAATTAGATTTTCGCTGATTGGGACAGAGACATACATATCGATGCCGTCATAGATAACCAAATTATAATAAATACAGGGGATTCTACAGACGATGATGAGGGTGATGACGACGATGCCGACCATGAAATATCGATTTCGGCTAGTGATGATGAATATGTTCCATCTTGATAAAAATATCATGTCTTATTATCTAATTAAAATTAAAAAACAGTTTTATAAATTTTAATTTGATGCTAATCCTTTTTCTGTCAATATGATTTTAATTTGTTCGTTATAGTAATCGAAGACCAATATCGTCAAGTTTCGACTATAGCGGTACTTTACTAGTACTTGATTATTGACATCTGTCAAATGGGACTTCGTAATTGGAATAGAGTAATAATTGGGTTCATAATGGCTTAAATAGGATAATATCAATATTTTATCTTTAATGTACCACAGTTTTATAATATATAAAAATCTATTTCTACTTTTATCTAAAGATTTTGAATGAAAAAGTACAATTACAACTCAATGTTAATGGTGACCATGGATACTGCAAAGTACTCGAAATGACGGAGATATAAAAAAGTTAATTAAACTCGAAAAAATCCGAAAAACTAGTTTCTTTGGTTGGGTAGTTCGCGTATATATAAGAAATCAATAAAGTTAGTTTATTTTAATAGTTCGTTTGTCTTTGGCTACTGAAACAAAAGCTGTCTTAAAAAGCTATTCATTGACGACAATGTCTACCTCTAATTATGGAATTATTAGTTTCACTAAACATGCCTTGGATTTTACCACGTAGTATAGTATTGCATAAGTATTTTTCTACCTTTACTCACGAAATTAATAATCGGTGTACTCAATACTCAATCCTATGAAACATGTGGGTGCGATTTATCTAGTATTGAAGTACCAGTACCAGTACCAAGCCAACGTCTAACCAGTATGGTTACGTTATACGCCATACGCCACACTTATTTCACAATGGAGGTGGGCAAAGAGTATCATTTTTGCGATTGAAACATTTGCATCTTGATCATTGAAATGTTCCGAAACACTGATATGTTTCATTTATCTCATTTGCATTATCGACTCAAAAGATATAAAAGAAAGAATGTTCCGAATACATTAAGTTGCGTCGTGGGCGTTTATTACTGAAATGTAAATGGCAACAATGCTGAATAATGTAAGTGCTTAGATTATTTATTCTGTACCGTAATAAGATTGTATATAAAATCGATTCTCCTTCATACCTTAACAAAAATGTCACTTCATTATTCACAAAAATGTCCATTTACACAAAACAGCAATGTCTATGTACATAGAATTTTCTCGTAAAGTATCATAATTCTAAACTTTATGATGAAAAGGAAAAAAGTAAAGTCACAATAATCACTACGCAAAGAAATCCTAAACATAACTCAGTATGTTTTCGTAAACAGGCGCTAATGAATATAAACAATTTGACAAGTGCCGCATGAACGTAAAATGACAACTTGTTGCAAACATTACATACAAAAAACGACCGTATAGTATTTGACACATAAGCGCCTTAGTGGTCATTTTTACGTGCATAAATAACGTCAGCGAAAATCCGTACGAGTTGAGTGATAAACTTCTTATCTGCCGACTTCCAAAACGGAGACGGTACTCAATTCGAGTATTTTTTTTTTATGTGTGTTACCTCATAACTTTGTACTGGGCGAACCAATTTCGATGATTCTTTCTTTATATGAAAGCTGATAGTTCTTGTGTGGTCCCATATGAATTTGATCAAGGTCAGACCAATGGTTATTGAGTTATTCTTAAATAACCTATATTGAAGTCGCTTATATTGAAGTCGGCTGTACAAAATTTTTAATTTTAAATTATGTTATTTGTTATCTCTATCTGACTTGTGTGGATTATAATTATTTCGCCCGCTCACTCGCCACTCGTGAGTCAATAGTTAAGTTAATCATTGTCTCAGTCTGTATCTCTCGCTCGTGGCTCAGTCGCCTCGCAAGCGACGCGTCGCGCGAAATGAGCAAAGAGCAAAGTAATGTTTCACTGTTCCAGATCCAAATGATACATTTGAAACGTTGTTACTGAACCAATCTTTTATGTCACTTCAGTGATTCGTATCAGTGAGTCGTTTCCGTAAAGAGATACACACGCCTATTTAACATCACTTCACATAATGGGCATGAGAAATGTGTCAGTGTCAAAAATAATCTGTGATTGATAATGATAATTGTAATTTGTTTCTTTCTGTTTCTGTAGGAAAAATTTGCATAAATACCTACCCATCTAATAATATTTTCAAATATTAATGCATAATTCTATTCTATAATAATTTCTCATTGCTCTTTTTCATAAAAACATGGATGGTATGTATTGATTATTTATTATTATGTTTTTAATGTAATTTATTGTTATTTATGCTTTTTATATCTTATAGGTACATCGGCCAAGAAATCTACCTCTTTTGAGACCTTAGTAATTCAGAATATTACCAATGTTAATGAATTAAAAGATAAATTAAACGAAATAATATCTATCGGCAAGAATTACGAATACGATGTTTCATCCTGTCTAAAATCTCTAATAAATAACAGCGATCAGACCATTGTATTGTTGTGCGTGCAAGCTATTTCAGAGCTAGCAAAATGTGAAATGAAAAGAGAAATTTACGCCACAAAAGATATAATTCTACCAATAATTAACATTTTAAGTAAGGAAATAAATTCAGATTCCATTGAACTTGTCAAGCAGTGTTGCAGAGCTCTTGGGAATTTATGCTGCGATTGTGATACATCCAGAAAAATTATTTTGGAAAACAATGGTGTTTTAGTACTTGCTAATGTACTTGAAAGTGCTTTGAAAGATGACACGTTAGAAGAAATTAGACTTCTCGCTAGTAAAACATTGTTAAACTATGCCATAGGTGGACATCAGTTTTCAGAGTCAATTGTTGAAGGAGGTGTCATAGAGAAGCAAAAAAAAATATTACTATCTGAAATGGAAAAAGATGATATCAATGATGACTCAGTTATAACCGCTTTGCTTATTTTAAGTGTAATTAATGACAACGCACCTGAGTTTCTATTTGATTCTGACGTTAATAAAACTGTGCTAAATGTTTTAAAGGATACAACTAATATTGAGGTATCGGAATTATGTTTAGAACACTTGCATATGCAAGCGGAACACGGCAAGTATTTCAAGCCATTAGTTGCTTTACAATTTTATTTATTTGTTTCTTTATATATTATTTATCTTTTATATATGTACCATGTAGTGGTGATGTAAGAGGCAACAGAGAGAAATAAATCAGGAGATGGGTAGCAGCATCTTCCTAATAACGACTAAAAATAAAAAAACTGCGGTTGCTAAATGTGGCATGATGCCAAATATAGAGGGAAGCCTATGTTCAGAAGTGCTATCTTACTAAATATCTTGACACACATATATATAATACATAATATATTGTATCTGCCCCGGCTTTGCATGGCTGACTTTTGTATCTCGACAACAGAGCTACCTACAGGGTCCAATAATGAATCTGAACCATCCAAGGACCAACTCAAATACACAAAAAAATTCATCAAAATCAGTCGTGCCATTTTCGAGTTTTAGTAAGACTAACGAACAGCAATTGATTTTCTACCAACTTCAAAAAGGAGGAGGTACTCAATTTGGCTGTATATCTTTTTTATGGTGAACCGATTTTCATGATTCTTTTTTTCTTACTTGAAAGCTGGTGCTTCTTATGTGATCCCATATAAATTTGATCAAGGTCTGACCAAAAGCTTTTGACTAAATTGGAATATGTGGGTATAAGTTCAAGTTGATTTACATTTCAATCCTATACTTATATGTCTGTCATTGTTAAATATTTTATGTTTTTGCAGATTTGGTAAAAACATTACTAGCAAACGAGAATGGAGTGCAACTTGTGTGTACTCGCTTGGAGCAGCTGATGCAGAAACATGAGGCCGGAGATTTAAATGCTGAGGACAGTGAGGTAGAGGCTGTGATGAAACAGGCCTGTGATCTTATCATTATAGTGCTCACTGGAGGTCAGTGGCAATAATAATCAATTTATATCTTTAACATATATTATAATTTTTTTACATCACAAAACAAAACTTGTTTTGTAGTTTGTATGTGTATATGTGCTTAGACATACAGTATATAATAAAACACCCTGTCTAATCTGAAAGCAGATGATATTATCAAAATAAATGTTATGTGCAAGGCAAACTCACGCATGAAGGGTTCCATATAGTGATGCAACGAATACGAATATTCGTATTCGCCGAATAGTAGACATTTACCAAATATTCGTATTCGGCGAATACTGATCACGAATATTTAAAAACTAATATTTTTGTATGCAACTTTAATTACTGACGGATTTGGATAACACGTGTCGTCGGCGCGTAATAAATACGTGTGTTTTGGCCCTTAGCCTCAACGACGGGGAACTCCCAAAAATATTTTTCACTGAAACTATGTACAGTCGCCTCAGAAAGACTTTTCATCGACTGGGAACATCCAAACTGAAAAAATAAATCACCTAAAACCAGAAAATCTACAAATTTTATGTTTTTAAATAAAAATTTGCCTATTGTAAATTTAAATTTTTAGAACAATAGAAAATCATCAAATAAATTATTCGTATTCGCTGAATAGTAGCTTTGATATTCGTATTCGTAAAAGTAGTATTTGTTGCATCACTATTGTAATACAAGTTTCCATTAGGGGAGAACCTTTTCATTTTTAATTTATTTTAATTTTTATTATTCTGTCTACCTATTACGGATCATGAGATACAACCCGCTGATAGACAGATTGACGGACGGACAGCGGAGGCTTAGTAATAGGGTCCCATTGGTTACCCTTTGAGTACAGAACCCTAAAAATCAAAACATCATATTATTAATGAATTTTTGTACTCATTATTAATATTATGCTTACATTTTTTCTTATTGTTACATAAAAGTAGTATGGATGTTTTTATTACATTTTCCTTCAAATTCAGCAAATTTCTATAACATTGCAACATCGTAGTTGGTGATGGTATTTTTGAATTTTTGTTGATATTGTTAATAAACAACCACCTTTCCTATCAATTTCCCCTTTTAATTATATTTTATAATGTTTTTTGTGGGGTGATTTTGGTATTTATCCTCTGAGTAGGATTACATAAACAATTATATCACACCTAAAAGCTTTTTTTTACATATAGTTTAAACATCTTTTAGATGAAGCAATGGACACATTATACAACAATGGTGTCGGTGAAGTCTACCTCACCATGGTGAAGTGGCTGGAATATACTAACTACAACCTGTTGACTACTGCTGTTTTGGCAATTGGCAACTTTGCTCGGAAGGATGAATATTGTATCCAGATGATGGAAGATAACATATTTGACAAATTACTTGGTAAGTTAACTTAACAGTTTCCCTTTCCGCGAATGAGACACAATAGTCAAATAATTGAAATGTTCATATATGATTCATGGGGTAGGGAAAGGGTTTATCTGATTTATAATAAGTCGGGGATAAAGTTTCTTCATATTTTATATACAAATTCAAGACGTTTTCAAAGTTTAATTACATTTAATTATAAAATATATGTGCCATTTTGTTCAATAACTTGTTGCCATCTTGTAGGTAGTGACATAATCCCGTTGCTGTAGAAATCTTGGCATTTATGATCAAAAAAATACAAGTAGTTTTAACAGGCCTCTCTTAATGTTTTTTTATGTTATTTTATTAGGGATAACAATAACCTTCACAGAAGTTACATTATTCTTATATAATATGTCTTTACATGGGCCAATAATAATCATCTACTTTGAAAAAATAACAAAAACTTTGATCAAAAACAATACTTAATTTAAATAGTTTGTTAAGGCTGACCTAGGAAATATTTATAATAATAATAATAATAATAATAATATATAATCAACCACAGGAGTAATTCCAAAACATTTTCACCACAGCCTGAAACTATTAAATATAAAAGATAATAAATACATACAATTACAGAAAGCCACCATATTAAATACGTGCCGTATCGTGAGATTTTTTTACAAATAGATGAAAACGAAGTTACGCCCAATATCCCAGAACACACTAATAATAATAATAATGTCCTCCAGACCGAATTTCGGCCACGGCGGCCAGTCTCAACGAAGACTAGCCATCGGCGCAGGACAGGATTATAGTGCCCAAGTGTATGCGCAATCACAGGTGCACTCTCTATTCCCTCACTCTCATAGCCCGATGGGATGGTAAACCGACACGACCGGAGAGAGATCAGGCGCAGAACCAAGGTTGGACAGAACACACTACTTAATAAAATGCCTATATGCTTTTTACTTGGTGAATACCCGTAATTAGCATTAATAACGGCCGCAAGGCTTGAAAAAATAAAGATATAAATAATAATAACAATAATAATAAAAAGGCGTAGGGAAGTGACGACCCCATCGCCCACTAGCGTAACAGTTAAGTGACAAAACTGCTACGTCGGTGCAGTCAGTCTGCGCCGTGCCAAGAGGTGTGAGCGCCGTGCCTCGGCAGTATTGAGGGTGCAAAGGCCAGTTTTTGCTTACGGCCACACTGGCCTTTGGGCCTTTTTGACGTCTGGGCGTCTCCCGTTAATTGACGCCCAACTTTATGGATGATGGATAAAAATAGAACGCGCATAGGGCCGCTGCCTGGGGTCGCCGGGGCGCGTCTGGAGCTGGCGCTGGACGCGACAGCATGCGAACTGCCAGCCGAGCGGGAGGTGCTGCACGACCACCTAGTAGCCCCTCGCGTCCATCATCCCAACCAGGCGGCTTGGTGTCGGCAGGGCCCTCTCGGACTCGGCAAGCGGCACCCGCCGCTGGTGGACTACGCCGCATGCGTTGGACAAAATATATGAACATAAACGCATTGCGGGCGTACTATAGGGCGAAAGGGGAAGAAACTGGAGGGATAGCCTATCGGGCTCGGATGCATCGCTTTTTTGCTGAGCTGGAGCTATCATTTCCCGTCACAGAGCAAAGCCTGGCAGACCGAGTTCGGTACATCATACGCTCGAAAATATTTGATGATGCCGAACTCCAACGACTACGGCGTGAGGCTATTCCCTCATCGAATGAAATAGCTATATCTGGGGATGCGGCTCCTAAGGTCATAGACCAGCAGCCATATGTGGAAGCCGCCATGGATCTTCCCGCTTTGGTTGATTCAGGCGATGATGGAATGGTCACCTAAGAACTAGAGCAGATGAGGATTAAATTGGAGGAGGCGATTGTGGAAACGCGCAGTATGCCTCTTGAAAATCGACCGCAACTTCCCCGCATACCCCTAAGCAAGCGGAATCGGGCTGTCGTGAGAGCTCTCAATCCATTGCTGGTGACCTATTTGGAAGCCAGCCGGGAACTTTGCGAGACAGACTCAATTCTTTTTGGCGCCGCACTGACTGTTTGCCGCATTATTGGCGCCAAACTTCCCACGGCTGGACGCGCTACTAGACAAAGTAGCGCCATCCCAGCCTGGAGAAGAAGGATTGAGGACCGTATCGTAAAGGCAAGGGCCCTCATCGGCAGGCTGATAAGCTTCAGGTCGGGCAATAATAGGCCGAGAATTGTACGCACCGTCAGGATGGCGTTTGCTGGGACAAATATCAGTTTGTCCCAGCCGTATATAACGCAAAAACTGACGGAGCGCATAGACGACCTGAAGCAGAGAATCGCTGCGTGGGGGGAGCGGATTCGGCGATATACCAAGAGGTCATCACGGTTCAACCAGAATCGCCTCTTCCAGAGTGATCAGGAGAGGCTCTATGAATCATTAGAGCGACCAATGGTACGTGGAACGGGCCCAGCACCGAATCCGGCCGACACTCTCGCATTCTGGCGCGGCCTGTGGTCAGAGCCCGTAAACCACAGCGAGAGTCCTTGGACGGAAGTTGTGGTGAGTCAGTGTGCGTATATTACGCCCATAGACCCCGTCATCATAACGCCGGATGACGTAGCTGAGGCGGTCGGTAGGGCCCCGAACTGGAAAAGTCCGGGACGGGCTGCATCACTACTGGTTGAAGAAGGACACTGGTGTGTCACGATGTGCTCGCCCGACAGTTTGAAGAGGCTCTCGACCAGAAGTCGCTCCCGAGCCTCTTCACTACTGGGATCACTCATTTGGTTCCTTAAGATCAGGATACCACAGACCCGAGCAAATACCGCCCCATCACGTGTCTACCCATGATATACAAGACACTAACATCCATTTTGAGCGCGAGTATCACTCGTCACCTGAACTCTATTTCAAATTCAATTTTCAAATTTATTTTATAGAAGTGAACGGCAGGGTCGGGAAGGGACGCCCTAGATTAAGGTTTATCGACCAAATCGGCGATACATTGAAAATGGGCCAGATTAGGAGTACCCTTAACCGACGAGCGTGTATGCGTAGATATATGGATGTAAAGGAGGCGAAAGAGGTGTGTCAAGATCGCGCCAAGTGGAAGTCCGTAGTCTCTGCCTACCCCTCTGGGTGACAGGCGTGAGTGTTTGTGTTGTTGTAGTGTTGTTTTATTTTATAAGTAAATTGAATTGATTTATGCTCAATAAGATAATAAATTAATTTATTTTTGTGTCAATTAGCGAATTTGGCATCTAAATTGAGAGGCTACTACGGAATAATAAAACTACGAATGCTACCAACATCAACAATAAAGATTAATTGTTTACTCCTGTCAAAGCATATACTACCTTTAGTTTAAATGAACATTTTGAATGGGTAAATAAGTCAATATGAGAGAATTTACTGTTAAAAATTTTAACCATTCTGGTCAGGACACTATTCTTGTCACAGTTAGTATGATGTAAGGGAACTATGAAATAAGGTGTATGTCTAGTCCTACGTCGGGACACTTTAAAGGAGATTTGTGAAAGCAGAATAGGGCAATTAAGTTGAGCGCGTAAAATATCAAACAAAAAATCCATGTCTATAATCTCACGGCGTACTTCTAATGTAACAAGATTAAATTTACGACAATTATCACTGTAAGACATGAATGTGTGCGTGGTGACAATGTTAACCTAACATTACTCAAAGAAATCTGAAGAAACGGAAACATGTGAAAATCTGAGGTCTGAGGACTATATGGTGGATACCACTTTCCAACCAAGCTCTCTCAATCTTTGCTGAGTGGCCATAGATGTGTGTGATCTGGCATTATCATGATGAAAGATCACTCCTTTTCTGTTGATCAATTTGAGCAGTTTTTTCTCAATTTCTTGCTTTATTTTCATTAATTGTTGGCAGTATAGATCCGAATCGATGGTTTTGCAAGGTTGTAATAAACGATGCCCTTCCAATCCCACCATACACACAACATCACCTTATTGCGTGTTAATCTGGGTTTCGCTACAGTCTGTGGAGCTTGACTACCCTTTGATCATTGTCAATGAACTGTCTCGCACGTCCTTGTCGTAGGTAATCCATTTTTCTTCACCAGTGATCAATATTTTCAAGAATGGTTTGGTTTCATTACGTTTCCATAGAGAATCGCAAATGAGTACACGATTCTTTAGGTTTCTTTCAATGAGCTCGTGTTAGCCAAATATCGAGCTTTTTTGTATAGCCAGACTTTTCCCACTGAGTCAAAACTGTTATGTGTTCAATCCCCAGTTCCTCGGCTATGTCATACCTACTAATATGCCGATCTTGCTCCACTTTTTCAAAAATGGCAACGACTTTATCCAGAGCGAGCTGCATCTTTGACATCAAAGTTCCCGGGTCTGAAAACGCTTTAATCAACTTTGTGCCACTCGTACTGACACTGCATTAAGTCCATTCACGTCACAAATTGTTTACGCGGCTTGAGTCGCGTTTTTTCCTTTTATATAATAAAACTTCAGAATATATCGAATTTCTGCGTTGATTCACTCATTTTGTCGAACAGAAAAATAATTGAAAAATGGCAGTTAGTGTTTTTTACCTTTAATTTTTCTTTATCTTAATGTCTCATATGTATTGATATTAAATCCAGCCAGATATAAACAGTACAACCAAAGAGATTTTTCTTCAGTTTTATTCAAACAAAATACGAAGAAACTTTCTCCCCGACCTATTATTATAATGTGTAAGTAGTCAAAAACATACATCCTATTTTTTTATTTCAATTTATACCTAAAGGCTTCACATCATACATGGTAGAGCCACGTTGCAGCTATACAGCTCAACTGGTGTATGACCACACTTGACAGAACACTCGTAGGACGCACAGAATACCAGCGTAAAATAACAACATAAGCCTGTTATGTTTCGTACGGTGAGTATTAAGAACCAGAGTCCCTTTTTATTAATCACTTAAGAAGAGGGGGCAAATGAGCATGCGGCTTACTTGATGGTATTGTGGATGGTAATGTGTGCGTGTATGTGTATGTAACCACTTACCATCGTGTGGACTGTGTGCTTGGTTGTCTCCCTTATTCTATAAAAAAAAATGTTACAAAAATCAATGTCAACAGCTAAAGATTAACTATCAAGTTATAAAATAAAACATGGGTTAACCAATTGTTGACTTGACTTGACTTTTAATAATTTATCTACTTAATGGCAGAAAACTAAAGTTCTGCTTTGAACTAATAACATAGACATGGACCAAGAATCGACCCCTGTAGAACACCCAATTATTAATCTGAGATAAAATATTACTAACACGGTTAACACATGAAAGACAATAAGATTTTTACACATGGTTTATGTATTTTTTCATTGTAATAAACATAACCTCAAAATTCAAAATGCTGAACTTAAGCCTTTTGGCATTCCCTCAGTAATTTTGAAATCTCTTTTAGATATTTTTGAAGTATACCATGGCTTCTACTTGCGCATTCAAAAGGAGCAAAATGCAGTACATCCTATTGACATAGTGACTGTGAACAAAATTCAACACGCAGCCCTGTCAGCTATACGCAACTTGACAGTGCCAGTTATGAACAAGAGAGTTGCAGCGGCTAAAGGCCGAGCCACACCAATGCTGTTGAAAGCGTTGCCTAATATTGAAGATCATCAGGTGGCTTACAAATTGCTGGCTGCATTACGAATGCTAGTGGACGGGCAAGGTTGGTACATACATACATACATATTGCAAAATATTGTACTGATATATGTTAATTAACCTGTAGGTCTATTTGCCAACTGAATTCGCTTTCTGACTCCAAGATGTTGGAGATACAGCTGTTATTTATTGTTCGTTACTTAATTACATTACCATATATTATGGGTCAACTCGACTGGGGAAGGACTACGCTCTCTCAGAATACGCGTGAAATAACAGCTCAATGGAGCTGTGGTTTATAGTTTATAGTAGAGATGTTACGGAGGTTAGATTCCGATTACGAAAGTTCGGAACTTCCGATTGATATTGCACTTTCGATTCCGATTTCGGTTTTCGTTTCGTTTCCGTTCGTGCGTTCCGTCGATTAAAGAGTACTTGGTTTTGTTTCGTATTTGACAATTGGCATGTTGTGCGTTTGCACTTCATTTATACTTATACTAGTTTTTGATTAGTTTTAGTAGTGTTTTATTTGACGTTTAACAATTTTATTTGATTTGGACAATGAAGCCAAAATCAAGTGCCATTTGGAATTATTTCAATGAAGTTTCTGAGAATACGGCAAAGCGTAAACTATGTGAGAAGATATATTCACGAAAGGGAGGTACGACTACTTCGTTAAAAGACATTTAAAGTCAGTATATGCCACTGAATTCGAAGAATTCAAAAAATTTGTAACTGAAAAGAAAAATACAGTGCAATAGACCTGCCCTTAATACATTCCTTCTGCCTCCACCTCCGATTCCGGTTCCGATTTCGGTTCCGGTTCCGACAAACAATATTTAAAAACTCCGCTTCCGAATTCGGTTCCGATGTAACCACTTCCGTAACATCCCTAGTTTATAGGTAGTAGTTTGGGCCAACTTTCTACCCTTTATTATGAATTAAAGTGTCATTCAATGAAATTTTATAACTATACGAGAATGAGAATGAGTAACTATAGACACATTTGATTATAATTTAGAGAAAATTAGATACAATTTGGAATCTGTTATCGTTGGAAATTGTTATTAACTTCCATTATTAATTATAAATAGAAATGCAACCCTATACTGGGTGGCGCATAGATTATCACGTTAAATAGCACAGCAATTAATACAAGTTGGTATATGTCTGTTAAAATAATGAAATAAACAATAATAAAAACAAAAAAAATGCATCTTTCAAAAAAAATAAGTAGCGTAAAAAATTACACGAAATAAATCATCCTTGAAAATATTAGTTTACTGACCTGAAGTGACTTGTAAAAGCGGCAACGGCGCGGCCAGCGGTTCAAATTGTAAAGTTATAATAAAAAGTTGTAATTATAATACCTACACTTGCCCATACATAGGTAATTAGGCACGCTTAGGGCGATGCTAATCCGATGTTATCAACAAATCACAAATTTCATGGTATTTTTTTTATCCAAATAATCACTTTAATCTTGAAATCACCCAAGTTTATTAAACAAATCGAGTTTTTAAATTTTGAAAATGTTCGCCGTGTATCCAAATGCATAATTGACATCGTCGCATGATATTATTTCGGACTTAGACTCGAAGTAAGAAGTAGAAGAATGGTGACCCATTGGCTGCAAATTTTTTTATTTTGTCAAAAGCCCGCATTATTCTTATTTTTAAGTCCTCGACAGTCGTTACTTCAGTAGAGTACACCTCATTTTTTTATGTAACCCCATAAAAATAAATCTAACGGTGTTAGATCCGGAGACCGTGCTGGCCACCGAGAAGGTCCGTATCGGCCAATCCATTTCTCTCCGAACATCTCAGTGAGGCGCTGCCTGGCAGCCACCACTGAATGAGCAGGTGCTCCATCAAGCTGATACCATAACTGGCTATTGGCTCCCATCGATAGTCTATCAACGTAATCCGCCACTGCGCCGTCAAGCAGTTCCAAAAATTTAGGCCCGTTAAGGTTGCCTTCGATAAACACGGGACCAATTATTTGGTCTCCGTGTATTCCAGCCCAAACATTAACGGCAAATCTATATTTGTGCACAGACTCTCGACACAGTTGCGGATTTTCTTGACTCCAGTATCGTAAGTTCTGCCGATTCCATATTCCGTTGCGCGTGAATGTGCTCTCGTCAGTCCACATTACGTTTGCTAAAAAGTTAGAGTCATTATAGTTCGGCCGTTCAGAGAATGCGTTCCTGACGCCTATCAGTTAGTCACGACTAGTGATGGGCACAACATAACACTGAGTTCGTTACCGTTCCTCCAAAATGAACCGCCGCGTTATTTTTAAGATTATTTTCGTTATAAATTGGCGGAATCATTTAAAATTTATATTTTAGTAATTTAAGTGGAAACAAAAAAAAGGTAATATTAATATAATAAAATTGTTTTATTTATTCTTTGTTACAAAGTTACAATCTGTATTTCTATGCAATAAAGTACATTGAATTGAATGTGCGTACAGAATATTAATCAGACTCCGATTCGCTTGAGGAGGTGGTGTCTTCATCATCATCTTCGCCTACATGTATAATTATATTATTATCAATAACAGAATCAATCCTGATATCTCGGTCAAAATGTTCCACAATCAGGCCTTTTGCTTGTAACCAAGCCACCATTTCTTCTTTTTTATTAGCTTGGGTAGGTGGTTTCTGTATTTGAACCGATTGATAGGAGGCATTTTCCATGAATATTACAGAAGGCTCTGGTAGGCTGGGCAAAAGCACGTTCTGGAACCACTTTTTAAATGTAGTGGCATTCATTTCCTCGTGGTAGTCATTTGTGGTTTTTGATTGAAATGCCAGTAACGCGTTCTCCACAAAGCGGTATTTTGCAGAACCTGCGTGGCATGTTATCAGACGTAGTAAGGGGGCCCCCTTACCCATTGGTACTTTCGACGTCGACGCTTGTGTATCATCCGTCCAAGAACGGGAAACCATGTGATTGGCGTTTAGCCATGTCTCGTCAATGAACACGACATTATCCCAGTTATCAATATTTTTTGCTTCTCTCAAAAAACTTATCCGTTTTAAAATTATGTCGTATCGTTCTAATAAAATTTTTCTTTTGTCTGTTTTTTTATACGAAAAACCAATATCTTTTAAGATTTTGGTTAAAGCAGTTTTACCCCCGCTAAACAGTCCAGCTTCTCTTAACGACGCCAAAAGCTTCTTCCTGTTGAGATATTCATTTCTGGAATAGTAACCATATATCTGATTTCTGATAGCATCGGCGTCAAAGGTGTCAATATCTGTCACGGGTTTAGTTTCTACGTTTCTTCTTCGGAGTACGTAAAATATTATCTTCCGTGCCAGTAGAGGCGAACTTTTCTTTATTAATATTTGTTATCGTTCGTTTGCTAACTCCAAGAGCATGAGAGACGCTTTCTTGTACTTGTTCGACAGGTAACAGGGGTCCGCCATTTTGCCGCTCCCGCTCAAAGTAATCTTGCAGCTTGATGATTAACTCACGGGCTCCACGTTTCAATGTTTGTCCACGTTTAGGCATTATTATGCACCAAAAGTAAAAAGAACGCAATACAAAACAATCGAAGTCCGATTTAGCGCCGATGTCAGTTTGAAAAGCAGAAACAGTCCATTACACGAAAGCCGGGTAATCAAATAAAAACAGATCGAAAACACTTGAAGAACGTGGTCTATGCGCACGAAACGTCAACAGACGACTGTTTTAGCGTCACAAAATGGCAGCCCATAACGCCATTTGGGGTTACCATTTTCAACCTAAATATAAAAATGCTACTTTCTTTCGCGCGTTCGGTTTGGTCGTAGTTTTATTTTCATATTTAATAAAAGTTATCTTATAGTCCATTATTTTCAAATTCTTAAAAAGAAAAACAAAATGTGTTATTTTATAAAGTATAACTGTATAAGAACAGATTACGATACTGTTATTGCCTGTTATTGTTAGCACAGCACTACAAATATAAAAGACATAACCTTGTAATAGCGCAGTATAGATTTAGAAAAATATTGTTTACCAAGTTATTTGATACTCAATTTGGCACAAAATTATAACATTCATTGATTATTGATATAATAATGTTGTTTTAATGCTCATCAATTGTTAAAACGGTAAACAACCAGCAAAAATATTTTTATCGTAACTGCAACGCCATTACAAAGTTACGTCGTCAGTTCAATCGCGACGTGTCAGGAACGCATTCTCTGAACGGCGAACTATAGCTAGCTTTGCTCAAGAGCCATTTGCAGTAGGCTTCCCTGACTGGCTTATATCTATTTAATAAAGCCTGTACCTTTACGTATTTGAACGGCCGCTGCTTGTTTTTTTTTTTAATATTCTGTGAACAGACTTGCGGTGTACACAGAATTGGCGAGCTGCTCTACGGAGACTTGACGTTGGATTACGAGCGAAATTATTTAATATTTGTTCTTCCTGAGCCACGGCGACTCGCGGAGGAATTTCAACCTGACGCGGGATCAAATGCTCGCCGTCACATAATCTTTGGACTGCCCGTATATAAATCCGTGAGTCTGTAGGACATACACGTGTGGTATTATACCTCTCTCGGTATGTTCTTAATGCCAGGAACGCCTTTTGGTGGCATTCTCCGTAAATCAAAACCATATCGGTGTATTCCAATGACGTAAAATTGATACACGAGGCATTTTAAACGTAAAAAAAATTATACGTTAAAAAAAATAAAAGCGTCCAATTGCGCACGGGCTGTCACACCACTAAGTTATTAAATATGACTATCTATTATTAACGTGTCCTATCACAAATAAAAAAATACAATACAGTAAAAGAAAGCGTCCAATTTCGCACAAACAGTCACACCACCTTCTTAACACAATTATTATTATAGTATTAACGTGTCCTATCACAAACAAATCAAGAAACTCATGAAAATATCCATAAAATAAAAGAACCAACAATTAAAACTTTAAATTAAAAGGACGTGTACGCTAAAAACTAAAAATTAGTTAAAGCGACTCATGAACCATCCCCAAGGACGCCGGCGTCGGACTAAGTGACTTACTGTCTTACTTTATCGTCGCACGCGCCAGTTGACAACACGCACTCTCCCGACACCCCGTCCCAATTATTGTCACATCGCGCATAGAGAATTATGCCTTAAGTCGTCCATTTTAAGTAAATTTTTCGCTTGAATTTGTTTTCAAACACCCGCAGCGCGCGGTCTCTTTGTTTTTAATTTCGCGCATAAGAATTATGCCTTATATTGTTAGCCATAAGTACATTTTTGCTTAATTTATTACTTTATTTGACTAACTCGAATTGGCAACGTTTGAAGTAGTATCTTCGCCTTCACGGGCTATGGGTCTTTGAACTTCTAGTATTCATCAGGTGATATCTGATGCATTTACATGATGTTGTTTAATATTAAAACGAAAAAAAAGCTACTGCGACTAGAATGTTAATTGTTATATTCTTTTTTAGTTGTGTATGTTTAAAGAACTTTGTGTAGGATAGGATACGTCTTTTCATTTAACGTGATAACTTCATAGTCACTTTGTATACTCGAGCAAGCCGTGAAATCAAAATAGTTTTTTCCTGTCGCTATCCGCCCTCCACCGCCTTTGTATCGCTCGATCACCCCACACCCCTCTCGCTTGTTTCGTGCGCGTCGCTGTAGCATCGCACCGCCTTACAACCGCCATCGTTCGACCGTTGCCTAAGAGATAAAAAAAAGCAGTATTTAGACTAATGATCAAAGTTTTCCATTAAGTCCTTCAAGGCATTAGAAGCAATTGGAATTCGGTTTGTGTTCGTTCACATCAGTTCTTATATATATATATATATATATATATATATATATATATATATATATATATATATATATATATATATATATATATATATATATATATATATATACTTGATAAAGCAATCCTGAAGCTATATGGTTGTAGCAGGAATGGTTGATTTGACTGGGTAAGGACCATGCTCTTACAGAATACCAGCGTAAAAAGCAGCAGCTTAATGCGTCTGTGTTTCGTTTGGTGAGTGTGGAGCACCGTGTGTGTTTTCAATAAAAACTTTTACTGATAACGAAGCATTTTATCTTAGTCCTCAGGGGTGTCAACAGATTTGCATTTCGATTGAGAATAGATGTAGATGTCTATGGACCACAGCATTTTTAGATCAAGTAGACTGTGTGCTCGTTTGTCACTTCTATTCTACAAAAGAAATATTCGAAGGTACATATACTTTCAGTTTGCTTTCGAGATGTTATGGTTCAGAATTTTTAACATCTCGGGTGATTTTGTCTTAATTGATACACCTATTGCAATCACGAAGAATTATAAATATCCTCTCAGTGGTAGAGCCACGCGGCAGCTCTTGTTGTCGCACGGATAGGCCGGCTCGAACCGGGGTGGTACCACGACTTCACAGAATACCAGCGTGAAGTAGAGGTTTACCTCTGCGTTTCGCTTGGTGAGTGAAGGTGGCCGGAGGCCCCTTTTACTGGAAATGAGGCATTCCATCTTGGTTCTCACGGGTGACAACGCATCTGCATTTTGATTCGCAAATGAGGATAGGTGTAGATGTCTATGGGCCGCAGCAACCACCTACCATCAGGTGGACTGTGTGCTCGTTTGTCACCCTTATCCTATTAAAAAATAAAAAAAATTAAGTCCTGCTTTGGCTAAGCTTGTTAGGTCGTAAGTGGCGGTTGATAGTTTGTATGTTGCGTCAAGTAGTTTGTGGTGGGCAGAGGGCGTGGCTCGGCAGCTGACGAAGGACGCGGCGGCGCTGGGCGCGGTCGGGAGATGGGCGCGCGCCGGACACGCGGGCGCGGGGGGCGAGGCGCCGCGCCTGCTCGCGCGCGCGCTGCGCCAGCTGCCCGCCGCCGGGCGCGCGCGCCTGCTGCAGGTGAGTGCGCGGGGCGAGGGGCGGGCGGGGTGCTGTGCCGCGGGGGCGAGGCGCCGTGCCTGCTCGCGCGCGCTCTGCGCCAGCTGCCCGCCGCCGGGCGCGCGCGCCTGCTGCAGGTGAGTGCAGGGGGCGCGGGGCGAGGGGCGGGGGCGGGGTGCTGTGCCGCGGGGGCGAGGCGCCGTGCCTGCTCGCGCGCGCTCTGCGCCAGCTGCCCGCCGCCGGGCGCGCGCGCCTGCTGCAGGTGAGTGCGCGGGGCGAGGGGCGGGGGCGGGGTGCTGTGCCGCGGGGGCGAGGCGCCGTGCCTGCTCGAGCGCGCTCTGCGCCAGCTGCCCGCAGCCGGGCGCGCGCGCCTGCTGCAGGTGAGTGCGGGGGGCGCGGGGCGAGGAGCGGGGGCGGGGTGCTGTGCCGCGGGGGCGAGGCGCCGCGCCTGCTCGCGCGCGCGCTGCGCCAGCTGCCCGCCGCCGGGCGCGCGCGCCTGCTGCAGGTGAGTGCGGGGGCGCGGGGCGGGCGGGGTGCTGTGCCGCGGGGGCGAGGCGCCGCGCCTGCTCGCGCGCGCGCTGCGCCAGCTGCCCGCCGCCGGGCGCGCGCGCCTGCTGCAGGTGAGTGCGGGGGCGCGGGGCGGGCGGGGTGCTGTGCCGCGGGGGCGAGGCGCCGCGCCTGCTCGCGCGCGCGCTGCGCCAGCTGCCCGCCGCCGGGCGCGCGCGCCTGCTGCAGGTGAGTGCGGGGGCGCGGGGCGGGCGGGGTGCTGTGCCGCGGGGGCGAGGCGCCGTGCCTGCTCGAGCGCGCTCTGCGCCAGCTGCCCGCAGCCGGGCGCGCGCGCCTGCTGCAGGTGAGTGCGGGGGGCGCGGGGCGAGGAGCGGGGGCGGGGTGCTGTGCCGCGGGGGCGAGGCGCCGCGCCTGCTCGCGCGCGCGCTGCGCCAGCTGCCCGCCGCCGGGCGCGCGCGCCTGCTGCAGGTGAGTGCGGGGGCGCGGGGCGGGCGGGGTGCTGTGCCGCGGGGGCGAGGCGCCGCGCCTGCTCGCGCGCGCGCTGCGCCAGCTGCCTGCCCCCGGGCGCGCGCGCCTGCTGCAGGTGAGTGCGGGGGCGGGGGGCGGGCGGGGTGCTGTGCCGCGGGGGCGAGGCGCCGCGCCTGCTCGCGCGCGCGCTGCGCCAGCTGCCTGCCCCCGGGCGCGCGCGCCTGCTGCAGGTGAGTGCGGGGGCGGGGGGCGGGCGGGGTGCTGTGCCGCGGGGGCGAGGCGCCGCGCCTGCTCGCGCGCGCGCTGCGCCAGCTGCCCGCCGCCGGGCGCGCGCGCCTGCTGCAGGTGAGTGCGGGGGGCGCGGGGCGGGGGGTGGGCGTTGCGCCTGCTCGCGCGCGCGCGGGGCAGGGGGGGGGTACTGTGCCGCGGGGGCGAGGCGTTGCGCCTTCGGTTATTACAGAGTAACCCTTTATAGAGGCCTATGCTTATTTCATAATTGAAAGACCCACTCGCAACACAAACATTTTAAGCTTACTGTGAGTGGTTAAAGGGGTTATTAATAATGTTAATAAACATTGCTAATATGTAATATGTATTAAAAAAAATAGTAACCTGAGGGTAACATAATGAGGCCAACATTGGTTGTACATTTATGTATTAAAATTTATATTTATATCATCATTATCATCATTACAGCCCTTCTAAAGGCCACTGCTGAACATAGGTCTCCCCCAAGGAATGCCACAAAGCACAGTCCTGAACCACCTACATTCATCGACTTCCTGCATGTCTTACCAGTTCGTCACTTCATCTAGTGGGGGGTCACCCTACACTTCGCGTACCGAGTACGAGGCTGCCACTCGAAAACCTTTTTTACCCATCGGTTGTCGGTTCTTCGAGCTATATTGACGGCCTATTGCCACTTCAGCTTACTGACTTGTACGATTGTTTTTAATCTTACCAAATAAAAAAAATGTAGAACAATAAATTTAGTTTATACTTGATTATAAGAAGTTTATAGTATGTTAAGGTAGACATTTTATAGTAATTATTTTTATGGGTGGGCGCGCAACTAAATAATTTTATAAAAAAATCCTCTAATGTTGTCTTCATTTGACAAAGTATAAAAAAATTCCAAAGCCATAAAAACCGTTTTATTGATATTTTTTCATATTAATTACAGGTGGAGGGTTGCATATCTAGCTTAGTTGGTATGCTAGTATCGTCTCACTCCGTCATGCAGAATGAAGCCATACTCGCCTTGACCCTGATGGCGATTGAATCACTCCACAAGAAAGAAGATTCAGATTTTGACTGCGAACAGAGCTTTGTGACGCAGATGATAAAGTCGGAAATCGGTAAGCACTTGTCCGTTTTGATTGAGACGAATTGCGCTAAAATGCCGGTGGAGGTCGCTGAGAACTTGATAGCTTTCCTTGAAATAACATGTAAGAACAATCAGCTGGCATCGGATTATAAAGAGGCTAAGGTGCAAGACGCGTTGCAGAAGTTTGTGGACACCAGAAAGGATTTCAGTGAAGATTTGAAGTCTTGTGTTAATAAAGTTTTAACCGCTATATCTGACCATAGCAATGCTTGAATCGTTTCAGTTATTGCTGACGAAGTTTAACTTTGACCAATTATTTATTGCATTTATCATGCCTTTACAGATGTTACAAATGGCAACATCTTGCCTTGTTATAGACTTGCTCCACTAAATGGGTTAAAATTTTAGCTTATTATTGATGTAATTATTCTTTTCTTTACCAATATCTCACATATAACGGGTAATTTAAAAACTATTTAATATGAATATTATATATAAATTTACTCATCGTTGATCTAATGGTCGTAAACGCGACTGCGGTTCGTGAGGTCCCGGGTCAGGCCAAAATAATTATAAGTTATTGAGTTTTCCTGTCAAGAAATTCTCAGTCAGGAAGTTGGCGGTGTCTCAAGTAAAGCCGTTGTTCCTGCGCCTGATCTCTATCCGGTCATATCGGATCGGACTGTGAGAGTGAGGGAATAGAGTGCACCTGTGCTTGCACATACACTTGGGCACTATATCCCTGTCCTACGCAGATGGCACGTCTCCGTTGAGGCTGGCCGCCGTGACCGAAATTCAATGTGGAGGACAATACACATTATATATAAAAAAAAGCAATGGAAGCTCGGTTGCTAAGCGTTTGCTGTAAATTTCACAATACGTGAACAACCCGAATTCGATCCCCGCATTTATTTCAAATTTTAAGTGCTGATTTCCCACATGCCCAGCGGTAAATGAAAACATCGAGGAAACTTGCATGTCTGAGAAAATTATTTCGAAGATGTGTGAAGTCAGCATCGTATTGGAGCAGTGAGGACTACTATTCCTTTACATAAAACGCTCTCAGAAATGAGAGAAAGCTAAAGACCAGCCGTGGGACGTTGGACTTGCAATTCACCAGGTTGAGCGAGCTTTACTTGTGGTAAACACGTATCCGTATATGTGTCAAAGTGTGCGTGAGACCAAAAGCGCGTATGGTTAGCGACGACACTATCGCAGTGTGCATGTACACGTTCAACCACGAACTCCGCTCGACTTCGTGAAATGCAAGCTTGACTTTTAATAATAAATTCACAAAGATCCCCGGATAGCTGAAAGGTAGTATTTATATACAGGGTTATTTTTCAAAGAGTAGCCAAATTTTATATTGAAGTTCAAATAAATACATTACTATATACCGATGTAACAATTTTTGGAAATACGAGTAAGCTTCTACTGTTATTTGAAATTAACCCAAATTTAATGTGATTTATGGGCAACAATTACTCTTACACGCGTTCCTGTTGTGTGTGTGTGTGTGTGTGTGTGTGTGTGTGTGTGTGCGCGTGTGTGTGTGTGTGCGTGTGCGCGTGCGTGCGCGTGCGTGTGTGTGTGCGCGTGCGTGTGTGTGTGCGCGTGTGTGTGTGTGTGTGTGTGTGTGATCAGTTCACGTTTTCGTTGCTCAAGTTTTTGTTACCTACTGTTTACGTTCTTAGTGACACCCTTACTATTAATGCTTACGATAATAAGAGGCCGTTAGCGAAAATATGGCCTAAACCTGAAACAATTAGTGTGGCGAAATTAAATATTCATTAATTGGCATGTGTTCAAAACTCAGTTATAATTGTAATTAAAAAAATAATTTTTTAAAAATAAGGTTGTTAGAGGAGAGAAAAAACAGTTTTTAATGTTATTTTTGTGGGTTAGGCCATTTTTGTATAAACATTAAGAAACGTATTATAAAATCAATTACAAGGTTAGGCCAAAATTGTAACAAATGTGTTACTGATAATTAAAAATTATTATTCTTTTATTAAAAAAACAATTTACTTATTATTAAATTATTATTATGAATACTAATTATTAATATTAATTTTATTCATCAATTCCGCCATTATTAAAAATCACATCCAATGATGCTGCTGAAGTATTTAAATTATTATAAAAATATGATAAATAGGTGGTATGAAATTCAATAATTCCATCAAGATTTTTTTTTGTTTTCACTGATTGCATGGTCATCAGGATACAGAGGTTCAAGATTTTCAATGAGAACTGAATTCCTCTTTTTAAGGTCGACTTCCTGAAAGATAACTCCACTATTATTAGATTTGATGAAACATTATCCACTACATTTAGCTACTCCACTTTTCCTTTATGTACTTTCCGGTTAGTAATATTTTTTTTCTAATAAAATGAATGAAAAAATAAATCTTTAGTCATTGGAATTATTTTAAATACTTTCTGGTCGTTAATATACATATAGTCTTTAGACACGAAAATTTTTTTGAAATAACGTTTTTGCTTTTCAACTAGGTCGAAATTTTGATCGCATGATATTCGAATGCCCACTTACGAAGAATTTATAATCATTTTAATTGTAATATACTCAGCATTGGAAAACATACTGACAGAATAGGATCATCTTCATATTACAATTCTGCCCTTCGCATTGATCAGAGTACATAATGAGATGTTTACATTTTACAATATTTTTTTAGAATGTATAATGAGCAGGAAGCTATTTCTTTAGGGCCACGTGATGCTACTGCTTTCAACCCACGTAAACATCATCATCATCATCATTTTTCATGTTATGGATACCAAGACAGCATGTCCAAAGCTGACGTTTACAGTAACAGGTACCTGTACTGATAACAATGGTTGGAAGGGTTGTCATTAGATCAGAGAAAATTATACAAAAATCTTCGTCATCTTTATACAATTAAACATTCTTTTTCACACCTTCTCTTGCTACCTGCGCTTTAAGCAGATGTAATTTTGGCCTTGTTCTAGTTTTAATGTGTCTCCTTCATTATCACAAGCTTTTAACTGAATAGCAAATTCATCACACCGTTTACAAGAATCCGTAATCGGAGAATGAAAACTCAAGTTGAATTTTCATTAAAAATTTGTTGAAAATAAACTTAGAAGTTGGATTTACAATTTTCTTCTTAGCATAAAGGGAATACAAAATACTCAAAGGATTTACAATTTTCTTCTTAGCATAAAGGAAATACAAAATACTCAAATTTAAATCTGGTGCCAAATATTTACGATTTACCGTCTTATGTAAAGAATAATGCGACAGATATGAAAGGATAGCATTGATAAATTCTATTTCTTTTATTTTATGATCTGGGCTTTTGTTAGCGGAAACAGAATGACCTCGTCTATCTAATGGAGGAGTAGACACTGAAGATTTGTTTTTTAATAACTTGCTAATTCTACACCGGCAGAAATTGAAAATGTTGTTTTGGAAAAGTTCTTGTAAACTAAAACTTCGTCTCCATTAGAGTTAGGGAGATAATAATGTCTTATTGTTTGTTTCCTTGAGTCTTCATTAGAAGTGTATGTACGATGACTTAGAAATAACATCAATTATTGAAAACAAATAAGAAGTTTGCAGGTCAAAATGGCTAAAGTACTCTATAAACAATTTTATTTGATGATTTTTGTATTAAAATAGATCATCTTTGAAATCAGTTTAGGTCAGTAAGAATACAAAAAAAAATGTGGGTTAGTCCGCTTATGCGCTAACGGCCTCTTAACTACACATACCATTTTACATGATGCGAATTATGATTCCAATTTTTCTTTTACACTCTTAACGAGCTTAGGATCGCAGTAATAAATAAAATTAAAAAATATAATTTTTGCTCATCAAGGACGTAACCGACGACTGTCCTTATTATGGCGTATTTAACAAATACTAGTATAATAGTAGCATACAATTAGCATGTGCATACGAAAAGAGCATGCTTGTGAATAACCACGCTACTTAATTGCAAGCCGGTCTTAATATGGCTTAAAAAAGTGTTATATTTTTTTATTTCAAAATATAAAAAATTTGCCCAATCCACAATCTGGAAGACGAGAAATCTTGAAAATAAGTATATGTCACGAATAAAATAGGAAACCGATTCCATTAATCGATTAATGTTAATGAGTTTTAACAATTAAACATAAAAACAACTTAAAGCAGAAAGTAAATAGATACATTACAATATATTAACATAGTGTCAACAGTTTAAAAAATTAAAGATCAACATAATAAAAATAAATCTTAAAATCGATTCCCGTTTACAATTCGATTTATTACTTGTGTTTGTCTGTGCTGATAGTGACAGCTCTTGCATGACTCAATTTATGTCTATGATCACTCGTCTCGTATCGTTTAGTAGTATATGTGTATTTTTAAGTGTTTCCCGTTGTTTTATTGATTTATATAGCTTGACCACTACTTTCTTTCTACGGACTTCTGATCTTATTTAAATTGTACGATTCTTGCTAACATACCGAAAACCGATAATAATCTCGTTTGACTGGCTCGTTATTGTGGATTTTACGGCCTGGATTTTATCGATTGGACATTGACTCAATGGACCGCTGTGTGAATTGTGAAATCCGACTTCAAAAATCAGCTGTTTAGTATAGGTTGTTGCCAACTTGTTACATAACCTCACTTTTGCCAAATCTCTTATAATTCTGCTCTCAGATTGCCAAAGTCCGCAGTATTTTCAGTGATGTTTTAATAATATATAAGCTATTAATTGACACACCTTTCATCTTTTTACAATCTGGGCCCAAAAATGTATGAAAGCGTATCAGTCTCCTTTGACCGGTTATTGCAAAATATCCCTGTATATAGTTATTCTGTACGTGTGTTTGTCACAGAACTCCTCCTAAACGGCTGGACCGATTTTGATGAATTTTTTGTGTGTGGGTGGGTCCCTGGATCGTTTAGATTCACAATTAGACCCGGTAGGTAGTGCTGTTGTCGACATCCAGAAATCACCCGTGGGAACTGGGGCGCATCGCCATTTAATAAAATACTTGAAATATTGCAACGAAGAAATAAATTTATATACACATTAATGAACTTGTTTAAAAATTGTTACTTTCTACAAAGCTAGTGTTGGCTTAGCTTAACAATTCTATTCGACTGGAGAGGCAGACGCTGGCATCCTCACTAAACTCAATACAAACAATGAATCAAAAGTTACGGTACAGCGTCTAGTTGTCTAACGGTAGAAGAGGAAGGGAGAAATTAATATAATTCCTGTGTACACTTCAATATGTATCCTATGGAAAAGCGTTAACCCATTCAAGGTTTAGAATGAACTCTTTCATGGAAATAGTAAAACAAAACTCTATTTCAAACGAAGAGAATATATTGAATGTTTATTTTTAAGATATTCGAACAATTAAGTGTTAAACCTAATTTTAAGTTTTTTTTTTTTAAGTATTGTACAGTATTTTTTCAGACTGAAGCATTAATGTAAAAACAATCATTTTACAAGCTAAGTTTTAGATCTGATAATCGTTATCATAAGTTATAAGCAGTGTATATAGTGACATTGTTTTAGTTTTATTAGATTATCTAGTTATTACGTACGTACGTATTAACATATGTTAGCACTATGCGCCCTTAAATACACCCTGAGCGCACGCGCGGGCTACAGGTGTAGACCAGTTACGGATCAATTATTTCTCTGAATAAGACAAAACAATGAGGAAAACACAGCATAAGTCTGACAGCTGCCGACGAATTTTGGGAAGGTCCTTTCGCCAAGTTGAAATGATGAAAAAATATAATTTCGTCAATTGGCGAATCCAGTTCCGCGAGTCTGGCAGTGCATTTGCGGTTATTTCGTTACTGCGCAGCATATAACATTTGCAAAACAATTTCCAAAAAAAAAAAAATGCTTTTTAGGCAACTTCATTTCTTTTTTATCTTTTATTTTAGTTTTTATGTAATTCAAAAAAATAATCCCCGACGTTTTTGTCGACTTGCTGTACTGGATTCGTCAATTGACGAAATTATATTTTCTCACAATCTCAATTTGCCAAAAAGACCTTCCCTAAATTCGTCGCCAGCTCTCAGACTAATATAGTTACTAAACATGTTTATTTTTATCAAAATGGCTCATAAAATCAACAAAATTTTGATTCTGAATTATAATTTGAAACTTAAACATAAAATCTTCTATTGATGACGTATCACTTTCATTTAAGGGTTATTCATCTGATATATCACCAGTCCATTTATGCCCGTCATGTTTACAAAATTGTAAAACATCGTGAGTGGCCATTGGCGACTGTTGCGAGAAACGTCTTACTTATTGTCTACACATTTTATCAAAAATGTCGACGCCGTATTTTGTGTGATTATAAATTGTGATGATTTCAGGTTTTCTAGCATCGCCAGTCGCAGCATCAATTTTGTCATCATTGTAGAGGGTAGACAATAACAATACTACCTTATTTCGTTTTGGCACATATCTGACTAGTGTGTAATCAGACTGAAATCCGAAAATGGATCCGTTTATTTCTCTATTTTGTGTAGTTTTGAACAGTTCAGGTATCTCTGGTTTCCTTTGTTTTTAGTGTTCCTACAATTGTAATCTTATAAGCCAATAGTTCACTGCTTGTAGGCACACTAGTAAACCAGTTGTCCATAGTTATATTACATCCTAGACCCAATATTGACTTAAAATTCGGTTTACGATGTCAGACATTTTATTCGATTCTGGAAAGGGTCCTTCTGGTTGCGCGCCCACGTAGATTTCAAAATTATAGGCATATGGGTATTTGAGATCCACCACCATGACGATTTTTTATGTCAAATTTGGTTGGCTTGTTTTGGCATGTACATCACAAACGCGCAACGTCCCTTGAATGCTACTAATTGTTCGCCAAGAGTAAGATTTTCGCTTGGAGTATAATTCTTACAGTTATGTAACATAATATTTGTAATTTGCCGTATAGCAGCTAGTCGGTCGTTTTGTTGACGAGCTTGTCTATCTCTTACGTCATCAAAGCGATTTCGACATAGTTCTATACACCACTTCAATGCCAGTACCTTTGGAGTTATCCCAGTAGTCCTTTAGATTCCTTCGCCCCGCACGGCAAGTTCCATTCACCAATAAAATACCTATAAGTGCCTTGATTTCTATCACGTCGGTATGAGACGCATCTCTCTCTGTCTCTTTGGTGTTTGGTGTTTGCTTTTTATGATATCAATATAAATATTTGTTGAATCAATAAGCACGTTCCAAACATCAGCGTCAAAAAACAGCAGGATCGATAGGAGATCAGTTTTAGCGCCTCTTGCTACACGTCTTTGCTGCCTGGTGGACGGACTAAAATGTTGTGATATCTGGTTCTTAAAGTGGGCGGTGCAATCTTGCTCCGTTTTGTACCATACGAGACTGATAAAAATACAAAGTCGATAGAGGCACGTCTTCATCTTCGTCCTCGTGTTTCTCGCCATCTTGTTTCGTATCAGAATGGTGAGGAGATCCACGCTTTCGCTCGAAATGTCGTATTCATTATCTTCCAGCAGTTATCTTTGTATTTGGTTGCACAATCTGTTCGAATTACCCGCCATCTAAAAAGTGAACAAAACAGAATAAAGTAAACGTAAATATTTTATACGTGGAAAAGCCATACTGCAGCTATATTAGTATTATAGTTGTAGCACGAATGGGTCGGCTCAACCGACGAAAGCACACACATACTAACGTAAAATAGCAGCTTAACTCTGCTGTGTTTCGTATGGTGAGTGTAGAAAACCGAAGACCCTTTTTACTGGAAATGAGGCATTCCATCTTAGTCCTCACGAGTGACAACGCAACTGCATTTTGATTTTTAATAGAGGATAGATGTAGATGTCTATGGGCCACAGCAACCACTTACCATCAGGTGGACTGTGTGCTCGTTTGTCACCCTTATCCTATTAAAAAAATATTGATATATTGAAATATCGATATTTTCTTATATATATCGTCGATATTTTTAATCGCGATATATTGATATTTACTTTAGATATTTATTTATCGAATTCGTATCAATTTCAATATGTTTTAAAATGTATTAATGGGCAAAACATGAAACAACAAAAGGAGTTACAAAGGCTTTCATGTGTGGTTGTCCTTTTGTTCTTCGTCCAACGGTCAGTAATGTAAAATTTTGGGCCTTATTCTTACATCATGCAAATGATGCCTGTATATCGATATTTATCACGCGATATATATCGATACTGTTTAAAAATGTCGATTCGATATATCTCGATATATTTTTCCCTTGCCCATCCCTACGGCACACTACTGGTGGGAGCGGGGGTAATGCTTGAGCAATACACTAGACGATTGAGCTGTAGCGCGGCAAGTTATATACGACAATATTACACACTGGGTTACATTGTAGCCCGTGCGTGCACTCTAGTGTTCAGTTATGGAACATAAGGCTTAGGTCTCATTGTAAGGGCCCACAAACTATAAACAGTCCACTTTTAGACAAAGGTACTAGTAAAAGTACTGGACTGATTTAACATTGTCTTTGTGAATTGAAAATATAAACAAAAATGCTTATAATCTAGTCAAAATGTAAGAGTGTAATTTTGATGTAGATTTAACAACACACATGGGGAGAAAAGCCTTGTATTTGAAATTTTAATTAATAAAACATTTTTTTTGTTTGTTTGTTCAAGTTGTGAAAGCTTTGTCCTTTTAGAATTTCATATACTCATATGTAATTAATATTTCATATACTCATATGTAATACAATAAGTATATGTTTATAATTAATTTTTATAATTTATGATGAAATTCCTTAGAGCTAAAAGAAGAGAAAGTCTAAAACTAATCCAAAACCATGCTCAACGTATTATAAGAACACGTACTAGCGTACACATTACAACCAAAAACACGGGTTTAGGCACTGTATTTGTGCAGTTAAGGAAAGAAAGTAGAAGGATGTGTGCCTGACTGTGTCAAGAAGTCGAAGTATGATTTCGGAGTCACTTGAAAAGTAGGCAGTGACCCGTCTATTTTTCCTTGTTGGTCTGAGCTAAATATGAATAAATTATGTAAATTAACCCTTTACCGCATGGAATTTTTAAATCAACTTAAAAAAAAAATATTTAGTTCTATACCTTATACCTGTTGATATAAAAATATTTAAAAAAAAATCGAGGTATTATTCATTACAAAAAAAATATCCAAAGTTTTGGTTCCAAATTTGGAACGATATGCATTCATGCTTATAATTGTACGTGTTCCATATTTGGAACATCATGCAGTGTGTTCTACTTTTGGATAAGCATGTTTTTTTTAAGGTCATAATTTCAAATTTATGTCTAAATAAAAACATATTTTAAGAAATTAAATACTTATGTGACGTCGTATCAATATAATTGCAAATTTATTTTATTAGAAAAATGTCAAAAATATGATTACTAAAAATTGTGAAGTTTTTATATAGGTATTATTATACATATAGATTTTATAATTAAATTATTTATATTTAATCAATTTTTTAAATTAAGTTACTTCAATTAATTAAAACTACATAAAAATATATTTACTTAATATTTTTATTTTCATACATTTAAGAAATTAGTTTATTAAAAATAATACAAAAAAACCTATGCGAAAGCAAACATTTATGAATTTTAATTTATTTATTCAATCATGCGACATGTGAAATTTTTTAAAACAGTTGCGGTCCTTATTCAAGCATAAATAACATTTGCACTTAGTACACATTACTTGGGTTTTTTGACCACAGCCGACCATCTTACACCTTTGTCGGTCAGTCTTCCACTCCGGCCAGTGATTAAAGCCATCTTCGGCTACTTCAACAGGAGGCAATTCAATGCGGCGTCGTTTTTTGTCTTTTTTAATATTTTCTATATTTGCATTTAGCGGTCGTCCTCTGCGAGTTGGTGTAAAAACTCTGGCATCTTCTTGCATCAGAATTTCTGCCACCATTAATTTAAAATCCAGCAAGGGTATGTACATGTCTTCACCTTTTTGTTTGGTTCTACGTCTCCACAATAACCAACTATTTACACAGACTAGGTCTATAAAATGGAAGAACAATCTGTGATACCACTTTTTGCTTCGAATTTTAATCCTATAAAAACCTAGCATAGAATCTAATAAGTCTACGCCGCCCATATATTTATTATAAATTGTAATAGCCTTTGGGCAAGGGATATCAATTTTGGCCCTTTTTTTCTTTAAAAATCTTTTCACCATTGCCATGGGTTCTTTGCCTACGTATGAAGAACACAGGCTAACAGGTTTATTGTCTACCCAAGTAGTAACGGTTAATTTGACATCCTCATAAATGGTAGATTTTTCCGCACAATATCCTCTTTCTTCTTTCATAATAGTTTTTTTTTCTATATTTATATTGGGTGCTCTATTGAGCTGAATTGTTCCTAAAGGAAGGAGTCCTTTTTTATGCAAGTTGGCCATCAAAGGCAAACTAGTGTACCAATTGTCCACAAAAATTTTATAATTAAGATTTTGAGGAACAGTGTTTAACAAACGCTGGACAATGTTTCCTGGTATTCCGAGGTCAGGGCAGTTCTCTGGCGGATCAGGGTGTTTTCCAGTGTCAACCTCAAAATCGTAGCTAAAGCCACTGGCTCCGCTTAGCACATAATTGAGGTAGCCCCATTTGTGTGGTTTTTTGGCATTATAACGCCTCATACCAGAAGTACGTGCTTTGGTAGGAATCATTTGTTCATCAATTGCCAAGTATTCTTCTTTAGGCACTTGTAACAGTCTTTCACGCAATATATTAAGGAAAGGGCGTATCTTTTGTAACCGGTCAAAATTTGGATCACCGGACTCCAACTCATCATTTTTGTTAAAAAAATGTAAAAACCTTTTTACTTCTTCAAACTTGTTACAAGTCATTGCTGAAGCCACCTTTTCAATGTATGTACCTTCCTTCCAATAATGACGTGTTGTTGGAAGATGCACCACAGACATATAAATTATTATGCCTAAAAATTTACGTATGTCTTCTTCCGTGACTTCATTGTGGTTGCTTTCGGTGATTTGATCAGCATATAAGTTGCTCTCCCTTACAATTAAATTAATCGCTGAAGAAGGAAATAAAAATTTAAAGAAATCCATGGGCGCTTCGAGTTTCATAATTTCATTTGGGAGATCTTGGCATCCTAAAAACGCAATATGTGACTCGTCATACGCCATACTTTCATCAGACCATACACATTTAACCTTCTTTCTCTTATTTCCTGTGCGCTGTTTTGACGTAGAAGGCTTGCTTGAGATATCTTCTTCTTCCGTTTCATAAGGAATATATTCGTCGCAATCATTATCAAGAGCGTCGTCATCTAAATAAATTTCTTCAAATTCACCTACATTTCCACGATCATCATCTGAAGCGATTTCATCGTCACTGCTCTCTGGAATGAAAATCTCAGGACCTGGGTTTCTATAAGTTTCATCATCCGATGCCTTCTCATCTTCACTACTCTCTGGGATGGAAAATGCAGGACCTGTGAAAAAATATTATACATTCATTTCAGAAAAAAAAATCATCCCCACATTAAGTACGTGTAGGGGAGGTACCCCAGAAAAAAACATTTTTCATAATTTTATTTTAGCACTTTGTCGGCGTAGTAAATACACATATCCATGCAAAGTTTCATCTTTCTAGCGCTAACAGTTTGGACGGTAGAGCGAAGACGGACAGACGGACGGACGGACATGACGAAACTATAAGGGTTCCTTGACGTATACTACGGAACCCTAAAAAGACTGGTCAATTCGATGGGACTGGCTGGATTTAGCCCTCGCCATCCAGGTTTGAGTTCTAGGTTAAGATATAGTTAGCAACCCGTCCCGGACGCGCCCGGGGATGTATTCTATACCTAAACTTTCCTCAAGAATCCCTCTATCTATTGTGACCACCGCATGAAAATCCGTGCAGTAGTTTTCGTAAACAGACAGACAGATAGACGTGGCCGACGGCTTTGTTTCATAATATTTAGTGAAGTGATGATGAGTTCATATATAAATAATCAAAACTAGGACGAGTATAATTAACTTACACTGCATAATGTTCCAAATATGACCAAGGGGGTTTAACGAACACATTGCATGAAGTTCCAAATTTGGCCAGTTAAAAAGCGCCTGGCTGCATTTTGTTCCGAATTTGGAACAAACTTTGACCGATTAATTAAACAAGATACTATAAAATATACTTACGTTTTTTACCATAAAAGCGCTGAGGATCCATTTTTCTGCAACACTCACACAGTTTTTTAATTTTATTGCAAGAACAACAACACTTATCGCTGTATGAAGCTGAGAAACGTCGGGCTCCTACAAAATGGCGGCCTCAACTGTTTTGTCCAGAGATAATAACGTTTCAAAAGACTAGAATGGAGTTTGTTTATAGTAGCTTAGTTAAAGCACACCTTACTTTTGTTTGTTGATGCAGAACGGAATAGATAGATGGCGTTGATAACATTTTACAAGGAAAAAATTAAAGCGTTCCAAATTTGGCACAGTATGCGGTAAAGGGTTAAAGATTTCTAAATTTCAATTAGTATTTAACCCTTAATAAGGCTCGCGCCTGTGTTACAGCTAGAAAGTAAGTTACAGTGGAAATAGTGTAAATAGATACTGCAGAATTTAAAAAAAAGTATTTTGAAAAAGGGGGGATGGTTTTTTACCCCCTTTTTTGGGTGGGAAATAATATCCCTTTGCCCGATTATGTATGTGCACTGTGTCTCGAAGTGGGAAAATAATTCCCTTCGCCTATTTAGGCAAAGGGAATTATGCCTAGTTTTGTTGTTATTCATATACTAGTATTTCACCTGGTTTCGCTTTTTTCATTTCATTTATTTTTTAATTTTTTTTTATGCGTTACGAACTTTTATTTTATTTACCTATGAATATTATCATGCATGCTAAATAAAAAGCGGTATTGCAATCGCATTTTTATTCTAATAATTAATATAGCTAATTACAAGTAAGCTAAAAGCGTGTTAAAAATATAATTATTCTTGGGGTGAAGCCTCGTAGAATAATTTAAAACATTTCTTTGCACATAGTGCAACTTGGCACGTGGAACATACTATTTTTGTTCTTCTCTCCTCTTTTTTTGTGCTACAAAATCGGCATCTTTTGTAAGTATTTCCTTCATCTGGAAGATGGACGCCGACATTGAGTAAACGTATCGCATCTGGAACTCCAAAGTTGGAGCCCTTTTTGTTTTTGAAAACAACCTGGCGTTTTACCTTGTTAGAGTAATTTGATATCAGCTCACGAGCCAATCGCAATCGAAAATTTCTATGAGAATGAGTACTTGCTACATGCACAGTGTTGTAGGTTATATAGCTGTTTATGATTGCCGCATCAAACATAAAGAAAAACAATCTCATCCAAAATTTCCTGCATTTTCTATTGATCGGATATGATGATCTGAAATGATCAAAGTGATCGACGCCTCCCATGGTGAGCGTATACTGAGCGATAGCTGTGGGGATGAGAACTTTTTTTTAGTACCATCTTTCTGAGTTCTCTTTACAAATACTGTGTCAGTTGGATGGTGAGCTGTTGTAAGAATATTAACATCCCTTGTATCAAGCCACTTGATTGCTGTAATTGGTTTAGCAGTTACAGCTGCAAATTGGTTCCTTTCAAGTCTTAAATGTTTTGGTTGAGACTTTTTATAAATTTCCGGAAGATCTTTTCTATTTACTCTAACTGTACCAACAGCAAAAATTTGATTTTCGTACAAATCTTCCATTAGGTTACAGCTAGTGAAAAAGTTATCAAACGCTATCAGAGTGTTCTCAGGAAGGCCGGCTGACAGCTTTTTAACCACATTGTACCCCAGTCCCTCGTCTTCCATACTGTCTCCTTTCCCGGTATAAATTTCGAACTGGTACAGATAGCCGGTTACAGAATCACAACGTGCCCAGATTTTGAAGCCACGCTTGATTGGCTTCTTTGGCATATACTGCTTTAAAGATGATCTTCCTTTAAACTTCACCATGCATTCATCTATTGATTGTTTACTTGAATTACCTGTTTCCTGCTGGAACAATTTATTAAGCTCTTGAATCATTGGTCTCAACTTGTACATTTTATCGTATTCCGGTGAGTTCCTATTTGGTTCTTTTTCATTGTCATTTATGTGTAAATTTTCAGTTATTTTTTTAAATCTTTTGATAGGCATAATTTTTGAAATTTCTGCATTATTGTAAAAAGGGTCATTAGACCAATATAGCTCCATATCAGGCAATGGGTTTAACCCCATCATTATTAATATTCCAAGGTAAGCTTTCATTTCCTCTGATAATACTGGTGTAAAATTATTGCTTTTATTCTGAACCGCATATCTATTTGTTTGTTCCACTAGAACTTGTACTAAATATTCTGGGAAAAAGTTTTGAAAAACATCGATAGGCCGCGTTTTATGACTATATGTTGATTGTGGTTGAATTGAATTGGTAAATTCAGGAACATTGTGTATCTCTGTTTCAATTTTCCAGTCCCTTGGTTGTCTTACTGTATTCATAGTTCTGCTTGATCTTGAGCGACGATCCGGTTCTGTTACAATAACATTACTGCTTGAAGGTCTTGCACTTAAGTCATCTGTAGATATTGGAGTATAGTGGGAGTGTTCTTCACGGATATCATCTAAGCATTGCTCTATTTCAGTTTCTCGTTGGTTGCAATCCATAACAAAGTTGGGAGAACATCATATTGTCCTGTTGTCTCACCCACACTACCAATAGGTCTAGGACTATTTATTTCTAAAATATCTGTGAGTGCTTCTACTGAATATATTTCTTGGCTTTCAATAGTTTCTTCCAAGTTATCAGATACACCAAACAACTCTTCAAGACGCCTTTCAACAATAACATCTTGAGACTCATTCTGGTAATCTGCCGGGCTGGTTACAGGGGCTGTTTGGGAATAGGCATCATCATCTGAGTCAAGATCGGATAAATCTGACAGGTTGTTCATGATATCTTCTAACTCCCGTTTCCCTAAATTTGTTTTTTTATTCATGGTGAATCCTACAAATAAATTATTACATGTAAATATCACATCTACATCCCCTAAGAAGCTTACTTTCATTCAAATTTCAGCATTCTATTATTATTTGTATTTTGTATTGACATATTTGTGAGTTCAAACTTTCATATATATAATAAGAAATAAATTATAAACTCAATCGGGCCAAGGGAATAATTTTCCCACTTAGTATTTCGCAGATTTTAACGCTGTTATCAATGTTATACGCATAAAATCAATAAAAAAACATAGCTAAAGTTGTCATTTCATAAAAGATGGAAACATAATCTACTTACAAGATTTTTCGTTGAACAATAAAAGATTTTTTCTCGGAAGTAACCAAAAATCGACCGTTATTTTAGCACTTTTTCACGTCACTGAACTTTGACATTGACATTTCAATATAAGGTAGTCATTTTTTGAAAAGTGTTGCAAGTTATGAAATTTAAAATCTTCTAAAGAATAGTATATTTCGGTTGCGTTCATTTTATGGGCTATCTTTCATGTAAAATAAACATGTTTTTCAAAATAGTCTTGGTGGGAAACTATATCCCTTTGCCTTATTAAGAGTTAAATTATGTGTGAAATTAAAAAATCAGACTACAAAGCAATAACTTTCCGTCATATTCAGTATGTATTAAAACGTTTCAATGTATATACACATACAGAATTAAAATTAACAGGGTTTAATGTTGCTTAACATGTAGATGTGATCCCTATGTAACAGATTTTGAATTTGGGTATTCAAGACAGCTTCTAAATTTAAATATGTAAAATAAAACACTCTCGATTAATATCCGTCTATTAGCAAACCTTGCCTAACCATCTACACTCTTTGATATTCTTATTAGTTATTACTATCTACCCTATATAACGTAAGTATATACATTACAAAATAAATAATAATAAGCATTATTGGCACATTGGAAAGACAAATTTACATATAAATTTACTTTAAAAAAAGTAATTTTCCTAAAATAAGCGGTCTTTGATTATCTTAAATTTAAATAACGCCACGTTAATACATTATTCCCAGGCGAAGCCAGCGCGGGTCGCCAACATTAATTAAAAGGCAATCGCAAATGACTCAGCTTTTGCTTTTATGGGACTGAAATCCCATGAAACTCTGGTTTTCATTCCTTCCTCCCTGAGATGGGTATCGAGAGAATTGCGGGCTCCCTAATCACCATCTAATATTGAAATTTTACATATAGGTAATTTAATGCAGTAGTATATAACACGACACCAATTTATGTATAAGTTAGGTTAAACAGCTTGCAGTTCAAATGTATATCTAGTTCTAACGAACTTCGAAATCGTAACTTCATTTTCGAAATTTGAAATTTTGAAACTAGAAAAACTGTTAGTTTTGTTTTAGAAATATATATAAATAGTTATAAAGTAAAATTCAAAGTTTATTTTCGGGTGTAAGTCCAAAAAATTAATTGGTAAAAAACATCTCCGGATTTGATTCCCTCTGTCGCCTCTCACGACACCCACGGGATGATATGGGGTAGTGGATATTCTTACACCGCCACTACAGGGTATATTATAATGATTGATTATATATTATTATTAGGATTGCCCTACCATCTGGTAAAGAATTCTCACCAACCCATAAATTAAGCGAGGGGGGATTTGCTTCAGTCGTGCGGCCTAAATTGAAAACCACCTTTTTATGGTACCTTTTATGTCCTGTGGTCTTTTGATATTATTCAAAATATTATATAACTACTTTTTTCAAGAATACTGGCAATGCCGCCAAAATTAACAGTCTTTACAACTTTTGCATTTATAAGACGATGTCACGGATTTCGATAAATTACTTCCATTTAAATATTTGTAAATAAATTTTATAAATGTATATAAGATATTGTTCTCTCAAATCGACATTCCAGTTCTTCAATGTTATGCTTTCTTGTATATCTGATAGTAATGGCATAGCTTTGTATTTCGACGACTATATGGCATTAAATTAACAAATTTCTCATTAAAATAAGTGAATATACTTCATAGTTAATCGAAAATACATTTGGGTTATCTTTTTTAAGATGTAGGTATAATAAATGTTTCAATAATAATTACACTTTAAATTCATGGTCTAATAAAAAAAATATCCTCATTTAAATTTCGTCGTTTGTACTATTGTGTAATAATAAATAAACTATTTATGCAATCAAATTACATACTATAATAAACAATCACGAAGTGAGTACCATCAATTATAGATTATTTGATCACACAACTTTAATCTGCTATTTTATACAATAGAATAATTTTATTCACTATGAATTACACGAATACTTATTGAAAGTTATTTTTGTTTTCACTGGTTTGGAAAAAATCCCGTTGATGCTGCGCTCATCTGTTGTGTGACTACAAAAATTATGACGTCAAATTCCCATACAAGTTCTACAGTTTCGCTGTGACAGCTCACAAAAAAGACTTTCAAAAGCATTTCATTAGATTATAGACATGTGTTTTCAACACAAAAACTTAGTACCTAAAGTAAGCCAACATTGCTGTTAACCAATACAACTTGCACTTGCAACTTTCAATTACTTTTATCGTAGTTATCCAATACTCTCACGTTCGCAACGATTCCAAACATGCTCCGAAAGTACAACTGTATTAAAGTAATAAATTTTTTGTGACATTATAGAATAAGTACGTCAAAATAAACACTAAATTAGGTTGTAAACAATCAATGGTGCAGTTATAACGAAGACCTTAATCATTTACATAATATAAATTAATATCTAACTAAAAACTTCTATGTGTGCATTGTACTACTATATTATGTCTGTGGTTATCTGCAAGAAATTGTTATGGGCAATAAGACCGCCCATTGTATACTTCTTTTTTATAAATAATATCTCTATATCTTGTATGGTGTGCAATAATGAATATTAAATAAAATAAATACTAAGTACTAACTTCTAGTGGCCAACTTTTTATGATAAATATTTCTCTTGCAAAATACACCACGTTTACATTAACATCATTGTAGTTAGTATACTTACTTTTTTTATTACATAAATCCATACGCTCATTTAAGCAAACAATATTGTACTCAAAGTGTAATTTTTATAAGACAAGGCTAAATTTTGCTTCTACCCTTCCTATACTCGTTTATTGTAAAGTAAATTTAAGATTCCGATCGTGCACTTATTAATCAAATAGTTGAATTAAGCTTGACATAAAAATATGTTTGACCTTTCAGTCAAGTCAATGAGTGCTAATAATAATAATAATAAAATAAAATGGATGGGTGTATAGATTTTTGTGTTATTATAAATGTGAACTCAAAGTACAGATTTCATTTTGTGTGAAACTTGGGCAATAACTTGTAGATTTCAGATAAAATTGTATTAAAGTAATTTTATAGTAAGTTATTTTTAAAATTTATTTTATAATGTATTTGTGTTCAGCGTAATTGTGTGACGTTAGTTTATACAGATGATTTTTTTTTTAAATTCGTTTGATTTTTTTAAGTAGTTTACGTAATATATTATATATACTATTACGGCTAAAAGACAACATTGCATAATATGATAAAAAAATGGATTGGGACTGACTTTCAACAACACATTTTGTCAAACGTTCTGGTTCATTATTAGTTGCATTATACTAATGATGTGCGTTAAATGAACGAACTAGTTAATTCGACCGTCGACGTACTGTGAACGCGAGTCGACGGTTAGTCGAATCCGTAGACGGCTAAATTGAAACTCCTTGACGTTCATTTGGACTAGCAAACGCGATGACCGACGCGAGAATGTGTACGGATAATATTAGTTCATATTATGTTCGTTGAAATAACATAATTGAAAAACAAATTAGAACTCTAAATGTAGACAGCGTAAGAGTATTAAATAGCAGTTTATTATTGTGTTAGGTGAAGAAAACGATGCCGTAATGGTATCATCGCGTGTGCAAAAGAGAAGGGCGAATTAATAATAAACGCCTTAATACATCATACCGTTACACTAGTCTACGGTATACGTATGTAGACTATGTCGAGCCATAGACGAGGTCGCGGAGTTTAAATTTAAACGTCTGAAACCAAGTTGACGCGAAAACTAGTTGACAAATTCAACTAGTTGATCGACTAATTGTTGAATTAAAATGAACGGTCTAGTTTTGTTAACAACTACGTCGACGACCCATCGCTCCATTATACCCGGTTTGATAGCAGACTTCTATATTTACTACTAGATCGGCAATTCATAACAAAGACTGTGTCACACCTGTGGACCGCGCGGACGCGGACTGGTAGCTGGTAAGGCTAGGTAAATACGCCACGTAAGTTTAATTTTCATCACGACATATTTAGGAAAATACGAAATAAATTTACACACTTATCTACTAAATTTCAAATCACTGAGAAATTGCGCACGTTACATTAAACAAAATCGGTGTTAGATTGTCGAAAACAAACGTTCACGGTTTACAAAACAAAGAACTTGCTTATAAATACTCCTAATAAATACCTAGTGTCTTTTCGCCCGCTCGCAGTCGACTAAAGAAGTTACGGATAATTGACCGTAATTTAGTGCGCAGTGTATTAATACTGTAGTGCCCGTCAGTAGTACACATAGAAGTCTGTTTGATAGCGCAGCGGCAAGCGTTTAGCTGTGGGGCCGCGAATATGAATCGAATATTTGTATGGCCTGCAAGTAATTGTGCAAGGATGAATGTTTCATCATCATCATCATTACATCCCACCACAAGTCCACAATTGAACGTCAAGGGATGACACAAAGTGGTTGTAAATGTTTGACCTTCATAACACGGAAGAAAATTCTGTTGTGTAATTCTCGACTGGCGCGTCTAATTCTCACTTAAGTAATATATAATAACTTAATCTTTGACACATGCATTGTACCAACTAATAATTAATTTTTTTTTAAATCTTTGGAGTTTATAATTAATGTTAAATGTTTAGAATTGTAATGTTAGATTTTTGAGCTTCAAATAGTTCAATATAGATTTGTAAAGTTTTTTATCCTCGTTAATGCACATTTATTGTAGTTTTATGGACCAAGATTTATACAAGTTCTCTATATTGCCTACATTGTAATATTACATCAAGATTTATACAGACCTATTTTTGTATTTAATGCTATGTTATTGGATTATTTAATTCACTAATATTTTGTATATTCCAATTTTTAAAAGCTGAATGCTGAGAGGCTATCGATATTATACTTAAATTATAAACTACTCAAAATATTGATAAACTTTTAGTAAACTTATTCACTGTAAAATTAAACATAATCCAAACAATATTGTGTTAGCTTGTTTGCTACCTTTGGTTTTTTCCGATGTTTCATAGATTGCAAAATTTATTTTATAATTACTTAAATGATAATATTTAGTGTAGTAATGTTATGAAGCTTTATTTAGTTGTAAAAAGCACAAATCTTGATGTTAATATGTTAAAAGCTATTGCATTTGTTATAGATATAGATTCCCGCTAAATAAAATAATTATATACAGTAATACTATGGTTTTATTGTCGGATTTGAACAGGATACGTTAAGACAAGTTTGCTGTGGTAATTGCAATTTTTGGTAGACATGTGTAACACTGCACTGCGCTGCGAAATTGCGCCAACTCAGTTCACTGCGCTAGATGAGTTTAACTTACTTCTTCAAAATGTGTTGACATACAGCGCATGACCGGGAAATTCGAAACGTGTTAAAATCACAAAGTAATAAGAAGTACTATCGCAGTTAAGATGTTGAGTTTCCCGCAGAATGCAGTGGAGTGTTATTGAACACTTGTGGTATTACACGAATTTTATTTTATACTATTTTAGCCTAGTGTGTTACCTCAGAACTTGAACCGATTTTGATGATGATTTTTTTATTTGAAAATTGGTGCTTCTCATTTGGTCCCATATAAAAATTGGATCAAGATATGATATGATAATTGACTTCCAACTACATTGATGATGTTCTCATTTTATTTATACTGAAGTCGTTTGTACAAAATTTTTATTTTTACAAAAATTATATAGAATAGAGTAGAATAATTTTTATTCAATATAGATTATAGTACATAATACTTATTGAAAGTCATTTTTTACTTTTACCACCGGTTCGCAAAAAAAAACCTGTCCTGGGAAGGACCAGCATGAAACCCAGCGGGACTTTTTTGAAAAAGCATAATTTACAATATAATATTTTATACAATTATTATGAAAACATTTAGAAACAGCATGGTAGTGATCACCTCATTCCCAGGGGTTATTATCAGTCATACACTCTTTAGTAGTATAATAACCCTTACTAGACAATTTTTGCCTGCATATTTTCTGGGACTTTGTTATAAAAGCGTATACATTGCCCCATGAAGGAATTACTGATGCTTTGGAGTCGAGTAATTAGTATAACTAACTTGTGCTTGTTCCTAGTATTTAAAGAATAAACATCTCTATTTAAAAAAAAAAAACAATTTTTGTTTTTGTATACATACAATAAGTTCTCGTAAATATATTGAGAGGCCAAAGTTAATATATTTATTTCTTTAAATTTTTCTCTAAGGGATTCCCCTTCAGACCTAGGATATAAATTGCTCTTATGGCTCTCTTTTGCAAAACAAAGACAGTTTCAATGTCAGTCGCATTACCCCATAGCAAGATTCCATATGACATTATGCTATGGAAATGACAAAAATAAACTAACCTTGCTGTTTCAACACATGTAAGGCATCTAATATTCTTTACCCCATTGAAGCATCGCGTCAACTGTAATACCGAGAAAAACAGTGGATTCAACAAGACCCAGCTCCTCTCCACTTAAAAGTACACTGGTATTAACCTTTTTTTAACATTAAGTGTAGTGAATTTAATACATTTAGTTTTATTACCGTTTAATTATTGACGTTAAACCAGTGTCCTACTTTTGATATAGCATTATTCACTTCGTCATATTTCAATAATTGCCTTTTTAGTCGGAAAATCAACGAAGTATCATCAGCAAATAATACTATATCATGGTTGTTCCCATCAATCAAGTAAGGTAAGTCATTAATATAAACTAAGAACAGAAAGGGACCAAGAACTTAGCCCTGAGGAACACCCATAGATACTACCGATCCGGAAGAACTGCATCCATGAATAACAACTGTTTGCGTTCTATTATTTATATATGATATAATAAGTTTAAGCACTATGTTTTTTACGCCATAATGATATATCTTCATGATTAATATCTCATGGTGAACACAGTCAAAAGCCTTGGAAATATCACAAAATATACCCAAAGCGTCTTGTGAATTTTACCCATGCACAGAAAATATGTTAGATTAGCTCAAAGAGATTTAAATATATATTACTACTACTACTTTAATGTCTTTGGATTAGCTTAATACCGTCATCAGTTGTCGAGCGACCTCTTGTAAATCCCAACTGATTGTTATGCAGTAATTTATTTACATTAAAAAAACTTAACGATTGACCTAGAATAATTTTTTCATAAATTTTACTTAGCGTTAGCAGTACAGCAATAGGTCTAAATTAAAATTAGTGAGGTGCATGTACTGCCAGATTTAAATAAATGTATAAACTTACTAAGTTTCATTAAATCAGGAAACACACCAAATTTGATACTAGCATTGAAAATAACAGCAAGTTGGGGTGGTCTATGCTGTGAAATGGGGTTCAGTGTTCTTGAATGGATTGTCCGTCATTATCGAACTTTTAAAAAAACCGTGGGCCCCTCCCGTTAAAACTGCTCCCCGTCTCCGTCGGCATAAACTGGTCTTTTTATAAATAACCGTATACAGGGTATTTTTGAAAAGCTCCTGAAAACGAAGACAGATGATAGTACTAAGGTTCCCTTTAGTCATGGGGCACAAATAAATTCGATCCTAATGAAAAAAAAACTATTTATATATCTTTTCACAATGTTTTATTACCTTTATTCACGCGCCATCATGTTAGTACAGCTAAAAGAAACGATAATTACATAAAAAAATAATGAAAATACTTAAACATAAAACCAGCAGTGGAATTACTGAATTACAATCAGCTGCCTGGAGGTCAATGTACGCTTGGACGACGAACACTTATAGGTCCCGTCACGTAAAAGGAACGGTGGCCTTGAACCTGGACACAGCGGTTTATCAATCCAATTGGTGGTACGAATGGGGCGCGACGGGGGACGCTCGCCAGTATTACTGTCATGCTTCCCGCGCTTTGTTGGCTTCCAAAATACAGTCGCATACACAGCTTACTTTGCACGACTCGCGACCATGGTTTTAAAAAGGAAGTAAAGAAAAATTATTTATATCCATTGTTTTATAACTGAACTAGTGAATGAAAAGGTAAATAGAAGGTGAATGGGGAAAACTGTGCAGTAAAGTTAAAAGTATTGAGGAAGCATACCGAAAAAATTACCATGTGGTCGACCTGATGACGGAAACATTTATCATTTGCATTGATGATGATGATTCTGATGACGGAAGCTCAAGCGAAGATGAAAGTGATGATGAAGTAGCATCCAGTAACACCAACACACCATCGACATCTGGCTTCCATGTTCCATGTTCCAACGGTATAATGGAAGGCGTGTCACCCTTAGCTTAAACTTTCTTATTACGAACTACTTTATTATTTTACGATAGAAATCAAAAATAATGCTCAAGTAAACATTATTCATTTTTAATTCCAATCTCTTCCAAAGTTCTAAGTAGGTAGTAAAGTACCTATTACGATTCTACAATAAAACAATTAATTCCTATCATAATATTATAAAACAGTAGCCTTACTAGGCTCTAAAGTACCTTGTGGTACTTTAAAACGCGACTGTACCCACACTCCCTCCACTATCGACCTGTATCTAGCTCGGTGCGAAACAATGCCTAATCCGGCCGGCTCGTGTCGCCTCACGCTGTGGAATTTACACAAACATGTCAGCTTTGCCAACATGTGGGGAATTCCCAAAATTGTGGGGAATTTAAAGTCTGTTGGGGATTGGTATTATGAGAAGAAAATACAGGGATTTTGAAAATCGATAGTCAGGGCCAAATCAGAACCTTCTTTCAAGTAATCAAATACTTATCTTAACATTTTGTTGGGTTACTTATGAATATCGAATGACTCTTTTTTTTAATTATCTTCATTGCATCATATTTAATTTACGGATTTATTTCGGCAACTTTTGTGTATCATTAAATGCTTTTCATTTCTTTATTTTTTAATTTTAAAGAAAAAAATGTTAGTTAAAAAGTAAATCTTATAAAATTAGCTGAAAATTGATTAATTTCTTAAAATAAAATTGAGGCGAATTTGTGGAGAATCTGTTGAAATTTTGTCCTTAAATTGGGGAATTTGACATGAATTTTCGGGGAATTTGACAAATAGGTGTTGGCAACGCTGCTATGTTACACCGAAATTTAGTTTGTCGGCGACATAAGAATTAGAGGCGGCAATCACTATGAAACTTGCAAGTAATTTTTATAATTTTGACGGACCTCTTTTTAAATTCAAAGTCAATTAAAATAAAGTAAAATTATTATTTATTTCTGATAGATTAATTAACTGTCGATCATAATTGCAATTGATTTTAACTATTAAATTATTAAGTGCCATTTCATTTCTATTTTCTTATACAAAATCAAAGCTAACGATGAAATAGTGTTTATAATTATGTAAGTGAGTACTGAGTACCCAATTAGGTACGTTTATTAATTTCAATATAATTTTTGTTGTAAAGAACTGCTTGTTGCGTCAGGGTCAAATTGATCATGTAATTGTTTTAAAAATAACAACCAATACTTCTTATAAATAAAACAAACGTTCCGGAGTTGTGTCCCTCGCCGCCGCCGCTCGCCGATTACGCGCGCGCGCCGGTCTGCACCTCTTTTATAGCCCCGTACAGCAACGCAGCTACAAGAAACGATCCACGAGTCTAACGCCGGCAAACGGAGCGCGACATACATATAATAGTTGTACATAATATTTTATTGATTAATCTTTATTGGTCAAACTGTATGTATTGTAATTGGCTAAGTAAATAAAATATTTTACTATTGGTAAACTAAGGACGCCGGACATATAAATATAGGCAGGGTTAGCTGAACAAAATATACACCATATACACCTTTCGCTTGCACATCAGAAAAAATAGTTTTATTTCTCCGCTCCTAGACCACTCTGAGTCTGTTAATAGTGGACACTATACACCACTATTACATTGGTGACCCGTTACAAATACCGAGAAGGAAGATCCCTGCAAAAATAGTAGGAAAAATATCAAATAAATATCAAGGAAGACTTCAGTATATAAAATCAGTGTAATCAAGACGTCATTATGGAGCGAGAAGCGAAGAAATTCTACGCATATACATCAAACCCAGCCAAGGAACAAGAAATCGCCGGTATATCCCTATCTTTGAGAATACCACCGTTTTGGAGAGATAAACCCCGACTTTGGTTCGTCAACTTTGAACGCGCAACGAATGATTTAAAGAAGAGTCAAGCGCAACTAGCACAGATGGTGATCGCCCAACTTGAGAAACAAGACATCGAACAAATTTCGGACCTGTTGTACAACCCACCGGCGACCGACCAGTATAATTCGCTGAAGGATCGTCTAATCTCTGCATATGAAGAATCAGACAGTCGCCAGCTACAGAAACTTCTATCAGAAATAGAACTTGGAGACCAGAAGCCCACACAACTCCTACGCAGAATGCGTACTTTGGCGCGAGATAAAGTCCCAGATTCGACGCTACGGCTAATGTGGGTAAACCACCTACCCCCACATGTTCGATCGGTACTAGCAGTAAGTGAAACATTCAGCACGCAGACGAAGCTCGACGAACTGGCACTCCTGGCGGACAAGATGATCGAAAACAGCAGTAGCTCACACATATCGATGACCGAAGGCACTTCAACCAAGACCAATGATACCCAGTTTCTTCTCGAAGAAATTAGGAAGCTATCATTCGAAGTCGTACCGTATTTGCAGTATAGCCCGCGGGTTGGATTTAGAATCGTTTGGCAGGAATTTGGGGGACTAAGATGTTTTATTTGGTAGAGATTTTGGTCCCCGATTATAATAATACCATTCACATTAAAAGGTAATGCAGCGTTATCGAAAAAATAAATAAAAATTGTTATTAAATAAAATGCGTAAAACGTGGAAAAAATACTGTGAAACTGGATAGAATAAAGAATTTTGTGTAAGTGCGACAATGACGTAAGACCATTGTCACATTGTTCTACTGTCTATACTCTCTGTCAAGAGATATTTCACTAAAGATAACTATAATAATAGAGAAAATTTTACAGACTGGAGCTGCGGGCCGCGTGGATTCGGCGTCGATTCCGCGCGACAATAGGGTCAATAACCCTATTGTCAGCTGATTTAAGTTCCACTGCTGGTTTTATGTTTTTTTTTTATATAGAATTATCGTTTCATTTTGTTGAAATTTTGATGAAAACTATCCATTTCGACGATTCTGAAACAAGAGCTCAAAGGCGAGAGACTGACCTGGCTGCATCAATATCAAAGCTTTTCAATTCTTTTATTCAGAGCTGCCAAGAAGTATACAGCATTGATATTTGTGCTTGCATAGACGAGATGTTGGTGGCTTTTCGTGGCCGTTGTTAATTTAAAATGTACATGCCGAAGAAGCCAGCCAAATATTGCCTGAAACTTATGTGCCTTACAGATGCCAGAAATGGTTTTCTCCTCAACATTTACTTAGGCAAATATTCTGATGGAACAAATTTGACAGCGGAACAAAAACGATTGTCATCACCTACGCAAGCAGTTTTACGACTTATCCCCCCAGTGGAAGGCTCGAACAGAAATATTACTGCCGACAATTGGTTTTGTTCTATAGAACTTGTAAACATTCTGAAGGATAAAAAATTGACTCTGGTGGGCACGGCACTCTAAAAAAAACGAGCGGGAAATACCGCCCGAATTCTTACCAAGGCGGCAAAGACAAGTTGAATCATCGGTTTTTGGTTTCACAAAAGATATAACTCTCACATCTTTTGTACCGAAGAAAAACAAAGCCGTGGTTATGATTTCTAGTATGCACTATACGGCTAGCGTAGATGAAAATACCAAGAAGCCAGGAGTTATTATGTATTATAACCAGACTAAAATTGGCGTCGATTTATTGGATCAAAGGTGCTCAAATTATTCAACGGCCCGACGAACGCAAAGATGGCCCTTGGTAATTTTTTATCGGCTGCTGGATATATCTGCTTCAAATGCTTACGTCATAAGTTCACACAATCAAACACAGAGAACCGGAAGCAGATTCAAATTTATGAAACGGCTAGCACAAGAGCTGATGACACCACACATGCGACGGGGAGAGGGTTATGAAAACACTCCTCGAGACATAAAATATTCAATACGCCGCATTTTGAAAATTGAAGATGAAATGCCCAGCTGTTCAAATCAACTTGCGATCCCAAAAAAGATGCAAAACATTTCACCTATGTTTTATGTGTAAAAAACCCATCTGTTTGGAGTGCGCGAAAAATGTGACAGAATTTTATTTTTTAATTTTACCCTTTGCAATTTTTAATTTGTATAACTTTGGTTTGTTCAAATGTTTATAGATATTAAGAAAAAAGTGAAAATTGCTCTAATTTTAAGTTCTTATTTTGATTGATCTCATTATTTGAAGATGATTGTTAATTTTGAGAGAAATATGCCTGCATTTATGTTTTTGTCATTTCATAGAAGAAAATGTTGTGCTATTTAGTTTTATTCTTTTCAATATCATTATTATAATCTTAAAGTGCATTTCATTTATTATTTATTACATTATTGACTCATATTATATAAAAAACCGGCCATGTGCGAGTCGGACTCGCGCACCGAGAGTTCCGAACAAATCTGTATATATATATAAGTTTAAAATTATTAAAAATATTTTTATTATATGATGTAACTAAAAATTTATGCTTTTCGCAATTTTTCCTTTATCTGTGCTATAATACGTTGCTTCGTACCAAATTTTAAGATTCTGAGTTCACGGGAAGTACCCTGTAGATTTTGATTCCCTTGCAAATGTCGAAAATTTGCGGCATAAACGGCTGTATCTTTTGATTTCGTTGGCTTAGAAGTTTGATTTTTTCACAGCTCCAAGGGACAGTAGACTCGATGAGACAGTATTTGATATAAATTTCAGCTTGATACCTTCACGCGTTCCTGAGAAATAGGGCCTTGACAGACAGACAGACAGGCAGACGGACAACAAAGTGATCCTATAAGGGTTCCGTTTTTTCCTTTGTTGAGTTACGGAACCCTAAAAACGTGGTTGTAATGTAGGAGTCACTGTGACCGCGGGCAGGTACTTGCGTTACAAATATAGGTGGCAGGAACTTGAGGGTTAAATTCAAATTGAAAGATGTTACATTATGATAACATGTTACGTATTGCAATCACACAAGCCTGAGTTTTGTAAATTATTAAAAAATAAATTTCCTTATGTTTTGATATTTACAGTATACAAAAGAAATGTTATAATAGACTATTATCCAAATCCATAATCGACCTTTCCTGAATCATTGTCGAGTGCTGGGTGAGAGTCATTCGGAACTTCAGCTCGTCATCGGATATCAAGTGCTGCTGTAGCAAAGGTGCGCGATTACCGCACCCGGCAACTGGAAAAAGTAAAAAAACGTGCAGTAAGTGTAACCTTCAACTAAGGATAACAAACGGGCATTGAAAAGTAATATGGTCAGAATATACGATACTAGAGATCCCGCCCCGGCTTCGCACGGTTGATTTTTGGATCTCGACAACAACGCCACCTACCGGATTTTAATTGTGAATCTACACCATTCTCTAATCAACTTAGTCACACACACACACACACACACACACACACACACAAAATTTCATCAAAATCGGTCCAGTCGTTTAGTTCAGTCACATATACACAGATAAAATAAGTATATAATATATGTAGAAAGGCTAATTAAGTATAGTACAGAGACTAATTTTGAAGTTAGGAATAATAATTCGTTTACACGAATTAATTATCGAACGAGTCGAGGATAAACTAGTAACGGAATACGACAAGCGTACCGTTCCACGTCAGAACCAAGACTGTCCTAACGGCGGCCGCGCCGTCAGTTTTATACAAGCAAAACGAGCGCCACTGCAGGTGCAATGGTGCAGGTGTGCGGAACACGTGTTATTTACAAGAATTCTGTCTAACTGCACCGACGGCTACCGCGCCGCACGTGCAATGGTGCTGGTCCCGTCATATACATATAAGCCTTCCTATTGAATCATTTTGTTTATTGATGAAACCGCATCAAATTCCGTTGCGTAGTTTAAAAGATTTAAGCGTACAGACGGCGGAAAGCGGCTTTGTTTTATCTCATACTATGTAGATAAGCTATATGGCCGGCCCATTGCCACTTCAGCTTACTAATCCGCTGGGCTATGTCGGTCACTCTGGTTCTACTGCGGATATCTTCATTTCTGAGTTTATAACGCAGAGAAACTCCGAGCATAGCCCTCTCCATAGCTCGCTGAGCGACCTTGAGCTTCCTCATCCGGCCAGTAGTGAAGGACCACGTCTCAGTTCCGTATGTCATCACTGGCAACACGCACTGGGTGTACAGTCTCGTTTTCAAGTTTTGAGGTATACCTGACGAGAAGATGTGCCGTAATTTCCCGAACGCTGCCCAACCGAGTTGAATCCGTCGATTGACCTCTCGGTCGAAGTTGGACTTACCTAGTCGGACTATTTGTCCCAGGTAAACATACTCGTCAACAACTTCGAGCTTAGTGCTCCCAACAACTACAGACATAGGTGTGACATGGACATTAACCCTTTCGCTGTCCCGTGCACTACATATAGGTCATTGCTATTGTCTTACTATTGTGTCCGAAAACTGGACAGTGAAAGTGTTAAACATGATTTTTGTTTTGTCCATGTTCATCTTAAGACCTATCCGTTGGGAAACACTATTGAGGTTATTGAGCATAGTGCTTAGGTCCTCCAGCGATTCTGCCATAAGGACTATATCGACGGCAAATCGAAGGTGAGTGATGTACTCGCCATTGATGTTGATACCGTATCCTTTCCAGTCCAGAAGCTTGAAAACGTCTTCAGCGATTCTGCCATAAGGACTATATCGACGGCAAATCGAAGGTGAGTGATGTACTCGCCATTGATGTTGATACCGTATCCTTTCCAGTCCAGAAGCTTGAAAACGTCTTCCACTGCAGCGGGAAGAAAGGTTCTCGAGTGGCAGCCTCGTACCGGCAGGGGAAGTGTAGGGCGTCCCCCCACTAGATGGAGTGACGACCTGGTAAGATATGCAGGAAGTCGATGGATACAGGTGGCTCAGGACCGTGCTTTGTGGCATTCTTTGGGGGAGGCCTATGTTCATCAGTGGACTTGTGAAGGGCTGTAATGATGATGATGATGATGTAGATAAGAGAAAACATAGAGATTGAATATTGCTATGAATTAAGATTGGTAGCATGATAGAAGACAAACTGTCGTAGATGAATATTAAATCACCTACGTTCAATTTACTTCATTAATTAACAAAATAAACAAGTACCTGCAAATAGAATAATAATAAATATTTGAATATGCCAAAAAGGTCCCATAATGTGGTAAGTAACCATTATTTAGTAGTTCCTTACCTTATTCTGATAATAGAACCGGTACATGAACTGAAAGCGAAACGTAAATTGTAAAAAACCACTGTAATGGTTCTGGTTTACATATCACAGTTTACCGAAACTTTTTTATTATAAGGTTTCCTGTTGCGTGTGCAAGTATGCGTGTCCCCAGTGGCCATGGGTGTTGTAAAGTACTTGAAAGGTAAGCAATATAAAATAAGTTAATTACATGCGATAAAATCCATAAACGATTTTCATTCAGTATGCAGTAACTCAAAAAATAAATGTGTAAATACTCAAAATATGATAATTTCTAGTTAGTTCAATTACCGAGTCTAAAACCCAGTGGCGTAACGTGCCTTAGATGGGCCCTGTATCAAAATTTGTTGGGGGCCCCAATGAAGAGTAAAGATTTCATAAAAGGAACAAAAACGCTTGCATTGAATTCAAATTATTATACAGGGTTACAAGAAAAATCGTGCTAGATCCGTTAAGGGCGTGGAGTACCCATCATTTCTGACTTAATTCACTATGAAACGTAGATATTTAAAAACACATCTGCCGAACAATGATCATAATATTATTTTTAGATATCCCTTAGAGAAAAATAAACTTTCTAATATTTTTTTTTATTTCTTTACTTTCACTTATCTACTACGGTCTATTCAATTAACTTATGCACTATTTTAATGATTGACGTCCTAAAGCATCTTATTACACATGTAAAAATGCAATAATAATAATAAGATACAAAAATTAAACAAAAATACATTTATTTTTTAGGCTACTACATTTAGTAGCCTAAAAATCGGCAATTTTCAATAAAAAAATTAAAGGTCGAAAATCTCGAAAAGGGTTAAGTTTAGGGTAGGGTGTTTCATAGTGAATTAAGTCAGAAATGATGGGTACTCCACGCCCTTAACAGATCTAGCACGATTTTTCTTGTAACCCTGTATATTGATTTTAAGTTATTCATCATCATCATTACAGTCCTTCACAAGTCCACTGCTGAACATAGGCCTCCTCTAAGGAATGCCACAAAACACGGTCTTGAGCCACCTGCATCCATCGATTTCCTGCATATCTTACCAGGTCGTCCCTCCATATAGTGGGGAGACGCCCTACACTTCGTCCGCGGTACGAGGCCGCCACTCGAGAACCTATTTTCCCCTATGGTTGTCGGTTCTTCGAGCTATATGGCCGGCCCATTGCTACTTCAGCTTACTAATCCGTTGGGCTATGTCCATCACTCTGGTTCTACTGCAGATATCCTCATTTCTAAGTTTATCACGCAGAGAAACTCCGAGCATATCCCTCTTCATAGCTCGCTGAGCGACTTTGAGCTTCCTCATCCGGCCAGCAGTGAAGGACCACGTCTCAGTTCCATAGATCATCACTGGCAACACGCACTGGTTATACAGTCTCGTTTTCAAGTTTTGAGGTATACCCGACGAGAAGATGTGCCGTAATTTCCCGAAAGCTGCCCAACCGAGTTGAATCCGTCGATTGACCTCTCGGTCGAAGTTGGACTTTACTAGTCAGACTATTTGTCCCAGGTAAACATACCCATCAACTACTTCGAGCTTAGTGCTCCCAACAACTACCGGCATAGGTGTGACCTGGACATTAAACATAATCTTTGTTTTGCCCATGTTCATCTTAAGACCTATCCGTTGGGAGATACTATTGAGGTCATTGAGGATAGTGCTTAGGTCCTCCAGCGATTCTGCCATAAGGACTATATCGTCGGCAAATCGAAGGTGAGTGATGTACTCGCCATTGATGTTAATACCGTATCCTTTCCAGTCCAGAAGCTTGCAAATGTCTTCCAATGCAGCGGTGAAGAGTTTCGGGGATATAATGTCACCCTGTCTTACACCTCTCTGCAATTGGATAGGTTTCGTACTCTGGTTCTGTACTCGGATAGCCATCGTAGCCCTACTGTACAAGCACTTCAGCACTTCGATATACCGACAGTCAACTTGGCACCGCTGAAGGGACTGCAGCACCGCCCAAATTTCGACGTAATCAAAGGTTTTTTCATAGTCCACATACGCCAGACATAGTGGCAAATTGTACTCCTCGGATTTCTGTACAATTTGCCGATGGGTGTGTATGTGGTCTATGGTGCTAAAGCCTTTTCGGAAACAGGCTTGTTCGGGAGGCTGGAAGTCGTCAAGTCTGCGCGCGAGACGATTCGTAATGACTCTCGAAAACAGCACGTAGACGCGGCTCAGAAAGGAAATCGGTCTGTAGTTCTTCAAGAGAGCGTTCTGGCAGACAGATCTCTAGCAAAGACTTTTGAGTCCTGGTTCCACTCGATCGCTTCTTCAATACGAGCAGTATTAAAATTGCGTAAGTCCCACCGCATGCATTTGGAGATCTGTCTGTTCAGTTGCCTGTATGCTGTCAAATCTACTGAAGACTGCAGCTTCATATCCCGTCTAACAGCCATGAGATCAAGAGTGTAATTGAGATTTTTTGTGTTCTTCTGCGGCGGGTCTTGCAGAACTTAGCTCCGACCGCATGGACAGTTTTCACGAGCTTGTCATTCATATCGTCCACTGCATTGCAATCTTCTAGGCACTGAAAACTGTTTCGTAGCTCGAACTGAAAGGTTTCGGGACTTTGGATTAGAGCACGAGGGGGACGGAGCGTTGACTTCATTAGACGTGACCTCTCCAACTCAACGGTTAGGTTCAGTGTGCCTCTCACCATTCGGTGATCGCTACCGGTTTTCATCCTCGCAATCACTGAGACATCACTGAACAGTTGTCGTCTGGTCGTCATAATGAAGTCAATCTCATTTTTGTCGAACCGTTGGGGCTCGACCAGGTCCACTTCCTGTGGGGCTGCTTCTGGACGAAAGAGTTCATCATAAAGAGTCCCTCTTTCCCCATGAAGTCGGCCAGCTGCTGGCCCCTTGGGTTCCATTGCCCTATTCCGGAAATTCCCTACTTTCAGCTCACCGTTCTCTCTTGTACCTAGTTTTGCGTTGAAGTCTCCCATTAACACCATATAGTGGGCATTGGAAGAATGCATGGCTCTAGAGATATCCTCATACATTTCCTCCACCTCCTCATCGGGGTGTGCCGAGGTTGGTGCGTAAAGCTGTTAAAATTCAGCGAATACCGTTTGGTGATTCTGAGTATAAGGTACGCAACCCTCGTCGACACACTCCCAATCTTTACAACGTTGTTAACAAGAGACTTGTGGACGATAAATCCGACACCTCCATGGGACAGATGGTCGCCCTCCTGGTGATAGAACAAATTGCCGGATTCGAGGATTACCGTGTCCTCCCCCTCTCTTCGAACTTTGGATAATCCTATGACATTCCAGCGCAACTTGTCTATCTCTTCTTCCAGCTCCACGATCTTCTCGTCAGTCCTCAGGGTGCGTGCGTTATAAGTTGCCAGGTCGAGTCGCAACAGAACCTCCACCGGAGATTCTTAGCACCTCCTGCCCCGCCGTTACCATAGTCGCCACCGTAGCCAGGATTAGCGGGGCCGCCGGGGACTGGGCGCCATCTCTTCGTTACTTTTCATATTGCCATAGTTACCACGCTTGGCGAGCGGGTTGGCAACCGCAGTTTTTTTATTGTTGTTTAGCTGTTATCAGGAAGATGCTGCTGCCCATCCTCTGCCTCAGTTTCCCTCTGTCGCCTTTTACGACACCCACGGGAAGATATGGGGTAGTGAGTGTTCTCCACTGCCACCCGTGCCACTACACGGGTTTTTGAGTTATTACTTACAATTAATACTCCTAGGAACTAAGCTAGCCAAACAATACAAATCAAATATACACTTTTCTTGCCTTTTAGAATAGAATAGAATAGAATATTTTTTTATTCTATATAGATCACATGTGTAATTCTTATTGAAAGTCATTTTTTACTTTACCACTGGTTCGAAAAAGAACCTCCGTCTCGGGAAGAACCAGCAAGAAACCCAGCGGGACTTTTTTTTTAAAGCAAATTTTACAATAATGGTTATACAAACTATATAAGTACAAAATTTATTTTAGAAACAGCTTGGAAGCGATCACCTCATTCCCAGGGGTTATTATCAACCATGTATTCATTTATACTATAATAACCCTTTTTATACAGTTTCAACTTAACAAAACATTTAAACTTGCTAATAGAGAGAGCCTGTACACTTTCCGGGACCTTGTTGTAATAGCGTATACATTGCCCCAAGAATGAATTACTGACTCTGTGGAGTCGAGAAACTGGTATCACTAGCTAGTGTTTGTTCCTAGTGTTTACAGAATGCACATCACTTTTTTTACTAAAACTACCTTTGTTTTTGTGAAATTGTTGTGTGAAATTTTCGTAAATATACTGAGAGGCCAAAGTTAATATATTTATTTCTTTAAATTTATCTCTAAGAGACTCTCTCGGTTTTAGGTTGTAAATAGCTCTAATGACCCTCTTCTGTAAAACAAAAATAGTTTCTGAATCAGCCGCATTTCCCCATAGCAAAATCCCATAAGACATTATGCTATGGAAATAACTGAAATAAACTAATCTAGCTGTCTCAACACTAGTAAGACCTCTAATCTTTTTTACAGCACAGGCTGCAGAACTTAGTCTGCTTGCTAGTTTGGATATATGGGGGCCCCACTGAAGCTTTGCGTCTAGAGTGATGCCAAGAAAAACAGTGGATTCAACAGGGCTCAGTTTTTCCCCATTTAAAAACACATTGGTACTCAGATTTTTAACATTCGTTGTTGTAAATTTAATACATTTAGTTTTATTTCCGTTTAAATGTAGATTATTAACGTTAAACCAATGCACTAATTTTGATATAGGATTATTCACTTCGTCACATTTAAATGATTGATGTTTAAGTTTAAATTTTCTTCGGCAAACACAGCTGAAGAAGATTCGGCTGCATTCATAGCTGAAGACGATTTCAGTTTTACTAAATTCTTTACTTCTATAGAGAATAGTGATAGACTTTCCTGTCCCATAGAAGTCCTTGGAATTTTGGCTCACTCACGTTTGGGGCCCCTGTAGCCCGGGGGCCACCTATCATTGATACGGCTGATACGGCGGTAGCTACGCCCCTGCTAAAACCTAGCCCTACAGGGTAATCATAATATATCGACAAAAATTCTGGTGATTAAGTGAAAAATTTAATTTACCTGGACATTTCAAACTCTTCCTCATGTTGATTAGCTCCATGATGGATTCCTTTTCATAAATATGTCCACACACTGTGTTCTTAACGGGGTCTACTATTGGCCTCTTAGTGATTGGATCAATCTGAAATTTTTAAATATGTTTCTAATTAGGCTCACGCAAAAAGTTTTCTAGAATGAATTTCAAAAGAAAACTAGCAATTACGATATATTTTTTATTATATAAAAATAAGTGTCAAAAATTTTAATTGCATTTATTTTTCATGAAAGAATAGAATTAATAAGTAGCATTGTTTATCAGAGGAATCTCATTACATTTATTTCCTTAACATTTTTCACTATAGGTATACAGGATTGTTAAAAGGAAAACTATAATGCCATCAAAAACATAACTTGTAAAAAAAGCCAAGTCTCGCAACTCAGTTCTTCTACCGTAAAAAGTTGTGAGATCCATGTAATACCAAGTCGGTTAATTTATTCAGTCTATAAATTGATACATAGATTGACTATATCTCACAAGTAATACATATTATATTAAATTAGATTGTTTAGTGCGATTGCCAAGTCAATCTATGTATCAATTTATGGACTGAATACATTAACCGACTTGGTATTACATGGATCTCACAACTTTTTACGGTAGAAGAACTGAGTTGCGAGACTTGGCTTTTTTTACAAGTTATGTTTTTGATGGCATCTCATTTCTTTTTGTAGATAGTTATATCTAGGTAGCTATTTATACCTATTAATCCATTATACATATATAGGCACACTGATTCATTCACTGCAAATGTAACTTTGTAATACTATATGTTTATATGGGATTACAAACTTATTTATGCAGTTGGTGTATCTCGAAAACTGGACCGAAATTGTAAAATATTTTAATTTTTCCTTGATTTATATACTAAAAAATAATTGTATTCCAAATTTGAAGTTTCTATGTCTGCTAGAAGTGCCTCAGAGTTTTGATGATCGGTCAGTCAGTGAGTGACAAAATTAAGAAATTTTGACCAGTTATAATTCTTAAACTACTGGTTCAAATTTAATGAAATTTGAAATATACCGAGTCTATACAATGCCTACTTGGTTAGTAAAAATTCAGGTTTCTAGTTTTATCCATAACGAAGTTATAGCGTTTCAGAAATGGCCTGAACTGCTTCGAGAAAAGGATGGTACGGCCGTGCCGCTTTTTTGCTCGACTTGGCGGGGGCACTGCCGTGCCCCCAGATAAGGTGTTTTGCACACCTCAAATGTTAATCTTAGTGATTGGACTTGACAAAGAACTACACTATCCGCTGTCATTAAATCTGGTTATATCATTTTGTCAAAAGACTAGCATAAAATAGCAGCTTAATACTGCTATGTTTCGTATGGTGAGTGTAGAGAAACGTAGAACCTTTTTACTGGAAACGAGGTATTCCATTTTAGTCCTCAGGGGTGACAACGCATTTGCATTTTAATTCTTATTTGAGGATAAATGTAGATGTCTATGGGCCATAGGCTTCACTTACCATCAGGTTCATTTTATCGTTATTCTATTTAAAAAAAACATATTAATAACACAGTATGCAGTGGCAGATATAAAACTATCTATCCCAAAATGTCTGTGTGTGTTTTTATTGAGCAAATTTTTTTAAATATGGGTTATTATACTACTAAGCATTAGATGTTTGATAATAACTCCTGGAGATGAGGTGATTGCTACTTTACTGTTTCTAAATGCTGACATATTTAATTGTACAACATATTATATTATTAGAAATTATTGTTTAAAAAACAATAGTCCCACTGGGTTTCTTGCTGGTTCTTCCCAGGACAGAGGTCCTAAATACAAATAGCCTAGACAGGTAAAGAGTTTTTAACATAGTAGGATTAAAAGTTTATGAATACACTAGCTGTTCCCCGCGACTTCGCTCGCGTGTTGGGTTTTTATTTTTTTGTGCAGAACCCTAATTCTTTTTCTAAAATAAAAGTAGCCTAAGTTACTCCTTATGAAATCAGCTATTTGCCAGTGAAAGTCCCGTCAAAATCGTTCCAGCCGTTTCGGAGATTAGCCGGAACAAACAGACAGACAGACAAAAATTTTAAAAATTGTATTTTAGTTATAAGTACCGTATTTACTTTCATATTCATATTAATTTAGAGTTTTTCTCAACTGTATAATTAGAAGTTACTTGACCATTCATGCATAGACCGATAAAATACCTGTACATTGGAAATTGCCTAAGATTATATTAAAAATAAAAAATAATAATCTAATACTTACATATTGCTCTTGTGATTCTGTTATAGCTAGGTCAGATTCATCCAAGTTCTCTGTAAAGAATTTGTTTAATATTAAAGTTTGCTATTATATAAAAAAGAAACCTTTTTGAGTAATTCATCATCATCATTATTACAGCCCGTCGCAGGTGCACTGCTGAACATAGCCCTCCCCCAAGGAATCCCACAAAGCATCGGAATCCTAAGCCACCTGCATCCATTGACTTCCAGCATGTTTTATCAGGTCATTGTCTCGTCACTATCTTCATGTAATTATAGTTGCATTATTAAACATTTTCCTATCGCACATCATTGCGTTCTTTAAAGAATCCATCCATTAGGCTGGCTTTTCACTATGGGATATAATATATATTATATCCCGAAATATAAATTATATCCCACGATTGGCGTTCACACTGTGAGATATAACTTTTAACTAGTGTGCGTTCGTCATTGGTCATTGGATTACCCCCCTTTACACCGCACACCGTTTTGCGGGGGCGCGGTACGGTGTACGGTGTACAGGGGGCGAAATATAATATGAAAATATCGCTCGGTCGATCGAAAAAATATTTATAGCTTGAGATGTAATATATATTATAGCTTAGTGTAAACGGTTGCATATGAAATGTATGGTGAGCGATATTAATTTATATCTCGAGATGTAATATATATTATATTATATCCCGTAGTGAAAAGCGGGCCTTACAATCTATAAAAGTCCACTGCTGAACAAAGGCCTTCCTCATAGATTGCATCATGGGGAATTTTGCCATAGTTGGCACGCTCGCCAAATGGGTTGGCAACTGCAGGTTGTTATTATTATGAATTGTTATTAGGACGATGCTGCTGCCCATCTTCTGATTCACTTTCCCTCTGTCGCCTGTTACTTGGCTTTAAAGAATCCATCACTCTATTTTGTTCCATGAGTGACGTAAGCAGTGACCATTGAGTTATATGTACTATGTACTAGAGAAGCTATTCCAAACAAAAATTATGTGCTACTCTATGTCTTCGCGCACGCGCGGGAAATAGTAGAGCCGCGCATGCGCAAAGAGTAATATAAAATAAGATATTAATATAAAATACTCTTATTTTAATCTAAACAAACATATTTCTAAATAAAATGTAATAATTATTATCTTATGGATTCCACAAATCTTCAATTTACATAATATTTAGTTTAGTGTATGGATTGCAGTACAGTTGAGTTGAACATAGTCAATGTTCGGAATGCGGAATCTAGTACATAGTACATATATATCGATGGCAGTGACTATAAGGAATTCCAGAAATCTTATGGACTTCATAGATGGCAGTATACCTCGCATTTTTGCCTAGAAAAATAATACCCAGACCGACATGGGGAAGCAACAAAAGGTGGAAAACCTCTAGAGCTGTAACACACAGTCCATCTGTTAAGTGTAACAATTATAGGAACCTTTCCTCTGAAGACAACAGGCCTATGTTTAGGCATGGACTGCTAGATAATCTGCAATATAGCGAGAAGCTGATGAAGGACTCAATATAACCAAAATATTATGCATTAAGCAGGTCATATAATGAAAAGCTCTTATAGTTATATGTTTAATTTAACAACATTAATTTCAAACACTTTGTAGTAAAGTATGTTGGTAACAAATATTTACTCACGAGTTGCCTTTTGGCGCCCTTTTTCTATCCTGTTATTCAGTTCCAACATGTAGGGATGGTTATTGACATTGAGACGCTTCCCTGCAAGGTTGCTCAAATGCGAGGTAAATCTATCCTGTAGAGAGTCCATATTAGATGAATCGGTTTCTTTCTGTAATTAATTATAAAAGTTAACCTCTGACTTCCTGTCTGATTAGTACTTGATAAATAGGTTTTGCATTAATAATTCAGCATTATGCAGAATGTTTACACTGTATAATGATATATCTAGGCCTTCTGATTTAGATATTTTCAATGACAATTTAAATGATTTCAGAAGAAAAATGTTACTTTATTTAGATTCTAAGTTTTAGATGATAAATGTAAACCCTTTTTAATTTCTCACTAATACGCAATTTTGCTACTGTACTATTAAATTTTACGATAATTTACTATTCCCAACATTACTCTGTGTTAGTTATGGTTGCCTATAACTGGGTGAGCACATTGCATGTTTATCACAATGCTTGGTTCTTGTTTTTAGTATTTGTGTATCATCTGTCGGTGACCCTTATAAATAAATAAATAAATTAATTAATGACTCGACATTTGCAGAATTCTTTTTGAAACAGAAACAGAAACTTTTTTATTGAATATAGATTATAAATAATACTTATTGAAAGTCACTCTTTTGTATAATTACCACTGGTTCGAAAAAAAACCTCTGTCCTGGGAAGAACCAGCAAGAAACCCAGCGGGACTTTTTTTTTAAATAACAGCTTACAATCATGTATGTTACACAAATTAACAACACAACAAATTAGAAATAGCTTGGTAGCGATCACCTCTTTTCCAGGGGTTATTATCATCTATAAATTCTTTAATACTATAATAACCCTTTTTATACAAACTTAGTTTAATAAAGTTTTTGAACTTTGAGCAGGTCAAATTTTGTATATTTTCTGGAATTTTGTTGTAAAAGCGTATACATCGCCCCAAGAATGAATTACTGACTCGATGGAGTCAAGTAACTGGTACTACTAGCTTGTGTCTGTTCCTAGTATTTACAGAATGAATATCACTTATTTTTGTAAAACTACTTTTACTTTTGTATACGTACATTACATTTTCATAAATGTATTGAGAGGCCAAAGTTAATATATTAATTTCCTTAAATTTTTGTCGCAGTGACTCTTTAGGCTTTAAATCATAAATTGTTCTTATGGCCCTCTTCTGTAAAACAAATATAATTTCAGTGTCAGCTGCGTGTCCCCATAGCAAAATACCATACAACATTATGCTATGGAAATAGCTAAAGTAAACTAGTCTAGCTGTTTCAACACTAGTTAGACTTCTAATCTTTTGTACGGCATATGCTGCAGAACTAAGCCTGCTTGCTAGTTTTGATATATGGGGGCTCCATTGAAGCTTCGCGTCTATTGTGATTCCAAGAAAAATGGTGGTATCTACAAGACTCAGTTTCTCCCCATTTAAAATTACATTAGTATTTAATTGTTTGACATTTGGAGTCATAAATTTCATACATTTCGTTTTAGTGCCATTTAAATGCAAATTATTAACATTGAACCAATTTACTAATTTAGATATAGCATTATTTACTTTGTCATATTTTAGCAAATGTCGATTTAATTTGAAAATTAAAGAAGTGTCATCTGCAAATTATACTATATCATGGTTATCTCCTACTATGTAAGGTAAGTCATTAATGTATACAAGAAACAGAAAGGGGCCGAGAATTGAGCCTTGAGGCACGCCCATCTGTACCATCGACCCGGAAGAACTCATACTGTTAATGACAACTTTTTGCGTTCTCTTACTTAAATATGAAATAATTAATTTAATAGCATCACTTCTTACACCGTAGTGTTGAAGTTCCCTGATTAATGTTTCATGGTGAACACAATCGAAGGATTTGGATAGGTCACAAAATATACCCAAAGCATCCTGTGAATTCTCCCATGCATTAAATATATATTTAATCAGTTTAACACTGGCATCAGTTGTCGAGCGACCCCTTGTGAAACCAAATTGATTTTTATGAAGTAAATTATTTATATTAAAGAAATTTAACATTTGATCAAGAATAATTTTTTCAAAAATCTTACTAAGTGTTGGTAGTACAGAAATAGGTCTAAAATTGGCAGGGTCTAACATGGGGTCTTTTAACAGAGATCTTATAAACTCCAAATTATATTATCTAATGGTCAGAATACCTGGGTCCTCAGCTACAGTTCTAAATTTGAATCCTTTTTTTTTATAAAGAAACCAATTTTTAGTTTCCCAGTTGTATTGTGTCCCTATGCATTTGATAGAATAAGGGTGACAAACGAGCACACAATCCACCTGATGTTAAGTCGATGCTGTGGCTCATAGACATCTACATTTATCCTCGGTTAAGAATCAAAATGTAAATGCATTGTCACCCCTGAGGACTAAGATGGAATACCTTGTTTCCAATAAAAAGGGTCTCCAGTTCTCTAAACTCCCAATACGAAACAGCAGAAGTTGGCTATAGACATCTTTTACTTGATTTTAATTATATATTTAGGAGGCTTGTCAGGGTTAAGCTAGAACCTTTTATACTGATTTTGGATTTCGGAAATGTTTCAAATTAATTCTGATAAAAATAAATTTCACAAAAAGTTGCATGTAAAAAACCCAAATATGTCTTCTAATATTATTAAGTAGACGTCATTACTTTCCGAATCAACATGCCCCGACTCCACATAGTCTTGTCTGCCTTACCCCTAATGTGTTTTTGTATAGCCGTAGGCGTGGAGAGAGAACAGACCCTCCCGCCGTAACAAATCGCAGATACCTGCGCGAGTCATAGCAGCTGAGGCAGGTCGCTGAGTGCGACCAATAAGCTAAAACTGTGAAGGTAAACATGGATGCCTGCGTGACGAAGTGACTTTGGGTCAATATTTCTGAGTAAAAAAGTGAGGTAATGATTTTACAAATAATCATTACAATTAAACTATACTCTTCCACAAGGGGCTTCCCCTGAACCACCCCAACCCTTCTCCCATCACCCTGTAAGCAAGTATCAGATGTTTATAGGCTCTACCATATAAGACCATGTCTACACCTGCAATTTTATCACCTTAACATTACATTGGGTGATCAGACTGCTTGAAAATCATGACTCGGTGACTCTGTTCTATTAGTCCTCACTTACAATATGCATTGGTCACACATTTTTACACTTTTAATACTTGTCATTACTTTAAAATATCCTACAAATTTTTAACCTAATGTAGTAAAATAGAAGATTGAAATTTACATAAAAAAAATATTTAATTTTATTATGAAGACAAAAAATGTCTGAAGTACAAGACAAGTCGTGACTTAATAGTATAACAAAATATAACCACTAACCACCTCAAAACGACCTAAAACTACTGGATAGATTTCAACTAAATTTTCTAAGTTTTATTTGTTACAAACTTGGCCCTTATCTAAAAAAATATTGCGATATCTTCACGTAAAGTTATTCGTTTTAAGAAACAACGAAATTTTTTTCACACGGTCAACGGAACGTCGCTTGCTCTCGCGTTACTAGCCCAGATAATTTACATATTTTAGTTACAAACGAAGTAACGAATAACATTGTTTACAGAGGAATTTCGTCTTTTCAATGTTTTTTCCTAAGTACATACGAAAACTTTGTTAATATATCAAGCAACGGATCAACGTATCAGCTAGTTACTACATAAAAAGTACATAATGAACATAGCTTTTATGTTTACGTACCTTTGCTTTCTCCAAAGCTTGGTTAGCTACATCCTGCTGAGCTTCTAACATACAATATTCTTCAATACAAGACTTTAACTTAGAAAACTCAGTCTCTCTTTCTTGTCCATCCAAAAACATTGCAACATTGTCCGCACAAGTATACAAACTTGCTATGCATTGTTTTCTTAAGTCAGTTAACTCTGCATCCGCCATAACTCTACTTTTGCCTCTTAAAGTCCCAAAGATTTAACTATGCAACCTTAAAACGATTTTTAATTGAATTTCAGCAAAACCAAAATTTAAAGCCTAAATCCCGCCCCGCGAAATCAAAAGACAACCAAAGAAAAACCAAGTTGACAGATTTTTATATTAAACTGGCTTTACCGCTCTGGGTTCTAGTCCTTCTGAGCCTGAAGTAACAATGTATTAACTTTACGATACATTCATCAAAAAGTCACTTTTACATTGATTCACAGTTTGTTTACGTTTGCACTTTTGATTAATATCACGTTGTTCTCATTTTTATATATCTTGGACACCAGATATAAAGGAATATAATGGTCGGAAGAATTTTTCATCAGCTAAAAAACTTTGAAGAGTATCAGGAATTTTATCATTGTTAATATCTTGAATGGAATTAATGAGGAGTAATCTATTCAAACCAAATTAACTGCATTGAAAAACCAAATGTTTTAGGTCTCCTTTCGTGTCTCCACAATATTCACAATTTGCATTTCCTTTCATTCCCAAACGTGGGCGGCTACTCTGCAATGTCCAAATCTCATTCGGTTTACAGTCGTAATGAATTTTCTATTATTTATCCCTTTTTTGTTGTACCAAGGAGTGGCTGGCGGGCTTTTTTGTATTTCATAATAACAAATTTCTTTGGACTTGCTTATTTCTTCCCAGTATGCCTTCCATAAGGATTTCAAATTCTTGCTTAACAAGGCATTTATATCTGTAAATGGTATTTCCAGCATTGTCGAGTGGTCTTAACATGTTGATGAGAATACGTCTCTAGTAACAATGTCTGCTTCCTCGTTCCCAGTTATCCCAGAGTGTGAAGGGACCCACATAAAAGTAACAGTCTCCTTTATTTTACTAAGATTGTTTAGTAAGTTTCTTATATTATATCTAATGTAATTTTTTTTGTAATACATTTTGTTAGATTCAATAGCTGTTATAACACTTTTTGAATCAGTTACATTTAGAAACTGTGAATTCCAAATGTTTTTTTTATGTACATTAAAGTTAAGTAGATTGTATAACATTCAGCAGTAAAAATAGAGCATGGTACGACTTTCCATTGGCTCCCATCGAGTTGGGGGTTGATACGATTCCGCATGTTGTAACTTTGTGTGTGTGCTTATAATAGTGTAACTTTTCTGTAAAAATACGTATCAACACCCAACTCGACGGACGTCAATGGAAAGCTGAGACCATGCTTGTTATGTATTCATACAAAATGCTGATGTAAACACATCTAGGACATTAGGTCATACTAATGTCTGTGCTGGTTGTGGCTGTTCTTTGAATGAAGCTAGACTTCAGTTTCTTGAAGAAAATAGACCAATTTATGAATATTTTCCGTGGATTAGATCAATACAGGTATTTACCTATTACTACTTATATTGAATATGGTTAATGGTAATGACACATACCACATTAGAAAATAATTCTTATAACTACCTATATCAGTGGAATCGTTTTAAAATGAAATCATTTGATCAATTTTTTAAATATACCTTAAATAAACGTCAAAACTCCCTTGGTTTGGGGATTTTTTTTGTTACTCAACTTAGTTATTTAAGGGATTGTGTATTTTATCATTTTCTTAAATTGCTTTATTTAACAATGATACCTAATTATTTTCAGAATGGAAGAGATAGCTATGCAGTTTGTCATAATTGTGGGCGGCGAGCTAGCCGACAAGCTGCACAAGATTCTCAACCTGAAATGGCTATACCACAGTTCCGATGTCTGATTCGTCCGATGCCTACGATTTGTTACAGCAGGCGGAGGCTGCTCCACCTACGCGCATTCAGCTCTTTAAAACCACTCTAGGGACTCGTATCAGGTGGAGTCGGGGTCAATCAATTCGGTTCTTTGACATAAGTTGAACCTAACATATTTTATTTGTTATCTGCCCTAATTGGTACTGTTAAAATAAAACAAATTTCAATAAGAGATCATATATTATGGTATCTTTCTTGTTTTTCATGAAATGGAATTATATTTACATTATAAATGCAAATATATAAAATTATAGATATTTTAGAAATCGATTTTTTGTGAATTGATACATCAGCTTACGATTTGAATCGATTTAAAAATCGACCTTTTTCGGAAAGAATCGACATCCCTACTGACGACAATGACATTACAAAATGGCGTCAGTTTTATGGTACGATTAGATTATGGAGTGTAGAGTACAATGAGAACCATCTTATAAGGGGCGAAAGTTGAAAAAGTGTCCTACTATTTACTGAAAATAGAGGTTCCAAAACCTACCACAATAGCGCTGGCGTCTGAAAAACTACGATATGAAGATAGCTGTTGTGAACGGAGTGAAGTCAGCTGAATTCAAATATTTAAAAAATTTCATGATTAGAGTAGTTAGTAAAATGCCAGTATACAAAATCTCAACTATTTACGTAGTAGAAAACCAAGCGGATTTGTCGGTCCTTGTTTATTTCTCCATCTTATTCTAATTACTTTTGGCGCTTTTTTTTATTTATCCTATGCTTCTGCAGCGCCACCCTTATTGGACGCGTTTTAGGCTGGCTTTTCACTATAGGATATAATATATATTATATTACGAAATATAAATTATATCCCACGATTGGCTTTCACACTGTGAGATATATCTTTTAACTAGTGTGCGTTCGTCATTGGTCATTGGATTACCCTCCTTTACCCCGTACACCGTTCTGCGGGGGCGCGGAACGGTGTGCGGTGTACAGCGGGCGAAATATAATACGAAAATATCGCTCGGTCGATCGAAAAAATATTTATAACTTGAGATGTAATATATTATATTATAGCTCAGTGTAAACGGTTCCATATGAAATGTATGGTGAGCGATATTAATTTATATCTCGAGATGTAATATATATTATATTATATCCCATAGCGAAAAGCGGGCTTTAGGGACACTTTTCATTTATAGAGATGGTCCTACTTCTCTCTACACTGGAGGTGGGCAAAGTGTATCATTTTTGGGATTGGAACATTTGCATCTTGATCACTGAAATGTTCCGAAACACTGATTTGTTTTATTTGGCTCATTTGTATCATCGACTCAAAAGATATAAAAGAAAGAATGTTCCAAATATATTAAGTTGCTTCAGATTTTCATCCATCTGTATATATTGTATAAAAATCATTATCAGCTAGATATCTTAACATTGCCATTTGAGAATTCACTTTTTCTTGACATACAGAAACATTAATGTTCAGTAATTCATCATATTCTATTTTATATAAAAGCCATGGTTTACTTTGATACACATTTTTGGTTTGGGTCTGTGAATATAAAACAATCCTTAGGATGTCTGGTAATCGACCAGATAAAAGCATATAATTTACATCAATGTATGAGCTATCATCAAACTCAGGAACTTCATAAGGAAGATTTTTTTTAAACTAAATCATTTTTTGAACTGATTAATTTAACACAAAACCGTTCAGCAATTTGTAGCCTTCTTAGTAAAAGTGGAGGAATACAACTTTCTACTTCCATTACATGGATTGGTGTAGAGCACATAGCCTCAGTTATTATACGCAACGCTTTATTCTGAATTATATCTAATCTATTTAAAATCAATCTGCTTGCATTTAAGTATGCTAATGTGCTATAATCAAAATGACTTCGAACTATACTTTTATAAAGCATTGATAACAACTTTGAGTCAGCTTCCCAATGCACACCTGCTAATGATTTTAACACATTGACACCCCTACTGGCATTTTTACACTGATTATTTACATGTTCTTGGAAAGTTAGCTTCTGATCAAGCAATATACCTAATTTTTTTTCTGTAACCAAGGCAATGGTATGTTATTATATTTTACAAAATTACCACATGTATAATATTTTTTGGAGAATATGAGAGCTCCACTTTTACTACGACTAATGTTTAATTTCAACTTAATTGAATAAAAATCATGAATTTGCTCTAATGCTAAATTTAAATTATTTACCGCTATATTTACATCTTTATTTACAGTATATACAAGGAGATCATCAGCAAATTGCAAAAAGCTTATATTTCTATTTCTAATATATTTACTTATTAAACATGTACCTATATGTATAACAATGGAGATATAGTAGCACCCTGCATGGTGCCTTTGTATACATTTCTAGGGCCATGTATCAAAAGAACAATGCCCATTTTTCACCTGACAATGTATAGAAATGAAATAAATCTTAAAATTCAGCTAATTGAATTGTAAATTAATTACCCTTATCACAATGTTAAAAGAAACGCAGGAAAAAAATATTTTTACATATTTCTATAAGCTTATTCTACGTCAAGGGTAAACGTATTATATATTTGAACGCATCTCAACTACCCTTTTTTTAGGACGTTCCATTTTATACACTGCTACTTTACTTTATTTAACTCTGTTTCTGAGTTTTATACATTGTTTTATGTTTCATTTAATCAGTAAGTATTTATTTATTTGTATTTGTATAGTACATATTAATATAAAATAATATAATAATAAAATAAATTAATCATTCAGTATGTCATCGAGTGTGGACGAATGAAACGGATTTTTTTTGACATTTGACAGTTCTACAATTGGCATCGGCGCAGTTCTTCGTTGTTGGGTTTGCGTCTCGTTGTGTACTATGCCATTTTGTTTGTGTTACTTCTTTTTACAACCCTATATGGTATTAAGAAAATATTTCTGCTCTTTCTGACGTAGTGGTGATAGATTTAAGTGAAAATAATGATAATTAATAAACCATGCCACTTTAACATAGTGTTTTATTTGTTTATCCCATTTTGTTCATCAGGTATGTATGTATGTATCATAGGCCAATGAAATGTGTTTGGTTGATAAGTGATCATTTTGACAATACAAGATAAACTAAATGTAGTTAGAAACTATTTATGTGTGCTGAATAAATAGCAGATAGAGCTAGACACTCAATTTATGGTGACAATCATCGAGAGTAAGTGGTGACTTAGAGGCAGTTGGTTTCAAGAAATTCACAAAGTAAAAAAGACGTTTTAGACCATAACTAGATAAGTATTGCTATCTTAACTTCGAGTGTTAATAATAAGTTATAGCACATTTATTTCTTTATTACCTATTTGGTTACGGCAAATCCTAACCTAAAAAGTGACATCAGTATTTTTGGGATTCGTAGCGTTTAAATCGTAAAAATGACTATATGACATTATTTTCTAAGCTTACATGTAGTTTTTATACTATACTTTATAATTATACATCAACTTTCACTACTAGGTTTTTAAATGTATGGGAAGTGGGCATGATTCTTTAACATACATAGTTCGGTCATATAGCAAATTAAAAATCCATTTAGGTACATACTTTTCCAGAAATACCAATCTCACACAGAATATTTGCCAATATGGAAGGATCTACATTATCAAATGCACTTCGTATATCAATAAATGCACAAACTGTAGTTGCATGTCTGGTAAAAGAATGATTTATATCTGAGATCAAAGAGGCAAAACTCTCTGCTGCTCTTTTTCCTTTCCGGAAACCAAATTGGTGTTCAGGTAAAATATTATTTGCTTCTATGTAATAATCTAGTCTGTTTTTCAACATATATTCAAATAATTTTCCTATACAAGATGAAAGTGAAATTGGCCTGTAGGAGTTGAAGTCATGTTCTGGTTTATCAGGTTTCAAAATAGGTATCACACATTGCGTTTTCCAAGACTTTGGAATACATTGATTTTCCCAAAGCGTATTAAATATTTTTAAAATTTTTTGTCCATTAACATGCATGTTGCTAATAAGTTGGTATGGAATATCATCCAATCCCGGAGTGGAATCTCTCCTTGATTGGATGGCTTCAGTAAATTCATGCCAAGTAAATTCTTTCAATAGAAAAGAGCTACTGTCAGTACCTATCTGATTAAATATTGTATTTAAGTTTAAAACATCTATTTCCTTTTCAGAAGGTGTTGTTATGTGTGCATATTTATCTAAAAACGAAGGAATCCAATCATCATTTTTTGATGGCTTATGTACAGGTACCCTCTTATATCTCCTAATATAACTCCAGATATAAGTTATTGGAGTATATCTATTAAAAGAACCACAAATTCGTCTCCAAATTGTTTTCTTATTTTCTCTAATTAATCTCTTTTTGAAGCCATCAATCTTTTTATATTCTATATGATTTTCTATAGTAAAATCTTAAAGCATTTTTACTTTTCTTTACAGCTTCAAAACAGTCCGCGTCCCACCAAGGAACTGGTTTTCTCATAACAAACATATTAGGTTTGGAAATTATAGGTATACAGTCTTTCCTTATTTCTAGAAGGAAGTGTGTTGCAGAAGTTTTCATACGTATTAAGTAAATTTGATGTATCAATTGTGAAGTTTTCAAACCTTTTTTTTGTTTCAGCCTGGAACTTTGACTAGTTTGCTTTTTTACAATTGAAACGTTCGCAAGGTTCTCCTATATCATATTTTTCAACACAAGTATATAAGTCGACTATGGTTGGATAGTGATAACTACCCATAGGATCATCATGTACATGCCAATCACATAAATGAACTAAAGAAGGACTAACACATGAAATATCGATAGAAGATTGATTAAAATTAATGCTTCCTACTGTAGTTGGAAGTCCATTATTTAATATGCAAAGATTACATTCGTCTATATATATATATATATGGGGCCGAAGTAGGTCAAACTGCTCACATATCGATGAACACTTTGAGGTTGAACCGCGTACAGAGAGTTGCGAACAACATGCTTTGGTTTCTTTTTAATTAAATTGTTAATGAGATTTTTTGAAAAACGTTTTGAAAAAATTTTTTGAAAAATTTTTTACGTGGGTCAGACTGGTCGCAATTTCGAGACACGTTATAAAGAGCATTTAGCCGCGTACAGGAATTGCAATCCGGATAAATCCCATTTTGCCAAACATCTTTTGGACACTGGACACAACCTAGCCAACGACCACTCCTTTAAAGTCTTATATACGTGTAATAAAGGGCTGCGGCTGTGTGTGCTGGAACAGTTAGAGATATTAAAAAGTAATAATAGTACCGTTGCATTGCTGAATGAAAAAACAAATGTTACTAACTCACCTCTCTTAAATATCTTTAAGCCTGCTCTCTAATAATAGAGAGCCTCGCAATATGGTCGTTTGTCACCCTCACGGTGATCGGCGATTGGTTGCGTGGTTGGAGGGTGGGCGTTGCGCAGCGGTTTGTTTTTAATTTTACAAACGGCTGCGTAAGTCTGGCGGTGATCGGTCGCATGTTTTATCGCATGACGCAGTCGCTCGCTCCGTAAGTAGAGAGCGGTTGCGTCATCGGTCTGTATAAAAGGCACTTGTTTTGGCTCGCCGCTCACTTAGTGGTTAGCCACCGTAGAGTCTACATCACTTGAGGATGCCTCGTGTAGAGGCGAAACACGTGTCGTATTATCGTCAGTGGTGTGTCTTGCCTAGTGTAGTGGTGTTGGGAGTAGCGGTGCTGGGATTAGTGGTGACGGGGATAGTGCACGCAATTGAGGGAGGACGGGAGGTGCTATTCAGACTAGGTAAGACACATCATTTTATTTTATAACGCGGATATTTGCGAAGTAAATTTTTCTAAAAGCTTTTAGATTATTAAGCATTTCTTTTATACTTGATGTAGTCAGTTTACGACCTGAGTTACCCATGGCCACCAATGCTCTAATAATTGATTTCAAAATATTGTCATTTGTTATAATATGGTCAATAAGTGGGTCATTATTATTAGTTGTGGTATTAGTTTGGGTAGTTTCCGTCTTTGATTTGTGTACTTTACTGTTTTTGAATCCATTTTTTTTGTAGGCATTGAAGGTAAATTTTCGTTATAATTGTTAAATAAATTTTGAGTTTGTTTTGTTTGTAAGACTGTAGCATAAGTAGACCTATTATATTTTTCATCAATTTGTTCAACAATTTTTTATTGGACAATCTCTAGAAATTGCGACATGAGGGCCCCTACAATTTATGCATTTAATTACCGCATTTTCCTTACATTCAGTGTACCGATGTTCACCTGCACAAATTGAACACCGTTGCACTGATTTACAAATTTTAGCACCGTGATTAAATTTAAAGCATTTAAAACATTGTAAAAACGGGGCAATATACTGATGTACCCTATATTGGAATAAATCCAGATGTACAAATTCAGGTAAGTTGGTTGACAAAAAAGTTACACTTACAGAACTGAACGGTTTGATCTGTCCATTAACTTTTTTTGTGAAACGACGCACTGCAACGACCTCATATTTCGATGATAGTTTTTTAAACAGCTCTTCGTTACTTATGCTAATGGGAACATACCTGAATACACCGGTTGTTTCCACCGCCCTTGGTATAAATGCCTTGTAATCATACTTCTCTAGGAAACTTTCATTTTTCAAAAAGTCGTTGGCGTTAATCGTCCGCGCAAACGCCACCCCTAATTTAGAAGCGTTTATTCTTCTTATATTAGTGGATCCTTTTATTTCGTTTTTGAAAATTCCCGCCAACATTAAGGGATTCGTATTGTCAAGTTTAATTCCTTCTTTACGACTCTCAATAAAAACTGTGTATTCAGCCATTCCCATTGACTCAGGGAAAACTCTTTTATAATTTAATTTGTAGTATGGTTTATAAAAACCATAATTTTCCTGCTGCAGGTCTTGATTACGTTTTGGCGGTTTCCTTTTCGTGATCCATATCCGCCGTCACTATCAGACGACTTTTCTCTTTATTCTATATTTTAATTCGTATAAAAATAAAAGAATTTTCCTTCAGAGTTGAAGTTAAAATTAGACTTGTAATTTTAATTTAAAAATTCGCGCTTCCTCCCGCCAGTCAGGAAGCCAGCTCGTATCGTCTATCATATTATACAGTGTACCTAGTGCAAATAGTATAGTAACTCAGTATACAGATGTGTACATGTTTACCACAGATTACTGAATACCAGCCGTAGAACCGTAGAGGTCCATTGGAAGTTGCCAAACTAGGAAAAAAAACCGTAGAGGAGTTTTGGCGGGAACTTGACCGGCGGCGGATTACTGCTCCTGTATCATTGTTTAAATAACGGTTCAAAGTGGATTTTAATATGTAAAAGTGGTGCGATTTTATGTATTATGTGTCTGTGCATGTGAACTATCAGTGGAAACGGTGAAACAAGTGCTATGATGGAGATGTGATTCTCAAGATAAGATGACTGTCTGCTTAGGCGCCTTGAGATACCATCGCCAACTGTCAGCTGTCTGCTTGCTCAAGTTGCCGTCTTAATCTCCCAAGGACTGCACAATGTGACGCATCAACATATTGTAAAGCAGTGTAGTATGAAGGACAATAATTATACATCGTAACTTCAGGCTCAGCAGGGCTACAACCTAGAGCCTTAAAGCCTGTTATAAAGAAAAAAAAATAGAACCGTAGATGTGTACTGTTGTTTCTTGTTTTGATGATTTTAGGGCAAAGGCATAAGGTATTATACAGTCTATTCTGACATTTATGTGGTAGAGCCACGCTGAATCTATATTATGGTTGTAGCACGAATGTGTCGGCTCGACCGGGGAAAGACCACGCTCTCACAGAATACCAGCGTAAAATTGCAGCTTAACTGGTTCAGTGCGAATGACACGCCAGGTGTGCCATCGATTACTTTTGTGTGTGGCGTACGACACACGAGTAGTGTCTTTTTAAAAATCGTTATAACCCGCTCAAATTACGTTTTGGGAAAATTTATCCAGAGTAAAATATTCATTATTTTGCAAGTAGTTCATGGCTGCAGCTTCGTTTCTGGATATTTTGAAAATTTGAAATTTTTAGGGATTTTTTTATTTTTTATAGAAGGGGCAAACGAGCATGCGGCATATCATCATTATTCTTCCACAAGTCCACTGAAGAATGACACAAAGCGTGGTGCTGAGCCACGTTTTTTTTAAAGAAGAGGGGGCAAACGAGCATGCGGGTCACCTGATGGTAAGTGACTACCGCCGCCCACGAACAACTGCAACACCAGGGAGGGAATTGCAGATGCGTTGCCGGCCTTTTAAAAAGGAGTACGCTCTTTTCTTGAAGGTCCCTAAGTAGTATCGGTCCGGAAAAATCGCTGATGGTAAACGATTCCACAAGGAAGTCGTGCGAGGAAGAAAACATCTTCTAAATCGCACAGTGGTGGACCGCCAATCATCCACATGGTGTGGATGGTATCGGAAGTTCTACCGTGATGTGCGTTCGTGAAATTTGGCGGCTGGGATTCATCCTAACAATTCCTCAGAGCACTCCCCATGGTAAATGCGAAAGAAAATGCAAAGGGATGCAATATCTCTTCGCAGTGCCAATGAATCGAGCCGATCGGAAAGGGCTCGGTCGTCGACGATTCGAGCCGCTCTGCGCTGGATGCGGTCAAGTGGAAGGAGCTGTCACTGGGGAGCCCCGCCCAGGGATGGGAACAGTATTCCATGTGAGGCCGAACCTGCGCCTTGTAAAGTTACAGGCGGTGTGCCGGCATCAAATACTGTCCCGATCTGCTGAGCACTTCAAGCTTTTTAGAGGCCAATTTGGCCTTCTCTTCCACTTAGTGACCACGAAATTGCACGTCACTCGATATGTCGACTTCGAGGATACCGATAGTGGCTGATGCAAGAAGGGGAGTGCCTTGAAACTGAGGATATACGACAAAGGGGTTCTTTTTAGCGGTAAACGCGCAAACTTGTGTCTTCTGAGGATTAAACTGGACTAGATTTAGTCGCCCCCAATCCGAGACTTTTTCCAGCAAAAACTCGACTTCAGACACAAGTTTGTTCCGGTACTCGGCGACGTTTTCCCGAGAAATATTGGCACGGCCGGTGTATAGAGCATCACCAGTGCTGTCATCCGCATAGAAATGAATGTTACCAGATAGCAACATATCATTGATATGCAGAAGAAACAGCGTTGGTGATAGCACACAGCCTTGTGGAACACCAGCGTTAATAGGCTTGTAGTCAGAACATGCACCGTCTACAACGACCTTGATGCTCCGATCTGCAAGGAAGCTGGTGATCCAATTGCACAATTTCTCGGGAAGCCCATAGGAAGGGAGCTTCGAAAGAAGCGCTTTGTGCCAAACCCGATCGAAGGCCTTCGCAATGTCCAGACTCGTTAGTCTGAACATTGCGAAGGCTTTCGATCGGGATCGGATCGCCAACGCCTCCCCCTTGGATTCTACTGCCTCCGCCCATCTATGGGTCAGGTAGACCAGAAGATCACCAGCTGATCGACCCCGACGAAAACCGTATTGGCGGTCACTAATCAGCTGGTGATCCTCAAGGTACCAGATGAGCTGGCAGTTAATAATGGATTCCATTATTTTGGAGAACAAGTAGGTGATCGCGATAGGCCTTTAGTTGGACGGGTCTGAGCAGTTGCCTTTTTTAGGGATCGGGTGGACAAAAGCTGTCTTCCATGAATTCGGGACTACGCCATGGAAGTAGGAGTACCGGAAAAGACGCGTTAGGACCGGTGCCAACTCCGGAGCACACGTCCTCAGCACAATTTGGGGGATTCCGTCAGGCCCACTCGACTTCTGGATGTCCAGGGAGAGAAGTGCTTTGCGAACCGAGCGCTGTGAGAACAGCACATTCGGCAAGTTACAAGAGCTGGGTTAGAAGTTCCCGTCATCCGCCGTACTCACCAGATCTTGCGCCTATAGACTTCAACTTTTTGCAGAATTTAAATAACTTTTTGGCGGGAATAAAATTCAATACCCGAGAGGCAGTACAAAATACCTTTGAAGAATTTGTTGCCTCCCACGTCCAGCTAATTTTTTCAAGAAAGGCATCAATAAACTGCTACTGCATTAGCAATGATGCATCGATTGCATGGGTGATTACTTTGATTAACAGAAATAAAAAATATAGAAGAATACTTATGTTATATTTCGTAAAAAACGGCAATTTCATAGGTAAAGACCTAATATTAGAGGACTGCTTTCGGGTGACCTTTATCGATATGTAAAAACTTTTTCAAACACATCCTTTCTCTTGAAAGCTCCAATAACGATTAAGATCATGCGTTCATATTATTCCTCCAACTTTAAGCATACTTTATTAAAATTTTCATCGGTCTTATTCAAATCATAGAGGAAACTCTCTATACCATTGTGTTCTGTGCTCTATACTATTCTAGTCTATAAATGCCAAGTCTCATTAACCCTTACCACAAACTATATATATAGAAACGCTACGCGTTCAGACGGACGTCTCTGGTACATTTAATTTGGACCGTAGAGCAAATCAGAACATGACATTTCGTTTTTTTTAATATGAATTGGATATAGGCAGAGGAATAATTTTAATTCAGCCTAGTATATATATATATATATATATATATATATATATATATATATATATATATATATATATACCTATATAATATTTTTGTATATATAATTTTAATTACTATTTTCATTATTATTTTATTATGAAGGAGGATTCGTAGAAATAAAATGCATTGTATATATTATTTATTATATGATTTATTTCTTTAACCTTTTTTATAATAGTTTAAGGCTATTTTTGCATTGGTGGCAATGTACGCTTTTCGATTCTAGTGATGTCCGTGCCTTTCAGAATCCCATCTGTGGTATGTGCTATAGAGTAAACATTTAATTGCTCTCTTGCTGCTTGCACTTGAATATTTTCAGTGGAAAGGTTCTCTTCAATACATTCGATATCCAGTGTATTAAGCTGGAAAAAGGAATATTTAAATATATAAATTACAAGTTTGAATATGTGCGCTAATTGTAATTGTTGTCGTTTATAAATGTTTGAGACATCACTGAACAGTTGTCGTCTGTCGTCCATGCGGTCGGAGCTAAGTTCTGCAAGACCCGCCGCAGAAGAACACAAAAACTCTCCGATCACACTCTTAATCTCATGGCTGTTAGACGGGAGATGAGGCTACATTCTTCAACAGATTTGACAGCATACAGGCAACTGAACAGACAGATCTCCAAATGCATGCGGCGGGACTTACGCAACTTCAATACAGCTCGTATTGAAGAAGCGATTGAGCGGAACCAAGGCTCTAAAGTCTTTGCCAGAGATCTGTCTGCCAGAAAGAGCCAACTGTCAAAGCTGAAGACCGAATGTGGCAGCATCGTTTCCGGGGCACCTGAGATTTTGAGTGAGATTGAGAGGTTCTATGGGCAGCTGTACACGTCATCGTTGGAGCCACACGCAAGTGTGAGTAACGATCCAAGAGCGAGTCTTATCCGACACTATTCCGAAAATATCCCGGACGTCAGTCTGAGCGAGATTAGAATGGCTCTCCAGCACCTTAAAAACGGCAAGGCCCCAGGCGAGGATGGAATTACAGCGGAGCTTCTGAAAGCGGGTGGAAGACCGGTACTTGAAGTCCTTCAGAAGCTCTTTAATTCCGTCCTCCATGGTGGCATTACACCGGAGGCGTGGAGCAGAAGTGCGGTGGTCTTGTTCTTCAAGAAAGGTGACAACGCTCTCTTGAAGAACTACAGACCGATTTCCCTTCTGAGCCGCGTCTACGTGCTGTTTTCGAGTCATTACGAATCGTCTCGCGCGCAGACTTGATGACTTCCAGCATCCCGAACAAGCCGGTTTCCGAAAGGGCTTTAGCACCATAGACCACATACATACCCTTCGGCAAATTGTACAGAAGTCCGAAGAGTACAATTTGCCACTATGTCTGGCGTATGTGGACTATGAGAAAGCCTTTGATTCCGTCGAAATTTGGGCGGTGCTGCAGTCCCTTCAGCGGTGCCAAGTTGACTGTCGGTATATCGAAGTGCTGAAGTGTTTGTACAGTAGAGCTACGATGGCTATCCGAGTACAGAACCAGAGTACGAAACCTATCCAATTGCAGAGAGGTGTAAGACAGGGTGATGTTATATCCCCGAAACTCTTCACCGCTGCATTGGAAGACGTTTTCAAGCTTCTGGACTGGAAAGGATACGGTATCAACATCAATGGCGAGTACATCACTCACCTTCGATTTGCCGACGATATAGTCCTTATGGCAGAATCGCTGGAGGACCTATGCACTATGCTCAATGACCTCAATAGTGTCTCCCAACGGATAGGTCTTAAGATGAACATGGACAAAACAAAGATTATGTTTAATGTCCATGTCACACCTATGCCGGTAGTTGTTGGGAGCACTAAGCTCGAAGTTGTTGACGAGTATGTTTACCTGGGACAAATAGTTCGACTAGGTAAGTCCAACTTCGACCGAGAGGTCAATCGACGGATTCAACTCGGCTGGGCAGCTACGACACATCTTCTCGTCAGACATACCTCAAAACCTTAAAACGAGATTGTACAACCAGTGCGTGTTGCCAGTGATGACTTACGGAACTGAGACGTGGTCCTTCACTGCTGGCCGTATGAGGAAGCTCAAGGTCGCTCAGCGAGCTATGGAGAGGGCTATGCTCGGAGTTTCTCTGCGTGATAAACTTAGGAATGAGTATATCCGCAGTAGAACCAGAGTAACCGACATAGCCCAACGGATTAGTAAGCTGAAGTGGCAGTGGGCCGGCCATATAGCTCGAAGAACCGACAACCGATGGGGAAGAAAGGTTCTCGAGTGGCAGCCTCGTACCGGTAGGCGAAGTGTAGGGCGTCCCCCCACGAGATGGAGTGACGACCTGGTAAGACATGCAGGAAGTCGATGGATGCAGGTGGCTCAGGACCGTGCTTTGTGGCATTCTTTGGGGGAGGCCTATGTTCAGCAGTGGACTTGTGAAGGGCTGTAATGATGATGATGATGATGATAAATGTTTGCATAGAAAATGTCATGACAAGAAGAGGCTATTGTAATCAGACAAAGTTACTTTCACATAAATCTAAGAAGCTTTCACAATTATACACAAATTTCCAATAATTTTTGAACATAATTATCATTCATACCTAAGATAATTAAGTATACTGTAGCAATTTTTGATAGAAGGTTGGGAGGATAAAAGTATTTGTAAAGTAGCCAATTATCTATTCGAATCTACATTCATGTTCTACTGCTGGGCACAGACTCTGTCTCATTTCTCAGAAGGGTATGAAATAATGAGTTGGGCAAGGTGCTTATTGGTAGACTCCATCTTTAAAATATTTTTATTCCTTGAACACGATAAAAAAATTGGTAAATCCAATTCGGCATGCCTTAAGCGCCTTAAAAAAATTACGTATAACATGATTATACGGATTTTTTTAAAGTAGTTTAAATACATTTCGACAGCACTATCGGCTTCAACACCCTCGAAACCCATGAAAATGACACCCATGATGAAAAAATTGATACCTATTGCAGCCGCCACCTTGGATTTACATTTCGACAGCACCATCGGCTTCAACACCCTCGAAAACCATGAAAATGACACCCATGATGAAAAAATTGATATCTACTTCAGCCGCCATCTTGGATTTACATTTCGACAATCCTATCGGCTTCAACTCTCTCGAAAACCATGAAAATGACACTCATGATAAAAAAATTGATACCTATTGCAGCCGCCATCTTGGATTTACATTTCGACAGCACTATCGGCTTCAACACCTTCGAAAACCATGAAAATGACACCCAAGATGAAAAAATTGATGTCTACTGCAGCCGCCATCTTGGATTTACATTTCGACAGCCCTATCGGCTTCAACACCCTCGAAAACCATGAAAATGACACTCATGATGAAAAAATTGGTACCTACTTCAGCCGCCATCTTGGATGTACATTTCGACAGCACTATTGGTTTCAACACCCTCGAAAACCATGAAAATGTCACCCATGACAAAAAAATTTATACTACTTACTTTTAGTATGTACTACTATTATTTATTCTGTACTTTTAAAATATTGTAATAAAAAAATCTCTTATTATTATTATAATCAAGTATTGCATGCCGAACACAAAGCACATAGGTATGTTCTACTAGCGCCTAAAAATCAATATTCCAATGTTTTGTCGCATGAAATCTTATCTAGCAATCATATTGGATTTATCAAGTCCGCAAGGCTTGTAGACACTAACTTTTGAAAATATCAATTGTTTAACTCAATCTATTTTTTAATATCTTCATCTATCTAACACAAGGCTACCAAATCAACGAAAATTTCACCATTTTGGAGCCGATAAAAATTAATTATGGCTAAACAAAACAAACTTACACTGCCATTTACATTGTTTACAAGCCTCGCGGACTTAATAAATCCACACCATAAGCCACTAAAACCCCTTTTTTATTTAAAAATAGCAATTAATCGATTTAAAAAAATATTAAAGTTCAACAATCATTTATCTTTCTAACAATGTGCTTTTTATATCATTTATATGTATAATATGATTGCTAGATACAATTTCATTCCATAAAACGTTGGAATCTTTATTTTTAGGCCATAGTAGAACATATCTTGTGCTTTCGCTTAAGACATGCAATTAGCACTTAAAATTGGAATTAACATTAATTCATTTATTTCAGTTGCGTAGACAGAGATCAGATTTGCTCAAAAATATAAACATATTACTAATCCTAATAAAAATATTATCTGAACTAAAGTTTTAGAATGGCAATTGTTTTGCAATTTAAATTTTACATGATTATTACCTTAATTTTCTTACTTCATTGGGCATCACATGTTCATCATTTAGTTTATGTAACAAGCTCAATTGAGTATGCTTGCAGTCTGTTTAGTACACGTCATCTTGCCATTTTGATACGTTTCCATCAGTTATTATGTGTTTTGACAGCAAAATTATTCCTCACATCTTTATGATGGCTGATCAAATATCACACTAAGTTTATTTGAACTGTATCATCTGAAATAAAACCATAAAAGATTGTTTGTCATTGTCATTCAGACAACCTTGATTTTGTAATTATTAAGACTAGTGGTGTGCTATTGTGGTTAAAATAATGTTGACAATTAATTATTTAAAATAATAGAATTCTATAAAAATACTACAGCCATTAACTTAAAATTTTAATAAATTATTATTAAAAGAATTTATTATTATGTTTCATTAATTCATTGCAGACTATCATAAAGCTACTGGTAAACATAGGCCTTTATAGGTTATCGTATAAAGTGTACATTTTCCATAGTTGTAACACTTGGCAGACAAGTTGGTAACCAGTTTATTATTATTACTAAGTTGTTATCAAAGAGATCACTTGAAATGCCAGGAATTAAGTAGTTTTATTCAATGTACAATACTCCCGTACATCTTTATTACAATTTTTTAAATTTTATATGAATACTGAATATACTGAGCAGTTATGTTTAAGGAATAATTAAATGTACATACCTTTGTCATCTTTGATGATAAACCTAACTCAACTTACTCCAACGAATAGTGTTGAGTTTATCCAACCTTTTTTAGCCTTATTAATGTCAGATTTAGCAGTATGAAACCCTTTATTCAAAAATTTTGTTACTAAGCAAGTTTCTTGAAAAGGTTACTAGAATGCAGCATACTTTTAAGTTTGTCACAGTTTATTAAGTCCAACCACTTGTTTCTTTGGCCTTCGTCAGACTCTTTTCTGTTACTTGCACAATTGGGAATGAAACACTTAAAAATACATTTTATAACTAAAAATTATATACAAAATACACTAAAGCTATAAAGAAAACGTCCCGTCGAAATATATAACCTATTAAACAATAAATACCCTTTCGTAAAATAGCAGTAAAATGCCAATAAAACTTTATTTATAATTTATAGTTAGTTCATACTTCATAGAAAAACAAAATAAAAATTTCCAAGAAAACTTCTAACTTGACAGCTACGCGACAATAACATGACATGACAAAATGGCGGCAGCGGGAAGGGGCAAGAGGTGGGAGGGACGAGGGAAACGTCATGTTCTGGATTGCTCACTGCATTTCATACGGTCAAAGATTTTTGTTCAAAGATTACCAGCCGTGACCCTAACATTAATTGTAAAAAATCGTGTAAAGCATGTCGCTATTTAAGTTTATGGCGGTGTCTAACATTGGATAGAAAACGTTTGTTCTGAATAACGTTTCTTGATCCGGAATATATTTATATTTTTTTTTCTTCATATAGGTATTTAGAGTGTAAAGTTTCCGAATTTGGGATCTTTCAAACCTTTAAAAATTCATAACTCCGAAAATGAAGAAGAAAAATAGAAGGAAAGAATTCAAAAAAACTGAAACGTCTACAGCTATGAATGCCGCCGAATTGTCTTCAGCTATGTTAGTATTGTTTGGCTAGCTTAGTTCCTAGGAGTATTAATTGTAAGTAATAAATTATAATTAAATTATAATTGCTAACAGTGGTAGAGCCACGCGGCAGCTTTTGCTATCGCACGGATGGGCCGGCTCGAACCGGGGTGGTACTACGACCTCACAGAATACCAGCGTGAAGTAGAGGTTTACCTCTGCGTTTCGCTTGGTGAGTGCAGGTGGCCGGAAGCCCTTTTTACTGGAAATGAGGCATTCCATCTTAGTCCTCACGGGTGACAACGCATCTGCATTTTGATTTGTAATAGAAGATAGATATAGATGTCTATGGGCCGCAGCAACCACTTACCATTAGGTGGACTGTGTGCTCGTTTGTCACCCTTATCCTATAAAAAAAAATTATCAATATATAATAATGTTAATTCAAGTGTATTTGTTCCTTTTTATGAAATCTTTACTTTTCATTGGGGCCCCCTAACAAATTTTGATACAGGGCCCATCTAAGGCACGCTACGCCACTCCTTGGCAATAACTCTTTTGAAGGACCTGGAGGCGAAGTTATACTTCTTTTTAAGTATGCTGGTGTTTACATCCCGAGTCGCCGAAGCCGCAGCCCAGGCTTGATAACACTCCTGCTTACTGCGTAATGCAGTCTTACAGGAGCGACCAAACCAAGGCTGAGATCTGCCTCCGATGGGTACCACAGATGATGGAATAAAAAGTTCCATTCCCTGTAGCACCACATCAGTGACAGAGTCAGCAACAGCACTGGGATCATCCGGCGAGAAGCAAACCTGCCCCCATGGGTAGGATGCAAAGAAAGACCGCATTCCGTCCCAATCCGCCGACCTGTAATGCCAAACACGGCGGCAACCTGCAGAACTCAACCGCGAAGGGAGCGTGAGTGGCACCATACTCCGGATCAGACAATGGTCCGACGAGCCGAGAGGGGCATCGACGGAAACCTGATATCCGTCCGGATGAGAGGTCAGCAGAAGGTCCAACAGGGAAGGTGTATGATCCTCCACATCTGAAATCCGCGTAGGCGAAGTAACCAGTTGTGTCAGACCATATGCCAAGGCAAAGTTATAAACAGATCTCCCCGCATGATCGGTTAAACGTGAACCGAGCCATTCGGCATGGTGGGCGTTAAAATCGCCAAGGATCACGATCTCTCCGGATGGGACCTGTCGTAGCAAGGAATCTGTAGCGATTTGGACGTGGTCGATGAGTCGGTCTGTTTCGGCATTACCGCTATGGGACCTATAGAGGCACCCGTAGACGCGCGAATGGTCGTCGCTGTCTACGCGTAGCCAAAGGATGGACAGGTCCGAACCTTCAAGACTGCCGAGGCGTCGAGAACAGATGTCCTCTCTGACATACACGCAAACTCCAGCCCGAGGCACAAAGGAGTGCTCCAATTTGTACCCCGGGTAGGAGAGATACGAAATATCAGCCGGAGAGGAAACCTGCGTCTCGGTCAGGAAGAGCAAGGCCGGCTTCGCCGCCTCGAGATGGTAGTGGACGGCGTTTAGGTTAGAGTGAAGTCCCCTGCTGTTGCAGAAATTCACGGATAGCGTGGCAGGGGTTGCCTTGGTATTGTTGCTCAGTTTGCCCCGAGCAGTTATGTTTTTGAGCGGAATTTTGAGGAATAATGTGGATGTCTATGGCCCACAGCATCCACTTACTATCAGGTGGACTGTGAGATCGTTTGTTACACTTATTCTATTAAATAAAACATATTTAGATCTAAAAATTAAATGAAACTAATTTTTACGGATTTTATCGCGTTTAATTTGATTTTTAATTCCCGACGTTACGGGTGCTTTACAGCAGCCATGATCACGCGGGGGACTGAGATGTTTGACGATGATGTTTCGCGTCAACTGTAATTCCGAGAAAAACAGTGGATTCAACAAGGCCCAGCTCCTCCCCACTTAAAAGCACTCTGGTATTCACCTTTTTAACGTTAGGTGTAGTGAATTTAATACATTTCGTTTTATTAGCGTTCAAAAGCAAATTATTCACGTTAAACCAGTGCACTACTTATGATATAGCATTATTCACTTCGTCATATTTCAATAATTGCCTTTTTAGTCGGAAAATCAACGAAGTATCATCAGCAAATAATACTATATCATGGTTACTCCCTATCAAGTAAGGCAAGTCATTAATATATACTAAGAACAGAAAGGGACCAAGAACTGAGCCCTGAAGAACACCCATAGATACTACCGATGCGGAAGAACTGCATCCATTAATAACAACAGTTTATGTTCTATTATTTAGATATGACATAATAAGTTTAAGTGCTATGTTTTTTTACGCCATAATGATGTAGTTTCCTGATTAATGTCTCATGGCGAACACAGTCGAAAGCCTTGGATTTTTTACTGAGGGTTGGCAGTACAGAAATAGTTCTAAAACTTAGTGGGGTCCAATGTACTGCCAGATTTAAATAAAGTAAATGAAGTATAGATAAAATGAATGCTTAAAAAAATATTAATACTATAATAATCGCAATATGTAATCATGACAAATTTATTTCTATTCCACTTGGAATAGATATAAATCAAAAAATCTCTCTAAAATCAAAGTCAAAGTTACTCAAAGTCTGGCTTATAGATCATCTTCAACATCATCAGTCCCCAAAAGTCTCTTGCTGGGACTTGGACCTCTTTTGTTGCAAGAAAACATTTGACAAACGGTTTAAGAATTATAGAACAAGACAATTTTGTAATTTTGACGCGGCTTGTAGTCTTGGTAGTTTACCGGGCGTAATTAAGATCAGTCTTTCTGGCATATCCCATAGTCGCCTCCTAGTCAACTACGGGACAATGATGGGTTTTTTTACGCCGCCACTACACTTTATATGGCCTTTAGATACTCAATAACACAAATCCCACTATTCCTTTATATCATTCCTTTGGTAATTCAGCGTAATAAGAGAAAAAATACCTTTTAAGCACCTAAATATCTAGGTTAAGGAAAGGTACAATATTAAACGAGTTTTAACGTGATTTAAAAATAATTTAATTAATAATCTTAAAAATAAGTATACATCTTTTACTGAATAAACATTTCATATTTTAATAAAAATCAGTTTTCGTTTATTATATTAACCAACATAGTAAAAACAGGACGTGCTGCAGAAACCACCGACTTGCGTTTTTGATATATAAAAACCTTGCACAAAATAGACCGTGCAATCGATAGCTGAAAAAATATTGCCTTGAGAGGTTTCACTTTTCGCCGCAGGATAAGCAGGGTAAATATTATCGATACGGAGTACCATCCTATACGTGGGCTTCTTGTTTATATGATGTCTGTGGTGGGTTTAAACTGAAAAAGTATACACCAAAAATAACAAATCAATAAATGACAGGTAAAACAATAGTTTAATTTTGGTTTTTCAATAGTTTAATTCAACAGTTGCAGGTTATGAGGATCATGAGCAAAGCTGGGCATTAACTCGTCAATCCGATAATCGTTGATTAACGAAGTTAACATTTCGACGATCGGATTAACTTTTAAGTTAATTTAAAAAAATGTTAACGGACTCGTTAACTTCCGTTTGATTTCTTCAAGTCAGTTAATCGTTTATCCAGTACCTACTATTTACCAAGCTCCGGGCCGCGCCACGCCGCCGCTGCCGTGAAAAACATGTTCTGACAACTAAGTTCCGGCCGGTCGACAAGTGCGGCGCGGCGCTTGCCGCGAGAGAAACGAAACTAGGTACCTAGGTAAGTATTGCTGGTGCGTGTGAGAAAAAAAACTGCGAAGAAATTTGATTCACATATATGTATGATTCGTTTGACTGATTATTTCCATTACAAAGCGCCGGTGCTTAGTTTGTTTTTAGTTTTATTGTTGAGTATACAAATACTACGTATTTTTTGAATTTTGGTATACTGTCCGTGATAGTTTACGTCTGTGCCGTATATATATATTAAACAGTGTAGGTACTGTGCAACTTAAAACCATATCATGGAATCGGATCGGGGGGCACGGCAGTGCCCCCGCCAAGTCGAGCGCGAAGCAAACACTGCCGTACCATCCTTTACGGGAACCATTTCGCCGCATTTTCAGGCCCTTATTTGAGAACCTCTGGATAAGACCAGAACGCGGAAATTTTCGTCATCCAGTAAGCTATAATCACATACTTAAAATCCAAAATTTCAAGTCTGTAGGTCTTTTAGTTCCGAAGTTAAGCGAAAGCAAAGTTTCGCATTTATGACACTCACTCACTCACTCATGATCATCAGAATAGAACTAGTACTTCCCATAAACTCAGAGAGCTGAAATTTGGTACAGAGTTAGGGTTTAATGGCCACATAAAGGGAAAACTATAAAAACTAAGATAATCAAAGATCTGGAGTACCTGGTGACGCTGATTAGAAAACACAAGAGCCCAACCAAACTATTAGAAGAGATCGACATACCGCCTTTACAAAACATATTCAACTTGGTGGGCCGCTTCATTTGATGTCAAAAATCGAACGTCTGAAGTGTCTGATGAAGAACCCTCAGCTGGTCTCAACTGTATTTGAGATATGGTAATGCCGCCCCCTTCTACTTTTGGTACATAAAAAAAATCTACTGTCATTGGAAAAATCCTGCGTAGTGGGACACATCTTCTAATTTAATCTAGCCTATAGCATCCCACTGCTGGGCGAATGCCAGTCAAATAAGAAAATCTAATAAAATAAATCAATATGCCCACGTTTCTACAAAAAGATGTGAAATCCCATCAAAAACATTCTGTAAAAAACTAGCCAAGTCTCGATGGAGCTGCTTGTTTATCTCTAAAAAGTAATGAAATCTAGACAAAGTCGTGCCAAGTCTAAGGTTCGTTACTGCGATTTCTTTATTATTATAGTTAATGTTGTGTGACTTGGCCGTTGAAGGGTACACAAGGGTACAAAACCAGATGCTACATGACACCATTGCACCAATCTGTCGCCAGAACCGCTACCCCTTGACTATGGAAAATTGCCACTTGAAAAACGTTGATTGAATAACCAGTCAATTGTAGGCTTGATAAAGCTGCGTATTTCAATAATACTTTTGTATAGGCGAGCCTGAAACAAACAGTATAAAAAATTATTTCCAGTACAAGCGGACTTCTAATCATTGATAGAAGTCCGTCTGTACGTCTATTTTATGTTCGATCGGTGGTCGATTTGACGCTCCAAACAGAAGAGAGCAGAAGTCTGCATTGTCAATGCTGAATGCATGTGTTGCACAATCAACAACCGCCTAAAATGAGACACTACCGTCCAATTACCAATACCAGTATGGGCTATTATCTCGCTTAACAAACATAGGTAGTTTACGGTAGTACGGTAACATTACCGTACAATGGTGTCATGTAGCACCTGGTTTTGTACCCTTGTGTACCCTTCAACGGCCAAGTCACACAACATTAACTATAATAATAAAGAAATCGCAGTAAGGAACCTTAGACTTGGCACGACTTTGTCTAGATTTCATTACTTTTTAGAGATAAACAAGCAGCTCCATCGAGACTTGGCTAGTTTTTTTACAGAATGTTTTTGATGGGATTCCGGTTCCACTACGGACGAAAACATGTGGCCACATTTGGGTGCATATCTCGGGTAATTGCTACTGACAATTGCAGAAACTATCTTTAAATTAAAAAATATAAAATCAAGGGTCTAGTAAATTGCACAGCTTTAGCCAATGGCACATAGAAAAGATTTGGACCACTTTTGGACGACAAACAGTGCCAACTTGCTGCGGCTTTTCACCCGAAGTTCCGGTTGATATGACTCAACAGTCAAGAGGATGCAGTAAAAATATTCATGGGAAAAAAAAGGTCGAAGAGGCGCTACAACAAGAAGCTTTCGAAAGTTCGAAAGACAGAGATAGTTTAAGTGGCGGAGACAGCAAAGCGAGTAACTACTACTTTTTTGTTCCTAACCTGTTAACTTCCAGAACCCAAGCCAACAGTTCGTTAACACGTGAATAAAATGCAATTTTAATCACGTGTTAACGGATTAATGATTAACGTTAAATTGCATTAAATCTTCCTAAATTTTTTTACGTTTAACAAAGTTAACATTTTTGATAACGGATTAGCGATTAACGATCATGAGTAATTAATTACTCCAGCACTACATAAAGTATTGTAAATGAAAACTTGTTTGCTAACATGGTAACATAAATCAAAAAAATCACTCTTATCTCACTCACACTTCTTTTTTTTTATAGGATAAGGGTGACAAACGAGTACACATTCCACCTGATAGTAAGTGGTTGCTGCGACCCATAGACATCTACATCTATCCTCTATTACAAATCAAAATGAAGATGCGTTGTCACCCGTGAGGACTAAGATGGAATGCCTCATTTCCAGTAAAAAGGGCTTGTCGGCCACCTGCACTCACCAAGCGAAACGCAGAGGTAAACCTCTACTTCACGCTAGTTTTCTATGAGGTCGTGGTACCACCCCGGTTCGAGCCGGCCCATCCGTGCGAGAGCAAAAGCTGCCGCGTGGCTCTACCACTGTTAAATCTACTAATAAACTTCTTATTTATAAGTCTTTGAAGCTTAAGGACGAATAGAGCTATTTCTTATTTGAATTGAATAAAACTAATTTACTATCTACAATAAATATAAAAATATAGATATTATAAATATAGATATTATAAATGGGGGTCATTGTAGAAGCGTGTTCGTCGCGACCCCTGCCAGCCCTTTTCAGGGCTGCAATTCTACACAGCTGCGCACCCATGCCAACGAGGGTTAGGGCGTCCCCCCAAGGCAACGCATACCAGCTCGTCCCCGTTGGTGTGGAATGCAGCGCGCAAAGCGGCGATGGGGACCGCCACCCGTCACGCACAGCCCGAAACGGCGGAAGGTGGAGGACAGAGTGCAGAATTGGCACGTGGAACGTTAGAGGAGGCATGAGAGATAAGACGAATGAGTTGATCGCAATAATGAAAGAAAGAGAATTAGATGTCGTGTGTATGTCGGAGACCAAACGGAAGGGGAGTGGGGGTGCTGCTGTCGTCTCGGTTGGTCGATGTTATGACTGAATAAAAGGTTGTGAACAAGACTACTCTGGGTTCGCTTTAAATTGGGACTGACGAAGTTATTCCTTTTGGCTGTTTATGCACCGGTAGCTTCGTCGTCCAGGGCTGAGCTGGAGGAGTTTTGGGAGAATGTAAGAGAAGTTCTAGATTTAGTAAGAGGAAACGAAAGAATTGTTGTATGTGGTAATTTGAATGGATGGGTTGGTACCGCTCGACCAGGCTACCAGTCGGTGCTTGGAAAGTTTGGCGATAAAAGGGTTAATGAAGCTGGCAAGCTAATACTGGCTGTATGCAAGGAAAAGGGTCTTCTTGTGACAAACACTATGTTTAATCACAAGAAAATCCATATGTATACTAGAGAAAGAAAGAATGAGAGAAGTATGATCGATTTGTTCCTGGCGGATGACTGACTGCGAAAACAGGTGATGGATACGCGAGTGTTCAGGGGTGTTGACCTGGCAACGGATAACTATCTAGTGATTACTAGATTTAGGGGTCTGTTCATGGGTTGGCGCTACCGGACGGCAGTAACAGAAGCATCTGTCTGTCGCATCCGAAGCTGGAAGCTTCAGGAAGCGGATACTAGGGACAAATATCATGAGAGAGTAGCCGAAAGGCTTGACACCATCGATGGCAGATAATAATGTGTGGAAAGAACATGGCAGAACCTTAGGGATGGAATGGTAAGTGCAGCGGAAGAAGTGTGTGGAACGATAAAAAGAGGTAGTAGTAAATGAAGAGATGCATGGTGGAATGATGAAGTGAAAGAAGCTGTAAAGAAGAAGAAGAAAGCATGGTTAGACTACTTGGCCTCTAGTAATGATAAGGATATAAGAGAGAAGATGAAAGAAAGATATAAGCTGCAGAAGGTTCACACGAAAGCATTGATTGAGGAAGTGCGTGAAAGGTGTAGAATGGAAGCGGACGAAAGGTTGTCGCACAACTTTAAGTGTAGTGCAGTCACTTTACTGTGACTGTAAAGCCTGTGTGCGGGTGGGGCATGACCTGTCACCCATGTTTAGCGTCCAAAAGGGCATAAAACTGGGTTGTGTCATGTCTTCCTGGCTGTTCACACTGTATTTCGACAGTTGTTTACAGAAGCTATATAAGTAAATTGTCTGCTGTATGCTGATGATGCAGTGCTTAAAGCACCATCAGAGGCAGAACTGCAGGCATTAGTCACGTGTATGAAAGAGGAATGTGAAATTAAAGGTCTCCGTTTGAATGCTAACAAAACTAATGTAGTGTGGTATAGCCCCCACGACTATATATATATTAGAGTTAAGTTAAGCATAGGACAGTATAATTAAAGAATTAGTCTCAGCAACACGTCTTCTCTTTCATTAACACCTGCCGACATCACATGGCGACCCTGCCAGGCGGTGCGCTGCTACATTGCACGCGCACCGCCGGGCCTACATAAAGAGAAAAAAAAATACAAAAAAAAATGGAAATCATCATGGATTGACCATTTAAAAAGTAAATTATATTATAACAGAATGGACGCAATACCGGATGTGACGAAAAATAAATGAATATGAATACAAGAAGAGGCCACAAAATAATTTTACAGAAGCTGACTGAAATATAAAAAGTATAATGAACATGAAGTAATATAATTTAAATGTATAATAGTACCTACTATGAAAACAACTAAGAAATAATGAGAAACCAAAGAATAAAATTCAAGCAACGGCAGGTTATTTAAAAAGGAAAGAAACAGTTATTCTTTTGCAAGCTTCGTCCAGAAGAATGTGAAAATTGAACCGAAAAGAACAAAGAAGAACTTAAGAGGTAACTTCGCACCTGTGTGATTTTAATTCCATTTAAAACTTTATTTATCAATTTGAGATTGTTTTTATATTTTTTGCTATAATATTTGTTGAAGTTAAGTATTAAATATTCTATATTTAATACACGTATGTTTAAATTGAAATTATTTATCAGATCATTCACGATACAATTGATTTTTCAATATTTTATCACATAAATAATGCAATCATAATACAATATCATAAATTGAGCACATTACATTTTAGGCACTTATGGCATTTGCATTAAGGCACAAGACAATTTATATTAAATTTTATTTAGTTATTGTTTATTCTTTTATATTATTTTTATTACTGTGCAGGACACAATACAAAAACGAATGAAATAATATAGTACATTTTTACGTACTTAAATTTACCATAAATTAATTTTTCGTATAATTAAAATAATACTGATATATTGTTAAATATGATATATTTCGTAGTTTTTTTTTCTGTAGTAAATTTTATTTAAAAACAATTCAGTATTGTTAATAAGTATTAGTTTTTTCTTTTCTTTTATAAAGGCAGTGAACCTTAAAGTTATACTTATACACATAAACCTACTTAAAAATTAAAATTGGTCTTTTGAATGCTTAAATAAATTAATGTTTTGTTGTGTACAGTTCATATGTGTTACAGTGATTATTAAATTATTTTCTGTAAACGATATAGTAAATACCATACTTCTAGAAATCTTTTTCGATCTAAGCAAAAGTAATGTGTCTAAAATTCTGTGTAAATAAGGAATTCAAAACTATAATTTTACTTGTATCCACATATTATGTATGTAATATTAACATTGTATAAGTTACTTTTAAATTAGGTAGGTAATCATAATACATTGTAATCGAAAACGTTGCCATATAGGTACGTACTTTGTTAATTAAAACAAAGGTGTCTCAAATCGCTTGCACTGCTAAGAGTGGAATTACAATTTGTATTTTGATCTGTCTGTCGTTATGTGATTATGTTATTGTTATTGAAAACTATTACGTTGCTTTGCTTCTTTGTTCTGTAGCGCGTGCGCTAGGCGCTGCAGGTGCGCGTGTGTCACTGCGCAGCTGCCAGTAGCGAGGCGTCCTACCTGCGCTGTGCTGCGGTCACACGGTGACGCCGACGTGCCCCAGCGCGTGCGCCAGGCGCTGCAGGTGCGCGTGTGTCACTGCGCAGCTGCCAGTAGCGAGGCGTCCTGGCCTACCTGCGCTGTGCTGCGGTCACACGGTGACGCCGACGTGCCCCAGCGCGTGCGTCACTGCGCAGCTGCCAGTAGCGAGGCGTCCTGTCCTACCTGCGCTGTGCTGCGGTCACACGGTGACGCCGACGTGCCCCAGCGCGTGCGCCAGGCACTGCAGGTGCGCGTGTGTCACTGCGCAGCTGCCAGTAGCGAGGCGTCCTGGCCTACCTGCGCTGTGCTGCGGTCACACGGTGACGCCGACGTGCCCCAGCGCGTGCGCCAGGCACTGCAGGTGCGCGTGTGTCACTGCGCAGCTGCCAGTAGCGAGGCGTCCTGTCCTACCTGCGCTGTGCTGCGGTCACACGGTGACGCCCACGTGCCCCAGCGCGTGCACCAGGCGCTGCAGGTGCGCGTGTGTCACTGCGCATCTGCCAGCAGCGAGGCGTCCTGTCCTACCTGCGCTGTGCTGCGGTCACACGGTGACGCCCACGTGCCCCAGCGCGTGCGCCAGGCGCTGCAGGTGCGCGTGTGTCACTGCGCAGCTGCCAGTAGCGAGGCGTCCTACTTGCGCTGTGCTGCGGTCACACGGTGACGCCGACGTGCCCCAGCGCGTGCGCCAGGCGCTGCAGGTGCGCGTGTGTCACTGCGCAGCTGCCAGTAGCGAGGCGTCTAGTCCTACCTGCGCTGTGCTGCGGTCACACGGTGACGCCCACGTGCCCCAGCGCGTGCGCCAGGCACTGCAGGTGCGCGTGTGTCACTGCGCAGCTGCCAGCAGCGAGGCGTCCTGTCCTACCTGCGCTGTGCTGCGGTCACACGGTGACGCCCACGTGCCCCAGCGCGTGCGCCAGGCGCTGCAGGTGCGCGTGTGTCACTGCGCAGCTGCCAGTAGCGAGGCGTCCTGTCCTACCTGCGCTGTGCTGCGGTCACACGGTGACGCCCACGTGCCCCAGCGCGTGCGCCAGGCGCTGCAGGTGCGCGTGTGTCACTGCGCAGCTGCTAGCAGCGAGGCGTCATGTTCTACCTGCGCTGTGCTGCGGTCACACGGTGACGCCGACGTGCCCCAAGCGCGTGCGCCAGGCGCTGCAGGTGCGCGTGTGTCACTGCGCAGCTGCCAGTAGCGGGGCGTCCTACCTGTGCTGTGCTACGGTCACACGGTGACGCCGACGTGCCCCAGCGCGTGCGCCAGGCGCAGCAGGTGCGCGTGTGTCACTGCGCAGCTGCCAGTAGCGAGGCGTCCTACCTGCGCTGTGCTGCGGTCACACGGTGACGCCGACGTGCCCCAGCGCGTGCGCCAGGCGCAGCAGGTGCGCGTGTGTCACTGCGCAGCTGCCAGTAGCGAGGCGTCCTACCTGTGCTGTGCTACGGTCACACGGTGACGCCGACGTGCCCCAGCGCGTGCGCCAGGCGCTGCAGGTGCGCGTGTGTCACTGCGCAGCTGCCAGTAGCGAGGCGTCTTACCTGTGCTGTGCTACGGTCACACGGTGACGCCGACGTGCCCCAGCGCGTGCGCCAGGCGCTGCAGGTGCGCGTGTGTCACTGCGCAGCTGCCAGTAGCGAGGCGTCCTACCTGCGCTGTGCTGCGGTCACACGGTGACGCCGACGTGCCCCAGCGCGTGCGCCAGGCGCAGCAGGTGCGCGTGTGTCACTGCGCAGCTGCCAGTAGCGAGGCGTCCTACCTGTGCTGTGCTACGGTCACACGGTGACGCCGACGTGCCCCAGCGCGTGCGCCAGGCGCTGCAGGTGCGCGTGTGTCACTGCGCAGCTGCCAGTAGCGAGGCGTCCTGTCCTACCTGCGCTGTGCTGCGGTCACACGGTGACGCCCACGTGCCCCAGCACGTGCGCCAGGCGCTGCAGGTGCGCGTGTGTCACTGCGCAGCTGCCAGTAGCGAGGCGTCCTGTCCTACCTGCGCTGTGCTGCGGTCACACGGTGACGCCGACGTGCCCCAAGCGCGTGCGCCAGGCGCTGCAGGTGCGCGTGTGTCACTGCGCAGCTGCCAGTAGCGAGGCGTCCTACCTGCGCTGTGCTGCGGTCACACGGTGACGCCGACGTGCCCCAGTGCGTGCGCCAGGCGCAGCAGGTGCGCGTGTGTCACTGCGCAGCTGCCAGTAGCGAGGCGTCCTGTCCTACCTGCGCTGTGCTGCGGTCACACGGTGACGCCGACGTGCCCCAGCGCGTGCTCCAGGCGCTGCAGGTGCGCGTGTGTCACTGCGCAGCTGCCAGTAGCGAGGCGTCCTGTCCTACCTGCGCTGTGCTGCGGTCACACGGTGACGCCGACGTGCCCCAGCGCGTGCGCCAGGCGCAGCAGGTGCGCGTGTGTCACTGCGCAGCTGCCAGTAGCGAGGCGTCCTACCTGTGCTGTGCTGCGGTCACACGGTGACGCCGACGTGCCCCAGCGCGTGCGCCAGGCGCAGCAGGTGCGCGTGTGTCACTGCGCAGCTGCCAGTAGCGAGGCGTCCTACCTGTGCTGTGCTGCGGTCACACGGTGACGCCGACGTGCCCCAGCGCGTGTGCCAGGCGCAGCAGGTGCGCGTGTGTCACTGCGCAGCTGCCAGTAGCGAGGCGTCCTACCTGTGCTGTGCTGCGGTCACACGGTGACGCCGACGTGCCCCAGCGCGTGCGCCAGGCGCAGCAGGTGCGCGTGTGTCACTGCGCAGCTGCCAGTAGCGAGGCGTCCTACCTGTGCTGTGCTGCGGTCACACGGTGACGCCGACGTGCTCCAGCGCGTGCGCCAGGCGCAGCAGGTGCGCGTGTGTCACTGCGCAGCTGCCAGTAGCGAGGCGTCCTACCTGTGCTGTGCTGCGGTCACACGGTGACGCCGACGTGCCCCAGCGCGTGCGCCAGGCGCAGCAGGTGCGCGTGTGTCACTGCGCAGCTGCCAGTAGCGAGGCGTCCTACCTGTGCTGTGCTGCGGTCACACGGTGACGCCGACGTGCCCCAGCGCGTGCGCCAGGCGCAGCAGGTGCGCGTGTGTCACTGCGCAGCTGCCAGTAGCGAGGCGTCCTACCTGTGCTGTGCTGCGGTCACACGGTGACGCCGACGTGCCCCAGCGCGTGCGCCAGGCGCAGCAGGTGCGCGTGTGTCACTGCGCAGCTGCCAGTAGCGAGGCGTCCTACCTGTGCTGTGCTGCGGTCACACGGTGACGCCGACGTGCCCCAGCGCGTGCGCCAGGCGCAGCAGGTGCGCGTGTGTCACTGCGCAGCTGCCAGTAGCGAGGCGTCCTACCTGTGCTGTGCTGCGGTCACACGGTGACGCCGACGTGCCCCAGCGCGTGCGCCAGGCGCTGCAGGTGCGTGCGCATGTCGGCGGCAGACAGACCGCGCCGCGCGCCGATCACCTTGAACGCGTTCAGGTACTCAAGCTCCGAGAACTGCGGGCCCTTCTCGCGTACACACGTTATTATCTCCTGAAACAAACACTGTCGTTATAAAATAATGAAGGAAATAATTAAAAAAGCAAAAATGTTGAATAACGTTACACAAATCACGTTTGAGCGCACATGATATATATATAGCTTCTGCAAACAAATCGAGTGGACTTTAATTGTGGTAAACACGTATCCGCATGTGAAAATGTGCGTGAATGGTTAGCGATGGCACGCTCGCAATTGATCACTCCGTCTCGTAATGTCAGACACCCTAACTATAAACTAAAAAGTAAAAGCGTGCAGGCCAGCAGGTGCAGGTAGGCGTGCGCGGCGTGCAGCCCGTCGTGCGGCAGCTGCGGTGCGGCTCACCTCGGGCGTGCAGGCCAGCAGGTGCAGGTAGGCGTGCGCGGCGTGCAGCCCGTCGTGCGGCAGCTGCGGTGCGGCTCACCTCGGGCGTGCAGGCCAGCAGGTGCAGGTAGGCGTGCGCGGCGTGCAGCCCGTCGTGCGGCAGCTGCGGTGCGGCTCACCTCGGGCGTGCAGGCCAGCAGGTGCAGGTAGGCGTGCGCGGCGTGCAGCCCGTCGTGCGGCAGCTGCGGTGCGGCTCACCTCGGGCGTGCAGGCCAGCAGGTGCAGGTAGCGTGCGCGGCGTGCAGCCCGTCGTGCGGCAGCTGCGGTGCGGCTCACCTCGGGCGTGCAGGCCAGCAGGTGCAGGTAGGCGTGCGCGGCGTGCAGCCCGTCGTGCGGCAGCTGCGGTGCGGCTCACCTCGGGCGTGCAGGCCAGCAGGTGCAGGTAGGCGTGCGCGGCGTGCAGCCCGTCGTGCGGCAGCTGCGGTGCGGCTCACCTCGGGCGTGCAGGCCAGCAGGAGCAGGTAGGCGTGCGCGGCGTGCAGCCCGTCGTGCGGCAGCTGCGGTGCGGCTCACCTCGGGCGTGCAGGCCAGCAGGTGCAGGTAGGCGTGCGCGGCGTGCAGCCCGTCGTGCGGCAGCTGCGGTGCGGCTCACCTCGGGCGTGCAGGCCAGCAGGTGCAGGTAGGCGTGCGCGGCGTGCAGCCCGTCGTGCGGCAGCTGCAGCGCGGCCAGGCAGTGGCGCAGCGCGGCGAGCCGCGCGCCGGCCGCGCCCGCCTCGCCCGCGCCGCGCTCGCTCTGCCAGCGCCACACCACCGCCGCGGACATCATTTCGCCGAGCCCGTTCATTATGTACTGCAACAATATTTATTTTATTTTTACGGCGCTCTGGTGGAGGGCACGGATCCGATTTCACATCCTCGCGTCCATATCCGTCAGTATGTCTAGAGATGGAGAGCGAGCCGAGATTATCGCCACCTCAAAGTATACTGGGTAGCGCTTAGGTTATGACGTTAAATAGCACAGCAGTTAATACAAGTTGATATATGTCTGTTAGAATAATATAAACAAATATTAGACGAAATAAATCATGCTTGATAATATTAGTTTACTGACCTGAAGTGTCCTGTAAAAGCGGCAATGGCGCGGCCAGCGGTTCAGTGCTAACGCGACATCGACATAGGTAATTATAATACTTACACTTGCCCATACATAGGTAATTAGGCACGCGTAGGGCGATGCTAATCCGATGTTAGCAAATCACAAAAGACAATGCCCATCTGTGCCCCAGAAATGCCCAGATAAAGTATATTACAAGATTGCTCTAATAAATAAAAACTAGAATTATGTTGTTAATTTTAAATCATATGAAGCACTGGATAAAAAAAAATAAGACGTTCTTGTTGACATTGCAGTACGTATCATCGTTTCAATCATTAATTCATGCTTCATTTATTACGGTCTGCAATCACGTCCTTTGGCTCTAAAATCTACCTTGGCTTCGTTTTATGGATATTGATAGTGTCGTTTTATTCGGTGACTTCGGCTTTTTTTAAAAAGGACTTGACCGTGTCTTGTGATTTGGACTTTTCGTTTGTGATACAAAATGTTGCGTTGCCTGATCTGCGGGTTACGCGTTCAACGAATACAGAGGCATGTGGTTACAACTCTGCCTCAAGAGTTGCTAATAATCTTCTGTATTTGGCTGAGAAATGAATATGTAAGTATCTTTATATATATATATTATCTAAGTATCTTGTAAGTAGAGCTCAGATGCACAGACCGCGGCCCGCGGGCCGCATGCGGCCTGCCGGTCTAATACTGGTGGCCCGCCGACAGCAAAAATAATACTCTGGTACATTCGAAAAATATTGAATTATATTCCAGAATAAAACCAAAAAAAATATGTTCCAAAAGTAATTTGAATCTCGCGCGCGCGCTGTTAAGTGCGCTTATCGGTGCGCCGTGCATACGTCGGTAACAGCGGTCGGTAATGTTCGTGCTGATCTCGGTTAAATTCGTTTTCTTGAGGAACCCCGGATTCCCGATTGCTCGCGTAGGTAGATACACGAATCTTCCAGAGTCGGTTTCGTGATTTTTCCAGACAGTTTTCGACTCTATACGCGCGGTATAAAAGCCACGCTAACCGCAGCGACCGACAGTTCGGTTTTAATTTGAGTGAAGTGTCAATAGTTCTAGTGTAGATTTTAACTCGACTAGCCGGTGTCATATATTTTAATCCACGTTCAAAGTTGATATATGGCTGTTAGAATAATATAAACAAATATTATACGAAATAAATCATGCTTGATAATATTAGTTTACTGACCTGAAGTGACCTGTAAAAGCGGCAATGGCGCGGCCAGCAGTTCAGTGCTAACGCGACATCGACATAGGTAATTATAATACTTACACTTGCCCATACATAGGTAATTAGGCACGCGTAGGGCGATGCTAATCCGATGTTAGCAAATCACAAAAGACAATGCCCATCTGTGCCCCAGAAATGCCCAGATAAAGTATATTACAAGATTGCTCTAATAAATAAAAACTAGAATTATGTTGTTAATTTTAAATCATATGAAGCACTGGATAAAAAAAAAATAAGACGTTCTTGTTGACATTGCAGTACGTATCATCGTTTCAATCATTAATTCATGCTTCATTTATTACGGTCTGGAATCACGTCCTTTGGCCCATGTAAAACTCAACATGATTGATATTAGTCATAAAAGTGATTACTAAATAATTGAAAAATAATCGTTATTGTATGTGTAGAAAGGGTAATTGAGTATAGTACGGAGACTAATTTTGTAGTTAGGAATAATAATTAATTCGTTTACACGAATTAATTATCCAACGAGTCGAGGATAAACTAGTAACGGAATACGACAAGCGTACCGTTCCACGTCAGAGCCAAGACTGTCCTAACGGCGGCCGCGCCGTCAGTTTTATACAAGCAAAACGAGCGCCACTGCAGGTGCAATGGTGCAGGTGTGCGGAACACGTGTTATTTACAAGAATTCTGTCTAACTGCACCGAAGGCTACCGCGCCGCACGTGCAATGGTGCTGGTCCCGTCACGGCCATTGTAGGGGGTATTTTGTGATTTGTGACCCTCTACATATAATTGATATGTAGTATATGTACGAGCTGCTGTGCTGTACAATCTTAGAAGTTGATAAAAATGATAAAGACTTGAACTGATTATGTAATTTATTCTGATATTATTGATAGTGAGTACAATGCGCGACGGCGAATGATTGCGTACTGAATGGATGAGAATGAAAAATGATACAATATGGTAAAAATGCTTAAGTGCAAAAATGTGCGGTTTGTAAAGACCGTACATGCTGCGGGGAGAGAGAGAGAGAACAGATGATGATTGATAGGCGATTACAAATTGATACTAATTGATAACGATGATTATACTATAAAAATTAGCTTATAAATTTCAATTAAAAAACTTATAAATTTCACACTTCACTACACTGCACTAAGATCACAAAAACGTTTGCAAACTGTAGGCGACGTCGACTTATCCAGTGCGCGTGCACTCAGTTCACCCGATGACGTAACTGCGATACCGCGGGGCTCGACCGATGTTGCTTGCTCTGTGTTTCGGTTCGTGCCAGTGAACTGTACATTCAAGCCAGCTGATCTTTCGCTTTGAGAGGGACCTTGTATACGTGCGGCGCATCTGCGGCGTAGACTCCGCAAGGCGATTAATGTTGATGCTAGTATAGCTGCTCCCAGCAGAAGATAAATAAGCACATATTGATGTAGGTCGTGGTTTGATAACTGATTTACCATCTCTGTATCAGCGTTGCTTGTCTTCAGCTGCTCTATTTGGTGTCCAATACTTGACAAGTGTTTTCGATTCTCCTCATTTTCTGACTCGTCGAATTTCTCGAGCCTTTGGAGAGGAATAGATAGGTTGATGACATCATTGATTGGAGGTATGTCTATCTTTGCAAGGTCGGGCTTGATATTATAATTAGTGACCTGCTTTCTGTGTGAAAATATTGTCAATGTTTCACTTTTAATGAAACAGCCGTCCTCGAGAATGATAATACCGGCCTTGCTAAGTCGTTGCGCTGTAACATGATGCTCGCATATTATTCTTATCATCCTTTGATAACAGCAAAAGTACAGGTACGTATTTAGTTTGTTAAGTTCAACCCATATATCCTTGCAGGGCGAAGTTTTGATTTCACACTGACCTGTGTCTTCATTTTTGATGCAGAGAATATCGTCCGAATTCATATGGAAAATAGGTTTCTGTAGCGGGCAAAGGTGAGTCTCAGCGTTGAACTGTGTACATCTTCGAACTTCTTCTTCTGATAATGGTACGTACGAGTCCTTTTGGATGTTGATCGCGATATGATCTGCGATAGGAGTGATGCGGACCATCTGTTTTTGTACTTGCTGCGGGATAGATATAAGCCTGTAAATCTCGTAGGTATCCCTGCTTACCAACGGGATTTTGATCTCGAAAATAAAGTATTGGCTTGTCATCCTTGCTTTTACTTCCAGTAAATGATAGAGTCTGGATAAGTTGTTTTGGATGTTGTTTATAGGCAGAGCTAATTCCTTTGATAATTGGCCAGAGATAATATTTAACTCTTCATTCAGTTGTTCAGGCGTTAATAAATAAACATTAAACTGCTCATAGTGGATGTCTGTGATGGTCTCCACCAACGTTTCTTGAATGTTTTTAAGATTGGCCAAAATGTTGTTTGCTATCATGGATGAGAGAATAAATTCATTGATGATTTTTTCGGTCTGAATTTCCTTTGTTATGATGTTGGCTTCTTTTTCTAGCTCTATGATGTGGGCATTGAAGATCTTGTACTGCTTGTTAATAGACTCTTCGATTCGACTCAAAAGGTTATATTCAGCTTCAACCACGGATGTTTGATTTTTCCATAAAAGAGCAAGATGTTTCTGATTCATCCTGATTATATTGATGTCTCTCTCGTATTTTTGAGCAAACTCTTCGTCTAACACACCGAACAAGCTGTGCGCTAGGTATCCGACACCGTTGATAAGCCCGCGCCGGCGTCTCGAGCGCGTGTATTGCTGACCGAGCAACATATGATGATAGTAGTCCAGTTCAGTGGCCTCATGACGTAGTTGTGACAACATTACGTCACATTTTGTTTGTTTGGATATCTTGGAGCATATGTTATCCAAATAATCGAAGTACTTGCGATACAATTCAATGCCTTGCCAGTACGGATTCATTTCGTAGTAGACAATGAGTTTCCACTGATCTCTGACAAGGTGCATGTTGGAAATTTTGTCCAAATAAATGCTCTGATTATTGCTTAGACTAAGTAGGTTGAAGGCACACTGAACGGGTGAAATGATGGTAAGTAAAGTCAACATTGCTAAAGCTATGAAGTTGCATGATTTTTTGCTTCGCGTTCTTTTTGCTTTGGTGCTTTTTGCTGTAGACTCCTTATTGCTTGATTCCGAATTTTGCTCGCTACCAACGTAATCATCTGATAGAAGTGGTGATATTTTTGTAATAGGCCTCTTGATAATGTTGTTTTTAGTTTTCAGGGACACCACTCGGACCAGATCGTCCTTTCCAGGGTGAAGTTCAACAACTCTAGCGAGCGCCCACTTGCCGGGAGGTAAGTTGACGTCATGTATGACGACAACGTCACCAATTTCCATGTTTCTTTGCTTCTGTTGCCACTTGCTTCTAGCTGATAATTGGCACAGGAACTCGGACTGCCATCTCTTCCATATGTCGTAGAAGATTTTCTGTACCAGTTGCCAACGTGTGCGCTCGTCCCTTTCGGTTTCGATGATGGTGAGGGTGGGGCCACTCGCCAGAAAATGTGACGGGGTGAGGAAGTTGATGTCCTCGGGATCTTCGCTCAGGGCGCACAGTGGCCTTGAGTTCAGGCACGCTTCCAGCTGTGACAACAATGTTGATAGCTCCTCAAATGTAAGCTTTTGTGCTCCGATGACTCTTCGTAAGTGGAATTTTTGGCTTTTCACCGCCGCTTCCCATAGACCTCCTGCACTAGGCCACGAGGGGGCGTTGAAGTGCCATTCGATCTCCATGTCTGATATTGCTGCGAAGAAATCATCGTCCAAGGCTTGTCGAAGATTGATGAATTCCTGCTGTAAGTGTTTGTAGGCGCCGACGAAGTTGGTCCCGTTGTCGCTGTACAGGTGACGCGGTGCTCCACGGCGCGCTGCCATTCGTCGGAGTGCTGCGAGGAATGCTGATGAGGAGAGGTCTGATACCATTTCCAGGTGTACGGCCTTAGTGACCATACACACAAAAACTGCGACGTATCCTTTCGTCGTTTTTATGCCTCGTCCTTTGTTTGCTTTCACGTCGATGAAACCGGTGTAATCGGTACCAACGTGGTAAAATGGCCTGGTTGGGTTACATCTTGCTGACGGTAGGTCTCCCATGATTTGAGTCTGTTTGATTGGGTTGTGTCTTCTGCAGACAACACATTCACGGATGCGTTTTTTGACAGCCCTGTTGCCGCCAATAATCCAGTAATGCTGTCTCAGATGCGATAGAGTCAGGCGGGCTCCACCGTGGAAGGTGGCCTTGTGTGCCTGATCGATTATGAGCTCAGTGAAGTGTCCGCTGTGTGGCACGATGAGAGGATGCTTCATGTTTTCATCGATGCTTGCATTATTGATCCTGCCACCAACTCTTAGAAGATCGTTTTTATCCAAGAATGGATTAAGGGACAGCAGTTTGTTGTTACGCTTCACTTTCCCCTGCTTCTTGATGGTAAGTATTTCTTCATAAAAATACTTTTCTTGTATGTGCTTTATAATAATGTATTTTGCTTGTTTGATTTCAGGTGCAGTTAGATACGGCGTCTTCGGTTTGGAATTCGACACCGCCCGCAATACCCAGGTAAGTATACGCGTCACTCGCGTCATACAGCTATGTTTGTTTATCAACGCTTCGATTACGTCAGAGCTGTGACGTTGAATAGTGACGTTGGTTTGCATTGCTTTCTTCACTTCTTGATTCGTAGTGTATGTTTTTGTGGTGGTTTCTTTTTGATATGTTTTCAGCCATGATGGGCCTTGCCACCACAAGGGATGATTTTTGAGGATTGCTGTTGATACCCCACGGCTGGCGCAGTCTGCTGGATTATCAGTCGACTTGACATACTGCCAACAGTCCGCAGGTATGATTTCTTTGATTTGTTGTACACGGTTGGCGACGAATGGCTTCCAGCGATTGATGTCGCCTTGGATCCAGCCGAGCACAGCTGTTGAGTCTGACCAGCCGAAGGTCTTGATGTTTTGCTCTGATAGACTGTGTTTGACTGTCTGCATGAGTCTTGATAATAAGTGAGCGGCACACAGTTCTAATTTCGGCAATGATATGATTTTTGATGTCGGAACTAGTTTTGATTTTGCTGCTATCAGAACTACTGCTTGTTCACCTTGTTTCTTGCTCTTGATTTTGCTGTAGATAACACAAGCGTAGGCACGTTCTGAGGAATCGCAGAACCCGTGTAGCTCAATGTCGTCGTTCTCATAACTTTGAAGCCATCTTGGTACTTGGATTTGATTGATGCCTTCGAGGTCATGTTTGATCTTAGACCACTCTTCTTCAATGCTTAGTGGAAGTTGGTCATCCCACTTCAAATCTTCTTTCCAGACTGATTGGAATAAGAGTTTCAATCTTGTTGTTACAGGACAGAGCCACCCGGCCGGGTCGAAAACCTTTGAGATGTCTGAAAGTAGTGACCTTTTTGAGGCTGGTTTGTCTGTTGATGTGTTGATTTTGAGCTCAAAGGTGAAGACGTCCTTCTGAGGGTTCCAGCGCAGTCCCAGGGTCTTTGTTGATTCTTTCTGCTTGAAATCAAACCCAATTTGATGATTGCTATCTGTGTCTGATCCTGCTGCTTGTAGTAACTCATTGCTGTTTGAGCACCACCTTCGTAGATTAAACCCCCCTGATCTGAGTAGGTTGATCAGATCTGTTTTTAATTTTAGAGCAGCTGGGATGCTGTGCTGACCGCTTAAGACATCGTCCATGAAAAAGTCTCTCTTCAACACCTTAGCTGCTTCAGGGAAATGCTGTCCTTCGTCGCGTGCTAATTGCTTTAGTGTGTTCATTGCCAGGAACGGCGCTGCTTTCGTCCCGTACGTCACAGTTAATAGTTCGTATTCTTGAAGTGGCTGATTTGATGATTCACGCCATATGATTTTTTGTAGATGTTTGTCGTTATTATTGCAGAGGATCGCTCGAAACATTTTTTCGATGTCTGCAGTGAAGGCGACCTTATACTGTCTCCAACTTATGATCAATGATAGTAAGTCTGCTTGCAGATTGGGTCCGTTGTACATCAAGTCGTTTAGGCTGTAGCCTGATGACGTCTTTGATGACGCGTTAAATACGACGCGTAATGCAGTTGTAAGCGATTCGGCGCGCTGTACACAATGATGTGGCAGGTAGCAACTCGTTGCCGGGATCGTGTTTCTGTTACGAGTACATTGCTGCATATGTTCTAATTCAATGTATTCGCGCATAAAGTTTTTATACATTGCTGCGAGGTCTTCGTTTTTGGCGAATTTCTTTTCCAGCTGATAAAGTTGTGCCACGGCCTTCTGCTTTGAATCACCCAGCTTTTCTTCGAAGCCTGGTTTCATGGGCAGACGTACAACATATCGACCGTCTTCTCGTCGTGTTGTTGTGTTGTTATAATGCTCCAAGCAGTATTGATCCTCGGATGATATTGTTATTTTGTTGTCTGCTATGTCTTCGATTGTCCAAAACCTCTGAATATTTTGTAAATCGTGCAGAACAACATTACACTGATAAGACTTCAGGTTGCCGCAGATGATCCAACCGAGTCGTGATTGCTGAACAATCGGTTGATTTTCATCTTTTCTGATGATTCCACTCATGATGATGTTCGAGTAGATGTTCGCACCCAGTAATATGTCTATGGGACGGCTGATATTGAAGTCTGGATCAGCAAGCCGTATGCCTTCAAGACGTTTCCATGACGGTTTGTCAAAGGATCTGTTCGGTAGATTGTTTACCAAACTTTTCATGATGATGACGTCAGTATTGAATGTGTATTCTGAATTCATAGATGATGCTGTTATAGTGATGATACCTTTGCAGTTATTTTCCTTTGTGCCAATCCCGAAAATAATACCCTTGCAACGTTGTCGTGGAAGGCCAAGTCTTTGAGCGGCATTTTCGCTTATAAGTGATGTTTGTGACCCTTGATCAATCAGCGCTCGCATCGTCAGATAGCTTCCATCAGCTGATAGCACCTTGATTTGGGCTGTTGCCAGGAGGATTTCGGCGACGTTTTCTTGTGAAACATGTGTCACGTTTCTTTGCTGTGTAACTCTTTTGTTGCTGTCTCGCTCGCTCGCGTTGATATTTGATGCGTATGCTTCGTGCAATAAAGTATTGTGACCGCATTTGCAATGCGCGCATCTTTTGTCGGAAAAACAGTCCTTGCCTTTATGATCAAAAAGACAGTTTTCGCATAAATTCAATTTTGCCACTGTTTTTCGTTTTAATTCTGGTGTCTGACCTAGAAACGATTTACAGTGGAAAATTCCATGTTGTTCATTGCACAATGGACACGTGTATTTATTCCTTGCTAACGATTTCAATGACTTCACATTTGTATGATTGATAAATGCCTTAGTTGATGCACCCGGGTATGCCTTGGAATATTGAGCTTTTTTGGAATCTTGATAGGTAGCTTGCTGATTGCTCCGCGGCGCTTCTTGCTTGCGTCGAGACGATTCTAATGCTGTGAATCGCATTTCCAAAAAAGTTAGAAATCCTGATAGCGTAGGCAATTCCCTCGGATCTTCAAGATATTCGAAGTAGTCATTGTGTGTATCAGTGTCCAATTTCTGCATCAACAAATGTACCACCAAAGGATCCCAACTTGATGTATTCACGCCTAAGTTTTTTACGGCACTTAGACACTCTTTTGTGGTGTCGTGCAATTTTTTCAGGGCAAATGATGATTGGTGTTGTATTGTTGGCAAGCCAAAAAGCGTGTTCATGTGAGAACTAAAAATCAATCGTTTGTTGTTATACCGATGATTCAGAATTTCCCAGCATGTTTCATAGTTTTCTGAACTAATATTTAGATGTTGTATTAGTTTCTCGGCTTCTCCCTTGACCTTGCTTTTTAAATGTTGCATTTTTTGCACATTTGAAATGAATTTATTCTTGTGGATCATTTCCATGAAGAGATCTTTGAAAGATGACCACTGCTGATAGTTGCCGCTGAACGTAGGGATTTCCATTTTTGGCGTAGAATGCTTTTGATGAGATACGGACCACATCTTGCTGTTGATTGATTTTTTGATCTTTTTGTAGCTGTCTTCGAACATGTAGTATGTTTTTTCGTACTGCACATCTTCTGTGGTAAGCTCGCTGTCGATCTCCCAGTGTAAGGAGTCCACGGCATTCCAGCGAAGTTGTAAGTCACGTAAGCTGTCCTCGAGCTCCCACTTTTCGGTAAGTAACTCGAGATTAGTGGCATTGATTGCTCGTTCTAGTGCTTTAAAATTGCTTTTTTGTTTCCGGTACATCTCGTCAAGTTTGCTGTGGTTACCTCTGTCTACTCGGCTGGTGCTGGCCTGACCTGATGGGGACGCTGTTGCAGCCGTTGATGGTGGACGCCAATCTGTAGTCACGCCGGCTAAAGGAGTAGCAGGTCTCAGAACTGACTTCTTTTCTTGATCAGTAGATAGGTGTTGCTGAATAATTCTCCGACAGTCGGTGTAATATGACTTTGCTTTTTCGAAGTGATTTTCCAAGAAATAAGTGTAGTCTTGGTCCTCGTACTCACACAACTTGACATGATTGGCTTGGAACTCTCTCCAGTACTGATCCAGAGTCTCTAGTCGCCTTGATATGTAAGATGGGGTTTTTCTTTCAGCTCCATCTTTCTTGAAGTTGGTGAATAACTGCTCCATTGCTTGAAGAAGTTGTTGCTGAGTTGATAGTAAATCTTCCATTTTTATTTGATTAATGGACGATTTGATTGATAATCCGGTGACGGATGCTTCCGAGTCACGGAGGTGATGCTGTTGCTAAGTGCTCCGGTATCCTAATGCAATATATGCGCCTTCTCAATCTCGTCGGTGAGACCCGCTTGTGGGAGGCCGACTCGACCGATTCGCTATTGCACTTCAGACACAGAAACACAAGACAAAAAATGTTTTTCGTGAGTGATGGCGTGATGTTTACCAATCACTGCTGCTGGTGATGATGTATGCGGTAGCAGAAAATTGTTCACTGCGCAATAGCTTTTAAAAATAACTTGTAGCGTTTTTGCTAAGTAGGCGGTAATACGTGGGCAGCACTAAACGGCGAAACGAAGTCACGTTGTCGAACCGCGTGGTCCCGCTTTTCTCTTACCGGCACTAGATCAATGCTCGAAGGACCATTAAGATGTACGAGCTGCTGTGCTGTACAATCTTAGAAGTTGATAAAAATGATAAAGACTTGAACTGATTATGTAATTTATTCTGATATTATTGATAGTGAGTACAATGCGCGACGGCGAATGATTGCGTACTGAATGGATGAGAATGAAAAATGATACAATATGGTAAAAATGCTTAAGTGCAAAAATGTGCGGTTTGTAAAGACCGTACATGCTGCGGGGAGAGAGAGAGAGAACAGATGATGATTGATAGGCGATTACAAATTGATACTAATTGATAACGATTATTTGTTTATGTATTAATGTAGGTTGTATCTTCTACGTTACGGGATGTGGTAATTAAAACTGTGTCCGTTTCCGTAGAGAGCGTTTATTGTACTACATATCAATTATATGTAGAGGGTCACAAATCACAAAATACCCCCTACATTTTGGTCCTTCGAGCTTTCGACGTGAACTAAGACTTGCATATTACGTCTACAATAGTTCAACAGTAAAGTGTATTTGTAAAAAAAAAAAAAAAAAAAAAAAGTGTAATTCGTGATTCTATCTGTAGTGTCACTTTGGTTGCTGGCCTCCCACAAGCGGGTCTCACCAGCTTGATTGAGGTGCATACTACGGTAAGAGTCGCAGTCACACGTATCTGAAACCAACTATTTACAACATCGTTCTTAAACCATGGAGAACCTACTTCAACAACAGAGAACAATCATTGAATCTATCCTTAAAATTGAGGCTAACTTCAAAAAGGATTCTGATTCACGTAAGTCAGGAACATACATACAGAAAAGGTTGGATGCTTTGAATGCTCAATGGGAGGTGTTCAACATGAATCATGGTGTTCTAAAAAAAACAGACAGTGACTTGGATGACGACTATTTCATCAATGATACCTACACCACCACAAAGAAGCGGTACGAAGCGATTCGTGACATGCTGACGAACTACGAGGTGAAAACTGCGGAAACTGGAGTACCATCAAGGTCTGATGAGTTCATTAGCCAACAACGCACTAATTTCCGGGCGCTCTCTAGGGTGATTAAAAACATCAACACCAAAGAGTTGACAGAAAAGTGGGAAATTTGTGACAAACTGAATTCGCTGCAGTCTCGCTGGAAACTGATCGACGAGCTCCACTGGCAAATCGATAACCTGACTTCTGGCGGTGATGTAGGCTACGAAGAAGAGTTTTCTGCATACGAAACCTTGTACGAAACTACAAAAAGGGATTTGAATCGTAAGCTTAACTCAGTATCTCAACAGCATCAGCAAGTGCCTACAATTGAGATTCCTTCTTTTTCTGGTAATTATACTCAGTGGCCTACATTCATGGACCTCTACTGTGAAGCCATCCACAACAATGTCATGTTGACAAAAACGCAAAAGATGCAGCACCTCAAGGGCAAACTTAAAGGCGAGGCGGAGCGCATCGTACAGCATCTTACAGTATCAGCTGATAATTACGACACCTGTTGGGAGATACTCACCCATAGGTACAACAACCGACAACTTTTGTTTACAAAACATATACAAACCCTTATGGGACAACCGGCGTTGCAAACACAGAATGCATACGAGCTGAAGAAGCTACATGACACAAGTGTCGAGACCATACATGCTATTCACAATCTGGGCATCGACACAACGACTTGGGATCCGATCCTGGTGCACATTCTCACTGGCAAATTGGACTCCGACACGTATGCAGCCTACATGGAGATCAGAAAGGCTCCGAGAGAGCTACCTTCCTTGGATGAGCTGATAAACTTCTTGGAAAACAAGTTTACTGCGCTTGAACCTGTTCAAAAGAAGAGACAGACACCTAACAAGTCAAACAATTCGACCAACAAGGAGGCAACAGCTCAATTTAAGAAGGACTTTAACAACACCAACAGGCGTAGTTTTCTTCGAGCATATCATACAAGCACAGACAAAAATTGCCCGCTGTGTAAAAACAATCATATTTTACTCTACTGCAAGTCGTTTCAAGACATGTCACCGGAAGACAAAATGAGGTCAATTTCGCAACTACATATTTGTCGCAATTGCCTGTACTTACACAACGACAATAAATGCAACTCCAACAAAAGATGCCGCGTGTGCAAAGAAGCACACCACACAACATTGCACGATATTTACCGCAAAGTTGAAATCGCGGTCTCAAATAACGTTATACCTAGCAACAAGCCACATACGTCACAGCAAAAGGCAAACCACGTGTCTGGAAATTATAACGAAGTCCTACTAGCGACCGTTCAATTAAAGGTGATGGCAGCTGATGGATCGACTGTTCAATTGCGATGCCTTCTCGACCAAGGATCACAGATAAATCTAATAACTGAAGATGCTGCGCAACGGCTGGGACTGCAAAGACAAAATCGAAACGCCACAGTCTCAGGCATAGGGACGTCAGCACATCATAGCAACGGAACCGTACGGTTAGACTGTGAGTCTTTGTACGGAGGCCATTCATTTACAATCGAAGCCATGGTAATGGCCAACATGCTCAGCAACCTGCCTAATTACACCTTCGAAAAACAAGACTGGCCACATATTCAGAACATACAACTGGCGGATCCCGACTTCAACATCTCGAGACCAGTGGACGTTCTGTTAGACGCTGGAGTGTATGCTGACATAGTAATGAGTGGTATGCTACGAGGACCCTCACACGCACCCATGGCTCAACAGACAAAAGTGGGCTGGGTACTGCTGGGCAATATCAAAACCTTCAACTGCCACGTGCTCATTAATCTTGACGATGTATCTCGATTTTGGGAGATGGAGGAGATAACCGAAACCAATCACAATCTAACATCAGAGGAAGAATACTGTGAATCTATTTATTCAACCACAACAACAAGAAAAGAAGACGGACGATATGCAGTCAGACTTCCAATGAAAATAAACTACGAACAAACCTTGGGCACTTCTAAGCCACAGGCAATCGCACAATTTCGGCAGTTAGAAAAACGATTGGCCAAACAGGAAACATTTTCTACGTCATACAAGAAGTTTATTGACGAATATCTACAACTCGGCCACATGAAGCCATGCACTGAACACCATAAGCCAAGCTACTTCTTACCTCATCACGGCGTACAAAAGCTGGACTCAACAACTACAAAATTGCGCGTAGTCTTTAATGCCTCTGCCAAGACAAGTACAGGACAAAGCTTGAACGATCTCATGGAGTGCGGGCCTAACCTCCAACAAGACCTACAATCTATGATTCTACGTTGGCGAGCCTTTCAATACGTCTACACTGCAGACATTGAGAAGTTTTACCGTCAAGTACTGATACACGATGAAGATCAACACCTGCAAAAAATTGTATGGCGTGACTCTGCTACAGATCTCATCAAAGAATACCAACTGTGCACTGTAACATATGGTACCAAAGCTGCACCATTTTTGGCAATGCGCACCATAATACAACTCGTAATGGACGATGGACACCGCTATCCTCTCGCGGCAGAGATCCTTACTCACCAGCTGTATGTGGATGACCTACTTGGTGGCAGCAACGACATGTTAGAAGCACAAGACGCTCAAAACCAATTGATTGACCTGTTAAAAGGCGGTGGGTTCAATCTTCGCAAATGGGCTAGTAACCACCCCAGATTGCTTCAAACTTTACCTGAACATCTCATAAGCCAGAATATGTTTGACTTCAAGGACGCAGAGAGTAACAAAACACTCGGCTTAACCTGGAATCCGCACACTGATCAGTTTACATTCAAGGCGCCACTTAGTAACACACGTGACGTCACAACGAAGCGGACATTGCTCTCTGATCTATCAAAATTATATGACCCACTTGGTTGGCTGTCTCCGGTAACAATGAAGGCAAAACTCATATTTCAACAAGCTTGGCTTGCTTCAACAAATTGGGATGAACCTCTTCCGGAAGACATACAACAAGAGTGGACAACCTTTCAACAAGAATTGCCCACTATCAATACCATCGCTTTACAACGCTGGATTGGTAACACTAAACAACCCATCGAGTTACACGGATTCAGTGACGCCTCCGAGAAAGCCTACGGCTGCGTTATCTACTGTAAATCTATTAGTGAAGAAGGGCAACAAATTATCACGCTGGTGGCGGGAAAAACTAAGCTCGCACCATTAAGAAAACCCCCGTCTTTACCACGGCTTGAACTATGCGGTGCCCTACTACTGTCTCGACTTATGAAAAAGGTCATAGAGTCAATAAACTCACAGATTGTAACAATACATGGTTGGACAGATTCTATGATCGTGATGGGTTGGTTACAAGGGGGGCCTTCAAGATGGACTACATTTGTGGCTAATCGCGTAACACAGATCACTGTCATCATGCCATCGGGATGCTGGAGGCACGTCAAGTCTGAATATAACCCAGCAGATTGTGCCAGCAGAGGCCTAACTCCACTACAACTGGCGAATCATCATTTATGGTGGGGACCTATTTGGCTAAAAGACAACGATCTCCCACTTCAAGACCAATTCCACACAACTGTTGAAGAGAAAAAGGTCAAACAAGTTTGCGTGTCACAAAGGTCGATGCCATTAATCGGAGAACTTTTAAACAAACACAGCTGTATGGCACGCGTAACTCGAATCCTAAGTTGGATACTTCGGTTCATAAACAATGCACGTGACGTCAACAATGCCATGCGGTCATCGTACTTAGCAACGAGTGACCTGCAGAACGCACATAATGCAATTATCAAGGCTATACAAACTAATCATTTCGCCGACGACATTGCACAACTCAATAAACATCATAAAGTGCGAATAACAAGCAGCATTTTAAACTTAAATCCATTCCTGGACAAACACGAAATCTTACGTGTAGGAGGACGTCTGGAAAATGCCAACTTAAGTCAAGAACAAAAACATCCAATTATCTTACCTTACAATGACAGGTTAACGGAGTTACTGATCGACCAAGCGCACAAGAGGACCCTGCATGGTGGAGCCAGACTAACTCTATCATATCTACGCAACAGATATTGGATTATCAGCGGTTTGAGAGCAGTGAAAAAACGACTTATACGGTGCATCACGTGTCATCGCTTCAAAACTATCAACAACAACCAACTTATGGGTGATTTACCTCCTCCACGCGTCACACCATCAAGGCCTTTCACACACACCGGTGTAGATTTCACTGGGCATGTGGAGGTAAAGGCTAACAAGGGCAGAGGAATAAAGACAATGAAGGCCTACGTAGCTGTATTTGTGTGTCTGTGCACAAAAGCTCTTCACCTCGAACTTGTCTCCGATCTCAGCACAGTGGCTTTTCTGAACGCCTTGAAACGAATGTGTGCCCGCCGAGGAAAGCCTCGTCACATCTACAGCGACAACGGCACCAACTTCGTGGGCGCAGCAAGAGCATTGGAAAAACAACGAAAGGAGGCATTACAATGCTACATAAACAATGACGTCATAACTAACATGTCAGAGTGGGGCATTGAATGGCATTTTAACGCTCCTTCCTGGCCTACTGCTGGTGGACTCTACGAAGGTGCAGTAAAAAGCCTGAAACATCACCTCAAACGAGTACTTGGGGATCAAAAACTTACGTTCGAGGAATTTTCTACACTGTTGGCGCAGATTGAAGGATGTCGCAACTCTCGCCCCCTGGTGGCGTTGTCAGAGAATATCGAAGACCTTGACTGCTTGACACCAGCTCACTTCCTAATCGGCGAGCCTTCTCTAGAATCACCACTATCCGCTGAGGGTAATGACATGACCTTCTCTACAAGATGGCAACTTACGGAGAAAATGTACAAGGACTTCTGGAGAAGGTGGTCTACTGACTATCTTCAAACTCTACAAACTCGAAGCAAATGGCACTTCCCTACTAAAAACTTAGAAGTTGGGGACGTCGTTATCGTCAGAGAAGACAACATTCCTCCTGCCAAATGGATCCTGGGACGGGTGTTGGAGACTCACCCAGGTGCGGACGGCCGGGTACGAGTCGTCACACTGAAAACTAAAACAAGTAATATGAAGCGACCGATTACAAAATTGTCACGCCTTCCGTTGGATCCGTCATCTTATACAACTGCATCTTCTGACGTTGACACTACGAAGCCTGCAATAAATACACAAAGAAAACGAAGAAACAACAACGGCAAAAAACACTTCAACAACCTTTTTTGTACGTTACTACTTATATTTTCGATGTGTGTTGGACCTACTACGCAACAAATGATCAACATAACAAGGCTTAGCAGTTCAAGAGTCGTTTATTTTGACAAGGTGTCTGATGTGCAGATTATTCAAGATAAGTGGAAAATGGTTGTATACTACAACATGACGACATATTGGCGGAGTTTGGACAACATACAAAACTATGTCAACCATTTGAACACATTATGCAAGAATGAAGCAGCCTATCTTACAATTTCATCCCAGTTTCAACACGAACTTAACGAAATTCAACACTATAACGATATCTTACGATCAGAACATGGACCGTCTCGAAGAAAAAGAGGACTAGTGAATGGAATAGGATACCTAGCAAACTCCCTTTTTGGTACTCTGGATGAGAGATTTGCCAATCAGTACGTGAAGGATATCAACATAATCCAGTCAAACGAAAATCATCTATTGAATCTCTACAAAAATCACACATCGATCATCGAAAGTGAATATAATCTTCTAAAAAGAAACGAGGAAGTAATGAACACACAATTTCGTATCATCGACAATCATCTCGCTGAAACGGAAAAACGCATACAAATCAGCCATGACAATGCTATGTACATAACAGCTACCGCTCTGGCCGTGAACTTGATCATTTCAAACATACGACAAATACAACAGCAACTCCTAGACCTAGTAACTGACGTGAAGGACGGGAGAGTTGACACCCATCTCATCAAGCCCAACCAATTTGAAGATCAGCTCAACATCATCTCCGGTCATTTACCAAGCGAGTTATCGCTACCCTGTGTGAACACACGCCATTGCACGCGAAGCCTATACAAGCTGGCGCGAGTGCACGTGCGCTTAACAAGTGCATACATAATATTCGAAGTGAAGCTACCGCTAATAAACAACGAACAATATGAACTTAACCGCATCATTCCTATTCCGCAAATAACTGGACACACAGAGAAAACTATAGTACTCACATCTGAATACCTTGCTGTAAACCTAAAAGGGGACATGATAATACCCTTAGAAAACCGAGATGTATCATCATGCTTAAATCTGCAAGAAAACAAAATGTTATGTGCTATCAATCAACCTATTTACAACATTAAGGTAGCCGATACATTATGTGAAGCGCAAATATTAAACAATGGCGACTCATCAACATGCCGCACAAGAGTATTGGATTGCAACGACAGGTGGGTGCGATTACACAATCGTGGCGCGTGGCTGTTCTCCTGTTGCGAAGACTGCACGATGCGCATTTTCTGCCCAGCTGGAGTGACGTCACAGCACTTACACGGCACGGGGATTATGTTACTCGGACTTGGGTGTATGCTCAAGGGAGAAAGCTTCATCATTCATGCTCGCAACGACTATCACAGCGAGTTGAAACTAACAGGCAGTGAAGAAAGAATGTACATGCGTGAATCAAGCCTGAACCACATACTGACAGACTTTAATCATACATTTGGACCTGAAGATCATAAAGACGCCTTACAAGAGCTGAAAAACAACATTGATAAGGTCAAGGAACAGCAACAAACACTGAGTGTACAATCACTCACACATGACACACACAACTATGTGTTGTACACCGTAGTCGGATTTATTATTGTAGCCTTCATTGCATGGGGGACATTCCGGCTGAAAAGAAGATGTCAAGGCTGCAGCGTGAATCTTCGCGACAAGCCAGACCCCAACAATGTCGAGCAGCCAACCCAAGGACATTCATCGGAGCATGGGGTCTCGGACATCGATAGTGTGGATGCGGTGATCGCAACGGCTGCCCGTAAACTCAATAGGGGTTCATCGCCTTAAACTTTCTTCTTGTTTATAAAATTGGCAAGATGTACGAGCAAGTACATGATATTTCAACAGTTTAGAAAATAATGCTGATATCGCGCCTGCGCGCGCGACACGTTCACTATAATTACATTTTTTATTCATAAGTATTTTGAGTACAATAAACGCTCTCTACGGAAACGGACACAGTTTTAATTACCACATCCCGTAACGTAGAAGATACAACCTACATTAATATACTACATATCAATTATATGTAGAGGGTCACAAATCACAAAATACCCCCTACAGCCATACTGACATGCATGCGTCCTCGCACGCGCTCCAATCACAATTTTAGTTATCTGTAGACAAAAAAACATCGTTCGACTATCCTGACATAACAGCGTTTGGTCCGGTCTATATTGACCCTTCAGACTTGGGTGACAATCAGTTTTGTTCCGGCAGTAAGCCCCACAAAACTTTAATCAACTTTATGCGAGATCGGAATGATTAGTCTGTAGCTTTTCTATTTTCTCTTTTTTTTTTTTTCAAGTACTGTTTTCGCTAGTCCGGAATCACTATTCCCTATAGCCATATCATTGGACCGGCACAAAGCCATGCAATGATAGTAAGAACTATTTTTTTTCTTACTCTCTTTTTTTTTCAAGTACTATTTGCTAGTCCGGAATCACTATTCCCTGTAGCTATATCATTGGACCGGCAAACGCCCTGCAATTATAGTAAGAGCCACTTTTTTTTCTTACTCACTTTTTTTTCAATTCAATATAGAACAGGTACAGACCAACCATACCGCAAACATGTACCTGTCACAATCACACAAAAGTGTATCGTGAGGGACGTAGTGACATGATAACACCTATGTATGTAACCAACAGCAACAGGACACATCCCAGTGCAGCACAGACCAGCCTTCCTGCAACTCCATGTTCCTTTCCTGCACAAGAATAATTACTTCGCTAGAGTGTTGCAACGTCTCTAGTATTTTGTAGATGCACAGACACGGCTACCTCTGACTGTCGCACGTCCTCGTGCGGTTGACAGTGAACAGCATACGGTCTATCAGTTATCACCACCTGCTAACAGATATTAACTCTTGTTAAATATTACAACGGTCGACCATCCCAGACTTCATTTAAGTCATGAACGCGCCGATATGGCTACCTTCAGGCAAACGCACTCCAGCTTTTCGTTCTGCTAAGTTTGTGCCACAATCGCGCCAGCGAGCCGTCGCGCCGTAGCCAAACTAGCTCTAGCGAATCGTTGCACTGCTTTGTAAAATTAAAAGAAATCGAGATAAATGTATTGCGAACCATGGAATTCAGAGCTTCCAAAATTCATCACATATTCTCTTAAGAAACGGCAACAGTATGACAATTGAAAACATTGCAAAAAAATAACAGAAACTATGTGTAGAGGCAAATACCACAACATTTCAAAGGGAACTTTCAAGGTAACTGCGCAAAATCTACGAAAGCCGACCTCAGACGTCCATTGACAGCGCCAAAGCACAATTTGTTCGGCGGCCGCTTAAATTGCCCTGCCGTAAGATCAGCCGATAAGTTACCGTCTGTAGCGGTGTAGGCTCAATCTTACCAGCGCTCGGCCGTACCTGACCATGTTCGATTAGCCGTCACAACATCTTCCTCATTGATCATTGTTGTAGAGACTCCTACGAATCCCTCGACATCAAACCCCAATCTTGTCGACGACACAATATTCGGAGCAAACTGCAACACTGATCAACACATTAGAACACAAAAATGTCACTTATTATTTTCAATTCATAGCGTGTTAAAGTTAATCCTTTATTTTGGTACATCCCTTAAACGTTTTGAACTTCAAAATATAGCAAATGATAATCATGTTTCGCGTGAACTATCAAATTACAAAATAACTTGAATAAGTTAATTAGAAAGCCTCCAACTTCTTTCGACATTTGTTAACATGTTTAGGTACATCAAGAAATAATGAAAATACTTGCGGGGTACTTTTAATACAAATCAAGCAAATTAAAAAAAATTGGCTTAAATAATTTCACTTTATCTTTTCTCTACACTTTAATGATACGAAAATATCGTAAGTAGCATAGCAAATTTCATTACGGTATTTAACATAAAACAGATTCATCAATGCGGAATGCATTACAGTCTTCCAAAAATGTAATAATCCTCATACTATTCGAAGATTAAATGTGGGCAAAAATGGGGACTTTATCCCACTTCTGATGTAGAAAGGGTAATTGAGTATAGTACAGAGACTAATTTTGCAGTTAGGAATAATAATTAATTCGTTTACACGAATTAATTATCCAACGAGTCGAGGATAAACTAGTAACGGAATACGACAAGCGTACCGTTCCACGTCAGAGCCAAGACTGTCCTAACGGCGGCCGCGCCGTCAGTTTTATACAAGCAAAACGAGCGCCACTGCAGGTGCAATGGTGCAGGTGTGCGGAACACGTGTTATTTACAAGAATTCTGTCTAACTGCACAGACGGCTACCGCGCCGCACGTGCAATGGTGCTGGTCCCGTCATATGTATATTGCTTTACAACAAAACGAAATAAAAATATGATTTTATAATAAACGTATATCTAGGCTTCAAATAAACAAATATAATTCAAGCAAAAACCAAATGAAGTAATGGCTCAAAATACTTAGCTCCAAGTCAAAAACATTCCAAAAAACTAAAATGACTGTCACTCATTCTTTCACTCTGCCTTCGCAGGGGGGTGAAAGTGAAACTTAGATGGGATGACGTCTGCCGCTGTTTTTGTGTATTCTCCGATTTTGCTCTTCTGTTCGATGAAAATCTACCTTGGCCTCGTTTTACGGATATTGATAGTGTCGTTTATTCGGTGACTTCGGCTTTTTCTAATAAGGACTTGACCGTGTCTTGTGATTTGGACTTTTCGTTTGTGATACAAAATGTTGTGTTGCCTGATCTGCGGGTTACGCGTTCAACGAATACAGAGGCATGTGGTTACAACTCTGCCTCAAGAGTTGCTAATAATCTTATGTATTTGGCTGAGAAATGAATATGTAAGTATTTATATATATATGTATATATATATATATATATATATATATATATATATATATATATTATCTAAGTATCTTGTAAGTAGAGCTTAGATACACAGACCGCATCCCGCGGGCCGCATGCGGCCTGCCGGTCGAATACGGGTGGCCCGCCGACAGCAAAAATAATACTCTCGTACATTCGAAAAATATTGAATTATATTCCAGAATAAAACCAAAAAAAAATATGTTCCAAAAGTAATTTGAATCTCGCGCGCGCGCGCTCTTAAGTGCGCTTATCGGTGCGCCTGCATACGTCGGTAACAGCGGTCGGTAATGTTCGTGCTGATCTCGGTTAAATTCGTTTTCTTGAGGAACCGCCGCAGCCGGCGGCGCGGCGACGACGGCAGCTCGGTGGCGGCTTATCCACGGGTTATATTGTTAGAGCAAGCGAGATAGCAATAGTCCCGGATTCCCGATTGCTCGCGTAGGTAGATACACGAATCTTCCAAAGTCGGTTTCAAGATTTTTCCAGACAATTTTCGACTCTATACGCGCGGTATAAAAGCCACGCTAACCGCAGCGACCGACAGTTCGGTTTTAATTTGAGTGAAGTGTCAATAGTTCTAGTGTAATAACAGGGGATTTTGTAAAAGAATGCATAGAAATTGCCGCTAAGTAAATGTGTCCAGAAGTAGCAAAAAAGTTTGAAAAAAGTCAACTGAATCGTATGACTATCCAAAGACGAATTATGTCTTTGTCAGGTAATATTGCGGAACAATTAAATGAAAAAACTAAGATCATTGAATTTTTTTCATTAGCACTCGACGAATCCGCTGATATTAGTTCCACAGCTCAACTTCTGATATTCATACGAGGTGTTACTCAAGATTTTGAAGTCTTAGAAGAGTTATTAGGAATGTGTTCATTGAAACGTCAAAACCAGAGGAGTTGATATACTCAATGTACTTTTGGATGAGTGTTCAAAAACTGATTTGAACTTATCAAAATTATCGGGAGTTGCGACTGACGGTGCTCCTTCGATGACTGGTGTCAATTCTGGGCTAGTTACTTTGCTGAAAAAGCATCTGCAAGAAAAAAACATAAACGCTGAAGATCTCATGCAGTTTCCCTGCATTATACATATTATTGATAGTATATTTGATAGTGAAATTTTCGGTAGTAGGTATCAAGTATTTAGGAGGGACTGATCATCCAACACTTTAAATGAGAATAATGATGGAGGTGGTGTTGCTATCGCTGTGAAAAAGTCAATTAGTGCTTATAGAAACCACAATTTTGAATCTCGTGAAGATTTATGGGTAACCCTAGAGCTGGGTAACTATAGAATCTATGTTTGTTCAGTTTACTTACGTTCTCCTCTAAATCAAACTCATCTGAAGCATTTTACTGAAAATTCTGGTAATGTCATTAATAATACATGCAATGATATTCTTATTTTTGGAGATTTGAATCTGCGTGACATTGTTTGGACTCCTTCTAATGCAGATTCATCGCTTAAACCCAGCAATTTTGATTATATCTTCGGTTATGAATTCGTAGACTTTTTGTCTAGTTATGATCTAAAGCAATACAGTCAGATCTCTAATCACCAGGGAAAAATTCTCGATCTCGTGCTGAGTAGTACAATCTGTGATATTTCCGTTAAAAAATCAAACAGTATAATTTCTCGAATAGACAACTATCATTCCCCAATTGAAGTAGACTTAGTTTTATGTAAAGCAAAAATGCTCTCTTCAAGACAAACTCCTAAATATAAGTTTTTTTTTAGCGAATTATGATAGTATACGAGCCCGTTTATCCGACCTCAACTGGACTTCGGAGTTCCAAAACTGTTCGACTGTTGATGAAGTTGTATCGAAGTTTTACTCTATTATAAAAAAAGTTATCACTGAATTTGTTCCATGTCGCATACAAAACAAAAAATCATATCCTCCATGGTATACAACAAACCTCATAAAACTATTACGAGAAAAGGAAAAATCTCGTCAAAAGTTTAAAAAGTACAGGAATGAATTAGATAAATTTGAATACAAAATCTTAAAACTTAGGACTAAAACATTAACCAAAAAATGTTATGACAGATATATTGAAAATGTTGTTGACAGCGTGATTAAAGACCCCAAGTACTTTTGGACTCATATAAAAAATAAACGTAAGAATAATGGTTGTATACCGTCTAATATGAAATTTGGAGACAAAGAAGCTAATAATGGAGAAAAAATTTCCGACCTGTTTGCAGAACATTTTGAATTAGTATATAAACCTATTAAACCTATCGATATTAGTTTACATATAAACAAAATGGAAATACCAAAGTCTGCTTTCTCCATTGGGAATCTTTATTTAAATAATGACAGTATTGAGAAGTGCTTAAAGGCTCTAGATATTACTAAGGGCGCCGGAAGTGATGGGATTCACCCCTTGTTTCTGAAGGAATGCGCAGTAGAGCTCACGATACCTTTACATATTATTTTTAATAGATCATTATCTGAAGGTATATTTCCGAAACTTTGGAAGGATGCAATAATTATACCATTACATAAATCAGGCGATAAGAGTAATATCTGCAACTACAGACCTATTAGTATTCTTCTAGTTTTAGGTAAAGTTTTTGAATCGTTAATTTGTCCTTATTTGACTTGGCATATAAAACATATTATAGCTGATCAACAACACGGATTTTTTAAAAAACTCTCTACTACATCCAATCTTATTACATTTGTTGACAGAACACTTACTAGAATGAGCTCAGGGAATGAAGTAGATTGTATTTATAATGACTTTAGTAAAGCGTTTGACACAGTAAATCATTCAGTTCTAATCAACAAACTACACACATTATTTGGCATACATGGATGCTTATTAGATTGGTTTGCTTCATACTTCTTGCGATTTCTCACAGATCGAACACAAAGAGTAGTCATTAGCGGTTTTGTTTCTAGAGAAATTATCCCAACGTCTGGAGTTCCACAAGGCTCGCACCTTGGTCCATTACTTTTTATTATGTTTATCGATGATATTAAGCATTGTATCCGTAACTCCGAATTTGAATTATACGCAGATGACCTAAAGATATCCAAAATTGTGAATAATAACATAGACCAAATTCAACTTCAAGAGGATATAGATAGAATTACAGAATGGTGCCGGCAAAATAAAATGTCTCTCAATACAAATAAATGCTATCACATTAAATTATCTCGAAAATTTAACAAATATAATAGTAGTTACAATATAAATGGTGTAGATTTAGCGAAAGTAGATGAAGTGAAGGACTTAGGCATTGCTATTGACTCTCAGATGCGATTCACTAACCACATTAACAATACCATACACAAATCGTTAAGAATGTTAGCTTTTATTTTCAGAAACACCAAAGATTTTAAGTCGGTTTTAGCGTTAAAAGTTCTCTATTTTGCACTGGTTCGCAGTCATGTTGATTATTGTTCAGTTGTATGGTACCCGTCTTATCAAAATAATATTCAGCGTATAGAAAGAATCCAAAAAAGATTTTTAAATAAAATATCTTATGTAAGTGGCGTTCATCGTACAATTCGCAGATACTCTGAAAGATTAGCGCATTTCAAAATTTTATCATTAGAGCAGCGAAAGAATTTGCTATCTATAAGCCTTTTACATAAACTACTTAATAATAAAGTGGATTGTCCATCCCTCCTATCACAAATTAACTTGAAGGTGCCCAGAGTTTCAGCAAGGTTGTGTAATTTTAGTCCTTTTAGTGTAAATTTCAATAGCAAAAATTACGGTAACAACTCTCCTCTATGTTCTATGATGAGCAAGTACAATGATATATTCGGTAAATGTAATATAGATCTCTTTAGTGATAGTCTGGGTTCCTTAAAAAAGAAAATATTTCTATACTACACTCAAACTGAAAATTAAAACTTTAAATTATACAATGTTAAGCTCTCTACCAAATTATAATTTTACCTGTATTGCATAGAATAGTCTTTGTGTTTATATCATATTTTATTATCTGTTAATTTCAAAACTAATTTTAAGTTTTATGTTGAAATGTAGAGCATACCTTTAAGTTAAATACATATACAAAGTGACGATGAAGTTATCACGTTAAATGAAAAGACGTATTCTATACAAAGTTCTTTAAACATACACAACAAAAAAAATATATAACAATTAACATTCTGGGCGCGGTAGCCTTTTTTTTGTTTTAATATTAAACATCATGTAAATGCATCAGATATCACCTGATAAATACTAGAAGTTCAAAGACCCATGGCCCGTGAAGGCCAAGAGACCTAGTGCAACGTTGTCAATTTTAAATAATCAAATAAAGTAATAAATTAAGGAAAAAATGTACTTATATGTAACAAAATAAGGCATAATTCTTATGCGCGATGCGACAAGAATTGGGACGGGGTGTTGGGAGGGTGGGATGCGTGGTCGATTGGCGCGTGCGACGATAAAGTAAGACAGTAAGTCACTTAGTCCGACGCCGGCGTCCTTGGGGACGGTTCATCATTAGTCGCTTGACCTAATTTTAGTTTTTCGCGTACACGTCCTTTTAATTTAAAGTTTTTTTTGTGGATATTTTCATAAGTTTCTTCATTTGTTTGTGATAGGACACGTTAATACTATAATAATAATTGTGTTGAGGAGGTGGTGTGACTATTTGTGCGAAATTTGACGCTTTCTTTACTGTCTTGTATTTTTTATTTGTGATAGGACTCGTTAATAATAGATAAGTCATATTTAATAACTTAGTGGTGTGTCAGCCCGTGCGCAATTGGACGCTTTTATTTTTTTAAACGTATAACTTTTTTTTATTTTAAAATGCCTCGTATCAATTTTACGTCATTGGAATACACCGATATGGTTTTAATTTATGGAGAATGCCACCAAAACGCGTCCCTGGCATTACGAACATACCGAGAGAGGTATAATACCACACGTGTATGTCCTACAGACTCACGGATTTTTATACGGGCAGTCCAAAGATTACGTGACGGCGAAAATTTGATTCCACGTCAGGTTGAAATTCCTCAGCGAGTCGCCGTGGCTCAGGAAGAACGAATATTAAATTATTTCGCTCGTAATCCAATATCAAGTCTCCGTAGAGCAGCTCGCCAATTCTGTGTACACCACAAGTCTGTTCACAGAATATTAAAAAAAAACAAGCAACGGCCGTTCAAATACGTAAAGGTACAGGCTTTATTAGATAGAGATAAGCCAGTGAGGGAAGCCTACTGTGAATGGCTCCTGAGCAAAGTAGCTAATGACTCTAACTTTTTAGCAAACGTAATGTGGACTGACGAGAGCACATTCACGCGTAACGGAATATGGAATAGGCAGAACTTACGATACTGGAGTCAAGAAAATCCGCAACTGTGTCGAGAGTCTATGCACCAATATAGATTTGCCGTTAATGTTTGGGCTGGAATACACGGAGATCAAATAATTGGTCCCGTGTTTATCGAAGGCAACCTTAATGGGCCTAAATTTTTGGAACTGCTTGACGACACAGTGGCGGATTACGTTGATGGACTATCGTTGGGGGCCAATAGCCGGTTATGGTACCAGCTTGATGGAGCACCTACTCATTCAGTGGTGGCTGCCAGGCAGCGCCTCACTGAGATGTTCGGAGAGAACTGGATTGGCAGATACGGACCTTCTCGGTGGCCAGCACGGTCTCCGGATCTAACACCGTTAGATTTCTTTTTATGGGGTTACATAAAAAATGAGGTGTACTCTACTGAAGTAACGACTGTCGAGGACTTAAAAATAAGAATAATGCGGGCTTTCGACAAAATAAAAAAATTTGCAGCCAATGGTGCCCTCTTTCGAAAAGTCCGAAATAATATCATGCGACGATGTCAATTATGCATTCGGGTACAAGGCGGACATTTTGAAAATTTAAAAATTTGATTTGTTTTATAAACTTGAGTGATTTCAAGGTTAAAGTGATTATTTGGATAAAAAAATACCATGAAATTTGTGATTTGTTGATAACATCGGATTAGCATCGCCCTACGCGTGCCTAATTACCTATGTATGGGCAAGTCCTAGGTATTATAATATAATTACCTATATCGATGTCGCATGAGCAATGAACCGCTGGCCGCGACGTTGCCGCTTCTACAAGTCATTTCAGGTCAGTTAAGTAATACGAGTATTATCAAGGTGATTTATTTTATGTGATTTTTTACGCTATTTATTTTGTTTGAAAGATGCATTTTTTATTAGTTTTTATTATTGTTTATTTCATTATTTTAACAGACATATATCAACTTGTATTAACTGCTGTGCTATTTAACTTGATAACCTGGGCGCCACCCAGTATATTATAATTTTGTTTATAACTGCAAATGTTTAATAATAATGTTTTGTATGTGTTTAGTTGGTAAGCCTAAATAAATAAATAAATATACACCAAGAAGCCCTCTGTTCTAAAAAAAATGAATTTCAAAATGTCATGAAAGTGGTAGTTTCGACTGTATATTTCATAAAATCACGAGGACTCAATCACAGGCAATTCAAACAATTCCTTGATGACATCGAAAGCGAATATGGAGATTTACTGTATTATACAGAAGTAAGGTGGATTGACACTGGAACGATTTCTAAATTTAATAGAAGAAATTGGAATATTTCTGGCGGAAAAGCAAAGGGATGTCCCGTTACTTAAAAATCCTGATTGGTTGTGTGATTTGGCTTTTTTAGTTGATATTACAAATCATTTGAATGTCTTGAACACACGGCTTCAAGGCAAAAATCAACTGATATCCCAACTCTACGCTCATGTATCATCCTTTCAATGCAAGCTGACACTTTTCAGATCGCAATTGAATTCTGGAAATTACAATAATTTTCCGAATCATAAGAAAATGGCTGAAAAATTCAACAAAACTGCGATTAATTTCAGTTATGTAGAAAAGCTAGATATTTTGATTCAATCTTTTCAAGACAGATTTTCGGAGTTTAAAAAAGTGAAACCTCTGTTGGACATATTCAGCAATCCTTTCACGATTTCAGTTAAAAATGTGCCAGAGTCAATCAGTTAGAAATTATCGACATTCAAAACGACCAAGATTTACGCAACAAATTCAACGAAGGAGACTTGCTGAACTTTTACCGCTGCATTGATAAAAATACGTACAAAGAGTTGCGCATAAACGCCCTGAAATGTGTCAGCTTATTTGGTTCTACCTATATATGTGAACAAACCTTTTTAAATACTAAATAATAATAAAACAAAAAATCGAAACCGCCTTGCAAATAAAAGTTTGGAAGCAGTTTTACGTGTTGCTACCAGTAAATTTGAGCCAAATATAAAAAAGATTGTAAGCACTATTATTTTTCAATTTTAATACATTATTATTAATTATTTATTGTCTTTAATTACCTATACTTCTGGCGGCCCGCCATCAGTTCATAATTTGCCCGAGTGGCTCTTAGTCTTAATAAGTCTGTGCATCACTGAAGTAGATAGAGTATGCGTACACGATAACTTGAAACCTGAGTGCGAGACCTCGCTGTATAAAAAATAAAATATTATTTAATATAATCAAACTTTAGGTCTTAACTCATCATAGAAGCGTAAGATAACATATCTCTCTACTTAGTTAATCATTTTTTATGGAATGTGACAATTAACTAACACCCGTTGTTTTGTTTTCAGCTTCCTATGGAAGATGTGTTGTGTCATGCTTGGGTAAGCCTTTCCATTGACGTCCGTCGAGTTGGGGATTGATATTTTTTTTTACAGAAAGGTTACATTATTATAAGCACACACGCAAAGTTTCAACATGCGGAAACGCGTATTTTATGAGAAAAAAATTATTGAAAATCAATTATTTTGCAATATTTATGCCAATCACCATTGCCGTTCGTCAAGTTGGCGGTTGATATTTTTATTACAGAAAGATTACATTATTATAAGCACACACGCAAAGTTTCAACATTCGGGGACACGTACCTTTTAAGAAAAAAAATATTGAAAATCAACTAATTTTGCAATATTTATGTCAATTCCTACCGTAAAACTGACGCCATTTTTATTGTGATTGTCAGTAGGGATGTCGATTCTTTGCAAAAAAATCGATTTTTTAAATAGATTCGAATTGTAAGCTGATGTATCGATTCCCAAAAAATCGATTTCTAAAATATCTATATTTTTTTCATGTTTGCATTTATAAATATAAATCCATTTTATGAGAAAGAAATCCCCTTCATCATAAAAAATAAGGGGACTGATTCAGAAGGATTTCTGTATCTATTTTGAGACTGCTACGTCTCCGGCGCTGCGAAAAGAGCAGCCTCTACGCCTTAGCGATCACACACCGACTTGTCTGTGAAGTCACAAGGCTCCAACTGAAAACCAACGCTGTATTTGCAGCTTTATGCTGAGTTGGAGACCTGTTTGATGTCACATTTTCATATTGATTTTTTCCTTTTTATTTTTTGTTTGTTTGTTTGTTTCATTATTGTGTATGTACTGCTTCTCAATCGTAAATGCGTAAGCAGTGTTAGACTGGTGCATGCATTCTTTTCCCCCTTGCTTTTGTATATAATGTTTTTTTAATGTGTGTAAAATGTGTATATCAAATAAATAGTTCTTTCTTTCTTTCTTTCTTAGCGTAACAAATCGCAGGCATCCCTCCTGGCCTCCGCAGCTTCGGCTTGTTGGTCGCCTTCGGCGATCAGCCTCAGCCACTTCGGCTCGTCCGATGCCTACGACTTATTATAGCAGGCGGAAGCTGCTCCCCCTACGCGCCTCCGGCTCTATAAAACCACACTAGGGGTAGGACAGACTCGTACCAGGTGGAGTCGGAGTCAAACAATTCAGTTCTTTGACATAAGTTGAACCTAACCTATTTTATTTGTTATCTGCCCTAATAGGTATTGTTAAAAATAAAACAAATTTCAATAAGAGATCATTTATCATGGTATCTTTCTTGTTTTTCATAAAATGGATTATAATATACATTATAAATATGAAATACATTATGAATGCAAACATGAAAAAAATATAGATATTTTAGAAATCGATTTTTTGTGAATCGATACATCAGCTTACGAATTGAATCGATTTAAAAATCGACCTTCTTCGGAAAAAATCGACATCCCTACTGACGACGACAATGACATTACAAAATGGCGCCAGTTTTACGGTAGGATTAGACATAAACATTGCAAGAATAAATGATTTGCAATAAATTTTTTTCTCAAAAATTACGCGTTTCCGCATATTGACACTTTTTGTGTGTGCTTATAATAGTGTAACTTTTCTGTAAAAATACGTATCAACACCCAACTCGACGGACGTCAATGGAAAGCTAAGCCCATGCTTGTTATGTATTCATACAAAATGCTGATGTAAACACACCTAGGACATTAGGTCATACTAATGTCTGTGCTGGTTGTGGCTGTTCTTTGAATGAAGCTAGACTTCACTTTCTTGAAGAAAATAGACCACTATGAATATTTTCCGTAGATTAGATCAATACAGGTATTTACCTATTACTACTTATATTGAATATGGTTAATGGTAATGACACGTATTAGAAAATAATTCTTATAACTACCTATATCAGTGGAATAGTTTTTAAAATGAAATCATTTGATCCATTTTTTAAACATACCTTAGATAAACGTCAAAACTCCCTTGGTTTGGGGATTTTTTTGTTACTCAACTTAGTTATTTAAGGGATTGTGTATTTTCTCATTTTCTTAAATTGCTTTATTTAACAATGATAATTATTTTCAGAATGGAAGAGATACATAGGCTGCACTAAAAGTATCGGGAATGAAATATTTCCACTGTTCCTGTCATATTAAAATCTTTTTAATTGAAAATTCCTTGGTTTTAAAAATCAAATACCATTTATTTATTTAAAAAAAGATTCTCGGTCTTGTCACAAGGTTTTGTCAAACTTGTTTAGTCATTGAGAAAATGGAATTGACTCGAGAAAATTCAAGAGCGATGATTTATTATGACTTTCGAAGTGGTTTAACACAAAAATAGTGTGTTGACCGGATGATTTCTGCATTTGGTGATGAAGCCCCATCCAAATCCACAATTTATCGCTGGTTTGCTGAATTTCAACGTGGACGTGGCAAGCTCAGTGATGATCCCCGTCAAAGTCGTCCAAAAACTGCAGTCACCCAAGAAAACGTTGATGCTGTACGTAAGCTGATTGACGAAGATCGACATGTGACATACCGCGAAATTCAGGCAACTTTAGACATTGGCATGAGTCAAATACAAATAATCTTGCATGAACAATTAGGTGTAAAAAAGTTGTTTTCCCGATGGATACCACATTCGCTCTGTGAAGAGCAAAAAGCGGCTCGCGTTACTTGGTGCGTCAGAACTCTAGAAAGATTCCACGCAGGATCCTCAAATGCTGTATACAACATCGTACCAGGTGACGAATCCTGGATATATGCGTACGAACCCGAAAACAAAAACCAGTCACGAGTTTGGGTGTTCGAAAGTGAGTTAAAGCCAACAAAAATTGTACGTTCACGGAGTGTAAAAATGGTGGCCACGTTTGTCTCCAAAACCGGCCATGTTACTCTTGAGAGACAAAGAACGATTAATTCAGAATGGTATGCTTGCATTTGTTTGCCTCAGGTCGTTTCTGAACTCCGTAAAGAGAACTGCAACAGCCGCATCATCCTCCATCACGACAATGCGAGTTCTCACACCGCACACAGAACAAAAGGGTTTTTAGAGCAAGAAAACATAGAATTACGAGTATTAGACCATCCGCCGTACAGCCCCGACCTAAGCCCTAATAATTTCTAAACTTTCCCTAAAATAAAGAATAAATTGCGTGGACAGAGATTTTCATCACCTGAAGAAGCTGTGGACGCCTATAAAACGGCCATTTTGGAGACCCCAACTTCCGAATGGAATGGTTGCTTCAATGATTGGTTCCATCGTATGGAAAAATGTGTCAAATTTCGCGGAGAATACTTCGAAAAGCAATAAATACATTTTAAAATAGTAATGCTGTGTCACTTCCTTGATTCCCGAAATTTTCAGTGCCGCCCTCGTAGCTATGCAGTTTGTCATAATTGTTGGCGGCGAGCTAGCCGACAAGCTGCACAAGATTCTCAACCTGAAATGGCTATACCACAGTTGCCATCTGAACCTGCTCCTGCCCCTCCACCTGCACCTGCCTCTCTGCCAGATCAAAGATCCATTGAATCGGACGCTATCTATTTAAATCATTACAAGAGGGCTGCTAGTACATCACGCCACTGCATTTATGCTGTGGTAATGCATCCATGCATTTAATACAAATATTTATTAAAAAAATGTTAATTACAGAATACAACTTTTATGTGCCCCGGTTTGCACGTGTTTGCCATCTCTTTTCAAATATTTGGCATGAATTACCAGAACAATCATATACAATATCAAGTTTTACTATCAATAAATTAGAAGATTTAATTGATATTGCAAAACGAAACACTGTCACATTTGATTTTGAACATGTAGAAGAAATGCCCAACCACATATGTCATTATTGGACTGGTCTCGAAGTGACCGAATTTGTTATTTTATTTAATGAGTTACCTTTATTTAATCAGGTACTATCACCAAAAACTGCTTTGGCTATCTTTTTAATTAAAATGAGGACAGGGGACAGTAACAAGAGGTTGTCTTCTTTATTTAATATACCTCAATCAACAATGGAGAGGAACATGAACATTGTATTTTATGGAACATTTTGTGCCATTGCATATTAGGTTGCAACATCTTAATAGACAAGATATCATAAGAAGAAATCTTAGTATTCCAAATGCTTTTTTTGGCAATCCAAATGACTCAGATCAAACAAGACTGATCGCACTATGTGATGGCACTTACATATATATTGAAAAGAGTTCCAATTATTCTTTCGAAAAGGAAACTTATACAAGGTGTCTCAAAAGTAAGTTCACATTTGCTTATCTTATTACGCGAAAGCAACTATTCTGAGGGGCGCGGGGGGTATGTCAGTCGGTAGTCTGGCTCTTGGGAATTTAGTCGCTATGGAGCGTTTCTCTGGTGCGGACCGTGCGTTGTGCGTACGTGAGTTTTACAAAAACGGTAATTCGGCGACTGTAGCGCGTAGAAAATTCTGCAGTATTCGACATATTCGTCACTTAAATGATGCGCCTAGCACTCGTCTCATTGCAAAATGGGTTGAGAAGTTTGAAGAGACTGGGTCAACTCTGGAGAAACCAAAATCTGGGCGACCAAGAACATCAAGAACAGCCGAAAACGTGGACAGTGTTACTCAGTCTATTCGAGATGATCCAAACCTCTCGATTCGGAAGCGTGCTGTTGCTTTAAATGTGCACAGATCTTCATTATGCCGCATTTTACACAAAGATTTAAAGCTGCACCCGTACAAAATTCAGTTAGTGCAAGAACTGAAGCCTCAAGATGCTGGTCAGGGGCTTGCCTTTGTAAATCAGATGATTGAGCGCTTTCCAACGTTCACCAACATCTTGTTTTCCGATGAAGCCCATTTTCACCTGAATGGGCATGTAAACAAGCAAAATTGTCGTTACTGGAGTGCAACCAACCCAAAACAAAAACATCAGAAACCGCTACATTCACCCAAAGTCACCGTATGGGCAGCGATGTCGGCGCGAGGAATTATCGGCCCTTACTTTTTTGAAGATGGAAGCGGACGCACACTCACAGTGAATTCAGAGCGTTATGTGGAGATGTTAGACGAGTTTTTCGTACCCCAACTGCAAAACTTTCCTGGTTACAACCAAAGAACATGGTTCCAGCAGGATGGAGCAACTTCACACACGTCCAACAGATCTCTGCCTCGAGTTCGAGAAATTTTTCCGAACAAATTAATCTCCTGGCGAGGTGACATAAATTGGCCTCCACGGAGTCCCGATTTAACGCCTATGGATTTTTTCCTGTGGGGTTATGTCAAATCAAAAGTTTACGCTAATAAACCGACTTCCCTGGCACAATTAAAAGAAAATATCCGTCATGAAATGGCAGCCATCACGGAGACTACCTGCCGAGCTGTCATAGGCAATTTTAGTGCCCGACTAAATGAATGCCGAGAGCGCAACGGTTTACATTTGGACAATGTTATTTTTAAAAAATAAATTCCCAAACAGTGTACTTCAATATAAAATAACAATTTTTTCAATAAAGCTAAGACTTTTCTTTTAAAAAAAGATTTAAATGTGAACTTTCTTTTGAGACACCCAGTAGTTTACATAAATATTTGAACCTGGTCAAACCATTTCTTTGTGTGTGTACAGACGGGCATATTATTGATGTGATAGGTCCACATGCTGCCACTCAGACGGATGCCGAAATTATGAAAGATTTATTTAGTGATGAAAATGGGCCCATGCGAACGTTTTACAGAGAGGGAGATGTATTTATACTCGACCGAGAGTTCAGAGATGCAATCCCACTGTTGGAGGCCTGCAATTATAATGTGCAGAAGCCTGAGTCATTAAATGAGGGAGACCACCAGTTAACAACTATTCAGGCGAATAAAAGTCGATTAGTAACTTTATGCTGATGGGTTGTCGAAGTAGTTAACGGGCGTTTTAAAAGAGATTTCAAATTATTTCGCCAGGAGTATTTTAATAGTGCTCACGAGCATTTAATGAATGATTTTAAAATTGCAGCTGCACCAATTAACAGATTTCATCCTACAATTCAAGATCGGCCAGATGCTTCTCTCATAATAGAAAGGGCCATGAGGTATCAACATACTCTGAATTACTTGGCAGAATTTATAAGAAATTATAATTTAAATAGGCGATCAGTCATGTTTAGACGCATCGATGGGACCTTTCCTCAATTAAATATATTTCCCGTATTTAGTTACTCTGATTTAATTCTTTTCGCTTTGGGCCCATATCAGGTCAAACAAGCACGATCGTATTATGGCGAGCTTGTTCGACAAAATGGTTTATATGAAATAGAAGTATGTAACACTCTGAAGAAATGGTTGCAGCCATTGGAGGAAATAGACCTTACTTATTAAGGGGTCGAATTCAGTCGCGCCATGTTGGTCGCCGTAAATATTTTACATATATTTTAATTGATGCACAACCATCTAATAATGATTGCTTGGATGTAATATTAGGTTACTGTTGTAACTGTCTCGTAGGTAACAGAACAGTGGGATGTTGTTGCCACGTCATGGCCATAATATGGTATTTGGGTTGGACTAGACATGAGACGAATATATCGAGACCAGCATCATATTTAGATAATATATTACTTGTGATTGAAGAATAAAACAATAAACACTTACCTACTTATACTTCTTTTTTATTTTCTTCGCAACCTGTATCATATCACCAGAAACCAATACAGCAACAAACCGGTAATAGAAAAGGTAAACAACCTATTATATCTATAATATGTTTATAAAATAATTGTAAATAAGTACTTACTTAAAAGACAGTAATACAATTGTTCGATTTTATATTTGTCTTTGAATCAAGCAGTTAATTGATGACAATTAAATATAAAACCACATGAAAAGATAGTTTAATACAACCCATGCTATTTTATTGCTATGTGCTTTTATAATCTCATTAGAAGCACCGGTTTATCATGAGTACATATTTGGTCTCTTTTCATATTATTATTTACTTGAGTACTTAAAGCTTTGTATCTAACCAAATTGTTTTCACATACATACTGACACTATACAATGGAGACAGACTAGATAATTCCAAATAACTGACATGTTTATCTGATAACATACAGACAAGTATATAAAAAAACACAGACCTGGCTTAGCTTATGTGATGATTATGAAGTTCCTAGTGAAAAACTAATAGCAATGCTGTCAGTGTGATTTTCTTAACTCCAGTATCGTAAGTTCTGCCGATTCCATATTCCGTTGCGCGTGAATGTGCTCTCGTCAGTCAACTTTACGTTTGCTAAAAACTTAGAGTCATTAGCTACGTTGCTCAGGAGCCATTCGCAGTAGGCTTCCCTGACTGGCTTATCTCTATCTAATAAAGCCTGTACCTTTACGTATTTGAACGGCCGTTGCTTGTTTTTTTTTTAATATTCTGTGAACAGACTTGTGTTGTATACAGAATTGGCGAGCTGCTCTACGGAGACTTGACATTGGATTACGAGCGAAATAATTTAATATTTGTTATTCCTGAGCCACGGCGACTAGCGGAAGAATTTCAACCTAACGCGGGATCAAATGTTCGACGTCACATAATCTTTGGACTGCCCGTATGAAAATCCGTGAGTCTGTAGGACATACACGTGTGGTATTATACCTCTTTCAGTATGTTCGTAATGCCAGGGACGCGTTTTGGTGGTATTCTTCGTAAATCAAAATCATGTTAGTGTATTCCAATGACGTAAAGTTGATATACATGATGAAAAAAGTTATACATTAAAAAAAATAAAAGCGTCCAATTGAGCACGGGCTGTCACACCACAAAGTTATTAAATATGATTATCTAGCATATTATGAACGTGTTCTATCACAAATAAAAAATACAATGCAGTAAAAAAAGCGTCCAATTTCGCACAAACTGGCACACCACCTTCTTATCACAATAATTATTATCGTATTAACGTGTCTTATCACAAACAAATCAAGAAACTTATGAAAATAGCCACAAAAAAACCAACAATTAAAACTTTAAATTAAAAGGACGTGTACGCGAGAAACTAAAATTACGTCAAGCTACTCATGAACCATCCCCTAGGACGCCGGCGTTGGACGAAGTGACTTACTGTCTTACTTTATCGTCGCGTCAGTCGACAACACACACCCTCCCGACACCCTGTCCCAATTCTTGTCACGTCGCGCATAGAGAACTATGCCTTAAGTCGTCTAATTTAAGTAAATTTTGCCGTGTGCAGACGGCAGACAGTACGAACCGCGCGGCGCGGCGGCGCCAGCACGGCGGCGGCGCGCTCGTGGAAGGCGAGCAGCGCGTGCGCCAGCCGCGCCGCGCCGCCCTCCCCGCCCTCCGCGCCGCCACCCTCCACCGCCTCGTCGCGCTCCTCCTGCCCCAGGTAGTGGAAGCACTCGATGCGCAGCTGCGAACAATCCGTTATGAAACACTCCTTGCTGCTCGACTATTTGTTATCATTCTTTATTTATTTAACACATTTTTATTATTAGCCAGTACTTGAACACGGTGCCACCTGGTGGGTAAGTGGTGATAAGGTCCTAGATGGTAAATTGCACTGACTTAACGTAACAAAAGCCTTATTTACTCTTGCTTTGGATACGCTCTGATTATTTCGGGACGTAGTTATTGCATTTCGGTCTAACAACTTCTCCGATTTATATACACCTTTTCCAAAACTACCACACAACAGGGAAAATCTGTTCCTACTTTAATTCTAAACATTTGACACTCCATAAATATACACTGCCACAAAGTGATAAAACTTTAAATCTCCATTACAATAATGTCATGTTACTATTATTAGTCATTTAATTAACGATTTCTAATGGAAAGCAGTCAGCCAGCCTTCCCTTTGGTCTTAAAACTGTTCCGATAACTATCCACCCCTTCCTAAAATACTACATTACCTTATTCATTTAATTCACAATTTATAATAAAAAGAAGTTCTTGCCCTTCGTTCTTAAAACTACTCCGATAGATTCCACACTTTTTAAAAACACATTACAAGAAAAATCTATTCTATATATTACCTTCTGTATATTTGATACTCTGTAAAAACTTACTTCCAAATGCAAGAAAAGTAGGCACTTCTGGGATATATCTTCTAAAACAGCGGCAGCCGATGAGACCTCACTGACGAACTTTTCAGTAAGTTTTAACGAAGTGCCCGCTGAGGTTGGCGCCGACACGAAGCTCGGCAGTGTTTTGATATTTTCGCTTAGCCAGTCCTATAAAAGTATATTCTATATTCTAAGTATATTACTCAGAAGATCGAAGAGAAGAGAAAAGTTAAAGTTAAAAGTTAAAGTACAAAGGAGAATAGAGTAAATTAATAATAATGTTTATTTAAATAACTAGATTACTTATCATGGTTTTAGAAAAATATTTAAATACCCGTACGTGTGTATGTTTGTGTGACTACAGGTACTCTTAAGTTATAGTTTTCGATGTAAATAAAAATATCTCTATGTACGTCCAACTCACAGTTTCTTTGGAACTACTCAGTTTTTTACTCAGAGGTAGAAAATTGTTATATTAAGTTGTAATATATCGTTTACAAGCTAAACCTTTCGCTACTTACCATACTTTCACATAGCAGCGCCAAATCAGCGAGCACGTTAATGTCACTGACAATCTCACGTCGAGACACTTCACCGTCACCGAGACTTGAACCGAGAATCTCAGCCTCACGTTCGTACGCTTGCTTTAGCTCCTGTTAACAAGTAATCTTATTAAAATTAACTGTAACTACGATTTCATTATTACATCACACATCAAATCAACAGTGATTCCAAGTTTGGTTACATGCCTTTAGAGAAATGGGTTAAATGAAGCTGTTACGGCCTACGGCTGCTCCAGCAAGGGTCAAATCTTCCGGGGCCCATTCAGCAGAAGACTTCACGAGCAGACGCAGGTCGGGCTCCAATATGGCCACGTGGAATGTCATATCACAATAAACTATATGGAAGAAAGCTAGAAACCAAAAGTACTTTCCTGTATCAGTAGCTAACTTCGCTCCAAGGCTTGGGCAGGCCGTGAGTGTGTGTAATGGTGTTTGGTGAACAGTGTATAGTGAAGTGTGAATGTGTGAGGCCTGGGCAGGCGTAGGCGACCAGCAGCAGCCGATTTCCAGGCTGCCCCAAAATGCTGCATCGCTCCAGACTGCTCCATCGCCGGACCACTTTTCTTCACTGTCACTAATTCAGTCTCTTAGCTTCATTGTACATTTAACTAACTTCAATTCGCCTAATTCCACACTCATCGCAGAATCGAACACGTGATACCCGACACGGCAAGGACAGTAGCACAAAATTCGACATTCCGGTCCCGGATTTACTTATCACAAATTATAACGATATCCTGACAATTAACCGGGAGAAGCTCTCAAACAAGGAATGCGCGGCTCGAATCCTAGATCGTATATCTCCTCGACGCGCGTACACTATTCCGCACTCTCGCACGAGTTAACTAACGCACAATTCACATATCTACGTGACGAAGAAACACGCACTTATCACGCATATACGCATCTAGCTATCACTATATAATATGCACAATTACCTCCAAGAAGTTACTTAAAGCGTAAAACCCCATAAAGGCCTCTTGTTCAGGAACTTAAACCCTATCCCACCAAATCCGAGGTGGTTTTCACGAAACCCAATTACGTAGCAAAGCCCCGCGCCCAAATCCAAAATTCTAGACCCTAATCAGACAAAAACCGGTGTCGCGAGAACTTCAGCAGCGATAGCCGATACACGCGGCTTAACCGGGTCGCTGTTAGCAAGCTACTGTCACCTACTATCTCGCCCGACAGCGCCAAGACGCTGGGAAGCTCTCTTCCGCATCCCCCTCCCCGACACACGCGTGACACCTGGTACGATCGGGCGATTGGCAAAGTCGAACGTGATTGGGTGCCGTCTTAACATGACCATTTTTGGCCTAAACAGAAGCTATTTTTAATGCTTGGCACGCTGGACTGGTGGCTTGGTAAGAAATCTATACATTGATAATGATGCCGCGGTTTTTCGATATTTTAGAAAGTTGTTGTCATTACGCGATTTCAAACGTGTGATACTCTGTTACTAACAGGTGGCCCAAATAAGACCAGCTGATGTGAAACACAAATAACTTTTTTATTTTTTAAACATAATTTATTTTTTCTTTTTGTAGATTATAACTGAACTCTTGGAAATTTAAAATGAATACGTACAGTCCACAACAACGCATTAAAATTATCGATTTTCATTATTCTTCTCAACGATCAATTGTTCTGACGCAGCGAAATTATCGCAGTTTTTTTAACGTAAAATCAGCGCCCACATCTTCCAAGATTGCGAGTTTAGTTCGCCGTTTTGAGGTACTGGGTTCAGTTGCCGACCGTCCAGGAAGAGGTGCTCATCGAAATATTCGTACTGTAGACAACGTGGAAGCTGTACAGCAGAGTGTTGCAAATGATCCATATGTCTCAACTCGTCGCCGTTCCGGCCAATTGGGTATACCCAGAACAACATTGCAGAGAATTTTAAAGTTGGATCTTAAGATGTATCCATACAAAGTTCAAATTGTCCAACAGCTTCTACCGCAAGACCCCCAACAACGACTACAATACGCTATTCGCTTTACACAATTAGCCACACAAAATAATTTTTTAAATAATCTTTTGATGACGGATGAAGCGCATATCCATTTAAGTGGTTATGTGAATAAACAAAACTGTAGGTTGTGGGGCTCCGAAAATCCAAGGGCAGTACATCAGGGGCCTCTTCATCTGGCTGTCCACGTCGGCTGCGTCGATTCGTCCTCTAGCTCGTAATATGCCATCCTCCAATATGGGGTCGAGCTTCCTTAACGCGCTGCCGGTTGCCAGGTTCTTTCCTCGCTGCAGTCGACTGATGTCTTCAGCGAAGCTTTCTTGTTGACTGCGTTCTATCCACATCCGCTCCGCTCTCTGGATGTGCTGCAATGTCAGCCCGTGCGCCCTTCCTCTTATGGCATCGACGAACTGTAGTATCCATGCAGTGGCCCTTATTAATCTCTCGTAGGAAGAGAATCTCTCTATGTCCGGCAGGTGTGGAGCGTCCTTGGTGTCGCTCTGGTGCGCCACGACTTCCTCCAGTTCCTCATCATCATCGCCTGCCTTCTCTTCCTGACGGCGAGGCCATCTGTCTTCGTCCTCGTACAGGAATGGCGGTCCCGTGAACCATCTGTCGCTCTCTTCTTTGTTCATATAATTCACACGCGTAGCTTGATCCGCGATGTTGTCTGCGGTCGGTATCCACCTCCATTGCTCGGGTGACGTCTTCTCTGCTATCTCCCCTAACCTATGAGCCACGTATGGAGTGTAACGCGCCGTATCGTTCTGTATCCAGTGGAGCGCCGTAGTGGAGTCTGTCCAATACACTACCTTATCGGCTACCACTCTGTGCTCGCCTTGCACGAATTCCGCGAGTCGCGCGCCTATCAAGTTCGTCTGCAACTCTAAACGCGGTATGCTTTGTGCCTTTATAGGGGCGACTTTCGCCTTGGCCGCCACTAACCGTACCCTAATCGTTCCGTCGCGATATCGTATACGCCAATATGCCGCGGATGCGTACCCACGTTCGCTTGCGTCGTTGAAAACGTGAAGTTGACGCTCTACCACTCCCCCGTAGGAGCATAGCACCTAGGCAGTCGCAGTCGTGACACCTCCTCGACGACTCGCAGCCACCTCTGGAATTCATCCGTTGCCTCCTCGGGTAGTTCATCATCCCATCCGACCTTCTTCATTCGCCATAGGTCTTGTAGCAGGATCTTGGCGGTGATGGTGAGGTAGCTAAGCAGTCCGAGCGGGTCAAACACCGACATGACTGCGCTTAATGCTTCCCTCTTAGTCGGTGGTCGCTGTAGCGCCTTTACTTCCTGTGGCACCCTATTCATAGAGGTGTTGAACGTCAGGGCGTCTTCGTCGGCCATCCATAACAACCCTAGTGTCCTGCCTGGGCTGTCTTGCCTTAAGCCTACTTCCTTAGGCTTGCTCGCCAGTAGTTCCTCCGGCTTGTCTTCCAATAGGGCTGCGTGGTTAGAATTCCAGCCTGCCAAGGTGAAACCGGCCTTCTGGTGCACTTCCGTAACCTGCCTTGCCGTATTTACCGCCTCCTCTACCGTAGCATAACTGTCTAAGTAGTCGTCCATATAGTGACTACGTACGATAGCGTTAAGCGCCAACGGATGTGTTTCTGCGTGTGCGCGCGCGTTATGATCCCTAACACTATGTGCGAGAAACGGCGAGCTCCTCGCACCGAAAATCATCGATGTCATAACGTACTCCCGCGGTGGGCTGGATCGCTCGTTACCTCGCCACAGAAACAATTGCGCGGGTTGGTCGCGACGGTCGATCTTCACACGTAAAAACATCTCCCTAATATCCGCGGACACGGCTATTTCGTTCTCCCTAAATCTAAACAGTATGCCCGGTAGGTTTCGTAACAAGTCGGGGCCGTCGAGTAAATAATCGTTAAGACATCTACCGGACGCACGCGCTGCCGCGTCGAAAACCACTCTTACCGCGTAACGTAATGGGACACACTTTCAACAATACGGACGCATTACTACCAACGTTAGACGCGACGAGCACGGTCTCATCCGGTTTTGCCGATGTCTCAGGTGCGCGGGTCTTGCGGGTGTGAAGGACGGCATGGTGGGGGGCGTTGCAGCCGTCGACGCCGCATTTCTTGGCTTTACATCTAAATCGTCGGTGTTTACTATTTAAACACAGAAAACACACCCCATCTTCCTTTACCCAATTCCACCGGTCGTCCACACCCATTTGCGCTAACTTCCTACATTTGGCGATTACGTGTTCACCCCCGCAACACATACATGAGGCACTACCGGTGTCCTCCTGGGCGGTGAACGTCTTTACGTCGCGGGCCCTATCCTCTACGCGGCGTGTCACTATCCTTTTCGACGGCGGCGCCTCTCGTCTTACGGGCGATTCCTTAGTCGGCGCTACGGACGTATAGGCATGACTCAACGCACGGTCAGCTTCTCTCATCATGAACCGAGATAGTGTGACGATATCCGGTTCATCTGCACTTCCGTAGTGCTCCGCATAATCGCACCAACGTGACCGTAAGTGAGGGCTAAGTTTACTAGTGACTTCCCTAGTCAGCATTGGATTTTGCAAATATCCTTTGCCGTCGACGTTCTGCAAAATACACACTATATTTTGTAACTTAATCGCGAACGAATTCAATTCCTGAGCGGTTTGACCCGGGCACGGAAGGCGTTTCAGTTCCTCTAACGCTCGATCGATAATTACTTCCGGGCGGCCGAAGCACTGCTCCAATGTTCGCATAATATCTGCTGGATCCTTCGCGGTAAACAGCAGTGCCGATACTACCTCCCTAGCCTCACCGCGTAGACAGTTTCTTAACCTTGCCATATTTTCCGTATTTGTGAATCCATATAAACGCGTGGATTCTTTCATTGCGGCTTTGAAGGCTAACCATTCCGCGGCCGAACCGTTAAAAATAGGCAAGTCCTGCGTCTGCTTCGCGGCGGCGGGCCTGACTCTAATCATATTCTCTAGAGCTTCCGCTAGTCGCTCTATACCCCTCTCTTTCCCTCGCGGAGTAAGCGACCTATCTCTATCCCTATCTCCCTCTAGCCTACGCTGTGGCGCTGGCGTCCTATGTACACCTACATCCCTATGACACGGCGACGATAATCTACGATCCGCGTGGCGATGTGGCGATGGCGATCTATGTACACCTACATCCCTATACGGCGACGGTGATCTACGATCCGCGTGGCGATGTGGCGATCTATGTGTAGGCGATAGAGTGCGGCGTTGGACGCGCGACGGCGACGTAACTCGTACACGACGATCCACCTGGTTCATTTCTACGGCGACTCCACTATCCCTCTGTATCGTTTCTACGCGACGTGGTTGAACCTTATTCGCTACCGTCCTCCCCTGGGCATCTTCCGCGTGGTCGTAACCGGTTTCCCTATTCGGTAGGGCCTGCTCTATCTCGATGCGGGGCTCGGGCTGAGACGGGCGGTAAGGCGACTCCCCCCGCACAGTCTCTACGTTCTCTAACCACCTATCAACGCGTACCCTATTTTCAACTAACTCGTCTTCGTTAATACTTTCCCTATCTGTTTCTTCTTGCAGTTGAGCGACGTCCCTAGCGTACTTCTTCTTAATAAGATCTTCTTCGAGTTGCAATTGCTTCCTCCTAATTGCAGCTAGTTCCTCCGCGGCGTTATATTCGATTTGTTTTAACTTAGCTATCGCGCTAGCTGTCGACCGGGCTGAACGAACTGAGCGGACCAACGGGGCGCGGGGCGCGGGCCTATGTACAACGTCTGTTACAGGCGTGACGGTACGTACTATCGAACTAATTTCTGTAGACGGAAGAACTTCAATGATCGCGGCGAGTGTCTCTGTGCGCGGCGCGGATGTGCTAACCTCTCCCAAACGATCGGTCGTAGACACGGACATAGCGGAGCGCGGCGGCGGGGGCGCGGGCGCGGGCGTAGATGCGGGCGCGAGCGGGGCCTGGGGCGCGGCGGAGGGCGCTTGTGCCATCGCGAGATAATCGGACGGGGACGCGGGTGCTTCTTCGAATATCCGCATTCCTACCGGCGTTTCGTCATCGTTCCGTGTCTTCTGGCTTCCTGTTTTCCTCATGACGTCCCTCGTTGCGACCTCCGATCGTCTTCAAAAAGACGTACGTATCGTCTTCAAAAAGACGCACGTATTGGATGTCGTTCCCGCCACAAGGGCGTTACCAGATGGTCACAGTTTGGCACCGTTAGGGAGCAACCACCTGGCCGCGTAAACGCGTTTAAAGAAACAAGAAATTGTCTGGAAACAGACAATATGACGTATATGACGTAGGCTTAATAAGAAACAGGGAAGAAATTAGTACCGACGATCTTTTCTCTTCGTCGACGAACTTCTTTCTTCCTTGAATATCTTCTATAATGATCTTCTCTCTTCTATAATTATGTTCTTTCTTCTATAATTATGTTCTTTCTTCTATAATTGCCTTCTTTCTTGTTTCTTCTTACTTCTTGCTTCTTTCTTCTGGCTTGAATCCGGCGACGATGGACCAAGAATATAATGGATGTAAGTGTGGACTGTATTTTTACTGATTGACTGATCGTTGGGGTTAACTATGCTAGGGGACTGCTCGAAGAAAAGATGGTACTCTTGACTATACTATATTCAACTATTTACAATGATTGGGCACTATTATTATCTATGCTAATATATACAGAGAGATCTTGCTTATGGAGTCTTGATTCTTCCTGATTTTCTTGAGGTTTCTTCTCCTAGTGTTGTCTTCAAGTGCCGCTCCAGAAATGAACGACTCACAGACCAAAACGCCCTTCTTATATCTCGCAAGAAGGCGTCTCAGTCTGTGAGTAGTGCCGTGCGACGATGCTGCACGCCCATTGGTCGTCGCTCGGCTCCGGTGTGCGGGGTGTGCGGGGCGCAACGGGGTATGAAGGGGCGACGGGTCTCTAGCTGTCCTCAACAGACATGCTGTGTGAAATTTTTGGTGAACGCATAATTTTAAGAAATTCAGATTTCCTTTGGCCTCCTCGTTCACCAGATTTAACTGCGCCCGATTTTTTTTATGGGGATATTTAAAAGTCAAAGTGTATGTTAACAAACCACAGACACTTGGACAGCTCAAGCAGAATATTCGAGACGAAATACGGCGCTTGCAACCAGAAACATTACGCCGTGTAATGCAAAATGCGCTAAAAAGAGCCAATGCCTGTATCGAGCAAAATGGTGTTCATTTGTCTGATGTCATATTTCACACATAGTCACGTTAAATTTCCATAAAATGTATTTACCATATAAAAATAAATCATTAAAAAAAAACGTTATTACAAGAGTTACACGTGTTTAACATCACTAGGTCTCATTTGGGCCATCCTGTAGTAGATATCAACTATTTCCAAGTCGTGTCAATTGTTAATTGGAGTAACGAACGTAAATTACTGTTGGATAGTTGCATGGGAATTTGTATGTTAAATAGTTTATTTGTTATGTGAATATATATCTTCATTAAATGACTTTAGTATATTTAAAATTCCTAACAGTTTCCAAGTTAGTGCATAGATCAGTAAATAGGTCGCTGGTTTTATCAGTTTTATAGTTCATTTTAAAAAGTGATTTGATCTGCACACTAATGCCTAAATACTTAAACGCTACTCAATTTTAGGATGCTTTTAGGTTTCGTGTAAGTAAAAGTGACTGTGATGTCACGAGACTTAATGACATCTTAAAATTGAGTAGCGTTTCAGTATTTGGCTATAAGTTAATAAAATTGAAGATGTTCATAATATAATGTACAAAAAAAATTTGTGTGCTGAAATATGTACGTTTATCGAATAAAGTATAAAAAATCCATAGGCTGTCGCATATGTTTATACTCTCATTAGTTCACGATACTGCGCTGATGTGGTGGTAACATTGGTAGACACATATGCATCTGTATTTGCGGACATGAGTTGTGCATCAGTTCGTCAATGCTATCCATGTAAGATGGACGTGATATAATAGATTAAAATCTATTAGTATTAGTATGTAGACATTCGCGCTACTGCCACTCGAAAAACGTCTCAGATATCTAGGAGTACTCGCACGACACACGCGTGTACGCTCATGTATGCGCTTTCGATGACACGTGAGAGCAAATGGGGAGTTGGTGTACTATGCTACAGGTTTTATACGCTGGCACTCGAACGTGATGGGCACTGCGTTTGGAGGAGCTCACCTGCGGCGTGTGCGCGGTGTGCTCGAGCGCGGCGCGGTAGTTGGGCAGCGAGCGCAGGAAGCGCACGATGTCGTCGTCGGCCAGCCAGCGCGCGGCGCGTGCGGGCAGCGGCGGCTGCAGGCGCGCGTGCGCGGCGCGCGCGGCGGCGGCCAGCGCGGGCAGCGCGTGCGCGGGCGCGCGCAGCGCCGCGCCGCCGCCGCACGCGCCGCAGCGCCGCGCGCCCGCCGCGCACTCCGCCACCGCCTCCCACGCGCGCGCCGCGAACACGCACACGCCCCGCGCACCGCGCACGCTCCTGACGCACACGTACCATACAATAATAAAGCTGAACGCACATTTGTCAACACCGTACGCGCCGCATTTACTAATGGCCTTACACATTTACACGTACGCGCCGAACGCTATTTTATTTTATAGCATAGGGTAACAAACAAGAATACGGTCCATCTGATGGTAAGTGGTTGCTGTAACCCATAGACATCTGCATCTATCCTCAATAAAGAATCAAAATACAAATACGTTGTTACCTTAGAGTATTCAACTAACAGGAGACGTCATGCGCATAAAGTTCCAAACAAAAAAGTCTGTCACTTCTAGCGGGAGGCGAGGTAACGCACACTAAGCAAATCGTAAACATTGGGCCACGTCGTTACGCACGCACACAGCATAATATGAGCACACGATTAAGCAAAACGCACACAACCTTGAAAATTTCTCATAAATGTCTCATCGTTACAGTGCATAAGCCATAAACAACTAGTGCGAGGGCCTTGTCGATATGGATATGTCGATGAAATTTTATGAAAGTTACATTAGCAAATTAAATAAAATAAAAATGAACAAATGTTTATTGTGTAATATTACATTCAAAGTAAATTTAAAAAAAATACATAAGGTACAAAATAATAATACAAAATTACCAAAATTAAAACAAATTGAAAATGTATTATATTATATTTTAACTGGTTTTTAAAGTGAATAAGTTTGATATATATATATGACGAATACACTTTTTGGGATCACTCTTTTTTTTTTGCGAGGTAGCTAATTCTAGTGCTTGCATACTTTTTCCATCACCAAGTTTGCCAGTTCAATGTTATGTGGAACGTAATCATTATCGAAATAATGTTCCTGTATGCTTAAAAATATATAATACGCCTAGTCTATGAAATATTTTTACCATTTTTTAATGTCATGATCAACCGAAAAGGTTATCTGTATAGGGTTTTTAAACGGTCTAATTTTACAGATTTTACCCAACCTATAGAGTTAAACCGTTTTAAGGCTTAGGGTTGAACTACATCTGGCAGCACGGAATCGCACTTTCCTGTGCTTCTATCCTTTTTTGGTCACTCAGAAACGTTATTTACTAGAGCAAGAAAGAGAGCGGGAATGTATAGTTTCACCCTCAAAAAGCCGAGTGTAAACCGGTTTCAAAAGTTTATCTATCATTCTTGACAATCCATACTAATATAATATTATAAATGTGAAAGTGTGATTTTTTTGTTTATTTGTTTTTGTCCTTCCTTTACGCAGCAACGGAATGGAGCAATTAAAAAAAATTAAACATTTGCTATCTCTTAGCCGAAGTTTACGCTTAAACAAACATACTTTTTTTCGTCATTTTACTTAGGATTGAAAAATAATTAATGTCGTCGTAAAAAGCGGTAATATTTTGTGTTCTACAGTACAAAAGTGTAGTACTCTGTTTATATTTAATAATAATAGATTATAAATATGACACTGAGATTATTTGTTTGTCCTTATTTATTTATTTAAGCGCTAATAATTCGTGTCTCATCTGAAAACAACAATTTGGTTGACACCATCTAAGACGATATACTTGTAAATAACATTTTAAAATGAATAAATATCATTCACTAAACCTTCCATTTCAATTTGTTACATGTTTTAAATTTTATCCTTCATAATGTAAAATAAACCTGTAGCAAAATAATAAACTTACTTCCAATAATTTCAAAGTCGGTACAGCAGTTTCATTTAGTTTCCTTTTATTATTTGATTGGATTACGAAAACCGATTGGTCAAAATGCTAGGAACAAATAGTGCTTGTTCGTTTAGGTACCCAAGTTATATGATTGCCACATGCTTTTATCCAAACTTGGCGCCTGTAAAGATCTTTTGGAAAACTGTAAAACCAAAGATCTTTTTTAAACATTGTACAAAAAAGAATTTTAAATAACACCTTGGTATTATATATCAAGGTATTAATTATAGTCAAATAAAAACATCGACACTAAAGATTACAGTGAAAATCACTATTATTGCCTTGATGATACCATTTTATATACTCGAAATTACCCTTCTTTTCGTTTCATAACGTAACATAATGAAATGATAATATCTATTTAAAATGTTTTATATACAATAAAACAATTTAAATTGATGTTTTCATTTCGTTAAAAACAATTAAAGATTATTAATGTTGTTTGAAATAATATAGTTTTGCAAATAGATCATAATAATATTAATGAATTTAAGACTATTCAATAACACGATTTTATCTTGTGTAATAAGAACAAAGAGAAACGACATTTGTCTACAATTAAGCAAAATTTAATTATGCCCTAGTGGTACAAAAGTCCTTACTATAGTATTAATACTTTAAGTTGGCAACACACCCTGCTCAGCTATATTAATCAGAATTTTCGTGATTTAATGCTTATATTAATTATTGAAATCAAAATAAATACTTAAAGATGAAAGGTAACGTCGTCTTTTTGTAAATTTGAGGTCTGTGATCTTTATTTACATGAAAACACACTGCAACTCGGCATTTTTCTGGAGGTCAACTCACGCTTACGACTACTTGTTAACTGATGCCGTACGCGGCGCAACTAGTTTTATATAACGGGAATGATCCGCGCTCTCGTACTTTTGACAGCGAGGAACGCTCTCCAATGTCGTCTCCTGTTAGTTTAATACTCTAAGGTTGTTACCAATGAAGACTAAAATAAAACGCCACTTTTCCAGTAAAAAGAGTCTCCTGTTCTCTACACTCATTATTGAAACATAGCAGTGTTAAGCTGCTATTTTACGCTGGTATTCTGTGAGAGAGTGATCCTTGCCTGATCGAACCAACCCATTCGTACTACAACTATATTGCTAATATAGCTGCAACATGGTCTACCACGTATAAAATCTTTTGTATTACCAACAACTTCTACAGTTTTTTCCAACCACTGGTATGAAACGATACAGTGACAATGATCACTCGAATCGATTTGGAAAAAAAATGTTGTTATAACTTCCTTATTGGCAGAAGAAAAAAAATTCGAAGAAAAAATTCTGAATTAACAATTTTAATTTAAAAAGGCAGTTGTATAGAGAATATTATACTTTATTTAAACACTAATTAGATAATCATGGACGGTTTTTCAGATATTTGTATTTAACTTACAAGAAACTTCAAAAATTACTACATATACTAAAACCTATATAAAATACATTTCAAAACGAAGTCAAAACCCCCAGTTTTAGTGTAAAATCGACCAAGTTAACAATATTAAACAACACTGACAAATGTGCCATCAACTTTATTAAATAATACATGCATAAACTAAGGAAAATAAGGAACACATTAAAAAAGGCGTTAACAGAAACACATATACCTCCCACTGTTGGGCACAGGCCTCCTCCCATTTTTGAGAGGGTTTTAGGGTAACCCACCACCTCCCATGGCCCCACCAGCCTTGCGGTTATATGGGCCGAATCACGAGATGCACGCGGTACTTGCTCAGGGCTCTTTCCCGCATGCACTTTCTTGACTCTCCACAAGTTATTTAATCTACTCCTTGTTCCAGTTTGTCATTCTCCCCCTTCTGGGGCTGACGGCACTATTACGCCTACGTCGTCAGGCCTTTCTGTCAGTATTCTGTCTTGCCTTATTCTTTGATCATGCCACCTGTGCGCAAACTCGCGCAACAGCCCTTAGTTCACCCCATCGCTGACGACATCCGAGTAGTAAATCGGTCTTTGAACCGTACGAACTAATCCATCCATCATTTTCGCTCTTAGGTCGTCATACAGAGTACATTCCCATAGAACATGGTAAACGTCCACACCGCACCACACTCACACATACTTGTTTCACACAGTCGCATTTCACTCAGTCTCTTCCGAAAGCATCCACGTCCGGTGAGAATCTGAGAGGTTTGATAGTCCGGTGCGACCCAGGTATACCTGAGTCGCAACGCCAGTTCCGGGAAGAACTGATAGAGCTCGCGTCCTCTTGATTCACTCGTCCATCCTCCACCTCAGTCCAAATTTCGCGCTTCCGTCTGCTCAACTCCTCTTTGGGCGCGGTCAAACGTGCTATTCCCATCCTACCAGCACGGATGACCTCCAGGTCAGAAGGGAGAACACCAGCCAACATCGGTAAGGCCGCCGTACTGGTGGATCGATACGCCTTTGTCAGCAATATAAGGGCTGATCGCTGCGATCTTAGCAGTACATTATGAACTGTGTACATGTTCGCACGCTCGTACCAGCACTCCGCCGCGTACGTGATCGTGGATACAAACACTCCTCTATATAGTATTGTTAGGCTCGGGTATCGGACACCCCATGATGATGTCGATACGTGAGTCGTCTTGCAGAATTCCTTGGTCGCTCTTTCAGAAATATCGGACGTATGTTGCACAAACGATAGTCCTGAGTCCAATACCACACGTAGTACCTTAGCATTCGTTACAGTCTTTACAGATTCTCCACCAAGTTTAATAACGGGGGGTGCTGAAGTTTCCCTCTAATAGTCATGGTGGTTGACTTTGATGTGGAAAACTCCAGTCGATTCCTTAGCCCCCACTCCCGTACAAGGTCCAAAGTGACTCTGGCCCTCGATTCGATACCCTCGTAATGGGGCTACTCGATCGGGGTCTCACAGAACACCAATGTAAAATAGCAACTTAATGCTGCTATGTTCCGTATGGTGAGTATATAACCGGAGACTCTTTTTATTGAAAATGAGGTATTTCATCTTAGTCCTCAAGGGTGACAACGCATTTTGTTTTTAATCGAGAGTAACTGTAGATATGTATAGGCTACAGTATCCACACACCATCTGGGGAATGTGTGCTCGTTTGTTACATTTATTTTATATAAAAAGTATAAGATGCTTTCTATTTTTACCGCACCATGAATGAATTAGGGATTTTGTGGAGTCAAGAAGCTATAGTATGTGCCAAATCGATTGAGAAAAACGGACAATGACCTTTCGGTCGTTTAACCAGGGGTTACAAACCTTCAATATATAGGCACATTTTATATGTAGTACTTTCTTTATTTATAATGATTTTTTTATAATGATTGATATAATATATATTTACTATTATTAAAAAGTTATGTGAAAGATCGCTGTAGAAGAAAAATCATCTATTGTTATAAAGTGCTTTATTCATTTAACAACAAAAAACATTAATTTATAACACATATAAAGATTCGAGTGATAACGACACCGAATAAGTACGTACTTATGCAAAAGATAAAACTTTATTTTTAATATTATATAAGAACTTTATTTTTATTCGGTGCAATCATCACTCGTATCTTCACTTGATGAACTATCTGTAACATTAATTATAAAGCGATCTGCAGTTTGGTCAATTCTATCATCCATGCCACGCATTTTTTGTTCAACCTTAAGGACATGCTGAACACAGTTTTTCCATTTATCTGGCGTGATTTGAGTTAAACCATCTTTAAGTAAATTTTTAACATCTTTTAACTTGAAAGTTGTATTTTTTCGTGCAACGTACCCTTTCACATCTGCCCACACAAGTTCAATGGGGTTAAGCTCACAGTGATAAGGAGGTAACCTTACCACTGTGATGCTTTTTTCTTTTGCCATCTCGTCGGTGACGTAACTTCGATAGTTATCTTTAACTGCCTTTATTTTTTCCATTAAGTGGGTCTTTGTGTCCGAGGGCACGTATGCGATCTGTTTAGATTCTAGCCATTCCTGCATATTTTGTTTCCGCCAAGACATTGTTGGGGTTTTTTCTAAACGTCTGGAGTGGTAACTAGCGTTATCCATAACTATAACATCGCCGCTTTGCAGTTTTTCTATTACTTTTCTAAACCAGTCCTCGAAATGGAGAGCGTCCATACTCTCATGGTAGTCACCAGTAGATGATGATTCAAATACCCAATCACATCCCTCCAAAAAGCCATTTTCATTGCCAACGTGTACAACTATTAATCGCTTTCCTTTACCCGAAGGGGCTTTCGCGCCAGTAGAGTAGCCTTCTAACCGTGATTGACGAGAAGATTCAATTGTGGTGTCTTCCCATACCTTTCCCATAGTATGACCTGCGTTAATCCATGTTTCGTCAAGGTAAAAAATGTTACGTCCCTCGTTTCTTAATATTTGTATTTCTCTCAAATATCTGGTACGCCACAGAACTATCTCTGGGCGATCTATTAGACCACTTTTTCTGTTTCTCTTTATATATTTGAATTTTAAATGGCGCAACACACGTCGCAGGGAAGTTTTGCTCAAGTTTGGCAACTGGTCATCTTGATTTATACTGAGCAAAATTTTGTCTAAAGTCGGTAATTCTCCTGCAAGAAAGAACTGATGCACTTTCGCTCTTATAGCCGATTTATCAAAATCGTCCAACTTGTCAATTACAGACTTTTTTCTTTTATTAATTATTCCCTTTTCTGGTATTTTATGGGAATCTCTATACACGCTTAATACGCGATATATAGTGCTCTTGCTGACTCCTGAGATCTCCGAAACCTTTTCTACCATATTAACGTTTGAAGGATACACGTCTTCGGGCCAGGTGTTTTTGACATATTTGTATACATTAATGATAATCTCTTGTTCCCCGACCGACAAAGTGGTAGGTTTTCTCTTTTTTACTGGTGACGTTAAAGGTGCTCCAGAAGATGGGCCTGTAAATAAATGACAAAAATATACTACCATAGTACTACATCACATAAATACATATTGTTTTAGAAAATAAATACCACATGGTCACATAAAAAGAGCGCTTTAAGAAATAGAAAGGCTACGTCGTCGCATTTGTACCTATTTGTACGTACCTGCTACGTTTATTATGGGTCGGCGACGTCTCTTTCCACTTGATGTTGAAGGACCGGGTCCTTCACCAAATTCTCCTGAACTCATGTCGATTTAGTAACGACCGTCACAGTAAAACTAATATAACAGATTCAAAAAACAAAAACTTAACGATATAACAAATTTAACAGTAAAAACTCAACTAAAACAATGCAATGAATGCTATGAATTACCCGAGACGTACACACGCAAGCGCTATCCGAACACGAATGAAAACAAAATGGCGGACCGGCCCAAAAAAGGTGACGCATCTCTGGCTGCCATTGTCACGTTTCTTTTAGAACGAACTGACGTAACGCGCGTTTTGTTTATTTTAAAGGGATGAATTTGCAAAAGCTCAATATGGTGATTATATTGCTTCAAATATTTTTTTAATATGAAACTGTTATTAAATGAATTGCTGCGTTACTTACCATAAATTGAAATATAAAATATAACACATTTTTCGCGATGTACCGTAAGATTTTACTATGTTTATAGGAACCACAGACAATATTATTTAAGAAACAAAAAAACAAAACATATGTGCTGACCTAGAAGTGGGAATAATATCATTTCATCATCATTTCATTACAGCCCTTCACAAGTCCACTGCTGAACATAGGCCTCCCCCAAAGAATGCCACAAAGCACGGTCCTGAGCCACCTGCATCCATCGACTTCCTGCATATCTTACCAGGTCGTCACTCCATCTAGTGGGGGGACGCCCTACACTTCGCTTGCCGGTACGAGGCTGCCACTCGAGAACCTTTCTTCCCCATCGGTTGTCGGTTCTTCGAGCTATATGGCCGGCCCATTGCCACTTCAGCTTACTAATCCGTTGGGCTATGTCGGTCACTCTGGTTCTACTGCGGATATCCTCATTTCTGAGTTTATCACGCAGAGAAACTCCGAGCATAGCCCTCTCCATAGCTCGCTGAGCGACCTTGAGCTTCCTCATACGGCCAGCAGTGAAGGACCACGTCTCAGTTCCGTAAGTCATCACTGGCAACACGCACTGGTTGTACAATTTCGTTTTAAGGTTTTGAGGTATGTCTGACGAGAAGATGTGTTGTAGATTCCCGAACGCTGCCCAGCCGAGTTGAATCCGTCGATTGACCTCTCGGTCGAAGTTGGACTTACCTAGTCGGACTATTTGTCCCAGGTAAACATACTCGTCAACAACTTCGAGCTTAGTGTTCCCAACAACTACCGGCATAGGTGTGACATGGACATTAAACATGATCTTTGTTTTGTCCATGTTCATCTTAAGACCTATCCGTTGGGAAACACTATTGAGGTCATTGAGCATAGTGCTTAGGTCCTCCAGCGATTCTGCCATAAGGACTATATCGTCGGCAAATCGAAGGTGAGTGATGTACTCGCCATTGATGTTGATACCGTATCCTTTCCAGTCCAGAAGCTTGAAAACGTCTTCCAATGCAGCGGTGAAGAGTTTCGGGGATATGACGTCACCCTGTCTTACACCTCTCTGCAATTGGATAGGTTTCGTACTCTGGTTCTGTACTCGGATAGCCATCGTAGCCCTACTGTACAAGCACTTCAACACTTCGATATACCGAGAGTCAACTTGGCACCGCTGAAGGGACTGCAGCACCGCCAAAATTTCGACGGAATCAAAGGCTTTCTCATAGTCCACATACGCCAGACATAGTGGCAAATTGTACTCCTCAGACTTCTGTACAATTTGCCGTAGGGTATGTATGTGGTCTATGGTGCTAAAGCCCTTTCGGAAACCGGCTTGTTCGGGAGGCTGGAAGTCATCAAGTCTGCGCGCGAGACGATTCGTAATGACTCTCGAAAACAGCACGTAGACGCGGCTCAGAAGGGAAATTGGTCTGTAGTTCTTCAAGAGAGCGTTGTCGCCTTTCTTGAAGAACAAGACCACCGCACTTCTGCTCCACGCCTCCGGTGTAATGCCACCATGGAGGACGGAATTAAAGAGCTTCTGAAGGACTTCAAGTACCGGTTTTCCACCCGCTTTCAGAAGCTCCGCTGTAATTCCATCCTCGCCTGGGGCCTTGCCGTTTTTAAGGTGCTGGAGAGCCATTCTAATCTCGCTCAGACTGACGTCCGGGATATCATCGGAATAATGTCGGATAAGACTCGCTCTTGGATCGTTACTCACACTTGCGTGTGGCTCCAACGATGACGTGTACAGCTGCCCATAGAACCTCTCAATCTCACTCAAAATCTCAGGTGCCCCGGAAACGATGCTGCCACATTCGGTCTTCAGCTTTGACAGTTGGCTCTTTCTGGCAGACAGATCTCTGGCAAAGACTTTGGAGCCTTGGTTCCGCTCGATCGCTTCTTCAATACGAGCTGTATTGAAGTTGCGTAAGTCCCGCCGCATGCATTTGGAGATCTGTCTGTTCAGTTGCCTGTATGCTGTCAAATCTGTTGAAGAATGTAGTTTCATATCCCGTCTAACAGCCATGAGATTAAGAGTGTGATCGGAGAGTTTTTGTGTTCTTCTGCGGCGGGTCTTGCAGAACTTAGCTCCGACCGCATGGACAGTTTCCACGAGCTTGTCATTCAAATCGTCCACTTCATTGCAGTCTTCTAGGCACTGAAAACGATTTTGTAACTCGAGCTGAAAGGTTTCGGGACTCTGGATTAGAGCACGAGGGGGACGGAGCGTTGACTTCATTAGACGAGACCTCTCCAACTTAACGTTTAGGTTCAGTGTGCCTCTAACCATTCGGTGATCGCTGCCGGTTTTCAACCTCGCGATCACTGAGACATCACTGAACAGTTGTCGTTTGGTCGTCATAATGAAGTCAATCTCATTTTTTGTCGAACCGTCGGGGCTCGACCAGGTCCACTTCCTGTGGGGCCGCTTCTGGAAGAAAGAGTTCATCATAAAGAGTCCCTCTTTCTCCATGAAGTCGGCCAGCTGCTGGCCCCTTGGGTTCCGTTGCCCTATTCCAAATTTCCCCACTTTCAGCTCACCGTTCTCTCTTGTGCCTAGTTTTGCATTGAAGTCTCCCATTAACACCGTATATTGGGTTTTGGAGGAATGCATGGCTCTAGAGATATCCTCATACATTTCCTCCACCTCCTCATCGGGGTGTGCCGAGGTTGGTGCGTAAACCTGTATGACCTTCAGCGAATACCGTTTGGTGATTCTGAGTATAAGGTACGCAACCCTCCTCGACACACTCTCAATCTTTACAACGTTGTTAACGAGAGACTTGTGGACGATAAATCCGACACCTCCTTGGGACAGATGGTCGCCCTCCCGGTGATAGAACAAGTTGCCGGATTCGAGGATTACCGTGTCCTCCCCCTCTCTTCGGACTTCGGATAATCCTATAATATGCCAGCGTAACTTGTCTATCTCTTCTTCCAGCTCCACAATCTTCTCGTCAGTCCTCAGGGTCCGTGCGTTGTATGTTGCCAGGTCAAGTCGTTGTAGGTGGCAACCGAACCTCCACCGGAGATTCTTAGCACCCCCTGCCCCGCCGTTACCATGGTCGCCACCGTAGCCAGGAATAGCGGGGCCGCCGGGGACTGGGGGCCGTCTCTTCGTAACTTTCATTATGGGGGGTATATTGCCATAGTTGCCACGCTTGGCGAGCGGATTGGCAACCGCAGTTTTTTATTGTATTTTGCCGTTACCAGGAAGATGCTGCTGCCCATCTCCTGCCTGTGTCCCTTTGTCGCCTTTTACGACACCCACGGGAAGATATGGGGTAGTGGATATTCTTAACCGCCACTACACGGCCATATATCGGAATAATATCAATATTTAAATATTGTTATCACATCTAAATTGAGATTTTGTAAGTTACGCCTTTTGACACTCGGCTCATATCTGAGGTCATTGTCCGTTTTTCTCAATCGATATGGCACATACTATAGTGTTATTAGTTTATGTTGAAACTGGTATCAGTAGGTTGTCTGTGTTGAAACTTGTATTAGTGGGTTGTGTTCGTGTCTTGTGAGATTGCACGTACTTGGGTGCAGCAGCTGCGTCGTGCGGGAGTGCGCGCTCGCGCCAGGCGTGCGGCGCGCGCGCGGCCTCGTCGATCCGCGCGCGCGCGTCCCGCGCCAGGCGCTCGCTCTCGCCCCACCGCACGTAGTCCGTCACGAACGCGCGCAGCGAGCACTCGCCGCCCCTGCACACACCGCCTTACAATAACGCGTCTATCCGCACGCGCGCGTCCCGCGCCAGGCGCTCGCTCTCGCCCCACCGCACGTAGTCCGTCACGAACGCGCGCAGCGAGCACTCGCCGCCCCTGCACACACCGCCTTACAATAACGCGTCTATCCGCACGCGCGCGTCCCGCGCCAGGCGCTCGCTCTCGCCCCACCGCACGTAGTCCGTCACGAACGCGCGCAGCGAGCACTCGCCGCCCCTGCACACACCGCCTTACAATAACGCGTCTATCCGCACGCGCGCGTCCCGCGCCAGGCGCTCGCTCTCGCCCCACCGCACGTAGTCCGTCACGAACGCGCGCAGCGAGCACTCGCCGCCCCTGCACACACCGCCTTACAATAACGCGTCTATCCGCACGCGCGCGTCCCGCGCCAGGCGCTCGCTCTCGCCCCACCGCACGTAGTCCGTCACGAACGCGCGCAGCGAGCACTCGCCGCCCCTGCACACACCGCCTTACAATAACGCGTCTATCCGCACGCGCGCGTCCCGCGCCAGGCGCTCGCTCTCGCCCCACCGCACGTAGTCCGTCACGAACGCGCGCAGCGAGCACTCGCCGCCCCTGCACACACCGCCTTACAATAACGCGTCTATCCGCACGCGCGCGTCCCGCGCCAGGCGCTCGCTCTCGCCCCACCGCACGTAGTCCGTCACGAACGCGCGCAGCGAGCACTCGCCGCCCCTGCACACACCGCCTTACAATAACGCGTCTATCCGCACGCGCGCGTCCCGCGCCAGGCGCTCGCTCTCGCCCCACCGCACGTAGTCCGTCACGAACGCGCGCAGCGAGCACTCGCCGCCCCTGCACACACCGCCTTACAATAACGCGTCTATCCGCACGCGCGCGTCCCGCGCCAGGCGCTCGCTCTCGCCCCACCGCACGTAGTCCGTCACGAACGCGCGCAGCGAGCACTCGCCGCCCCTGCACACACCGCCTTACAATAACGCGTCTATCCGCACGCGCGCGTCCCGCGCCAGGCGCTCGCTCTCGCCCCACCGCACGTAGTCCGTCACGAACGCGCGCAGCGAGCACTCGCCGCCCCTGCACACACCGCCTTACAATAACGCGTCTATCCGCACGCGCGCGTCCCGCGCCAGGCGCTCGCTCTCGCCCCACCGCACGTAGTCCGTCACGAACGCGCGCAGCGAGCACTCGCCGCCCCTGCACACACCGCCTTACAATAACGCGTCTATCCGCACGCGCGCGTCCCGCGCCAGGCGCTCGCTCTCGCCCCACCGCACGTAGTCCGTCACGAACGCGCGCAGCGAACACTCGCCGCCCCTGCACACACCGCCTTACAATAACGCGTCTATCCGCACGCGCGCGTCCCGCGCCAGGCGCTCGCTCTCGCCCCACCGCACGTAGTCCGTCACGAACGCGCGCAGCGAGCACTCGCCGCCCCTGCACACACCGCCTTACAATAACGCGTCTATCCGCACGCGCGCGTCCCGCGCCAGGCGCTCGCTCTCGCCCCACCGCACGTAGTCCGTCACGAACGCGCGCAGCGAACACTCGCCGCCCCTGCACACACCGCCTTACAATAACGCGTCTATCCGCACGCGCGCGTCCCGCGCCAGGCGCTCGCTCTCGCCCCACCGCACGTAGTCCGTCACGAACGCGCGCAGCGAGCACTCGCCGCCCCTGCACACACCGCCTTACAATAACGCGTCTATCCGCACGCGCGCGTCCCGCGCCAGGCGCTCGCTCTCGCCCCACCGCACGTAGTCCGTCACGAACGCGCGCAGCGAACACTCGCCGCCCCTGCACACACCGCCTTACAATAACGCGTCTATCCGCACGCGCGCGTCCCGCGCCAGGCGCTCGCTCTCGCCCCACCGCACGTAGTCCGTCACGAACGCGCGCAGCGAGCACTCGCCGCCCCTGCACACACCGCCTTACAATAACGCGTCTATCCGCACGCGCGCGTCCCGCGCCAGGCGCTCGCTCTCGCCCCACCGCACGTAGTCCGTCACGAACGCGCGCAGCGAGCACTCGCCGCCCCTGCACACACCGCCTTACAATAACGCGTCTATCCGCACGCGCGCGTCCCGCGCCAGGCGCTCGCTCTCGCCCCACCGCACGTAGTCCGTCACGAACGCGCGCAGCGAGCACTCGCCGCCCTTGCACACACCGCCTTACAATAACGCGTCTATCCGCACGCGCGCGTCCCGCGCCAGGCGCTCGCTCTCGCCCCACCGTACGTAGTCCGTCACGAACGCGCGCAGCGAACACTCGCCGCCCCTGCACACACCGCCTTACAATAACGCGTCTATCCGCACGCGCGCGTCCCGCGCCAGGCGCTCGCTCTCGCCCCACCGCACGTAGTCCGTCACGAACGCGCGCAGCGAACACTCGCCGCCCCTGCACACACCGCCTTACAATAACGCGTCTATCCGCACGCGCGCGTCCCGCGCCAGGCGCTCGCTCTCGCCCCACCGCACGTAGTCCGTCACGAACGCGCGCAGCGAGCACTCGCCGCCCCTGCACACACCGCCTTACAATAACGCGTCTATCCGCACGCGCGCGTCCCGCGCCAGGCGCTCGCTCTCGCCCCACCGCACGTAGTCCGTCACGAACGCGCGCAGCGAACACTCGCCGCCCCTGCACACACCGCCTTACAATAACGCGTCTATCCGCACGCGCGCGTCCCGCGCCAGGCGCTCGCTCTCGCCCCACCGCACGTAGTCCGTCACGAACGCGCGCAGCGAGCACTCGCCGCCCTTGCACACACCGCCTTACAATAACGCGTCTATCCGCACGCGCGCGTCCCGCGCCAGGCGCTCGCTCTCGCCCCACCGTACGTAGTCCGTCACGAACGCGCGCAGCGAACACTCGCCGCCCCTGCACACACCGCCTTACAATAACGCGTCTATCCGCACGCGCGCGTCCCGCGCCAGGCGCTCGCTCTCGCCCCACCGCACGTAGTCCGTCACGAACGCGCGCAGCGAACACTCGCCGCCCCTGCACACACCGCCTTACAATAACGCGTCTATCCGCACGCGCGCGTCCCGCGCCAGGCGCTCGCTCTCGCCCCACCGCACGTAGTCCGTCACGAACGCGCGCAGCGAGCACTCGCCGCCCCTGCACACACCGCCTTACAATAACGCGTCTATCCGCACGCGCGCGTCCCGCGCCAGGCGCTCGCTCTCGCCCCACCGCACGTAGTCCGTCACGAACGCGCGCAGCGAACACTCGCCGCCCCTGCACACACCGCCTTACAATAACGCGTCTATCCGCACGCGCGCGTCCCGCGCCAGGCGCTCGCTCTCGCCCCACCGCACGTAGTCCGTCACGAACGCGCGCAGCGAGCACTCGCCGCCCCTGCACACACCGCCTTACAATAACGCGTCTATCCGCACGCGCGCGTCCCGCGCCAGGCGCTCGCTCTCGCCCCACCGCACGTAGTCCGTCACGAACGCGCGCAGCGAGCACTCGCCGCCCCTGCACACACCGCCTTACAATAACGCGTCTATCCGCACGCGCGCGTCCCGCGCCAGGCGCTCGCTCTCGCCCCACCGCACGTAGTCCGTCACGAACGCGCGCAGCGAGCACTCGCCGCCCTTGCACACACCGCCTTACAATAACGCGTCTATCCGCACGCGCGCGTCCCGCGCCAGGCGCTCGCTCTCGCCCCACCGTACGTAGTCCGTCACGAACGCGCGCAGCGAACACTCGCCGCCCCTGCACACACCGCCTTACAATAACGCGTCTATCCGCACGCGCGCGTCCCGCGCCAGGCGCTCGCTCTCGCCCCACCGCACGTAGTCCGTCACGAACGCGCGCAGCGAACACTCGCCGCCCCTGCACACACCGCCTTACAATAACGCGTCTATCCGCACGCGCGCGTCCCGCGCCAGGCGCTCGCTCTCGCCCCACCGCACGTAGTCCGTCACGAACGCGCGCAGCGAACACTCGCCGCCCCTGCACACACCGCCTTACAATAACGCGTCTATCCGCACGCGCGCGTCCCGCGCCAGGCGCTCGCTCTCGCCCCACCGCACGTAGTCCGTCACGAACGCGCGCAGCGAGCACTCGCCGCCCCTGCACACACCGCCTTACAATAACGCGTCTATCCGCACGCGCGCGTCCCGCGCCAGGCGCTCGCTCTCGCCCCACCGCACGTAGTCCGTCACGAACGCGCGCAGCGAACACTCGCCGCCCCTGCACACACCGCCTTACAATAACGCGTCTATCCGCACGCGCGCGTCCCGCGCCAGGCGCTCGCTCTCGCCCCACCGCACGTAGTCCGTCACGAACGCGCGCAGCGAGCACTCGCCGCCCCTGCACACACCGCCTTACAATAACGCGTCTATCCGCACGCGCGCGTCCCGCGCCAGGCGCTCGCTCTCGCCCCACCGCACGTAGTCCGTCACGAACGCGCGCAGCGAGCACTCGCCGCCCCTGCACACACCGCCTTACAATAACGCGTCTATCCGCACGCGCGCGTCCCGCGCCAGGCGCTCGCTCTCGCCCCACCGCACGTAGTCCGTCACGAACGCGCGCAGCGAGCACTCGCCGCCCCTGCACACACCGCCTTACAATAACGCGTCTATCCGCACGCGCGCGTCCCGCGCCAGGCGCTCGCTCTCGCCCCACCGCACGTAGTCCGTCACGAACGCGCGCAGCGAGCACTCGCCGCCCCTGCACACACCGCCTTACAATAACGCGTCTATCCGCACGCGCGCGTCCCGCGCCAGGCGCTCGCTCTCGCCCCACCGCACGTAGTCCGTCACGAACGCGCGCAGCGAGCACTCGCCGCCCCTGCACACACCGCCTTACAATAACGCGTCTATCCGCACGCGCGCGTCCCGCGCCAGGCGCTCGCTCTCGCCCCACCGCACGTAGTCCGTCACGAACGCGCGCAGCGAACACTCGCCGCCCCTGCACACACCGCCTTACAATAACGCGTCTATCCGCACGTGCATCATTGAAATTAAAACGAATAAGCCATACTATTGAAAGAAAGAGACATCCCTTTGTCAGAAAGAGACATCGCTTTTATTCGTACGGAGAATGTCGTCAAAATGCCGCCCTTGCTATAAAGACATATCGCGAGAGATATGTCCATACAAGACAATTCCCTACTCATCCTCGCACTATTGTACGAGCTCTTCAGCGCATCCGCGAAAACCGGTCAGTGGCCCACACGACAAAACCCAATCCAGTTAACGGAAAATGTGATACAATATTTCGAAGATCAACCCATAACTAGCCTCCGCCCGAGCGCTAGGCATTTTCAAGTCCATCACAGAACCGTCCATAAGATATTAATGCGCGAAAAATGGCACCGATTCAAGTTTGGGAAAGTACATACTCAGCTATCGCGTAATAAATTAATAACAGTGAATTATTGTCAGTGGTTACGGAGTAAAATTGAAGAGGACAATGACTTTCTTTCCCAAATGGACTGACGAAAGTACGTTCACCAGCACAATCTGCACAATTGGGTACCCAAAAACCAAAATTCGCGCGCTTGGCGTGAGCAGTCCATCAGTACAGATTTGGTAAATGTTTGGGCAGTTATTCACGGTGACAACATCACCGGACCTGTATTCATTGATGGGACTTTGAACGGAGAAAAGTTAGTTAATTTAGTAGATTAACTAACTTTTCTCCGTTCAAAGTCGGTGATACGGTGTCAGAATACACTAACAACCTAAACATCCATCGATACCTACGAATGTACCAATTAGATAGCACGCCAGCACACTCTGTAACAACAGCCAGGCTGTGGCTAAATGACACGTTTGGTGCACAATGGATTGGTAGATTTGGACCTTGTAGGTGACCAGCAAGATCGCCAGATCTCACGCCACACGATTTTTTTTTTCTGGGGGTGCATCAAAGACGATGTGTACGCGGATAACGTGGATTCGGTGGAAAAATTACGCCATCGAATAATAAATGCGTTTGAGAATTTGAAAGAAATGGCTATAAGTGACAATTTATGTTCAAAATGTGCGGGAAAACATGAAACGCCGTTTAGCCTTTTGTATCCGCCAACACGGTGGTTTCATCAAAACAAAGAAAATTTAAAATAAAGACAAATAAAAGCAGTGATTAGTGATAATGAGTTATAACTAATAGTAACAAGACAGGGTGATATGATAAGTGTTTGACTAAGCACCTCCGCTGTAGGTACTTTCCAGCGACGCTCGGTTTCTTTGATAATAAGCCGTCAAAAAATCGGACCGATCACAAGACACGTTGTGCGGTTGCCAGCGCGCGAAGCGACGCGTTGCCGCTCCGAGTTAAGCCAGCTAGGTAAGCAATTTCATGAATGAATTTTTGCAAAGGTGATCCCAATTTTAGTAAATTTATTATTATTAAGTTTGTTTGAATTATTTTTCAATATACGAGTTATTTTAACTAATACAAAATTAATACGATTAATGGGCACTAGCCCTACCCGTGTGTTACCACCGTTGTAGCGGCCACGTTGTATATTCACTTTTAGTAATTCGTAACGAACGCCGTTCAACGAACAATAGTCCCTCTGCGCACATGCTGTGCAAAATTATACAAAATAAAAAACCGAAAATATATCACTTTTAGCACTCCGTGACGAACGCGCGCAGCAATCACTCGCTCCCCCCCCCCCCCCTTCAATAACATCAATAAAATATAATCATTATTTATTCAATAAATTACATGTAACGCACAGCAGGTGCAGCGCTGGCAGCGCTGGCAGCGCGGACCGAGGGCTGCACACCAGAGGCGATACGTACCCAGGCAGCGACTCGATGTGCGCGCACAGCGGGTGTAGCGCTGGCAGCGCGGACCGTAAGCTGCACACCAGAGGCGATACGTACCCAGGCAGCGACTCGATGTGCGCGCACAGCGGGTGCAGCGCTGGCAGCGCGGACGGAGGGCTGCACACCAGAGGCGATACGTACCCAGGCAACGACTCGATGTGCGCGCACAGCGGGTGCAGCGCTGGCAGCGCGGACCGAGGGCTGCACACCAGAGGCGATACGTACCCAGGCAACGACTCGATGTGCGCGCACAGCGGGTGCAGCGCTGGCAGCGCGGACCGAGGGCTGCACACCAGAGGCGATACGTACCCAGGCAACGACTCGATGTGCGCGAACAGCGGGTGCAGCGCTGGCAGCGCGGACCGAGGGCTGCACACCAGAGGCGATACGTACCCAGGCAGCGACTCGATGTGCGCGCACAGCGGGTGCAGCGCTGGCAGCGCGGACCGAGGGCTGCACACCAGAGGCGATACGTACCCAGGCAGCGACTCGATGTGCGCGCACAGCGGGTGCAGCGCTGGCAGCGCGGACCGTAAGCTGCACACCAGAGGCGATACGTACCCAGGCAGCGACTCGATGTGCGCGCACAGCGGGTGCAGCGCTGGCAGCGCGGACCGTAAGCTGCACACCAGAGGCGATACGTACCCAGGCAGCGACTCGATGTGCGCGCACAGCGGGTGCAGCGCTGGCAGCGCGGACCGAGGGCTGCACACCAGAGGCGATACGTACCCAGGCAGCGACTCGATGTGCGCGCACAGCGGGTGCAGCGCTGGCAGCGCGGACCGAGGGCTGCACACCAGAGGCGATACGTACCCAGGCAGCGACTCGATGTGCGCGCACAGCGGGTGCAGCGCTGGCAGCGCGGACCGAGGGCTGCACACCAGAGGCGATACGTACCCAGGCAGCGACTCGATGTGCGCGCACAGCGGGTGCAGCGCTGGCAGCGCGGACCGAGGGCTGCACACCAGAGGCGATACGTACCCAGGCAGCGACTCGATGTGCGCGCACAGCGGGTGCAGCGCTGGCAGCCCGGACCGAGGGCTGCACACCAGAGGCGATACGTACCCAGGCAACGACTCGATGTGCGCGCACAGCGGGTGCAGCGCTGGCAGCGCGGACCGAGGGCTGCACACCAGAGGCGATACGTACCCAGGCAACGACTCGATGTGCGCGCACAGCGGGTGCAGCGCTGGCAGCGCGGACCGAGGGCTGCACACCAGAGGCGATACGTACCCAGGCAACGACTCGATGTGCGCGCACAGCGGGTGCAGCGCTGGCAGCGCGGACCGAGGGCTGCACACCAGAGGCGATACGTACCCAGGCAACGACTCGATGTGCGCGCACAGCGGGTGCAGCGCTGGCAGCGCGGACCGAGGGCTGCACACCAGAGGCGATACGTACCCAGGCAACGACTCGATGTGCGCGCACAGCGGGTGCAGCGCTGGCAGCGCGGACCGAGGGCTGCACACCAGAGGCGATACGTACCCAGGCAACGACTCGATGTGCGCGCACAGCGGGTGCAGCGCTGGCAGCGCGGACCGAGGGCTGCACACCAGAGGCGATACGTACACAGGCAACGACTCGATGTGCGCGCACAGCGGGTGCAGCGCTGGCAGCGCGGACCGAGGGCTGCACACCAGAGGCGATACGTACCCAGGCAACGACTCGATGTGCGCGCACAGCGGGTGCAGCGCTGGCAGCGCGGCGTGCAGCAGCGCGGGTTGTGGCCGGCACACCAACGGATAGCGCTGCCTTCGCGAACCGCTCGCAGCGGGACTTCCCAATGTAGTCACTGTTGCAGACAGACGTACATTTTTTACATTCATTTCAGCATTGGTTACAAGGCCTTCAGCCAAAACCAATACATTATACGACACAAAATTCTAATTCATTGATTCACAATAACCCACTCCTTTGTTACGACAGAAAACGGTACCGATTAGAAAAACAAAATTTCTTTTTTTATTATTTGTCTGAAATAATTCTATGAATTTATAAAAAGTTAAGAACACACTCAAATGGTTTTGTTCTCACACACGGTTTTTTAAATTAAATTTGCAAATAATTGTACACAACTATATTAATGTTACTGTAGAAAAAGTCCTGTTGGGTTTCTAGGACAGAGATATGATTCCTAACCGAAAGTGGTATAAGTTAATAATTATTTTCAAAAAGATTTTTTTTATAGAATAAGGGTAACAAACGAAGTCCACCCGTTGGTAAGTGAATGCTGTAGCACATAAAAATCTACATCTATCCTCGATTAAGACTCAAAATGCAGATGCGTTATCACTCAGAGACTAACGTGACATCTCTCGTATCCAATAAGACCGGTCCCCAGTTCTTTACATTCACCATACGAAACATAGCAGCATTGAACTGTTATTTTACGCTGATATTCTGTAAGAGTGTTGTTCTTTCTGGTTGATCCGACCCATTCGTACTCGACCATAGTATAGCTGCAGTATACCTTCACCAAGTAAAATATTGGATGTAGATGATAGATACGTAGGTGCAATACCAAACTGTATCGCTCGATTTTGTTGTCATCAATATTTTGAATTACCTCCCACTATTAAGGCAAATTTAGTAAAAACGTATTCACGTTAAAAAACATATATATTAGTCGGCAACACCAACCTGCAAGCCGGAACAGTTTGCTACGGCGTCTAGGCGGTCGTTTCTTTGCGAAGTAATCCGCCAGACGGAGTTCCGTGGCGGGTTCCGAGGTCACGTTATTAGACCGCTGCGCTGCTAGCGTCACGCTCTCGATCTCCAGGTACTCGGTCAGCAGCAGTTGCAGCTGGAGATCAAAATGTAATCTTGTTTCTGCTGCAAAATCTACTTTTTATAGAATAAGTTGACAAACGAGTAGTCCCCCGGTTTGAAAGGGTAGGGGGGCTATGCATAGACTGCTGCCCAATCTAGGGGAACCAAGGGAAGAAGTGCGTCGTGCGTGTAGCCTTGTACGGAGCGCCTGTTTGGGCGAAAAGGCTGGCTATCCGACACCGTAGAGCTAAAATCTACAGGGTGCAACGCAGGATGGCCATACAGATCGTGCGACGATATCCTTTGAGGCGCCGACGGTCCTGGCTCGCTCCCCACCTCTGCACATCCCGGCGGAGGCGGACATGCATGCGAAGGTGTGCGACCGGACGCGTGTCTTCCGCCAGAGCGTCGCGAGTGAGCCAAATGAGGTGTTCGAAGGAGTCAAGTGGCAGGAACGACAACGCATTCGTAACAGGGCGCGCTCGCTTCTCTAAAGAGCTTTATGCGCGCAAACGCGTTGTTGAAGCAATTCTGCCGCACTTTGAAGCCTGGATGCATCGAAGAACAGGAAGACTTACACAGATAATGACCGGGCACGGGTGCTATTTGTATAAGATTGGACGCGAAGCGACGGCGAACTGTTTCCACTGCGGTGGGCAGGAACAGGACTCCGCATCCTATACGCTGGCAACATACCCAGCGTGGGAACGGGAGCGGACGGTCCTGGTAAGCCGGATCGGTCTGAACCTCCCCCTGCCCGCAATCGTGTCGGCGATGCTGAGCAGGGCCTCCGCGTGGAGAGCCGTAGCCGCCTTCTGTGAATCTGTTATGGTCCATAAGAAGGCTACTGAGCGGTGTCAGGAGAGGACAAATCTCACTCGGAGACGACGTCGCCAAGGTGTTCGTCACGGCCCTCCCCTTGATAATGGTTTTCCTCTATCAGAAACGGGGCCTCGGGGGTTGCGGGCGCTCGGAGCAGGGGCCCCGAGCGCCCGTAACCCCCGAGGCGTCTAGTGATGTAACACCTGAGGAGGACGGTGATACGAAAGTGGTCTCGAGCACCGTGATAGCATTGCAAGGGTGCTGGGGGCAGTAAGGTCTGCCCCCAGGACGTGCTTTAATAGAGCAAAGAGAGAGGGGCCCCGGTTGCGTTCCGAACGGAGATCCCGGGACCCCTCATATACGCTGATGGTGACCACCGTGGGGTTTTGGCCGGTTGGAGTCTGGCATAACCTTTCTGTTGCCACCGCAGCAGGTGTCCATGAGGATTTCCCTACGATAAAAAAAGATGCTGTGGTCCATATACATCTACATCTATTCTCGGTTAAGAACCAAAATGAAGATGCGTTGTAACCCTTGAGGACTAAGATGGAATTCCGCGTTTCCAGTAAAAAGAGTCTCCGGTTCGCCACACTTACTATACGAAACACAGCAGCATAAAGTTGATTTTTACGCTGGTATTATGTGCGAGCATGGTCCTTCCCCGGACGAGCTGACCTGGGAACGTGCTACAACCACAGCAGCATGGCTTTTTGTCACTACACCAATAGAAAAAAAAATATTTTGCAATTCCTTTACTGATGCCCATTATTATATTGCCTCGCTACAATCAACCAGAGGACTAATTTCATGAGGATGAGAGCAGATTCCGGGTTTTAAAAAGTCACATATTCGTAGAATGTACGGCAATAATGTGTTTAAAAATATTTTGTAATTTGTAAATATATGAGTCGGAAAGGGACGCCCTAGACGAAAATATATCGACCAAATTGACGATATATTGAAGATGGGCGAGATTAAGAGCACCCTTAACCGACGAGCATGTATGCGTAGGTATATTGATGTAAATGAGGCGAGGGAGGTGTCAGGATTGTGACAAATGGAAGTATGTGGTCTCTGCCTACCCCTCTGGGTGATAGGCGAGAGTGTTTATTCATGTAATGTATATACTATATAAATATATACTAACAACTTGCTGTACAGCACTCCAGTAGTGTTGTTCTGTGTGTAACGTCGTGTCGGGTAGTCGATACTTCTGCAAGGCAGCGCGCCAAAGTTGTAAAAGCCTGAATATAAAACAATAGAGTTATTGCCTGAAGAATTATAGTCGTAAGAAAACTTTTAATTATGTATTTAATTTGGCAATTTAAACTCTTTTCTAGATGTCTATTATGAAATAACAACAAATATACCTTTTATTCCTGGCTCCACAGGCTCTAAACTCCTCTCCCAAGCACGTTACAAGCCTCGCAAGTGCTCGCCCTGTCTCTGTCACACCATCGTTCTCAGGCATATCGCCGTCCTCCTCGCACTCAGGCTCCGCTTCTACATCGCCCTCTTCAATGATGCGACGTGATATCGAATCGATCACTTCCAATAACTCCGTTTGAATTTGGACTTTGAATTTCTGCAATTTATAAAGAAAGGCACGACCTACAGTATTTAAAAAATGTTCATTAATTTATTCTCTACATCCCTTCACAAGTTCAGTGCTGAATATAGGCCTGCCTACCGATTGGCTTATAGAGATACTTCGTTATAGTTGCCACTCTTGGCAGAAGGGTTGGCAACCGCAGTTTTATTATTTCGAGATGTTGTCAGGAAAATGATGCTGCCTACCCGCTGTCTCAGTTTCCCTCTGTCCCCTCTTACGACACCCACGGGATGTTATAGCGAGGAAGTTGATTCCCTTACGTCGCCACAGTATGGCATTTTAATATATACCTAGTCAGGTCATAAGTATTGTCACACAGTAAAAACTTTTCTTTTAGAATGCTGGCCACAAAAATGTTTATTGAATTCGAATTTCGAATTGTTCATGAAAATAAAAGTGTATACTTTTTAGAATTTTACTCATTTTTAAATATGGAGTGGACGCTTAAAGAAGACCGTGTTGCAGTTATTGCGTTGCATCGTTGCGGTTACGCGCCAATTCAAATTTTTGTCATAATGAAAAATTTGAATATAACCAAAAGATTCGTTTACCGTACCATCAAACGATACAACGAAGACTCTAGTGTAGATGACAGGTCAAGAAGTGGTCACCCTCGGTCTGTTAGGACTCCAGCAGTGATAAAAGCTGTGAAGGTGCGAATTCAAAGAAATCCCAAACGTAAGCCGAAACTGTTGGCCCAGATGGGGTTAAGCAGAACCACGGTGAAAAGGGTGTTAAATGAAGACTTAGGGCTTCGGGCATATCGAAGAAAAACAGGACATCGTTTGAATGCTCGTCTAATGGACCTGAGACTGAAGACATGCCGCGCTTTGTTGAAGCGGTACGCGGGAAAAAAATATCGGGAAATTCTTTTTTCGGATGCAAAAATTTTTACCGTAGAAGAGAGCTACAACAAACAAAATGATAAGGTGTACGCACACAGTAGTGAAGAAGCGAGCAACCGTATTCCGCGTGTCCAACGAGGTCATTTTCCATCCTCGCTCATGGTATGGTTGGGAGTTTCTTATTGGGGCTTAACAGAGGTACATTTTTGTGAGAAAGGTTTAAAAACGAATGCAGTTGTGTATCAAAATACAGTCCTGACGAACCTTGTGGAACCTGTTTCTCATACCATGTTCAATAACAGGCACTGGGTATTCCAACAAGATTCGGCGCCAGCTCATAGAGCGAAGAGCACACAAGACTGGCTGGCGGCGCGTGAAATCGACTTCAACCGGCACGAAGACTGGCCCTCCTCCAGTCCAGATTTGAATCCGTTAGATTACAAGATATGGCAACTCTTGGAGGAAAAGGCGTGCTCAAAGCCTCATCCCAATTTGGAGTCACTCAAGACATCTTTGATTAAGGCAGCCGCCGATATTGACATGGACCTCGTTCGTGCTGCGATAGACGACTGGCCGCGCAGATTGAAGGCCTTTACTCAAAATCACGGAGGTCATTTTGAATAAACTTTAGTGTCATAAGAATCTATGTTTTGTTAAGTTCATTTTATATATAAATGGTTACATAATGAATAAACTTGTTTCAATTATTTTATATTAAACATGTGACAGAATTTATGACCTGACTAGGTACATATGTTACTTTTATTCTGAACAAGTTTTATACGTGGTAGAGCCATACTGCAGTTATATTAGTAGTATAGTTGTAGCACGAATGGGTCGGCTCGATCGGGGAAGGACCACGCTCTCACAGAATACCAGCGTAAAATAGCGCCTTAATGCTGCTGTGTATCGTATGGTGAGTATAGAGAACCGGAGACCCATTTTACTGGTAAAGAGGCATTCTATCTTAGTCCCCATGGCTGACAACGCATCTGCATTTTAATTCGCAAACGAAGATAGATATAGATGTTTATGGGCCACAGCAACCACTTACCATCAGGTGGACTGTGTGCTCGTTTGTCACCCTTATCCTATAAAAAAGCAAGAATAATGGAATAGCAATAACATGTGTGTGATAACATTCCATCGTCATCGTCTGAATGAATGAATATCCTACAGGACTGGCTGACAGGAAGAAACTAGCCATCAGCGCAAGACAGGATTATAGTGCTCGAATGTGTAGGCAAGCACAGATGCACTCTCCATTTCCCTCACCCTCAGAGTCCAATGGGACGGCAATCCAACAAGACCGGAATGAGATCAGACAGGGGGTCAACGACTTTACTTGCTTTCAGTTCGGAAGTAAAACACCGACAACTATTTAATACCGGCCTGCTACTGAGAATGTATTGTTACACCGTCACTACGCGAAAATTATTGAATAATTTATTTTCAGCGATTTAATTTTAGGTTTTAATTCAAATTATATAACATTTTTGACTGACATGTTGTGATAAACACAAAGACAGAAATAATAAATACCTTTAGAACCTAAACAATATATTGTTAAAATATAACGGTACTACCGACAAACAAAGGAGAGCAAGATACCTCTGTGGCTTCCTGGAGCTGCTCCAACACACCCAAAGCCTCCAGCGATATCATAACAGTCGTCTCGAATGTTTTGTCTTCCTCTGATAATGAAGCTTCAAATTCTGGAGTTATGTCTTGTAAATACGCGTCTGTTACTTCGTCGCTCTTTGTCAGCTCTAAGAAGTGGTAAAATTAAACATTTTGTACAACCGACTTCAATTTAAATTATCAAAGAAAACTCGAAAACTATTAGTCACTTTGATCAATTTGATCAAGTTGATTCTTTTTTTATTTGATCAAAGTCTGACTAATAGAGTCACACTGATCAAATAAAAAAAGAATCAACAAAATCGGTTCACCTAGAAAAAAGTTATGAGGTAATACACATTAAAAATACAGTCGAATTGAGTACCTTCTCCTTATTGAAGTCGGTTAAAAAGGAAAAATACGAAGAATAAGAAACCCAGACTTTCAATCTTTATATATAAAAATTATGTATCACGTTGTTTGTCTGCGATGGACTCCTAAACTACTGAACTGACTTCAATGAAATTTTGCACACTGTGTGCATTTTGGTCCAACTTAAGATATAGGATAGTTTTTATCCCGATAAATGACCCTTAACATTTTTATTGCGAATTTAAGGATTTTTATAGGAAGGATCGTCGGAAAGGGCAGAACAACGTCTACCTGGTCAGCTAGTGTTATTATAAAACATCAAACATAGAATTATAATTCAAGTGACCAAAAATGTAATCATGTTATTTTTTCATTCAAATGATCTAATGGCATGTGAAATTTCCAGTATCTCCTAAGATTTCCAATTTCATCTTAGCACCCAGCTTGATTACAGTAACGTTACTGTATAATAAAGTCCACTGCCTCCCCATAGATTGCCTCATATTATTTAGACATTTGCCATAGTGGCCACGCTTGGCAAGCGGGTTGGCAACCGCAGTTTTTACGGTCCCGTACCCAAAGGGTAATTACTAACGAGACCCGATTACTACGCCCTCCGCTGTCCGTCTGTGTGTCAGCGGGCTGTATCTCATGATCCGTAACAGGTAGACACTTGAAATTTTCAAAGAATGTGTATTTCTGTTGCGGCTATAACAACAAAAAAAAATATAATAGAATCAGGCGTTACTTTGCGGAAATCCATTATATAAAAGCTTTAAAAAAAATTACTTCGCGAACATCCGCGCTATCAAACAAAATGATGTGTCTTACCTAGTATGAAGAGCACCTCCCGCCTTCCCTCAATTGCGTGCACTATCCCCGTCACCACTAATCCCAGCATCGCTACTCCCAACACCACTAAACTAGGCAAGACACACCACTGACGACAATACGTGTTTCGCCTCTACACGAGGCATCCTCAGGTGATGTAGACTCTACGGTGACCGTCAGCCACATTTTATAGCGCGGATCTTTGCGAAGTAACTTTTTTTTAAGTTTTTAAAAATAATAAAAATTAAAAGGGGCTCCCCTACTAGAAACGTGTATTACTATGGTTTTTTTTTTATAGAATAAGGGTGACAAACGAGCACACAGTCCACCTGATGGTAAGTGGTTGCTGCGGCCCATAGACATCTACATCTATCCTCTATTACAAATCAAAATGTAGATGCGTTGTCACCCGTGAGGACTAAGATGGAATGTCCTCATTTCCGGTAAAAAGGGCCTCCGGCCACCTGCACTCACCAAGCGAAACGCAGAGGTGGACCTCTACTTCACGCTGGTATTCTGTGAGTTCGTGGTACCACCCCGGTTCGAGCCGGCCCATCCGTGCGACAGAAAACGCTGCCGCGTGGCTCTACCACTGTTACGAGTACGGACAGAACCCTTCATGCGCGAGTACGACTCGCACTTAGCCGGTTATTTATTTCTAGTCGTTATTAGGAAGATGTTACTGCCCATCTCCTGATTTGTTTCCCTCTGTCGCCTCTTACGACATCTACGGGACGATATAGGGTAGTGAATATACTTACACCGCCACTACACGGTACCATTACATCCCTAACCCATTAAATGTTAACATTACATCTACTATTTACGAGTATATACGTATGTCAAAGACGAGATCTCGTGTATATTGTTTACCAATTCTGAATATTTTACTTTATATTTTGCCATAAAGAATAAATTAAATAAATATGCCACAATTCTATAATATTTGCAAGATAATGAACCGAAAATTGGGTTAAAAATAAAAAAGAATAAAAATGAAAAAGTACCAGCTAATAGTAGGGCAGTGCGCCGTCGTGCCGACAGCCTTCGTGTTAGAGGCGCACGCTCGCTGCGGTACACGGCGTCACTCAGCCTACGGACTATCTGGTCCACTAACTCCAACTTTTTGGCCTGTCAAGGAAGGAGAATTTAGTTATAATAATTCTAATTTAAAAAACTAAGAACCAACTTGATAAAAGTTAAAAAAAATAATTTGCACATAATTTAATATGCGGTCTGATCTCACTAACAGGCGCATATTTAAAGACAGTTCTTAATTATAAAGTATGCAGAAAAACCGGGTTCAATCCTAGCAGGCACTAATAAAATTGTTACCTAACCAAATTGAATTCCTAACCATAATGCCCGGCGGAGAAGGAAAACATTGTGAAGATCCCGCATAATTAATAATTGTATCTTACGGAAAAATGTGAAGTTCGCCAATACAAAACTGCAACAATGTGTATAGTGTATGGTGTGTAGGGAACAGTGAGTAGTGTGTAGTGTGTAGTGTATAATATGAAATTAAAAGTATATAGTGTATAGTGTACAGTACATGGTGTGAAGTATATGGTATGTAGTATATAGTGTGAACCATACAGTGTGTAGTGTATGGTGTGCAACAGCACATGTGCAGCGTGTAGTATACAGTGTATACGAGGGCGACACTGAAAGTTTTTAGAACTGGCCACTTGTAAACGATATAATACAAAAATAAGTTCAAAATTTGAAAATGGAACTCTTTGCCAATATTATTGTGTATGTATTTTATTAATTTGTCACTTGTTTACGATTTGGCGGCAAATTGAAAATTGACTGTGTCACGTCAGCATGAATTTAACACGAGAATATTTTCGTACAATGATTTTTTATGACTTTCGATGTCATTTATGTCAAGAAGAAAGTTATGATAGACAACGATTGGCCTTTCATGAAGCCCCATCTCGTGCCACTGTTTACAACTGGTTTAATGAGTTTAAACGTGGTCTCACTAATCTCACCGACCATCCGTGTGAGGGATGGCCTTCTACGGCGACGACTGAAGATAGTATCAGTGTTGTGCGGTATGATAGATACTGACAAAACAGTGACTTATCAGCAGATTCGGACAAGCTTAGGCATCGGTATGAGTTAAGTGCACAAAATCCTCCATGAACATTTAGCGATCAGGAAGCTTTGTGCCTTGTGGATACCTCATAATTTGACATAGGCCCAAAAACTCCATCGTGTAGATTGGTGTCGTGAAATGGTTCAAAGATTTAACGGAGGTGACTCAAATGTTGTGTTCGAGATATTTACGGGTGACGAAAGCTGAATTTATTGTTACGATCCTGAAACTAAGTGACAGTCTGCTGTCTGGGTGTTTTTTTTTTTGGAGTTTATGGCCTCGTTTCTAGTAAGCCTTTAGGCCAAGTCTTGAGTATTTTTATTCGGTTTATTATAATTTCTCCAAATGTCCTTAATAATTATCCTTCATAGTTCACTACTTCACAATATGTTGATGCGTCACATTTTGCAGCCCTTGAGAGATTTTGACGGCAAATTGAGCCAGCAGACAGCTTACGGCTGACAGTTGGTGATGGTATCTAAAGGCGCCTATGCAAACAGCTATCTTGAGAATCCATCACCATCAGAGCATTTGTTTCACCGTTTCCACTAATAGTTCACATGCGTAGACAGTTAATACATAAAATCGCACCACTTTTACATATCAAAATCCACTTCAAACTATTATTTAAACTATAAAACAGGAGCAGCAAACCGCCGCCGATCAAGTTCCCGCCAAAACTCTCTGCTGTCTGGGTGTTTCCTTCCGAGGAGTTGCCAACTAAAGTGAAGAGATCTCGAAGCGTGGTAAAAAAGATGGTGGCCTCGTTCTTCAGAAGGACAGGTCATTACGCAACAATTGTTTTTAGGATCTAAAAACAGTTACTGCAGAGTGGTTACACTAACAATTATTTGCCACTTATCTTGGAAAAAGTTCAGGAGAAACGACCTCGCAGTAGGACTCTCATTTACCACGACAACGCCTCGTCGCACACTGTCAAGCAAACAATCGACTACTTGGCGACGTCAGACGTGGAATTACTGGGTCAACCGCCCTATAGCCCCGAACTCGCATCTTACGATTTTTATTCATTTACGAAAATAAAAGAAAAACTTCGAGGAAAACGTTTTATGGACGGCGAGGAAGCAGTGGCTGCGTTTAAAAATGCCGTCGAAGAGACCCCTAAGGGCGAGTGGGCAGTGCTTTTTTCAGTGGTTCCATCGGATGCAGCGATGTATTGATGTAAATTAATGTTTTTATAAATTATTTTGAAAAGATATAATAAAACCATTAAATTGCTAGTTTGTTCAGTATTTGATTTTCTAAGAAATTTCAGTGGCACCCTCATAGTGTGCACCGCACATACGTACACCGACAGCCGAGCTCACCTGCAGACTGTCCGCGGTGGCGGAGAGCGCGCGCACGTGCGGCAGCTGCGTGCGGCGCGTGTGCAGCGTGTAGTGTACAGTGTACAGTGTATAGTGTGCACCGCACATACGTACACCGACAGCCGAGCTCACCTGCAGACTGTCCGCGGTGGCGGAGAGCGCGCGCACGTGCGGCAGCTGCGTGCGGCGCGTGTGCAGCGTGTAGTGTACAGTGTACAGTGTATAGTGTGCACCGCACATACGTACACCGACAGCCGAGCTCACCTGCAGACTGTCCGCGGTGGCGGAGAGCGCGCGCACGTGCGGCAGCTGCGTGCGGCGCGTGTGCAGCGTGTAGTGTACAGTGTACAGTGTATAGTGTGCACCGCACATACGTACACCGACAGCCGAGCTCACCTGCAGACTGTCCGCGGTGGCGGAGAGCGCGCGCACGTGCGGCAGCTGCGTGCGGCGCGTGTGCAGCGTGTAGTGTACAGTGTACAGTGTATAGTGTGCACCGCACATACGTACACCGACAGCCGAGCTCACCTGCAGACTGTCCGCGGTGGCGGAGAGCGCGCGCACGTGCGGCAGCTGCGTGCGGCGCGTGTGCAGCGTGTAGTGTACAGTGTACAGTGTATAGTGTGCACCGCACATACGTACACCGACAGCCGAGCTCACCTGCAGACTGTCCGCGGTGGCGGAGAGCGCGCGCACGTGCGGCAGCTGCGTGCGGCGCGTGTGCAGCGTGTAGTGTACAGTGTACAGTGTATAGTGTGCACCGCACATACGTACACCGACAGCCGAGCTCACCTGCAGACTGTCCGCGGTGGCGGAGAGCGCGCGCACGTGCGGCAGCTGCGTGCGGCGCGTGTGCAGCGTGTAGTGTACAGTGTACAGTGTATAGTGTGCACCGCACATACGTACACCGACAGCCGAGCTCACCTGCAGACTGTCCGCGGTGGCGGAGAGCGCGCGCACGTGCGGCAGCTGCGTGCGGCGCGTGTGCAGCGTGTAGTGTACAGTGTACAGTGTATAGTGTGCACCGCACATACGTACACCGACAGCCGAGCTCACCTGCAGACTGTCCGCGGTGGCGGAGAGCGCGCGCACGTGCGGCAGCTGCGTGCGGCGCGTGTGCAGCGTGTAGTGTACAGTGTACAGTGTATAGTGTGCACCGCACATACGTACACCGACAGCCGAGCTCACCTGCAGACTGTCCGCGGTGGCGGAGAGCGCGCGCACGTGCGGCAGCTGCGTGCGGCGCGTGTGCAGCGTGTAGTGTACAGTGTACAGTGTATAGTGTGCACCGCACATACGTACACCGACAGCCGAGCTCACCTGCAGACTGTCCGCGGTGGCGGAGAGCGCGCGCACGTGCGGCAGCTGCGTGCGGCGCGTGTGCAGCGTGTAGTGTACAGTGTACAGTGTATAGTGTGCACCGCACATACGTACACCGACAGCCGAGCTCACCTGCAGACTGTCCGCGGTGGCGGAGAGCGCGCGCACGTGCGGCAGCTGCGTGCGGCGCGTGTGCAGCGTGTAGTGTACAGTGTACAGTGTATAGTGTGCACCGCACATACGTACACCGACAGCCGAGCTCACCTGCAGACTGTCCGCGGTGGCGGAGAGCGCGCGCACGTGCGGCAGCTGCGTGCGGCGCGTGTGCAGCGTGTAGTGTACAGTGTACAGTGTATAGTGTGCACCGCACATACGTACACCGACAGCCGAGCTCACCTGCAGACTGTCCGCGGTGGCGGAGAGCGCGCGCACGTGCGGCAGCTGCGTGAGGCGCGTGTGCAGCGTGTAGTGTACAGTGTACAGTGTATAGTGTGCACCGCACATACGTACACCGACAGCCGAGCTCACCTGCAGACTGTCCGCGGTGGCGGAGAGCGCGCGCACGTGCGGCAGCTGCGTGCGGCGCGTGTGCAGCGTGTAGTGTACAGTGTACAGTGTATAGTGTGCACCGCACATACGTACACCGACAGCCGAGCTCACTTGCAGACTGTCCGCGGTGGCGGAGAGCGCGCGCACGTGCGGCAGCTGCGTGCGGCGCGTGTGCAGCGTGTAGTGTACAGTGTACAGTGTATAGTGTGCACCGCACATACGTACACCGACAGCCGAGCTCACCTGCAGACTGTCCGCGGTGGCGGAGAGCGCGCGTACGTGCGGCAGCTGCGTGCGGCGCGTGTGCAGCGCGGTCTGCAGAGCGTGTGCTGCCGCTAGCACGCGGCCCGCGCTAGCGAGCTCTCTGCATGAACGCTCTGACACCACCACCCGCTCACTGCACAAGACACTTTAATTTTATCAAGCGCGCAAAAGAATACTTAATAATAATAATATAGGTGGTAGAGCCATGCTGCAGCTATATTAGTAGTATAGTTGTAGCATGAATGGGTCGGCTTGTGCGGACCACACTCTCACAGAATACCAGCATAAAATGGCAGCGTGTTTCGTGTGGTAAGTGTAGAGAATCGGAGACGCATTTTACTGGAAAAGGAGCATTCCATCTTAGTCCTCACGGGTAACGACACATCTGCATTTTGATTCTTTATTGAGGATAAATGTAGATATCTATGGTTCACAGCAACCACTTACCAGATGGAATGTGTGCTCGATTGTCATTCTATCCTATAAAGAAAACTACGGGACTAGTACATTGCACACTAAGCTATGATCGATTTTCCGGATCTTTAGTCGACTTTGAGCAGGCGAGAAGACAAGTTCTTTATTATGTAAACCGCGAAAGTTACGACAATTTAACACTGATTTTTTTTATGTAACTAAGAAAATGCTGTCATTATTTATATGCTCACTTTATCAATGTGAGTTAAAGTTTCAAAGAAGTATGTAACATTATTTCGTATTTGCCTTAAAACAGAAACTGTAAAGTAAAGTAGATTTGTTCAATCATTTAACAAGTTGAAGGCTTACAGGTGAATTTTCTTACTTAAAAATGCCGCCCTCATAATCTGCCACCTGGGACCTTGTTCCTTTTAGCCTTCTCTTCACAACTTGCTACACATTTGAATTCTATAACACTATGCATAGATAAAGACAAAGTCACTGTTTAGGCCTAATCTTAAACATTTAAAACTTGCATTCAAAACCGGTTTGACGGCTTGGGCCGGCCGGACTCGTTTTGCACGCGGCGGCCGCGCCCTCACGAATGTTCTGGAACAATGAATTGTCCGCGACGGCCATGTCAGTCAGTCGTCTGAAAATTACGATCGGAACGTTGGGTCGCGTTAAGACCGCCTCTGATTGCGTTGTCTTATAACGTGCGTTTACGTGACAACTAGGCTTCTTTGAGTTTCGATTATAGTTTTGTGCTAAGTGACGTTAGACTTGAGTTCAGATAACGGTGAACGCCCACTGGAGTGATTGCACATTGTGGAGCAGGGCAGCGCACGTGGGTCTGCTGGCCGATTACATCGGTGACATCAGGTTACAATTACACACCTATCTCACACCACTTACATACCACCTACTTGCCCTTGACGGTACCTTGTGATCGACCCTACCTCCGGAACTCTGTAAGTTTGTGTTTGCTTATCCAGCCATTACATAATAATTATCCATAGGCCATTTGGGCCCGAACCCTCTGGTTACGTCGTGTGCTACTGATGAGCCCTAGTGCAGTCGCCAGAGTCACCCCCGACGTATTATAAAAAAAAATTATTATTCTTTCTTTTTTTTTTCTTTTTTTTTGTTTGTTAGCGTATCGGTGGTTAGAACCACGTCCGTTAGGCTGCACAAGCAGGAGTGTAATTTAGGGTTAGGTACCTACGCGTCAGGTATTTCGGGTAGGTAGATTAAATTGCCGAAGGGTCGGTCGCCTGTGCGAGGCATCTTTGCTGACCGACTGTAGTGTGTACTTGCCGTGTAGTGTAATTTGTATTTAATTTAATTTAATAGTAATTTGTATTTAGTAGTGATGCCATCGCACAAGCCACCGGCGCTTCGCCTGCAGGCGGAGCTGCGCTGGGCCACGAATGCCCATACTTTGATAGGGCGACCCGATCAGGTCTATAGTTTAGAGAAGCGGCTCGAGCAGGTCGCGGCCCGAAGGGCCGTAGTGGAGGAGGCTTACACTGAGCTCGTGGCCTCGGATGCAGAACAGGGAGTCCTAGACTCCTGCCTTGCGGACTACGAGCAATTCTTTTCGCTCACGGACGACTTGATCGAGGCGGGGGCCAAGAATGCTAATGAAGCGCGTGAAGCTCGGCTGAGTGGCCTGCCCGAGTCCCCTCGGAAGCAGCCTACTTGACACCAAGCCAGAAGATGGCGTACCTCCTGGCCTGACTAGAGGGGGAGGCCCTAGGCGTCGTCCGCCATTTGAAATTGTCGGACGACGCCTACCAGACTGCCCGGGACCTCCTCGCCGGAAGGTACACCAACGTCCGGCGAATTGCAGACGAATACGTTAGGCGGCTTCTAAACCTCCCGCTGCTTAAGGACCGGACCAGACTACGTCCGGACATCGTAAATCCAGTCATGGTGACCTGTAATTCGTTGATGCGGCTGGATTTACCGGTGGACGAATGGTCCTTCTTGTTGCTCCACATCGTGCTGTCCCGCCTGCCTCTCGATCTTTGGATCCATTTTGAGGAGAGGTAGGGCGGGGACGGCGCCTCCTATATTCCGCCCTCCAGGGACCTGCTGCGGTTCTTGGAGGAGCAGTGCCGGCAAATTGAGAACGCAGCGGGCACCGTCGACGACCTACGGGTTGCCAACCGAGCCGTGCCCAGGGAGAGGCGGAATCCGCCGGATAAGTCGTCGCCAAATCCCCTAAGGTCGAGCGGAGCTACCGCGGGAGGGCGCCGCCCCCTACCATCTTATAGCGGCCTAGCGGCCAGGGAGGCGCCCCCCCGCTCCTATTGACGAGCGTCCGATCACCGGGTGACATCGTGCCCGAAGATATTGGGTAAGCCAGTCCCGTCGAGGCGAACCAAAGCCAAGGAGCGCCGCTGGTGCTACTCGTGCTTGGAAAGGCACCTAAAACGAGACTGCCCGCATCAGCGGCCCTGTCCGCACTGCCAGGGCATCCACCATACCGTTTTGTGCCTGGGTGCGAACGCCGCTTCCGCTCGGGGCTCTGCCGGGCCATCAACTCCCACGGGCAGGGGCGCTCAGCCACGCCCTGTCGGGCGACGCTCGGCGCTCGCCTGCCGGCCACCGTGCCCCTGGTTTTAAAGGGGGTCCCTCTCCCGACCAGTCAGGGGGTCGTTCCCCCAGGGGCGGGGTTCGTCGCCCCCCTAAGCGTGTTGAGAAGGACTTCAGGGCCACTCAGCGGTCAGCTAGACCCTTCGCACCCCCGTTGGCTGAGTGGCCGCGACTGGAGTACCACCCTCCCTCCTTTGGTCGGTACCGGTACCACGGGGTTCCTGCGACCTCGAATCTGTACCGGGCCTCAAGGCCGAGGTTCCCCGAAGCTCCCCAGGTCAGCCCGTTCGGTGATTTCCAACCACGGGTCATTGAGATGCCACCGGAATGCCGCTTTCCGGACGCCCGGTTCGAGTGCCGGTCCGATGGAGGAAACTCCAGCTAGGTAGCTGCCGCCCTAGCTCCCACCACGGCCGCCTCCACTGATCCTTTGAGCCGTCAACAGTCCACTTGTCAAACTGTCCTATTGCCGACGGCCTCAGTGAAGGTGTACAACCCGAGTGGCGACTGTTTAACGGTTCGCGGTCTATTGGATTCGGGTTCACAACGCTGTGTGGCTCCCCTGGAGCTCTGAATCACGTCCAATGGTATGTATCGGAGGTGCCTTGCCTCCTGCTCCTAGGGGACAAGCGGGGTTGGTGTTTGGCCCTGCCAGCGAACACCTTCACATTCTAGTTAAAGTAAATGTCCTCGATGACATTGTAGGTTTTCTCCCTAACGTCCGTATAAATGACAGCGCGGTTCGTTGTACGTCGGGTTTGAGACCGGCAGACCCTCAGTGGTCCCAACCTGGGCCTATAGATTTGTTGCTGGGGGCCGACGCGCTGGGGTTCATCTTGTTAGGCGAGATACGAGCCCTACAGCCCGATGGCTTGTTAGCCATGTCCACAGTATTTGGGCACAGCTTCTTTGGACTGGTTCTGTGGTCTCCTCAGACGGCCGACCCGCTCTCTCTTGTGGGCGTGTCCCTTTCGGACGTCGTCCAGCGGTTCTGGGAAATTGAGGAGCCACCACACGTGGCTCGAGTCAATCCTCTGGACCGTGAGTGCGAGTTGTTCCACCAGAACAATACCGGCCGTCGTGTCGCCGGTCGTTTTGTCACTCGCTTACCCTTTCTTGACTCACGCCCCCTTTGGGCCAATCTCGTACCCTGGCCGAAAAGAGGTTGCTTTCCATGGAGCGCCGTATGCGGCGCGACCCAGCCTTTCGTGACAAATATGTCGAGTTCATGCGCGAGTATCAAGAGCTGGGTCACATGTCACCGTCCAACTTCGACTGGCGGTCACAGGAGCACTACTTCCTCCCTCACCATGCGGTCTTGAGGCCCCTGGGAGTAAGATTCGGGTAGTTTTTGACGGCTCCGCCCCCTCGTCAAATGGTGTGTCCCTGAACCAGTGTCTCCACTCTGGTCCTAAATCGATCAAGGACATATCCGACATTTTGACCCACTTCCGTCGGCACCAAGTGGTTTTTGTAGCCGACATTCGGATGATGTTTCGACAATCAGTGGTCCATCGTGATGACCGTCGATATCAGCTGATATTGTGGCGCGAAAAGCCCAGCGATCCGATACAGGTGTTTGAGTTGAACACCACCACCTATGGACTCCGGCCCAGCACGTATATCGCCATGTAAACCCTCCTTGAACTCGCTGAGAGAGAGCGTCTAAAATACGCTCGGGGGGGGGGGGGGGGGGGCTTCTATTTTGGAGACTTCGGTCAACATGGACGACATTTGCACGGGGGGCCTCCACCGTCGAGGAGGCTCTTGTATTGCGAGACGAATTGATTGCCATCCTGTAGTCCGGAGGTTATGAGTTGCGCAAATGGTTGTCGAACTCCCCTCATATTTTGAAGGACCTCCCAGGAGAGGATCAACAAGACCCTCATCTATTTGAGCACCCTGAAAATCCTAATTTGTTGACATTCAATATCAGCCTGTTCAGGATACTTTCACGTAACTCGATCCCCCTCCTAAAGCATGGACCAAGCGCTCCGTGCTGTCTTCAGTAGCCCGCACCTTCGATCCTAATGGATGGATCACTCCGGTCATTTTTTTGGCTAAGTGCTTTCTTCAAAAGCTCTGGATATCCGGGTTGGGTTGCGACGAGCCTATTAGCGGTGCTCTCTTGCGAGAGTGGCCCCTACATTGTGTCCTCCCTTCCGGACATCAACCGGGTCTCCATACCAAGGTGCTTCCTCCCTCCAGGGAAATGCAGGGCTACTCTACATGGATTTTGCGACGCCTCTGAGAAAGGCTATGCTGCTGTCGTATATTTGCCGACTGTGAGCTCTTCTGGCCATACTTCGTACTTGCTAAAAGCAAGGTTGCTCCCAGTAGGTCCCGCTTAACTATCCCTAAATTGGAACTGTCCGGAGCCGCTCTTCTCACGCAACTCCTCAACCACGTTCACTCGTCTTTGAAATCTGTAATCGACATTACGGACGTCTACGCTTGGTCGGACAGTGAGATAGTACTTTGTTGGCTCAGAGCTGTACCTCACAACCTTGAGGTCTTTGTGGCGAACCGCGTGTCTCCAATCCAGAATTCTGGGACGTCTCTAAACTGGAGACATGTCCCAGGGGAGTTGAATCCCGCAGACTGCGCTTCTCGCAGCTGTGAAGCCCCCTCTTTGGTCGACCACCCGCTGTGGTGGGGTCCCAGTTGGTTGAATAAGTCTCAGTCATTCTGGCCCCAGAATAAATACTCCGAACCGATTGAATTGCCTGGCCTACGAGCCCGAGTAGGAGTGAGCGAGGATAAGCCCACTCGGGATTTCTTCCTGCTAGAACGGTATAGCTCTCTCGATAAGCTCTTAGGAGTGACTGCTTGGTTGCGTCGATTTGTCCGCAATTCGAGAGACCTGTCCAACCGAATCCCTGATTCCGTATTGTCCCCTAGCGAGCGTCGCGAAGCTTTGATGCATTGAACCCGTATGGGCCAAGCGGAGCATTTTGAGCCCATGATTGAAACCTTGAAGCGGGGCTCCGTTGTCAAGGGCGCTCTGGCCCGTCTGAACCTCTTCCTGGACGACGCCGAGATGCTGCGCGTTGGCGGACGTTTGAAAAATTCTCAACTCCCGTACGGGGCTCGACACGCGTTACTGCTCCCCAAGGACGGCGCCTTTGATCGGTTGCTGGTAACTCACCATCATGTTAAGAATGCCCACACTGGGTGTAACGCTCTTTCGGCTATTTTGCAGCGGGAGTTTTGGATTTTGGCTGGCCGACGCACCATTCAGAGCGTCCTCTTTAAGTGCATACCTTGTTATAAACTGAAGGCCACCATATCGCAGCCTATGATGGGTGACTTACCACCCGACCGCGTCAGGGCTATCCGACCATTCGCTGGAGTCGGAACCGACTTTGCTGGCCCCTTCCTCGTCAGTCCTCTAACCTTCGTAACGCGCGTTCACATAAGGCCTATCTGTGCGTTTTCGTGTGCCTCGCCACTAAGGCCGTTCACTTAGAACTTGTAAGTGCCCTCAGCACTGAAGCCTCTGTGGCCACGCTGGGCCGCTTCGTATCGCGTCGCGGTTTACCGGACCTGATCCGGTCTGATTGCGGAACGAATTATAAGGGCACGGATAGATATTTGAAAGAGGTCGTCGAATTTCTGTCCAGCAACAGGACTTATTTAGGTACTGCTATGTCCAAGAAGGGCATCCAGTGGAAAGTCAACCCTCCGGCTTGCCCACACTAGGGCGGTATTTTGAGGCAGTAGTTAAGGTTGCAAAAACGCATCTCCGTCGCGTTATTGGCGAAATTATTTTGACATTTGAGGAGCTTGCCACTGTATTCTGTAAAATTGAGGCGGTACTCAACTCTCGGCCCCTCTGTCCCCTCTCGTCCGATCCGAATGATTTGGAGGTTCTAACCCCGGGCCACTTCCTGATTGGCCAGCCGCTTAACGCCCTGCCTGAGTACCCCTTCAGGGAAATAAACTCTTCGTGGTTGAGCAGATTTGACCTGCTGCAACAGATGACTCAGAGTTTTTGGCAACGATGGTCTCTGGAGTACCTACATCTTTTGCAGTAGCGCGTTAAGTGGTCTGACAAGACGGATCCTCCTCGGGTGGGAGACCTCGTGTTAGTTAAAGAACCCAACGCTTTTCCTATGTATTGGCGCCGTGGGCGCATTGTTAACTTGTCGTATGGATCGGATGGGTTGCCTAGGGTGGCCAAGGTTTTGGTAGGAGATTCGGTCTTGCAACGTGCCGTCGCGACACTATCCCGTTTGCCAATTTACTCGCGGATATAAGTCCTTATGTCCGGGACGGGGGTTTGTTTAGGCCTAATCTTAAACATTTAAAACTTGCATTCAAAACCGGTTTGACGGCTTGGCCGGCCGGACTCGTTTTGCACGCGGCGGCCTCGCCCTCACGAATGGTCTGGAACAATGAATTGTCCGCGACGGCCGTGTCAGTTAGTCATCTGGAAGTTACGATCGGAACGTTAGGTCGCGTTAAGACCGCCTCTGATTGCTTTGTCTTATATCGTGCGTTTACGTGACAACGAGACTTCTTTGAGTTTTGAGTGATTAAATTAACTTCGATTGCCGTTAATTTGCGTCGACGCGTTGCTTGTGTGGCATTTTAATCTCGTACGAAGGAATTTTGCTTTGTCGGGTGGAACGCTAAAACTTTGTGACCCGTAAGGAGACCGCGTTCCTCTTCGATTATAGTTTTGTGCTAAGTGACGTTAGACTTGAGTTCAGATAACGGTGAATGCGCACTGGAGTGATTGCACGTTGTGGAGCAGGGCAGCGCATGTGGGTCTGCTGGCCTATTACATCGGTGACGTCAGGTTACATTTACACACCTATCTCACACCACTTACATACCACCTACTTGCCCTTGACGGTACCTTGTGGTCGACCCTACCTCCGGAACTCGGTAAGTTTGTTTGCTTATCCAGCCATTACATAATAATTATCCATAGGCCATTTGGGCCCGAACCCTCTGGTTGCCCGTCGTGTGCTACTGATGGGCCCTAGTACAGTCGACTTCTGTCGGGGCAACTGAGGTCCGTAACAGTCACAATATTTTATTTTATTTTGGATTTGAATTTAAAGCTACAAAATTGGATGTTTAGATGTTTAGATTACGAAGGCGGCACTGAAAATTGCGGGAATCAAGGAAGTGACACAACATTACTATTTAAAAATGTATTTATTGCTTTTCGAAGTATTCTCCGCGAAATTTGACACATTTTTCCATACGATGGAACCAATCATTGAATTAACCATTCCATTCAGAAGTTGGGGTCTCCAAAATGGCAGTTTTGTAGGCGTCCACAGCATCTTCAGGTGATGAAAATCTCTGTCCACGCAATTTATTCTTTATTTTAGGTATGGAGAGTGTAGAGTAGAAGGAGAACCATCTTATAAAGTGCGAAAGTTGAAAAAGTGTCCCACTATATACTGAAAATAGAGGTTCCAAAACCTACCACAATAGCGCTGGCGTCTGAAAAACTACGATATGAGCATTGCTGTTGTAGACGGAGTGAAGTCAGCTGAATTCAAATATTTAAAAAAAATCATGACTAGATTAGTTAGTTAAATGCCAGTATACAAAACCTCAACTATTTACGTAGTGCCACACCAAGCGGATTGGTCAAACCTTGTTTATTTCTTCATCTTATTCTAATTAATTTTGGCGCTTTTTTTTAATTTATTCTATGCTACTGCAGCGCCACCCTTATTGGACGCGTTTTTAGGGACACTTTTCATATACAGAGATGTTCCTCCTTCTACTCTACACTCCATAATTTTAGGGAAAGTATAGAAATCATTAGGGCTTAGGTCGGGGCTGTACGGCGGATGGTCTAATAATTCTATGTTTTCTTGCTCTAAAAACTCTTTAGTTCTGTTTGCGGTGTGAGAACTCGCATTGTCGTGATGGCGGATGATGCGGCGGTTGCAGTTCTCTTTACGGAGTTCAGAAACGACCTGTGGCAAACAAATGCTAGCATACCATTCTGCATTAACCATTCTTTGTCCCTCAAGAGGAATAGTCGTAACATGGCCGGTTTTGGAGACAAACGTGGCCACCATTTTTTTTGCAACACTCCGTGAACGAACAATTTTTGTTGGCTTTAACTCATTTTCGAACACCCAAACTCGTGACTGGTTTTTTGTTTCGGGTTCGTACGCGTATATACAGGATTCGTCACCTGATACAATGTTGAATACAGCTGTACGAGCAAGTACATGATATTTCAACAGTTTAGAAAATAATGCTGATATCGCGCCTGCGCGCGCGACACGTTCACTATAATTACATTTTTTATTCATAAGTATTTTCAGTACAATAAACGCTCTCTACGGAAACGGACACAGTTTTAATTACCACATCCCGTAACGTAGAAGATACAACCTACATTAATATACTACATATCAATTATATGTAGAGGGTCACAAATCACAAAATACCCCCTACATTTTGGTCCTTCGAGCTTTCGACGTGAACTAAGACTTGCATATTACGTCTACAATAGTTCAACAGTAAAGTGTATTTGTAAAAAAAAAAAAAAAAAAAAAAAAAAAGTGTAATTCGTGATTCTATCTGTAGCGTCACTTTGGTTGCTGGCCTCCCACAAGCGGGTCTCACCAGCTTGATTGAGGTGCATACTACGGTAAGAGTCGCAGTCACACGTATCTGAAACCAACTATTTACAACATCGTTCTTAAACCATGGAGAACCTACTTCAACAACAGAGAACAATCATTGAATCTATCCTTAAAATTGAGGCTAACTTCAAAAAGGATTCTGATTCACGTAAGTCAGGAACATACATACAGAAAAGGTTGGATGCTTTGAATGCTCAATGGGAGGTGTTCAACATGAATCATGGTGTTCTAAAAAAAACAGACAGTGACTTGGATGACGACTATTTCATCAATGATACCTACACCACCACAAAGAAGCGGTACGAAGCGATTCGTGACATGCTGACGAACTACGAGGTGAAAACTGCGGAAACTGGAGTACCATCAAGGTCTGATGAGTTCATTAGCCAACAACGCACTAATTTCCGGGCGCTCTCTAGGGTGATTAAAAACATCAACACCAAAGAGTTGACAGAAAAGTGGGAAATTTGTGACAAACTGAATTCGCTGCAGTCTCGCTGGAAACTGATCGACGAGCTCCACTGGCAAATCGATAACCTGACTTCTGGCGGTGATGTAGGCTACGAAGAAGAGTTTTCTGCATACGAAACCTTGTACGAAACTACAAAAAGGGATTTGAATCGTAAGCTTAACTCAGTATCTCAACAGCATCAGCAAGTGCCTACAATTGAGATTCCTTCTTTTTCTGGTAATTATACCCAGTGGCCTACATTCGTGGACCTCTACTGTGAAGCCATCCACAACAATGTCATGTTGACAAAAACGCAAAAGATGCAGCACCTCAAGGGCAAACTTAAAGGCGAGGCGGAGCGCATCGTACAGCATCTTACAGTATCAGCTGATAATTACGACACCTGTTGGGAGATACTCACCCATAGGTACAACAACCGACAACTTTTGTTTACAAAACATATACAAACCCTTATGGGACAACCGGCGTTGCAAACACAGAATGCATACGAGCTGAAGAAGCTATATGACACAAGTGTCGAGACCATACATGCTATTCACAATCTGGGCATCGACACAACGACTTGGGATCCGATCCTGGTGCACATTCTCACTGGCAAATTGGACTCCGACACGTATGCAGCCTACATCGAGATCAGAAAGGCTCCGAGAGAGCTACCTTCCTTGGATGAGCTGATAAACTTCTTGGAAAACAAGTTTACTGCGCTTGAACCTGTTCAAAAGAAGAGACAGACACCTATAGTATGTGCCAAATCGATTGAGAAAAACGGACAATGACCTTTCGGTCGTTTAACCAGGGGTTACAAACCTTCAATATATAGGCACATTTTATATGTAGTACTTTCTTTATTTATAATGATTTTTTTATAATGATTGATATAATATATATTTATTAACTATTATTAAAAAGTTATGTGAAAGATCGCTGTAGAAGAAAAATCATCTATTGTTATAAAGTACTTTATTCATTTAACAACAAAAAACATTAATTTATAACACATATAAAGATTCGAGTGATAACGACACCGAATAAGTACGTACTTATGCAAAAGATAAAACTTTATTTTTAATATTATATAAGAACTTTATTTTTATTCGGTGCAATCATCACTCGTATCTTCACTTGATGAACTATCTGTAACATTAATTATAAAGCGATCTGCAGTTTGGTCAATTCTATCATCCATGCCACGCATTTTTTGTTCAACCTTAAGGACATGCTGAACACAGTTTTTCCATTTATCTGGCGTGATTTGAGTTAAACCATCTTTAAGTAAATTTTTAACATCTTTTAACTTGAAAGTTGTATTTTTTCGTGCAACGTACCCTTTCACATCTGCCCACACAAGTTCAATGGGGTTAAGCTCACAGTGATAAGGAGGTAACCTTACCACTGTGATGCTTTTTTCTTTTGCCATCTCGTCGGTGACGTAACTTCGATAGTTATCTTTAACTGCCTTTATTTTTTCCATTAAGTGGGTCTTTGTGTCCGAGGGCACGTATGCGATCTGTTTAGATTCTAGCCATTCCTGCATATTTTGTTTCCGCCAAGACATTGTTGGGGTTTTTTCTAAACGTCTGGAGTGGTAACTAGCGTTATCCATAACTATGACATCGCCGCTTTGCAGTTTTTCTATTACTTTTCTAAACCAGTCCTCGAAATGGAGAGCGTCCATACTCTCATGGTAGTCACCAGTAGATGATGATTCAAATACCCAATCACATCCCTCCAAAAAGCCATTTTCATTGCCAACGTGTACAACTATTAATCGCTTTCCTTTACCCGAAGGGGCTTTCGCGCCAGTAGAGTAGCCTTCTAACCGTGATTGACGAGAAGATTCAATTGTGGTGTCTTCCCATACCTTTCCCATAGTATGACCTGCGTTAATCCATGTTTCGTCAAGGTAAAAAATGTTACGTCCCTCGTTTCTTAATATTTGTATTTCTCTCAAATATCTGGTACGCCACAGAACTATCTCTGGGCGATCTATTAGACCACTTTTTCTGTTTCTCTTTATATATTTGAATTTTAAATGGCGCAACACACGTCGCAGGGAAGTTTTGCTCAAGTTTGGCAACTGGTCATCTTGATTTATACTGAGCAAAATTTTGTCTAAAGTCGGTAATTCTCCTGCAAGAAAGAACTGATGCACTTTCGCTCTTATAGCCGATTTATCAAAATCGTCCAACTTGTCAATTACAGACTTTTTTCTTTTATTAATTATTCCCTTTTCTGGTATTTTATGGGAATCTCTATACACGCTTAATACGCGATATATAGTGCTCTTGCTGACTCCTGAGATCTCCGAAACCTTTTCTACCATATTAACGTTTGAAGGATACACGTCTTCGGGCCAGGTGTTTTTGACATATTTGTATACATTAATGATAATCTCTTGTTCCCCGACCGACAAAGTGGTAGGTTTTCTCTTTTTTACTGGTGACGTTAAAGGTGCTCCAGAAGATGGGCCTGTAAATAAATGACAAAAATATACTACCATAGTACTACATCACATAAATACATATTGTTTTAGAAAATAAATACCACATGGTCACATAAAAAGAGCGCTTTAAGAAATAGAAAGGCTACGTCGTCGCATTTGTACCTATTTGTACGTACCTGCTACGTTTATTATGGGTCGGCGACGTCTCTTTCCACTTGATGTTGAAGGACCGGGTCCTTCACCAAATTCTCCTGAACTCATGTCGATTTAGTAACGACCGTCACAGTAAAACTAATATAACAGATTCAAAAAACAAAAACTTAACGATATAACAAATTTAACAGTAAAAACTCAACTAAAACAATGCAATGAATGCTATGAATTACCCGAGACGTACACACGCAAGCGCTATCCGAACACGAATGAAAACAAAATGGCGGACCGGCCCAAAAAAGGTGACGCATCTCTGGCTGCCATTGTCACGTTTCTTTTAGAACGAACTGACGTAACGCGCGTTTTGTTTATTTTAAAGGGATGAATTTGCAAAAGCTCAATATGGTGATTATATTGCTTCAAATATTTTTTTAATATGAAACTGTTATTAAATGAATTGCTGCGTTACTTACCATAAATTGAAATATAAAATATAACACATTTTTCGCGATGTACCGTAAGATTTTACTATGTTTATAGGAACCACAGACAATATTATTTAAGAAACAAAAAAACAAAACATATGTGCTGACCTAGAAGTGGGAATAATATCAATATTTAAATATTGTTATCACATCTAAATTGAGATTTTGTAAGTTACGCCTTTTGACACTCGGCTCATATCTGAGGTCATTGTCCGTTTTTCTCAATCGATATGGCACATACTATAACAAGTCAAACAATTCGACCAACAAGGAGGCAACAGCTCAATTTAAGAAGGACTTTAACAACACCAACAGGCGTAGTTTTCTTCGAGCATATCATACAAGCACAGACAAAAATTGCCCGCTGTGTAAAAACAATCATATTTTACTCTACTGCAAGTCGTTTCAAGACATGTCACCGGAAGACAAAATGAGGTCAATTTCGCAACTACATATTTGTCGCAATTGCCTGTACTTACACAACGACAATAAATGCAACTCCAACAAAAGATGCCGCGTGTGCAAAGAAGCACACCACACAACATTGCACGATATTTACCGCAAAGTTGAAATCGCGGTCTCAAATAACGTTATACCTAGCAACAAGCCACATACGTCACAGCAAAAGGCAAACCACGTGTCTGGAAATTATAACGAAGTCCTACTAGCGACCGTTCAATTAAAGGTGATGGCAGCTGATGGATCGACTGTTCAATTGCGATGCCTTCTCGACCAAGGATCACAGATAAATCTAATAACTGAAGATGCTGCGCAACGGCTGGGACTGCAAAGACAAAATCGAAACGCCACAGTCTCAGGCATAGGGACGTCAGCACATCATAGCAACGGAACCGTACGGTTAGACTGTGAGTCTTTGTACGGAGGCCATTCATTTACAATCGAAGCCATGGTAATGGCCAACATGCTCAGCAACCTGCCTAATTACACCTTCGAAAAACAAGACTGGCCACATATTCAGAACATACAACTGGCGGATCCCGACTTCAACATCTCGAGACCAGTGGACGTTCTGTTAGACGCTGGAGTGTATGCTGACATAGTAATGAGTGGTATGCTACGAGGACCCTCACACGCACCCATGGCTCAACAGACAAAAGTGGGCTGGGTACTGCTGGGCAATATCAAAACCTTCAACTGCCACGTGCTCATTAATCTTGACGATGTATCTCGATTTTGGGAGATGGAGGAGATAACCGAAACCAATCACAATCTAACATCAGAGGAAGAATACTGTGAATCTATTTATTCAACCACAACAACAAGAAAAGAAGACGGACGATATGCAGTCAGACTTCCAATGAAAATAAACTACGAACAAACCTTGGGCACTTCTAAGCCACAGGCAATCGCACAATTTCGGCAGTTAGAAAAACGATTGGCCAAACAGGAAACATTTTCTACGTCATACAAGAAGTTTATTGACGAATATCTACAACTCGGCCACATGAAGCCATGCACTGAACACCATAAGCCAAGCTACTTCTTACCTCATCACGGCGTACAAAAGCTGGACTCAACAACTACAAAATTGCGCGTAGTCTTTAATGCCTCTGCCAAGACAAGTACAGGACAAAGCTTGAACGATCTCATGGAGTGCGGGCCTAACCTCCAACAAGACCTACAATCTATGATTCTACGTTGGCGAGCCTTTCAATACGTCTACACTGCAGACATTGAGAAGTTTTACCGTCAAGTACTGATACACGATGAAGATCAACACCTGCAAAAAATTGTATGGCGTGACTCTGCTACAGATCTCATCAAAGAATACCAACTGTGCACTGTAACATATGGTACCAAAGCTGCACCATTTTTGGCAATGCGCACCATAATACAACTCGTAATGGACGATGGACACCGCTATCCTCTCGCGGCAGAGATCCTTACTCACCAGCTGTATGTGGATGACCTACTTGGTGGCAGCAACGACATGTTAGAAGCACAAGACGCTCAAAACCAATTGATTGACCTGTTAAAAGGCGGTGGGTTCAATCTTCGCAAATGGGCTAGTAACCACCCCAGATTGCTTCAAACTTTACCTGAACATCTCATAAGCCAGAATATGTTTGACTTCAAGGACGCAGAGAGTAACAAAACACTCGGCTTAACCTGGAATCCGCACACTGATCAGTTTACATTCAAGGCGCCACTTAGTAACACACGTGACGTCACAACGAAGCGGACATTGCTCTCTGATCTATCAAAATTATATGACCCACTTGGTTGGCTGTCTCCGGTAACAATGAAGGCAAAACTCATATTTCAACAAGCTTGGCTTGCTTCAACAAATTGGGATGAACCTCTTCCGGAAGACATACAACAAGAGTGGACAACCTTTCAACAAGAATTGCCCACTATCAATACCATCGCTTTACAACGCTGGATTGGTAACACTAAACAACCCATCGAGTTACACGGATTCAGTGACGCCTCCGAGAAAGCCTACGGCTGCGTTATCTACTGTAAATCTATTAGTGAAGAAGGGCAACAAATTATCACGCTGGTGGCGGGAAAAACTAAGCTCGCACCATTAAGAAAACCCCCGTCTTTACCACGGCTTGAACTATGCGGTGCCCTACTACTGTCTCGACTTATGAAAAAGGTCATAGAGTCAATAAACTCACAGATTGTAACAATACATGGTTGGACAGATTCTATGATCGTGATGGGTTGGTTACAAGGGGGGCCTTCAAGATGGACTACATTTGTGGCTAATCGCGTAACACAGATCACTGTCATCATGCCATCGGGATGCTGGAGGCACGTCAAGTCTGAATATAACCCAGCAGATTGTGCCAGCAGAGGCCTAACTCCACTACAACTGGCGAATCATCATTTATGGTGGGGACCTATTTGGCTAAAAGACAACGATCTCCCACTTCAAGACCAATTCCACACAACTGTTGAAGAGAAAAAGGTCAAACAAGTTTGCGTGTCACAAAGGTCGATGCCATTAATCGGAGAACTTTTAAACAAACACAGCTGTATGGCACGCGTAACTCGAATCCTAAGTTGGATACTTCGGTTCATAAACAATGCACGTGACGTCAACAATGCCATGCGGTCATCGTACTTAGCAACGAGTGACCTGCAGAACGCACATAATGCAATTATCAAGGCTATACAAACTAATCATTTCGCCGACGACATTGCACAACTCAATAAACATCATAAAGTGCGAATAACAAGCAGCATTTTAAACTTAAATCCATTCCTGGACAAACACGAAATCTTACGTGTAGGAGGACGTCTGGAAAATGCCAACTTAAGTCAAGAACAAAAACATCCAATTATCTTACCTTACAATGACAGGTTAACGGAGTTACTGATCGACCAAGCGCACAAGAGGACCCTGCATGGTGGAGCCAGACTAACTCTATCATATCTACGCAACAGATATTGGATTATCAGCGGTTTGAGAGCAGTGAAAAAACGACTTATACGGTGCATCACGTGTCATCGCTTCAAAACTATCAACAACAACCAACTTATGGGTGATTTACCTCCTCCACGCGTCACACCATCAAGGCCTTTCACACACACCGGTGTAGATTTCACTGGGCATGTGGAGGTAAAGGCTAACAAGGGCAGAGGAATAAAGACAATGAAGGCCTACGTAGCTGTATTTGTGTGTCTGTGCACAAAAGCTCTTCACCTCGAACTTGTCTCCGATCTCAGCACAGTGGCTTTTCTGAACGCCTTGAAACGAATGTGTGCCCGCCGAGGAAAGCCTCGTCACATCTACAGCGACAACGGCACCAACTTCGTGGGCGCAGCAAGAGCATTGGAAAAACAACGAAAGGAGGCATTACAATGCTACATAAACAATGACGTCATAACTAACATGTCAGAGTGGGGCATTGAATGGCATTTTAACGCTCCTTCCTGGCCTACTGCTGGTGGACTCTACGAAGCTGCAGTAAAAAGCCTGAAACATCACCTCAAACGAGTACTTGGGGATCAAAAACTTACGTTCGAGGAATTTTCTACACTGTTGGCGCAGATTGAAGGATGTCTCAACTCTCGCCCCCTGGTGGTGTTGTCAGAGAATATCGAAGACCTTGACTGCTTGACACCAGCTCACTTCCTAATCGGCGAGCCTTCTCTAGAATCACCACTATCCGCTGAGGGTAATGACATGACCTTCTCTACAAGATGGCAACTTACGGAGAAAATGTACAAGGACTTCTGGAGAAGGTGGTCTACTGACTATCTTCAAACTCTACAAACTCGAAGCAAATGGCACTTCCCTACTAAAAACTTAGAAGTTGGGGACGTCGTTATCGTCAGAGAAGACAACATTCCTCCTGCCAAATGGATCCTGGGACGGGTGTTGGAGACTCACCCAGGTGCGGACGGCCGGGTACGAGTCGTCACACTGAAAACTAAAACAAGTAATATGAAGCGACCGATTACAAAATTGTCACGCCTTCCGTTGGATCCGTCATCTTATACAACTGCATCTTCTGACGTTGACACTACGAAGCCTGCAATAAATACACAAAGAAAACGAAGAAACAACAACGGCAAAAAACACTTCAACAACCTTTTTTGTACGTTACTACTTATATTTTCGATGTGTGTTGGACCTACTACGCAACAAATGATCAACATAACAAGGCTTAGCAGTTCAAGAGTCGTTTATTTTGACAAGGTGTCTGATGTGCAGATTATTCAAGATAAGTGGAAAATGGTTGTATACTACAACATGACGACATATTGGCGGAGTTTGGACAACATACAAAACTATGTCAACCATTTGAACACATTATGCAAGAATGAAGCAGCCTATCTTACAATTTCATCCCAGTTTCAACACGAACTTAACGAAATTCAACACTATAACGATATCTTACGATCAGAACATGGACCGTCTCGAAGAAAAAGAGGACTAGTGAATGGAATAGGATACCTAGCAAACTCCCTTTTTGGCACTCTGGATGAGAGATTTGCCAATCAGTACGTGAAGGATATCAACATAATCCAGTCAAACGAAAATCATCTATTGAATCTCTACAAAAATCACACATCGATCATCGAAAGTGAATATAATCTTCTAAAAAGAAACGAGGAAGTAATGAACACACAATTTCGTATCATCGACAATCATCTCGCTGAAACGGAAAAACGCATACAAATCAGCCATGACAATGCTATGTACATAACAGCTACCGCTCTGGCCGTGAACTTGATCATTTCAAACATACGACAAATACAACAGCAACTCCTAGACCTAGTAACTGACGTGAAGGACGGGAGAGTTGACACCCATCTCATCAAGCCCAACCAATTTGAAGATCAGCTCAACATCATCTCCGGTCATTTACCAAGCGAGTTATCGCTACCCTGTGTGAACACACGCCATTGCACGCGAAGCCTATACAAGCTGGCGCGAGTGCACGTGCGCTTAACAAGTGCATACATAATATTCGAAGTGAAGCTACCGCTAATAAACAACGAACAATATGAACTTAACCGCATCATTCCTATTCCGCAAATAACTGGACACACAGAGAAAACTATAGTACTCACATCTGAATACCTTGCTGTAAACCTAAAAGGGGACATGATAATACCCTTAGAAAACCGAGATGTATCATCATGCTTAAATCTGCAAGAAAACAAAATGTTATGTGCTATCAATCAACCTATTTACAACATTAAGGTAGCCGATACATTATGTGAAGCGCAAATATTAAACAATGGCGACTCATCAACATGCCGCACAAGAGTATTGGATTGCAACGACAGGTGGGTGCGATTACACAATCGTGGCGCGTGGCTGTTCTCCTGTTGCGAAGACTGCACGATGCGCATTTTCTGCCCAGCTGGAGTGACGTCACAGCACTTACACGGCACGGGGATTATGTTACTCGGACTTGGGTGTATGCTCAAGGGAGAAAGCTTCATCATTCATGCTCGCAACGACTATCACAGCGAGTTGAAACTAACAGGCAGTGAAGAAAGAATGTACATGCGTGAATCAAGCCTGAACCACATACTGACAGACTTTAATCATACATTTGGACCTGAAGATCATAAAGACGCCTTACAAGAGCTGAAAAACAACATTGATAAGGTCAAGGAACAGCAACAAACACTGAGTGTACAATCACTCACACATGACACACACAACTATGTGTTGTACACCGTAGTCGGATTTATTATTGTAGCCTTCATTGCATGGGGGACATTCCGGCTGAAAAGAAGATGTCAAGGCTGCAGCGTGAATCTTCGCGACAAGCCAGACCCCAACAATGTCGAGCAGCCAACCCAAGGACATTCATCGGAGCATGGGGTCTCGGACATCGATAGTGTGGATGCGGTGATCGCAACGGCTGCCCGTAAACTCAATAGGGGTTCATCACCTTAAACTTTCTTCTTGTTTATAAAATTGGCAAGATGTACGAGCAAGTACATGATATTTCAACAGTTTAGAAAATAATGCTGATATCGCGCCTGCGCGCGCGACACGTTCACTATAATTACATTTTTTATTCATAAGTATTTTCAGTACAATAAACGCTCTCTACGGAAACGGACACAGTTTTAATTACCACATCCCGTAACGTAGAAGATACAACCTACATTAATATACTACATATCAATTATATGTAGAGGGTCACAAATCACAAAATACCCCCTACAACAGCATTTGAGCATCTTGCGTGGAATCTTTCGAGAGTTCTGACGCACCAAGTAACGCGAGCCGCTTTTTGCTCTTCACAGAGCGAATGCGGTATCCGTCGGGAAAACAACTTTTTTTACACCTAATTGTTCATGCAAGATTATTTGTATTTGACTCATGTCTAAAGTTGCCTGAATTCCGCGGTATGTCACATGTCGATCTTCCTCAATCAGCTTACGCACAGTATCAACGTTTTCTTGGGTGACTGCAGTTTTTGGACGACCTTGACGGGGATCATCACTGAGCTTGACACGTCCACGTTGAAATTCAGCACGCCAGCGATAAATTGTGGTTTTGGATGGGGCTTCATCACCAAATGCAGAAATTATCCGGTCAACACACTGTTTTTGTGTTAAACCACTTCGAAAGTCATAATAAATCATCGCTCTTGAATTTTCTCGAGTCAATTCCATTTTCTCAACGACTAAACAAGTTTGACAAAACCTTGTGACAAGAACGAGAGTCTTTTTTTAAATAAATAAATGGTATTCGATTTTTAAACCAAGGAGTTTTCAATTAAAAAGATTTTAATATGACAGGAACAGTGGAAATATTCCATTCCCGATACTTTTAGTGCAGCCTATGTAAATAGCAACTCATTGGAGTATCTACTAAAATAAATAAATAAACTATGTGTTGTAATGTTAGAAAATACTCACATATCAGCTAACATTTGCAAGGCATGGTGATGTGCACGAGCGTCAGCCCACAAACGGCGTAAGTCAGCACGACGTAGACGTAGTAGTGCTCTGCAAGCTGCTAATCTGGCAACAGCTGCTGCATTATGAGAACCCCAAGCACTTAAGGCTGCACCAACACTAGTGAATTTCTAAAATGAAACAAAAAGCAAAAGAAAAGTATTACAATAGTAACTGCAAAGGCTAACACATAAAAATGTATTGAGATATATGTTACTATTTGAAAAAAATAGTATAGGTATTCATTAGTCAATAAGACACACACTTGGACATAAAAACTCATACACATACCTAATACTACTAAAGTAAGAGCACTAGAGTAAGGTAGAATATAATGCAGGTTTTTAGAACTGAGCAAATGATAACGACAATAAAAAAAATGTACATTTAATATATAGAATTTCTTAGGAACCAGAAATGTATATTAAACCCTTTGTCGTTTTATTTACAAATTGGGTCTTACGTTAAGTGTGTCACTCACCATAATAGACCTTATGTATATAATATTTACCACACTTTTTGTGATTTTAGTCAACATTAAAGTTTTTTTTTTTTTATAACTATATGGCCCTTGGTATTGTGATAATGTCACAATAATTCTGCCAATGTCCGGTCTTCGGTCTGTCACACCTTGTCTTGAGGCTTTCCGGTGGAAAAGGAGTTAGTGGTTATTAGGTGAAAATGTGGATAAAAACAAAGCAACTAAATACATGAATTGTGGACCACACAATATAGAGTAAAAATCTAGTTATAGCTTATAGGAGGATATTAGCCTGGGCAGGGAATATAGAATTAGGTTAAGCTAAATTTAGTACACAATAATTATAGTTTAATATTATACATTCGAATATATTTTGAGATTGTATTGACATATATGGAATCGGGGATAGTTAAGAGGGAATTGATATTAACTGGTCGAGGGATTGTTTTGGGAAGGATGTCATATATAGAAATTGGGTGATTTTGACAACTGAAGAAAATGTGGTCTGGGGTACCTTCATCTAGACCACATTCACAGAAGGAATTATTTTTTTATATGATAAGGGTGACAAACGAGCACACAGTCCACCTGATGGTAAGTGGTTGCTACGGCCCATAGACATCTACATCTATCCTCTATTACAAATCAAAATGTAGCTGCGTTGTCACCCGTGAGGACTAAGATGGAATGCCTCATTTCCAGTTAAAAGGGCCTCCGGCCACCTGCACTCACCAAGCGAAACGCAGAGGTAAACCTCTTCTTCACGCTGGTTTTCTGTGAGGTCGTGGTACCACCCCGGTTCGAGCCGGCCCATCCGTGCGACAGCAAATTCTGCCGCGTGGCTCTACCACTGTTAAAAATCTTAAATGAATCTGGAATGATCTTTGATTCTAATTTTAGCTAGAAATACAGGAGTTCAGACATGCCCGAGCCTTAAACGTCAGATTGTAGATGTGATTTGTTTGTTCAGAAACCTAAATTTGAAAAACCAAGGTTTTGGAGGAATTTGGGGTTGGATTTTACCAAAGTAGCAACCTTTACTATGTCTGGATATGCTCCATTCTCTGTCCCAAAAATTCTTTAATTCAATTTGAGCTAATGACATTAAATCATGAGAGTAATTCATTAAATGAGAAGGACAGCCAGTATCTACAGCTCCTTTGGTCCAGGAATCAGCCTGTTCATTTCCTTCTATGCCACAATGACTAGGAATCCACACAATCTCTACCTCAAGCCCACTCTTATTACAATTTAGTATGAGTTCTTTAATTTTCAGTATCAATGGGGAGATGGATTTCATTTTAAATATATTGCTCTGTAACAACATTAGGCAGCTTTTTGAATCAGTAAATAAAACTGATTTAGGAATTTTATGGGAAAAAATATAGGATATAGCCTCATATATGGCTACAGCTTCCCCTGTAAAAACAGAAGCCTGAGGAGGGCATCTATAATTAAGGACAATTTTATATTTGGGAATCCAGACTGCAGAACCGACACATTTGAATGAAGACAATTTGGAAGCATCAGTAAAAATATATAGCCAATCAGGCCATTTTTTTGCCACTAGTTTATAGAAAGTTCTGTTCGCAGTTGGAGAATTTTTATTAATGTTTAAATTCAGAGTGATTTTAGGATTTAGTAATATAGCTTCATAGCTGGTTTCAAAATAGGGTAGAATTGGGGATGTAACACAAGGATAATCAATATTTTTTAATCTATTTAGAGATTTAAGAATAGGGGGCCAGCTTTTATTAGACCAATAGGAGTTGTTTACAACTAATAGTAGCAAGGATTCTAGTTTACGATGTAAGGAGTGAGATGTTAGTTGTAGTGTTTTTGAGATAAATCTATCAGCTAGAAACTGTCTTCGTAAAGAGAGAGGGGGATCAACACATTCTACTTGTAAGGCATTTTTAGGAGTTGATTTCATTGCGCCTGTGATAACACGTAAACATCTTGTTTGGATAGCTTCAAGCCTACTAAGGGCCGATTTGTTGCAGGGCTCCAGGAGAAAAGAACCATAGTCGAAGTGACTATGGATGATGGCATTGTATAGGATTTTTGACACATGGGGTGCGAACCCCACCATACGCCAGAGAGAGATCTAAGAATGTTAACACCTTTTTCACATTTGTCACTGATGTAATTAAAGTGAGCAGTACCGGTCATATGACAATCTAAGTAAATACCTAAAAATTTTACTTTGTTAACAACTGGAATGGGTTCACCATTATATGAGATATCAATAGTAGGGATAACACGTTTTCTACTAAATGTTATTATTTTGCTTTTAGAAGGTGAAAGAGAGAGGCCATGGTCAGTAAGCCATTGATTAAGATAATATAAGCCTCTGTTAAGATGATGGGAGGCAGTTAGGATATCAGGAGCCGTTACATAGATAGCAAGATCATCTGCATATTGAAATATGTCACAGAAAGACGAAATTGAATGTTCCAGGTCATATGTGTAAATATTATAAAGAATAGGGCTTAAAACTGAGCCCTGTGATAGACCCTTCCAAATTGTTCTGGGCGATCTTAAGATTCCTTTATTGCGAATATTGATAGATCGTCCCATGAATAGATTGTAAATGAAGTGAACAGTCTTCGCAGGGATGTTCAGATGAAGCATTTTCTGCCTGAGCACCGGAAGGAGAACACTATCATAGGCAGATGATATATCAAGAAAATAACACACCAAGTATTCATTTTTAGAAAAAGCCAACCTAATATCTGTAGTTAGGATACTCAAACTATCTAATGTGCTTTTCCCTTTTCGAAAACCAAATTGACTTTTTGCAAGGATGTTATTATGTTCCAAAAACCATTCAAGTCTGTTTTTAATTAAATGTTCTAAAATTTTACAAAAAGTAGATGAAAGAGCAATTGGGCGGTATGAAGAAGCTTCTTTAGGATCTTTTCCGGGTTTAAGGATAGGTATAACAATTTGGTTTGACCAAGACAGAGGAATATTAGAAGATATGTAGATATTGTTCAGAATTTGGAGAAGAATTAATTTTCCCTTAAGACTTAATTTACATAAATATGCATAGGGTATGCCATCTTCTCCTGGAGAAGAGGATTTTAAGCCAGATAACACAGACTGTAGTTCGGACAATGAGAAGATTATCTCATTATTGTTGATGTTAGACAGGACTGGAATCGGTGGGCATATTGCATTTTCATTAGGAACAAAAGGAGGAGCTAGCATATCAGAGAAGACTTCTAATCATGATAGAGAGTTATCAGAAATGTTGCTATCAGAAAGAAGAGATCCACGAAATTTTTTTATATTTTTCCAAACTATTGTTACTGGTGTATTAGGGGACATGGATTCACAAAATTTTTTCGATTCACTTTTTTTCTTTTTGGAAAGAAGTATCCTTGTTTGAGCAGAGGTTTTTTGAAATAGTATAAAATTATCGGTTGTCATACAGTGATTGTAAAGTTTTTCTGCAGCTTTTCTCCTTTTAATCATAGTGGTGCATTCAGCATCCCACCATGGAGGGGAGGATAGGTTCTTGCTGTAGGGTTTTTTGATTGGGATAAATAAGTCAGCTGCTTCAGTTATATATTGTACCAATAAAGAGTAAGAAGTTATTGGGTTGGTTGAGGAGTCAACCTGCATTTGGGTAAATTTAGTATCTGAAAATTTAGTGAAATTAGTCCAATCTGCATCTTGGAGCTTATATTTAAGAAGGGGCATAGTGGAGGGAAAAGGAATAACCCCATAGGGTTTGGTAATAAGAATGGGAAAGTGATCACTTCCATATGTTTGATTGAGAGTTTTCCAAGAAAGCTGAGGGGCTAGACTAGAAGAACAAGCTGTTAGGTCGACAGCAGACCTAGGGTCTAGTCCTGGATATACTCTATGAGTAGGGGAACCATTGTTGATGATGCAAGCATTGACATCTTCAAAAATTTGAATAAGTTCTGAAGAGTATACATCACAAAAATGTGACCCCCAAGATACATGATGTGAATTAAAATCACCGGTAATAATAAAAGGGGGAGGTAACAAAGAAAAGAGAGAGGATAGTTCTTGAATTAAGTGAGTATTTGGATGAGGGATATATATTGAAATAATGTTGATTCCTGCAATTTTTGCAGCTACGGCATTGATGTTTTGGCTATGAGGAGGGAGTGTAATTTGAGAAAAAGGTAGCGATTTTTTTATGAGTAAGCTACAACCACCATAACCATCATTTCTATCTTCACAGAGGCAGGTAAAGCCTTGCAAGCGAAATTTGGAGCGAGGAAGGAACCATGTTTCAGAAATAGAAGCAACTGAAATTGAATGTTTATTTATTAGGAAGATGAGTTCTGATTTTTTAGGGTGCAAGCTTCTACAGTTCCACTGTAGAAGATGGAGGTCTTTTGTTTGACTCATTTATATTATCTATTAAACTAGCGAGATTAAAAAAAAATTCTGCAACATTGTTCGGTAGTATTACTGACATTTTCAAAATTAAATTATTGAGGAGAGAAATTAGGTATTCAACAAGATTTTCATTTGGAGATATTTGATTGTGTGCATTGGATAATGTGCATCCATTTGGAGTAGAGGATGGGCAGTCTGCAACTATTCTTTGAAGGGCTTGTTGGTCATATCCCTTAGGGATTCTAGGGATGGGGCGGGGAGATTTGTAAACGGTTTTTCTATATGCCTGTGACATGGTGGGGAGGTTGAAGGAGGTAGTAGAAGTAGGTGAAAGCTGAGTAGAGGCCACTTCAGAATATGGTTTTTGAAGATTGTTCAAACAAATAGATGGGATTTTGGCTGACGCTTCTATATAGGATACATTTTGTTCTGACATCATAACTTTGATAGATTTCTGTCTATGGTGTTCTGGACAATTTTTGTTATTAGCAAAGTGATTTTTGGAGCATAACAGACAAGTGGCTTCGCTTTCAGGAACAGAACAACTTGCTCCAGTATGCTCTTGGGCACAACGGAAGCAGCGTGGTTTAAAGCGGCATTGATCAGCTATGTGGCCAAATCGACAACACTGTTTGCACTGGATGGTGGGGAGTTGATAAGTTTCAACAGCAAGGGATGTGAAGAATGCATATACGTATTTGGGGAGTATCTGGCCTTCAAATGTCAAAACAATAGATTGAGTAGGATATTGGGGATGATGACCCTTCAGTAAAAGTTTTTCTCTGAAGACAGCGAGCTTTTAGGATTTTACCACAACCAGGGGGAAGCTCAATAGCTTCTGCAAGTTCTTCCATTGACCAATCCACAGGGACACCGCGGATGACACCCATTCGAGAAACATTATAAGATGGAATAGTTGCAATTAATTTTTCTTTTGCGAGCATTGGATTATTAAGGAATTTGTTAGCCTCATCTGCTGAGCAGAATTCAATATAGATGTGATTTCTACCAACACTTTTGACTCCTCCTTTTTTAATGTTTCCTATATTATTTTTAGACAAGCATAAACCTATTTTAATTGGTCGAAGTCATAGCCCTATTCTAGGGTCTGACGAAGACCTGGAGATGTGGACAATGCAAGGGCCTTGATCATTTGGCCCATACATTCTAAGATTTTGTTCTAGGGGGGGATGTTTATATATAGTATTTATTGAAGCTGTTAAATCAACTACAGAATTCTTTTTATATAATACTGGATCATATGTTCGAGTCTCAGCATGTCTTTTTTGACCACGATCACAATTATTATTATCACTTAATCCAAAGCACATGTCTTCATCGGGAGTGTCAGGGGGTTTCTCACAGGGAGACCCCGTTTCGTCACCCATAATTGAGTGTATTGTTCGAAATACCTATATCTTATAAACGTAATCTACTTACAACAGAGGAATCCACCACCACAAAATAAAGGAATTAAGGAAAATTAACCATATACCAAAAAGCACTCACAAGTACGTGTTAACCATTCCAACATTAAAGTTATGACATTATAAAATGACATGCAATTTACAACAGTTTTTTGTTATTTTGAGTGGTTATAGGCAGATGTTGCTGGCCATCTCCTATTTCAGATTTCCTCTATTGGTTATTACTACTTAGACCTAAACAATAACATTATATTATTCTGTTTAAGATTCAAATAAATTTTTTGGAAGAGTTACCTGCATGACTTCTGTAATTTCTTGTGAATGTGCAGCAACCAGCTCATCAAGTCTGGCATCACTCTTTTTATACTCCTTTTCCAACTTAGCCCTCTCCTTTTCACGCTGCTCATTTGTCTCACTTGCTGATAAGGTCCGAATAACAGACATTAGAAGACCACTCTAAAACAAGCAGAAGTCACAACATAGAAGTCAGTCATTTGTTTAAGTTCAGACTATTTAATTGGCATGCCTACAACTTGCTAACGCTTACTATGCTGTTTGAACACATTGGTGAGGGCAGTGACACTACCATTGCACTCTTTATCTTGCTTTCTATTATTATGGCGATTCGAGTTCATCATATAAGAAGGGTTTTCAACATCAGTAGGGTGTCAAAGCCTCAACCATCTATTAGTTGAGAGTACCATTAATATTTCAATAAAAGCGTCATATTTCCGTTAAACACTCAATGAAATATTGCGCAAATATTAATAATAATAAATAAAAATAAATAATTCCCACATATCAGTATAGAAAAAAATTGAATTCAAACGAATATCTTCTATGATTACAAGAATGTACTATGTTTCCTCTTGTTTTAGCAGGACACAGGATAAAATCACAGCTCTTTCACCACAAAGCACAACTACCAGCAACTTTCTAATTATTTGGATGATAATATTCGCTACCCCAGAGAATTATTTTTGTTGGGAGTGAAATAAATGTAATAATTATGTATATTTTACGGATAATATGGTCATATAAAATAAATTACCGTTTCTTTCCCTTGTTTGACACCCCGTGGGGGCTTCGTTGGTGGCGGAGAAGACATTTTTATTACTTGTTTACTTGTTAAAATATTTTATATTCCGCCCTCAAAATACTCAAAAAATAATCAAAACTCAAAAGTCAACCATTTAATCAACATGACATGACATTACACATTAGTGATGGGCTGATGGGCCAACTCGAGTTAACTCGAGTGGGATTTCCCTAACTCGAGTTTGGGTTTGTGCTGCTGTACATGAACCAATCAAGTGAGCAAGCAAAAGAGTAATTAGCTACAACCAAAACAATTTAATATATAGAATTTTATAATAGCTTAGTATTATGTAATTTAATTTCCTTTATAATTTTGATGCATTATTTAATTATAACCGACAACTTTATTCAGTATAGTTATGTAAGAAGTAAATCACGGACCTATTATACCCGAAAAGGGTGGTTAGGTTGTAAGATACATCATATTTTAAATTAACGCCAAATGTAACACTTAACTTACAATAAATATTAAAAAATTTGAACGGAATTTAATTTATTTAAGAATATTTTGTCTGTGATAATTAAACTTTTTAACAGTGGTAAAGCCACGCGGCAGCTTTTGCTGTCGCACGGATGGGCCGGCTCGAACCGGGGTGGTACCACAACCTCACAGAAAACCAGCGTGAAGAAGAGGTTTACCTCTGCGTTTCGCTTGGTGAGTGCAGGTGGCCGGAGGCCCTTTTTACTGGAAATGAGGCATTCCATCTTAGTCCTCACGGGTGACAACGCATCTACATTTTGATTTGTAATAGAGGATAGATGTAGATGTCTATGGGCCGCAGCAACCACTTACCATCAGGTGGACTGTGTGCTCGTTTGTCACCCTTATCCTATAAAAAAAAACTATTAATAGCTTATGTACTTACGTGTTAAAAATAGACTGGTATTGTTTTGTGCAGACTGCTCTATAGCTAGTTTTGTTGTTAAATATAGGTGTACTTATTCTATCTAAGATTACATAAGTATGTGATATATACTAAATATACTTTTTTATTTCAATCCCACCTAAGTACTTAGTTTAAAATATCTCATCCCGTCAAAGAGTTAAAAAGAAAAACAAACATAAAAAAATAATTTATAAGGAATCATAAATTCGTCCTGCTAACTCGAGTTGAGAAACTCGAGTTTAGTTCGAGTTGCGGTAATTTCAACTCGAGTCGTAGTTTTTCCGAGTTGGCACATCTATAATCAACATCAAAGAGTATAATCTTTATATATAAAAATTACGTGTCACGTTGTTTGTCCGCGATGGACTCCTAAACTACTGAACTGATTTCAATAAAATTTTGCACACTGTGTGCATTTTGGTCCAACTTGAGAGATAGGATAGTTTTTATCCCGCTAAATGACCCTCAAAATTTTTATTGCGAATTTAAGGATTTTTATAAGAAGGGTCATTGGAGAGGGCAGGACAACGTTTGCCTGGCGAGCTAGTATAAGTATATAAAGACACTCACCATAAGAGAGAAGCCACACGGTGCGGTGCGGTCAAGTACTTACCTGATCGCAAACAGAAAGCAAAAACATTTACAACACACTTGTGCCGGACGGGCGTAACTCTTCGGAGTAAATGTTGTCGAAGATACTCCGCGAGTCGCTCACGTCCTACACCTGTAGGTTCCGGAATCCTCCCACTGCCGTCTTTCACTGCCGTCTCTGCGGTTGCTGCGGATAAACTGTGGACTGAGGTTCAAAATTAAAATGCACGATTATAAATTAAAATAGCAAGGGAGTGGCCAGCGGTTCGACTAATTAATTTGTCGCGAAATTTTACAACTATTATTTATTTATCACTATTATTCAAAACGGTTGGTCAACTATGGTTGTTCACTATAGGTTGTTCACTATATATTTTAAAATATTTAATTTAAATGAGCGGTAGTATAAAAATATCTGTCCGGAGTAGTTGGTTCTTTAACACTACTGACTAGCAGCTATTAATCAACTAAAATTAGTTGAATTTAACACTTGTGTAACTGCGAATATCAGTTATCACTTTTTCCGTCTAGCTAACACTTTTCACTATATGTCACACCGAATTTTCAGTTGTGACCTTTTTCCGCTAGCTAACACTTTTTCACTATATGCCGCACCGAATTTTCAGTTACGACCTTTTTCCGCTAGCTAACACTTTTTTACTATATGCAACACCGAATTTTCAGTTGTCACTTTTTTCGGCTAGCTAAACACTTTCACTATTCACTATATATTTCTGCTAGTCACTGCAACTACTACCGGATACTACTGCTGGGCACTGGTAGTTCTTCCTACTACAATATTACAATGTTTCGCCCCCATAAGGTAGACTTCGGCTATACTCTATAGTGAGCCGCTTGCCATTTCCCATTTGCCTCTTTATTTTCAAACATTTTTCTTTATGCAAATGGCACAAATTGCAATATTTTCTATATAATACTAATCTTAATTTTAACACGCTATACATCATTAAATAGACATTTTTGGTCTTCATTAGTACGTGATAAAGGATAATTAATATATTTACATTCAACAAAGTTATTAAGTAAAATGTCCTAAACTTTTACACTAATTGGGCATATTAATTTTTTAATTATCCTATAACTTTTAAATCGTGCTTAATTATACGAAATATTTCTTTATTATAATGATCTATTCAACATATGCCAACTAAATATCATATTTACAACTCTTTTCGGACATAAAAATATTCTCATTAAATTTTTGCATAAACTATTACGCAGTTAATTTAAATTTCCAGAAAGTTCTATAGCGCGGCGCGCTGTGATTGGTCGGTTTTTCTTAAACAAAATAAAGTTGTTTATATTAACTATTATTAAACCGACCTTCTATACAAACATATTGAGAGTTGTAAATACATGGTAAAACTACATTAACACATTATTTAATCGAATTTTTCCGTATTTTTACTTTTTAAACAAATTAATATTCTTTAATCACTTTTTCGTTTAAAGTCATTTTGGCCGTCTCTAACATTTCTCCCGCCGTGCAGCGTCGCGAAGACTCGTCGCAGCGTCGCTGCATAAATTTCGGTGAGAGACGTTGCCTCTACTTCGGCAGCGGCACGAGTTTCCTGGTTGGCCTCTTGATTAGTCCGTTTGCTGTGCGTACCTCCACAGTGCGGATCTGTCCGTCCGCCCCGGGGTATATGTTTTCAATCCTTCCTCGTGGCCAGGTGTTAGGAGGTAACTGGCTGTCAGCTATGAGGACTGGATCGCCCACCTGGAGATCGGGGCCTTGACCATGGGCCTCCCGCCGGTTTTGAAGTTCCGGCAGATATTCTTTGACCCAACGCTGCCAGAACATGTCAGCGAGTATCTGGGAGCGTCGCCAGTGTTTTTTGCTGTTGGCATCTTTTTCACTAAAAACTCCAGGTGTTGGCAGTCTCGCAGATCCTCCCAATAGGAAGTGATTTGGAGTGATGGACTCGTTGTCTTTGCTGTCTACTGAGATGTGAGTCAATGGTCTGCTGTTTACTGTGTACTCCACGTCGCAGAGCAGCGTGGTCAAGACATCTTCGTGCGGATGTCTCTCATGAAGGACGGTGTATAGTGCCGTCTTCACGCATCGAACAAGACGTTCCCACACCCCTCCCATAAAAGGCGCGGAGGGGGTTATAAATCGCCATACTATGCCTCGTCGGCTGGCTTCTTCTCGGAAAGCCTCTCGAAGCTCCTTGTCGGCACCGTGCATATTGGTGCCGTTGTCAGAGTAAATCTCGGTGGGACATCCTCGGCGCGCTGCAAATCTTCTTAATGCCAGTATGGCAGAGTCTGCGCTGAGATCTGCCACAATTTCCAAATGTACAGCTCGTGATGTAAGGCAGGTGAAGAGAGCCACGTATCTCTTCTGATGCTGACGTCCCACTGTTACGGAGAGTGGCCCAAAATAATCCAGGCCGGTGAACGTGAACGGTCTCTTGTGATGTGCGAGACGCGTGCTGGGATGATCACCGGTGGCTGGCATGGATGGTTGTGCCTTTCTTATGCGGCACTGAACGCATTGGCTTACTATTCTTTTAGTAGTGGGTCTTAGTCTGATTACCCAGTAATGCTGTCGAACCTCGTTGATGGTAGGTTCGGTCCCGCAATGATGCAGGCTACGATGCGTCCAATCAATATACAATTGGGTGATGTGATGATCACCATCCAATATAGCCGGCCCTTTCATATCTTCAGAGACTCCTTTTACAGCGGCTATGCGACTTCGTAGCGCAATGATCCCGTCTTTCAATTGTATTTGAAGCGGTCGTAGGCGGCTATCATGGGCGGCCCTCTTATCGTTACGGAGATCGGCTATCTCTTGTGTGAAGGAGTCTTCCTGGATGACATGTATCAGGAGCTTTTCGGCCTTTCTTATATATTCGGCCTCCAGTGTGATGTATTTGTTTACATCTTTATTTTTCACCTGACTGGGAGGCTGCGCGAGACGTCGCGGATTACATTTCAATCTCCTCCAGTCGGGGTCTTCCTCTCTATTTCTTTTCGTCCTTTTGTAAAAGGTCCTGTCGATGGTTTTGCGGCAGAGTGTTATGAATTGAAGCACTCTGGCCGTAGCTCGCACTAAGCGTTCCCATTTCGAAAATTTCGTCGGATCGGGAATGGCTTCTCTGTATAGCGGAGCTCTATACCTTTCTGTGATGGTGAGGGATCTTTCTTCACCAGTAGGTTCGGATGACGTGGGTTTTTCGGTTGGCCATGCTGACGATTCTTTGTATAGAAATGATGGGCCACTGTACCACTCGTGGTTAGAGTCGAAGTTAGGTGGTACGTCCCTTGTAGCGGTGTCAGCTATATTCAATTTTGTGGGTACCCAGCGCCAGTCGTCCACTTTACTATTGTCCTCGATTGCTGCTATTCGATGTGCCACAAAAGGTTTGTAGCTCCTGGACCCTTTCTTTATCCAGGTGAGGACAGTTTTGCTGTCGGTCCAATAAGTGACAGCTTCGGGCAGTGGCGTAGCGTGCCTTCGAGGGGCCCTGTATCAAAATTTGTTGGGGGGCCCCAATGAAGAGTAAAGATTTCATAAAAGGAACAAAAACGCTTGCATTGAATTCAAATTATTATATATTGATTTTAAGTTATTCATCATCATCGTTACAGCCCTTCATAAGTCCAAGGAATGAAAAAACGAATAAAGGAATAAAAAACATATACATAAAAATGGTCTTCAGTTCTCTATGTACACATAAATTATCGTCAATTATCACGACAACGGCAAAAGAGTACTTTTGCCGAACTAGTGGAATTAGTAAATTCCACTAGTTCATCATCATCATCATCATCATAACAGCCCTTCATAAGTCCATTAAAGAGCATAGGCCTCACCCAAGGAATGCCACAAAGCACGGTCCTGAACCACCTGCATCCATCGACTTCCTGCATGTCTTACCAGGTCGTCACTCCATATAGTGGGGGGACGCCCTACACTTCATCCGCCGGTACGAGGCCGCCACTCGAGAACCTTTTTCCCTATCGGTTGCCGGTTCTTCGAGCTATATGTCCGGCCCATGGCCACTTCAGCTTACTAATTCGTTGGGCCATGTCGGTGACTCTGGTTCTACTGCGCATATCCTCATTTCTAAGTTTATCACGCAGAGAAACTCCGAGCATAGCCCTCTCCATAGCTCGCTGAGCAACCTTGAGCTTCCTCATCCGGCCAGCAGTGAAGGACCACGTCTCAGTTCCGTATGTCATCACTGGCAACACGCACTGGTTGCACAATTTCGTTTTCAAGTTTTGAGGTATACCTGACTAGAAGATGTGCCGTTATTTCCCGAACGCTACCCAGTCGAGTCGAATCCCTCGATTGACCTCTCGGTCGAAGTTGGACTTACTTAGTCGGACTATTTGTCCCAGGTAAACATAAACGTCAACAACTTCGAGCTTAGAGCTACCAACAACTACCGACATAGGTGTGACATGGACATTAAACATGATCTTTGTTTTGTCCATGTTCATCTTAAGACCTATCCGTTGGGAAAAACTATTGAGGTCATTAAGCATAGTGCTTAGGTCCTCCAGCGATTCTGCCATAAGGACTATATCGTCGGCAAATCGAAGGTGAGTGATGTACTCGCCATTGATGTTAACACCGTATCCTTACCAGTCCAGAAGCTTGAAAACGTCTTCCAATGCAGCGGTGAAGAGTATCGGGGATATAACGTCACCCTGTCTTGCACCTCTCTGCAATTGGATAGGTTTCGTACTCTGGTTCTGTACTCGGATAGCCATCGTAGCCCTACTGTACAAGCACTTCAGCACTTCGATATACCGACAGTCAACTTGGCATCGCTGAAGGGACTGCAGCACCGCCCGAATTTCGACGTAATTTTGATTGAAAGTCTTTGGGCTTTCTCATAGTCCACATACGCCAGAAATAGTGGTAAATTGTACTCCTCGGACTTCTGTACAATTTGCCGAAGGGTATGTATGTGGTATATGGTGCTAAAGCCTTTTTGGAAACCGGCTTGTTCGGGAGTAATGACTCTCGAAAACAGCATGTAGACGCGGCTCAAAAGGGAACTCGGTCTGTAGTTCTTCAAGAGAGCGTTGTCACCTTTCCGGAGTAGTGCCACCATGAAGGACGGAATTAAAGAGCTTCTGAAGGACATCAAGTATCGGTTTTCCACCCGCTTTCAGAAGCTCCACTGTAATTCCATCCAGCCTGGGATCTTGCCGTTTTTAAGATGCTGGAGAGCCATTCTAATCTCGCTCAGACTGACGTCCGAGATATCATCGGAATAGTGTCGGATAAGACTCGCTCTTGGATCGTTACTCACACTTACGTGTGGCTCCAACGATGATGTGTACAGCTGCCAATAGAACCTCTCAATCTCACTCAAAACCTCAGGTGTCCCGGAAACGACGCTGCCATACTCGGTCTTCAGCTTCGACAGTTGGCTCTTTCTGGCAGACAGATCTCTTGCAAAGACTTGGGAGCCCTGGTTCTGCTCGATCTTTTCTTTAATACGAGCAGAATTAAAGTTGCACAAGTCCCGCCGCATGCATTTGGAGATCTGTATGTTCAGTTGCCTGTACGCTGTCAAATCTACTGAAGACTGCAGCTATATACCCCGTCTAAAAGCCATTGAGATTAGAGTGTGATCGGAGACTTTTTGTTTCTTCTGCGGCGGGTCTTGCAAAACTTAGCTCAGACCGCATGGACAGTTTCCACGAGCTTGTCATTCATATCGTCCATTGTATTGCAATCTTCTAGGCACTGAAAACGGTTTCGTAGCTCGAGCTGAAAGGTTTCTGGACTTTGGATTAGAGCACGAGAAGGACGGAGCGTTGACTTCATTAGACGTGACTTCTCCAACTTAACGTTTAGGTTCAGTGTGCCTCTCACCATTCGGTGATCGCTGCCGGTTTTCACCCTCGCGATCACTGAGACATCACTGAATAGTTGTCGTCTGGTCGTCATAATAAAGTTAATCTCATTTTTTGTCGAACCGTCGTGGCTCGACCAGGTCCACTTCCTGTGGGGCCGCTTCTGGAAGAAAGAGTTCATCATAAAGAGTCCTTCTTTCTCCATGAAGTTCGCCAGCTGCTGGCCCTTTGGGTTCCGTTGCCCTATTCCGAATTTCCCTACTTTCAGCTCACCGTTCTCTCTTGTGCCTAGTTTTGCGTTGAAGTCTCCCATTAACACCGTATAGTGGGTTTTGGAGGAATGCATTGTTCTAGAGATATCCTCATACATTTCTTCCACCTCCTCATCGGCGTGTACCGAGGTTGATGCGTAAACCTGTATAACCTTCAGCGATTACCGTTCGGTGATTCTGAGTATAAGGTCCGCAACCCTCGTCGACACACTCCCAATCTTTACAACGTTGTTAACGAGAGACTTGTGGACGATAAATCCGACACCTCCTTGGGACAGATGGTCGCCCTCCTGGTGATAGAACAAATTGCCGGATTCGAGGATTACCGTGACCTCCCCCTCTCTTCAGACTTCGGATAATCCTATGACATTCCAGTGCAACTTGTCTATCTCTTCTTCTAGCTCCAGGACCTTCTCGTCAGTCCTCAGGGTGCGTGCGTTATAAGTTGCCATGTCGAGTCGTCGTAGGTGGCAACAGAACCTCCACCGGAGACTCTTAGCACCCCCTGCCTCGCTGTTACCATGGTCGCCACCTTAGCCAGGAATAGCGGGGCTGCCGGGGACTGGGGGCCATCTCTTCGTTACTTTCATGGGGGTATATTGCCATAGTTGCCACGCTTGGCGAGCGGGTTGGCAAGCGCAGTTTTTTTATTGTTGTTTTGCTGTTATCAGAAAGATGCTGCTGCCCATCCTCTGCCTCAGTTTCCGTCTGTCGCCTTTTACGACACCCACGGGAAGATATGGGGTTGTGAGTATTCTTACCCGCCACTACACGGGCTTATGAGTTATTACTTACAATAAATACTCCTAGGAACTAAGCTAGCCAAACAATTTAATTTTCGTGCCTTTTGTTCGGCGAACATAGCTGAAGACGATTTCAGTTTTACTAAATTCTTTACTTCTTTAGAGAATAGTGATAGCCTTTCCTGTCCCATTAGAAGTCCTTGGAGTTTTTGCTTACACACGTTGGGGGCCCCTGTAGCCCGGGGGCCCCGTATCATTGATACGGCTGATACGGCGGTAGCTACGCCCCTGGCTTCGGGCTTTACGCGATGCTCCTGAATGACAGCAGCAGCTACGCGACTTCCCATCACGGCGGCTTGTAACTCAAGGCGAGGTATGGATGTTACCTTGAGCGGAGCTACCTTCGCCTTGGCCATGACGAGGCTCACGTGTATTTGCCCATCGGGTGTCATTGCTCTCCAGTAGACTGCCGTTGCGTAGGCGCTCTCACTGGCATCGGTAAATACGTGCACTTGGAGGGAGCGTGCGTCGCTGTATCCCGGGTAGCATCTTGGTATGCTTACTGTTTTGAGTCGTTCCAGGTGTTGGATCCATGTGGACCAATGGTTACTCAGGTCTTCGTCCAACTCCTGGTCCCAGTCTGTTCCTCGTCTCCATGCTTCCTGCAGTATTTGTTTTGCTCGTATGGTAACTGGGGAGGCGAGGCCGAGCGGGTCATACAGCGACATCACTATTTTCAACGCTTCCCTCTTTGTTGGTTTCTTTTGCAGCAAATTGATTGGAAGTCGAGCGAGCTTTAGATTGAAGCTCAGCTGATCGGTACTCGGTTTCCAGATTAAACCGAGTATTTTTTCTTCGGTTCCCTTGTTGCCCAGGTTGACTGACTCAGTCGTTTCGTTGTCAGGTTCTAACTCATTTACAATTTCTGGCGCATTGGAAACCCATTTCCTTAATGTGAAGTGCGCGTTTTTGTGTATATCGCGTACTTCCTTCGATATTCGCATTGCATCTTCCAGGGACTGGAAACTATCCAGATAATCATCCATGTAGTGGTTTTGGATGATAGCTTCTACGGCTTCTGGATATTTTTCTATAAGTCTTTTGGCGTTCCAGTTTTTTGCGAATATAGCTGTGCAGGGTGAACTAGCTGCACCGAAGATGATCGACGTCATTCTGTATTCTTGTGGAGCCTCATCGCGTCGATCTCCTCTCCAGAGATATCTCAAGGCATCCCTGTCTTCGGGTCTCACTTTGATTTGCATGAACATTTCTGCTATGTCCGCGGAGACAGCAACATTGTGTCGGCGAAAGCGCATCATGACTCCTGGTAATGACTGTAGTAGGTGTGGACCCGTGAGCAGGAAGTCATTTAATGCCATTCCTTTTGTTTTGGCTGCGGCATCGTGTACTATGCGAAACTTTTCTGGTTTCATCGGGTTATGGACATCGAAATGGGGTAGATACCATGTCTTTCCTGGTGTACTATTCTTTGGTGCTATTTCGGCGTAGCCCTTTTGTATTAGGGAATTCATTTCTTCGTTATACTTCTGCTTTAGCTCTTCGTTTCGATCTAGTTTTTTCTCGATAGAAACGAGCCTGCTTATCGCCGTTTCATAATTTCCAGGCATTTCGATGTCTTTCTTTCTCCAGAGAAGCGCTGTTTCTATGTGCCCGTCTTCCAACTGACGGGTGCTGCTATTTAGTATTTCTTTGGCTTGCTTCTCTGGATCGGAATCTGGTCTTCTCGGATTTATCATTACAGATTCCAGCGCGAAGTATTCGCGGAGTTGGTCATTTATGTTCTCCTCGCTCGTGTACAGCTCGTTGGCCGTGTGGACGCGCTGATGCGGGGCTTTAGTGTGCGCCCCGTGTAGCACCCATCCCAGTTCTGTGAGCGAGACGATTGGCTGGTGCGGTGGACCTCTGCGGACTTGAGTGGCTATTAAGAGTCTCCAGTTGTCTTGTCCTATCAGGATCCTGGGGTTGCCTGAATCATACATCAACTGATTCTTTAAGTCTTTCAAATGCTTACATTTTTCTATGTCTGTTGCACGTACAGTCTGCGGCCCCAAGTTTAGGCTGGCGACCGTGCGTGCTCTGAATGGCACCCTTTTTCTATGGAGACTCTTCAGTGAAACTTTGACTCTTTGGGAGTCCGGCGAATCGAGGGTAGTGTTCCCGATAGCTGTGATCTTGAATGGTTCCAACCGCCCTGTAGCTCCAATTTGATTGGCAATCTCTTGATCCATTAATGAGACTGTCGACCCATCATCCAGCAGAGCGTGTGTGTTTATCGCTCCCGCCGGTCCAATTACTCGAACTGGAATTATCTTCAAGTAAGCTTGATGCTTTGATACAGCGAATGAGTTTGCAACTGTTTCTTGAGGTTCTTTTAGTGTGACCTCTGTCTTCTCTTTTTTATTATGATGAAGAAGTCGATTGTGTGTCGCGTTGCATCCTTTTATTCCACACTTTGTGGTTTTGCATCTGTGTGTCTGACTTCTATAACGTAGACACCGGAAACATAAATTCCTTTGCTTGGCGAGTTGCCATCTTTTATCAATATCTGCTTCTTTAAACTTGTTGCAGTCGGATCCGTAATGACCCTCTTTTTCGCACACACTGCATTTCGGAGATGGCTTAGTGGTAGCCGTGTGCGTCCTATGTACTGGACGATTATTTTGCGCTCCGTTTATGATTTCAGGAGGCGCAAATGCACTGCAGAAGCGAGCTTGCTCGGTTATAAATTCACTGAAGGAACCGAGGTCTGGTCTCGAGTCGTACTTTTCTGTATAAATTCTATACCACTGCGCGCGTATAGAGTTTGGCAGTTTGTCTGTGAGGTGTCGTAGCAGCTCTGCGTTAACGAGGTAATGGTCTCGTTTGAGTGCTCGAAGAGTGACGACGCTTCCCCTCACTTTGCTCGCGAATGTACAAATATCTCTGGGTGCCTCTGTACAGCGTGGTAATCCCCGTAATTTTTCGGTTTCGGCTTGCGCGATTGAATCTGGACGCCCGAATTGTAGCTCCAGTTCTCGCATAATCTCATCTGGTTTAGCATGCCCGATGAGTTCGGAACTGACTGTTTCCAAGGCTCTTCCTTGTAGACTTCTTCGTAGTCTTGCAGTATTTTCTATGTCATTGAAGTAGCCTCGGGTTGTTTCATAAATGGCACGGAACGAAAGCCATTCGGTATGTGCTCCGCTAAAGCTCGGCAGCGTCATTATCGCTTTTGATGCTGCGAAAGTATTCGACGATGCACTCTCTGGTTTTGGTTTGTCAGCGAGTGCGGCTATAGCGGACGTGAGCTCCGATATGAATGGTCGGAGCACCCTGTCTTCATTGCTGACAGGTGCCTGGTTAGGCCTTTTTGTTATGGGATTCTTGGTTGCTTCTTCCGGATAGGGATCCTGGTAGGTGGACTCTGATACAATTGGTAGGAGCCCCCTGTCTTCATCAACCTTGGAGTCCTGGCAAATCTTCTGAGGTATGGGACTCTTCGGTATATTTTCTGCATTGGGATCCTGGTAGGTGAGCTCTGATACAACAGGTAGGAGCTCCCTTTCTTCATCAACCTTCGAATCCTTGTTTGTGAGCTTCATTGGCGGCTCACTGAGGTCGACAACCTCCGGGGGTGGCTTTGTGATGTTTTTATTAAGTGGGGCCTCCCCACCGGTGGTTGCGCCTTGCGTTGGCTTTTGCTTGGCTACAGAATTTTCGAGCCAAGATCGGACATACTCACTTTTGGAGTGACCATCCTCATCATAGTCGTCCGATTCATCATCTTCTTCAGCCATCTGTAATGAGATCTGTGCGAGTTCCAATTTTATTCTCAGCACTTCCTCACGAGCCTTCAAAACTTTTTTATTGGGCCGGATGGTCTTTTTTGACCTTGAACTTCTGTCGGCGTAGCCCCTTAGTGGCTCTTCGGCGCGGGAATATACCCGGGCTGTTGGCGGTGATGCACAGCGAATGTCATCGTTGCCTTCTATCTGTTCCCTCTGCTTCGGTGTACCAGCTTTAACGGCGGCTGGCACTGGCAGGAGTACCCCCCCATCGCGGGGGCAAGCTATCTGTTCTCTCTGCTTCGGTGTACCGGCTTTAACGACGGCTGACACAGGCAGGAGTACCCCCCCATCGCGGGGGCAAGAGGGCGCCTCAGCGCCTTCTGTTGTGGATGGTGAGCGTGGTGGCATCTGGTGGCGGACGGTGTCGGTATTGTCCGACGGTCCATCATCCAGACCGACAGTCCACGCCATGGTTCCCCTTCCTTGCGAACGCGTGATCGGCATCTTGATTCTGAAAATTCAGCAACTTTAAAACGGTAGTGACTATGTACCCGGTTCCGAAATACTAACGGATTGACGAATCCCGTTTGAATGACCAGCAAATGTGGTCCGGTGTATACGGATGATTCGGCTCAAAGGACCATAAAATGGTCCGGTCGGCAATACAGGCGGATGGATCCGGCTCGAAGGACCATAAAATGGTCCAGCCGGAAGTACAGGAGGATGAATCCGGCTCGAAGGACCATAAAATGTGCCGGACGGGCGTAACTCTTCGAGTAAATGTTGTCGAAGATACTCCGCGAGTCGCTCACGTCCTACACCTGTAGGTTCCGGAATCCTCCCACTGCCGTCTTTCACTGCCGTCTCTGCGGTTGCTGCGGATAAACTGTGGACTGAGGTTCAAAATTAAAATGCACGATTATAAATTAAAATAGCAAGGGAGTGGCCAGCGGTTCGACTAATTAATTTGTCGCGAAATTTTACAACTATTATTTATTTATCACTATTATTCAAAACGGTTGGTCAACTATGGTTGTTCACTATAGGTTGTTCACTATATATTTTAAAATATTTAATTTAAATGAGCGGTAGTATAAAAATATCTGTCCGGAGTAGTTGGTTCTTTAACACTACTGACTAGCAGCTATTAATCAACTAAAATTAGTTGAATTTAACACTTGTGTAACTGCGAATATCAGTTATCACTTTTTCCGTCTAGCTAACACTTTTCACTATATGTCACACCGAATTTTCAGTTGTGACCTTTTTCCGCTAGCTAACACTTTTTCACTATATGCCGCACCGAATTTTCAGTTACGACCTTTTTCCGCTAGCTAACACTTTTTTACTATATGCAACACCGAATTTTCAGTTGTCACTTTTTTCGGCTAGCTAAACACTTTCACTATTCACTATATATTTCTGCTAGTCACTGCAACTACTACCGGATACTACTGCTGGGCACTGGTAGTTCTTCCTACTACAATATTACAATGTTTCGCCCCCATAAGGTAGACTTCGGCTATACTCTATAGTGAGCCGCTTGCCATTTCCCATTTGCCTCTTTATTTTCAAACATTTTTCTTTATGCAAATGGCACAAATTGCAATATTTTCTATATAATACTAATCTTAATTTTAACACGCTATACATCATTAAATAGACATTTTTGGTCTTCATTAGTACGTGATAAAGGATAATTAATATATTTACATTCAACAAAGTTATTAAGTAAAATGTCCTAAACTTTTACACTAATTGGGCATATTAATTCTTTAATTATCCTATAACTTTTAAATCGTGCTTAATTATACGAAATATTTCTTTATTATAATGATCTATTCAACATATGCCAACTAAATATCATATTTACAACTCTTTTCGGACATAAAAATATTCTCATTAAATTTTTGCATAAACTATTACGCAGTTAATTTAAATTTCCAGAAAGTTCTATAGCGCGGCGCGCTGTGATTGGTCGGTTTTTCTTAAACAAAATAAAGTTGTTTATATTAACTATTATTAAACCGACCTTCTATACAAACATATTGAGAGTTGTAAATACATGGTAAAACTACATTAACACATTATTTAATCAAATTTTTCCGTATTTTTACTTTTTAAACAAATTAATATTCTTTAATCACTTTTTCGTTTAAAGTCATTTTGGCCGTCTCGAACAACACTCAAGCACACAACAAGAATAAATTAAGTATAACTTTAGGTATCTACCTGATGACGATGAAGATGTACTAGATGATGACGACGAAGATGTGCTAGGTGACGAAGATGTACAGTGAAGTGTTTAACAGTGGTAGAGCCACGCGGCAGCTTTTACTGTCGCACGGATGGGCTGGCTCGAACCGGGGTGGTACCACGACCTCACAGAATACCAGCGTGAAGTAGAGGTTTACCTCTGCGTTTCGCTTAGCGAGTGCAGGTGGCTGGAGGCCCTTTTTACTGGAAATGAGGCATTCCATCTTAGTCCTCACGGGTGACAACGCATCTGCATTTTGATTCGCAAACGAGGATAGATGTAGATGTCTATGGGCCGCAGCAACCACTTACCATCAGGTGGACTGTGTGCTCGTTTGTCACCCTTATCCTATTAAAAAAAAATGTACCAGAGCTAGAAGAATCAGACCTTGGACTGCTACTAGGTACACAATTTTCTGTCGCTATCTTAAACAAACCAGTACCACTCATAGATGTCACCGGCATCATTTTATTTTCTGGATGTACATTATTAACACCCACTAATTCTACAAATTTTCAAGGACAGGCGAGCTATGCTTTAGTACGTAGCGATCGTTCTCCTTCTCTTACCTCTATGAATTTGACTATAAGTTATATAATTAGTCTCTATCAAAGAGTATAGTAACCGTCCTCAGGAAAGTTACTATACTCTTTGCTGTCCTCTATACGCATCAACATATTGTGTAGCAGTGTACTATAAAGGATATTTAATAATTATACATTGTAACTTTAGGCTCAGAAGGGCTAAAACCCAGAGCCATTAAGCCAGTTATTAAAAAAACTGTGATATACAGTAGTCTATGCTCGTTAGTCTGTGGTGTGGTTTGCCGTTTCTGTGAAGTTTGAAATTTGAATTTGAAGTAAATATTAAATAATTCGACTATTCTCCCTTCTCCCTAAAACAATTATTTTAATTTTAGAGTTTAATTTCGCTACTTCGCCACAAAGGAAACAAATGGATTATTCCACGATAAGCAACAAAACAAACTTAACGGAAGTGGAAGAATTAACGAACGGAGAACTTAGCGAACGGTATTATTTGCTTCGAAAACAATATGAAAGTTTATCCAGCAGCTACGAAGCTACTAAACAAGAACTTCATGAAACTAAACGTAACTATCAAACTGCTTTAGATGTTCAAAGCCATTTAAACGCTGAATTAGAGAGTTTACAATCAGATGAGGAGAAACGCAGAGGTGAACTAAATTCCCGTATTTCATCGCTGCAAGATCAAATTTCGGATTTACGTGAAGAGCGTTTAGAAACAGTAGAACGACATGTAAACGAAGTTAAGGAATTGGAGTCCGAGATCAGACGTTTGAAAGAGGAACATGCAATTGTTGATTCCAGAAAATCACCCGAACGGGATACTGTAGAGTTGGATGAAATTCGTACTGCGTTATCGTTAGCTACGTCAGAAGCGTCCTCTGTAAAAGCAGCTCTTGAGGAGGCACGTTCAGAAATTGTATCTTGGCGTATGAAAGTTGAAGAATTAGTGTCTGAAGTAGGTGAACTAAGGGTAGCAGCAGAAATCCGTAGGGAAGAGTTACAAGCTGCTGGGGAACGCGAAGCGACAGCTTTAGCTGATTTGGCTGAGGCTAGGGCTATGCTACATCAAGTTGACTCCCAAGATTTACAGCCACATGGTACATGCTTATTAATTTTATATAATTAATAGTATTGATTGCTTTATTAGAATACAGAAAACAATAAGTTATGACTGTGTCAGCTTCCAAGATCATTTACTTTTCTTTCAAGTTATGTCCACTGCTGAAATTAGGTTCCTATAGATTATTTTATAGGAGATATTTGTCATAGCTGCTACTCTAGGCAGGTAGGTTGGCAACCACAGTATTTTTCTACAGACTTCAAAGAGAAGGAGGTACTCAATTTGACTGTTTTTTTAATGTGTGTTAACCTCATAATTTTTTATGAGTGATCTTATGTTGATAATTCTTTTTTTATTTGAAAGCTGGTGCTTTTCATGTGGCCCCATATAAATTTGATCAAGATCTGACAAATAGTTTTTGAGTTATTCTTATTAATTAATATTGAAGTCTGTTGTACAAAGTTTTTTATTTTAAATTATTTTGGTTTGGTTAGTTTGGTTTCCCTATGTCGCCTCTTATGACACGCATGGAATGATATGAAGCAGTAAATTCAATTATATTGGATAGAATTTATTTTTTCTTTGCCCGAGGCTGTCATATTGGATTTTTAAATACCATATGTCTTTCAGCTTGACAGCGTGCATACTGACTTGACACTTGATTGAAGCATACTTGTTTAGACTACTAACTGCCTAACTGCCTCTATGATGCAATAATGTTATATCTTTGTGATATTTTCCTAAGTGTTTGGATGTCAAGTATTAAATTGTATTATTCATTATTTGTTTTAATTTTTTATCCAGCTACTAAAGGCAATTCAATATTTGCTGAGGTGGAGGATAAGAGACAAGAGATGGCAAAAAACCTTATACAGATGAAGCAGACAAACGCTAGGGTAAGTGACTATCTATATTCTTCATATAAATTTATTTCTCTTTCTCAACTTGTTAAGGGAAAGATTACCCTTACCATTACAACCTATTAAAAGTCCACTGCTGAACATAGGCCTCCTCATAGATTGCCTCATAGGGAGGATGTTTGCCATAATTGCCAAGCTTGGCAAGCAGGTTAGCAAATGCAGTTTATTTTTATTTTTTAGGTTTTTAAATGAAACTGATTCTTATGGATTTTATAGAGTTTAATTTAACTTTTTAATTCCCGATGTTTCGGGTGCTTTACAGCGACCATGCTCACGGGGGGATTGAGGTGTTTGATGTCCCAATGTCATATTTAGTCTGGCTACCTTTAGTTTTTGAATATTCATTTTTGGTCCAATCTATGCAGAATGAGCTTATAGTATCTTGATGTCTTGAAGTCTTGCTTGGGTTTGATTTTAATTTTATTAATTATAGGGTCCCAAGCAGATGGCAGCACCCAACCATCTTCTCAATATCAATTCAATACCCTCGCAAATTATCCTTGGTAGGAATTGGTGTTCTTTTGCGAGGATTTGTAGTCTATCAAATCTAATGTAATGGTGGGGACAATCTTGAACATGTTCACACACTACAGACTTCCCGGAACATTGGTGCTTCAAGTCGTTATATATAAGAAATCATTTTTAGTTGTTATTAGCAAAACATTGCTGCCCATTTTCTGGTTTATTTCCCTCTGTCACTTCTTACAACACCTACTATCCCATATTATAAATAATATGGGGTAGTTGATGTTTTTACATGTATACTATTTAGTAGATACAAATGTGTGTATTTATAATTGTAGAAATATCTTTCCTTTTGTTATTAGAAATTAAAATTATGTTTATCAAACACCATCTTATTATATAAATTTTCAAAATAAAAATTTAAAATTTCAGTTAAGAAGAGATTTGGCCAACAAACAGGCAGAAGTGGATGCACTTCTGCATGAGAAGCAGACAATATGGGAGCAACAAGCTGGGGCTTCCGCTCATTTTGACAAGGAGTTGATTGGTAATATAAATTTATATTATTGATTTTAAAAATAATGAAGTCCAAATATATAGTTATATCTGAAAACATAGTGTTGGAATAGCTTGGCAGGCAAATAGGCGATTGAAGTACCAGAAGTCTTGCAACTTTGATGCTTTTTAAGTCTGCTATGCTATGCTATGAACTATTTTTGGGATTTTACATTGTCCCTGGATGATATCCACAGGACAAGCACTCATGATGTATTCTCTTACGCTGCCATCACATGGCAATATAATACTTATTCATCTTTGAATATTAATGACCTGCATGTAGCTTCTTATCAGTAAGCAATTTGTAGGGCCCTACTAGATGGATTGATTACCTGGGAACTTGATGGATGCAGGTGGCTTAGGACTGTGTTTCATGGCAGTCCTTATGGGAGGCCTTGTGATGGGCTGTTATGATGATGATGATAAATGTTTGATAAATCTTAAAAGAAAATGTATACGGAAAATGCTATATGAACAATGCTAAAGTAATAATAATGTAAAATGTAGGTAGTATTAGATATTGTGTGCTTGCAGATAGCTACTCTGAGCGCATCTCGCAGCTGGAGGGCGTGTGCGAGCGGCAGCGGCGCGAGCTGGCGCGCTGGTTCGCCAAGCTGGAGCACGCCGCGCCCGCCTGGCTGCCCGCCGTGCTCGCCCACCTCAAGTAACCGCACACCCAAAGCTCATAATAAACGATGCCCTCCTAATTCCACTATACACACATCATCACCTTATTACGTGTTGATCTGGGTTTCGTTACAGTCTGTGGGCCTTGACTACCCTTTGATCATAATGTTATTCACACATTGTCGTAAGTGATCCATTTTTCATCACTAGTGATCAATCTTTTCAAAAATGGTTCGGTTTCATTATGTTTCAATAGAGAATTGCAAATGAGTACACAACTCATTAGGTTTCTTTCAGTGAGCTCGTGTGGTACCCAAATACCGAGCTTTTTTGTATAGCGAGACTTTTCCAAATGGGTCAAAATTGTTTATGTCGTAACTACTATTATACCGAGCTTGCTCCACCAAAAATATGATCAACTTTATCCCCTTTTGAGGGCAACCAGAGCAAGCTGCATCTTTGACATCAACATTCCCGGACTGAAAACGCTTGAACCAACTTTGTGCTACTCTTACTGACACTGCATTAGGTCTATAAACGTCAAAAATTTTTTTCACTGCTTGTGTTGCATTTTTCCCTTTTTTGTAATAAAACTTCAGAATGTATCGACTTTCTTTGTTAGACTCACTTATTTTGGGGGACAGAAAACAATTGAAAAATGGTGGGAGTGTTTTATTACTTTTTTATTTTTCTTAATACCTATATGTATTGATATTAAAACCAGCCAGATGAAAATATTACAACCAAATAGATTTTTCTTGAATTTCATACAAACAAAATATGAAGAAACTTTTTGCTGACCAATTAGAATAGCTTCAAACTATCACATCAAGCATTTGCCACTCCCTGAAATGAACACAGGAAGTTTCCAACCTACAGGGACTCAAAGGTTTTGGAAAGTTTTCGGATAGGTAAAGCTCTGTCAATTAGTATATTATTTAAAACATTTAAATTATATTGCAAGAATTTATTTCACACTAATGACCCGGGCAATAGCAACTGAAATTATCAACTACTAAATATATGTGCTAAGAGTAATATGGGAACATACATCCACATGGACAGTAATACGTGAATTATTTAATTGCAGGACTGAATGTGAACAACTTCGGACAGAAGTGTTATCAAGAGGAGCAGCCCAGCTAGCTAGTGCTGCACAAGTGCGAGAATTGCGGAGGAAAATCGCCCTTCTAACCGCCAACGCGGACAAACAATTTCCTTCGCCAGTGAATAACGCCGATAAAGAAGAAAATAGCGTGAAGAATGTTGTAGTCCAAACTAAAAGACCTACTGCAGATGATGTTAAGAAAAAAGTGACCTTTAACTGAACTGTATTGTGATGTTAAATGTAATGAACTATTTTTATATTTGTATATTATGACATCTATAAACTTATGGCTGACTTTTATAATAACATCTTGCCTGATTTTATGATTTTATTAAAGAAAAAATTGATTACACAAGTCAAATAATAATAAATCTAAACTGAAGAAAATGTTGAGTGGTTTCTAAAATATTGCTTTTAGACATTAACACGAGATTTCACAACATGCTGGCCAGATATTTTGTTAAGAGGCGTATTACAAAAAAACGTGAAATTACAAGTTTTCCTCGTTGAAATTGTATGTTTATCGTTCGTTGCTTGAAATAACAATTACTTGGTAAAAATAGTTCGTTTTCTCTCCTCAAATAAGCCCCGACCGGATTTTAGATAACTTATTTATTTCATCAGTAATAATCATTCTCCCGATGCATGTTTAGGCAAAAACTTTCGAAGACATGATTTGGGAGCTCTAATTTGTAGATTCTATTGAATATCGACCATCAAAAAAAATATTTTTATGTCCCAAATATCCTACACTTTAATAATAGTTGAATACATTTTCGTTATATGATTTTCACGCTAGGAATAAAAATCGACATAATTCAAAAAACGACCAAAATAGCATCGATACAAGCCTCTATATTTCCGAAGTTCTACATCATTTAGACGTAAAATTTATACCAAAATAATCATCAACATTTGCTTAAAACATACTATTATTTTTACTTTTTAAATCGTTACTATTATATTTTAATTAATTAAATAAAAGTACTATATATTTCACTGCGCCGGCCATCTGAAATCATTAACGCGCGAGCGCTTGCCGAGGGTGGACCTGCGTCAGTTAATTTCGGACGCTGCATCGTTTCGATACTACAGTAGTGTGCGTCGATTGCCTGCATGCTAGCGCTTCGTCAACTACGACCGCAATTTTTGATCGATCGGTTTAAAACTATTTTATATAGTTATAATTTAGATCACGTCTCTTCCATTAAACATGGTAGGGACAACGAGTCTGTAGCATTGACACAATTGAGCAAACAAGAAAATATTATTATAGAAAAATGTGGTCTATTCATTGACTCGGATCATTGTTATTTGAGGGCTTCACCTAATGGTTTATGCAGCAACGGTCTTATTGAAGTTAAATGTCTTATTTCAGCTTTCAGAATAGATTGTGACACGACCTTTCGACAAAAAAGTTAAAGGTATATCTATGCAAATAATTCAGTGATTCAAGTGTAACATTAAATCAAAATAATGACTGGTTTTACCAAATCCAAGGCCAGCTTCATTTAGCAAATAAAAATATCTGAATACTTGCCATAATATGTATTGGCCCAGATTATACAGTAAAAGTACTAAACATTTATAAAGACGACCAATTTTAGATTTTCAATATGTTACCCAAGTTACAAGCTTTTTATGAAAAGTGTGTACTGCCTGAAATTATCGACTCGAGAAAAGTTCAGTCAATGCCGTCGCAGCAAATATTTTTCTAATAAAAATATGCTAATTGACTGTAAGTACCGATTAAAAAAATATTAGTTACATTTGGTTGTTATATTTAGTAGAACAGGTTGCAACCATTTATTTATTTATACCACTATTCTACCGGTAGTAGACATAATCGATTATTAACCGGTTCAGTGCGGGTGGCACGCCAGGTGTGCTATTGATTACTTTTGTGTGTGGCGTATGACACGCGAGCCGTGCCTTTTTAAAAATCGTTATAACTCGCTCAAATTGCTTTTTGGAAGATTTATCCAGAACAAAAAATTCATTATTTTGCAAGTAGTTCATGCCTGCAGCTTCGTTCTGGATATTTTGAAAATTTGAAATTTTTAGGGGTTGACAACCTTTTTTAACGTGTACCTGGTACTATTTTTACTTTGTGGGTTTTAAATCATGTTGTGGAAAAATAGTCTAATAAGTAACAAATAATAGCACTCATTGCGATCGCTCACATACTCAAGTTGTAAATAAATTTCTGGAAAACAAGTCTCCTGTTAAAAGAAAACAATGCGTTTAATTTTGCTTAAAATGGTTGAACTGTCGTCTTATTACTATCATTGTAGTATATGATAGTAATAAGACGACAGTTCAACCATTTTAAGCAATCTGTAAATATCAATGAATCATAAACCTTATTTTTCTTCAAATTAAGGTTCTTTATTGTTTGATATTTAGAAATGTTATTATTAGGTGAAAATTTAATTTAATAAAAACCAAAGTTTCCAAGGTGATTTAGCTGTACCTACTTATATAAATGATTTTTTTATAAAACAAAAATTGTACAAAAGGTTTGTAATCTCTTCATAAAAAAGTCACTTACTCTCAATTTCAAAGAAAACACGTAAAAAAACATGTAGTTACCCACTAAAAACAAGTATCTTTCCATTTGTTCGCCGCCACAGCTAAAAGTTTTCGAAAATCGGTGCCACAACGAATCGGTTAACATTCGAATACGGCGTAACAATTAAAATATTTATGTGTACTTATTTTGACACTAAATTTCATAAATAATGAATAATATATCAAAATGGTATATAGTAATAAATAATAAATTATATAATTATATAATAATAAATTAATAAGATAACATTAAAATGACACACCAAAAAATATTCCATGCACTGAAGTCCATCCTAAGAAAACTTTGTATTATGGAAGATCAAGATCGTTTAATCGCCATACTCACAGTAATATAGTGCGAGCGAGTGAATAGATATGAAAGTATCGGTCGCGTAGCTCGCCGCCCGCTCGGTGCGTAAAATACCTAAATTTGCGAAACGCCGAAATGTAAGAGGGCTCTTAAAAGATAAATTGGTTGAAAGAAAAAATGTTTGCTAAGGGTGTCATCCTTGCCAGCTTTTTCATACAAATACTTCTTCTGAAACTTTGGCACGTATTAATAAACGTTACTCAGCTCAAGTACCCGCACTTGAGTACAATCTTGAGGTTATTAATAAACATATCTCAAGATGCATGATATCAGCTGAGTGCAAAACTGATTAATAAACGAAACTCGACTCTCACGTGTGTGTACTTGAGTGCAAGTCACAGAACAATATTCCTAAGTACAGCGTTTTCAGATACTGTTTTGATGTGTTTATTAATTAGCAACGATCTTGAGATGCTGATATCGTAATGTGGGCGCATCAAATGACTACGCACTTGAGTTCGTCGTTGAGTAACGTTTATTAATACGGGCCCTAAAGACATCACCCAAGGAGTCTTTTTTTTCTCTTTATTTATTAAGGGATTTTTATTTGTTAACATGTCAATCTCATTATAACTTACTTAAAATCTAAACATTTATTATTAATCTGCACATACTCAATGCAATATCCGAGGTGGGGGCATGTAGGTATTCATCATCTATATGAATTATTGATGTGCGTTAAACCCTTATATATTATGTCATTAATCATCGCCGTTGTTCAGTTGGTAGGTTACCTACATCATGCATTAGTATGCATCAGATAAGTACAATGATGTAACGTTTTGGAAAACATCGAAGCAATTACCGATATCCTGTATTGAGTAAGGTTGAGATGAAAGTTTATATGAACACCATTTTTGTAAGCGATCGAGTCGTCGACCCACGAGAGATATCGATATAGTTGCTACTATTTTTATTTTTGTATACCTAACCTACCTACCTTGCTCGAACCGGGGTGGTACCACGACCTCACAGAATACCGGCGTGAAGTAGGAGCTCTGCTTCGCATCTCGTCTAGTGAGTGTAGGTGGCCGGAGGCCCTCCCCTCCTTCAATCAACATGGTAGCGGAATTAATACTGCCCCAGAAGGGTACCAGCACCCCTAGTAATGGAGGATCCCTCGCTGAGCATCCACGACCTAGCTAAGTACTGCACTCCTGAGCGTGGGTGCTCAGGCTGCCCCGCGTGTTCTGGGGAGGGAAAAATTCCAATACAATAACTGACATGAATAATGGCAATAACTGCCTGACATGAATAATGACAATAACTGCTCGAGGCAAGCTGAGCAACAAGACCAAGGCGACCCGTGCCACGCTATCCGTGAATTTCTGCAACACCAGGGGACTTCACTCAAATCTAAACGCCCGTCGCTACCATGTGGAGACGGCGTAGCCGGTCTTGCTTTTTCTGACCGAGACACAGGTGTCCTCTCCGGTTGATTCTTCGTAAATCTCTTACCCGGGGTACAAATTGGAACACTCCTTTGTGGCTCGGGCTTGAGTTTGCGTAAACGTCGGAGAGGATATCTGTTTTCGATGTCCCGGTACTCTTGATGGTTCGGACCTGTCCATCCTTTGGCTACGCGTAGACAGTGATGAGCATCCGCGCGTCGATGGGTTCCTGTAAAGGTCTCGTAGCGATAATGCCGAAACAGACCGACTCATCGAACAAACGTCCAAATAGCTACAGATTCGTTGCTTCAGGAGATCCCATCCGCAGAGATCGTGATCCTCGGCGATTTTAACGCTCACCAAGCCGAATGGCTTTATGTTTATGACTTTGCCTTGGCATATGGTCTGACACAACTGGTTACTTCGTCGACGCGGATATCAGATGTTCCATGTTGGACCTTGTTCTGCTGACATCATATCAGTCATATCTGATATCAGTTCTCCGTCGACGCTCCTCTTGACTCCTCGGACTATTGTTTAGTCCGGAGTGCGGTGCCACTCACGCTAACATCGCGGTTGCATCCGCAGGCTGCCGCCGTGTTTGGCACTATAGGTCGGCCAATTGGGAATGCGAATGCGGTTTATTTTTACATCCTACCCTTGGACGGGTTTGCTACTCGCTGGATGATCCCAACGTTGTTACTGATTCTGTCGTTGATGTGGTACTTCAGGATATGTAACTTTTTATTTCTTCTTCTGTGGTGCCTATCTAAGCTATAAGCAGGAGTGCTACCGGGGCTGGGCTGACGCATCAACGTCCCGGGATGAAAACACCAACGCCCTTGAAAAGAAGTTTAATTCCGCCAGGTCCTTCAAAAGAGTCATCAACTCAGAGCACATCGTCAGATTTAGCGAGAAACTAGTTGACCTTTATTCAGGAACCCGTGCATTCTAGTCTCTCGCCAAGGCTGTCAAGAGATGGCTGACAGAACTTTTCACGGCCATCTCTTTCCTCTTCCATCTTTGCACAGTAAGGATGACTCACTAGCCCATACAGCAAAGGAAAAATGCTGATTTGCTAGGCCTTTTCTTTGCGTCCAACTCGACTCTCGAAGACCGGTGGGGGGGAGGCACACCGCCGCCCATTTCGCCCGGTGTGAGTGTGCACTGCACTTCATGCCGGATGTGCGGTGTACACAGCGCTCGGTTCGCAAAGCACTCCTCTCCCTGGACATCCACAAGTCGAGTGGGGCTGACGAAATCCCCTAATTGTGCTGAGGACGTGTGCTCCAAAGTTGGCACCGGTTCTATCGCGTCTTTTCCAGGCCTGCCGCCATCACCTCCTTGTTCTCCAAAATAATGATCCATTATAAACTGCTAGCTATGCAGTACGTTGAAGATCACCAGCTGATTAGTGACCGCCAATGTTGTTTTCGTCGGGGTGGATCAGTTGGTGATCTTCTAGTTTACCTGACTCATAGAAGGGCAGAGGCAGTAGAGTCCAAGGGGGAGGCATTGGCCGTTAGTTTGGACATAGCGAAGAACTTGGATAGGGTTTGGCACAAGGCTTCCTTTCTACGGGCTTTCCGAGAAATTGTGAAATTGGATCACCAGCTTTCTTATCAGCGGTATACCTAGACGGTGCAAGCTCTGATAGACAAGATATAAATAGACGGTGCATGCTCCGATTACAAGCCTATTGTTTACGCCAAATTTGGTCATGTCGGCCGTCCGCCAATGGTGTTCTAGCTATCGCGTCACCCGATAGTATGTAGGTGAAAAAACGCTCGCCAGGTGGTGCGTCGGTGTGCGGAAGTCAGTCGGTCGACGCGTGGGCGAGAGGTCAGTTCCCCGCCAGACACGGCGCTGAGGGCCGTGCGGCCCCTTTTACCGAAACATTCACAGGTCCGTGTGGATCTAGATAGCTAGATGAAGTGTGTGTTTCTTCGTCACGTAGATATGTGAATTGTGCGATATTTGACTCGTGCGGGAGTGCGGAATTGTGTACGCGCGTCAAGGAGATGCAGTAGGATTCGAGTCGCGCATTCCTTGTTTGAGAGCTTCTCCCGGTTAATTGGCAGGATATCTTTATAATTGGATCGTCGCGTTAGTGCCTTTTTGTGTTTGGTTGTCTAGTTAAATTAATTTGCGTGTCAACGAGACGTATTTTGAATCTTGTGCGACGTGTTATTCTGTGTCAAATTTATAATTTGTGATAAGTGAATCCGGGACATTGAATATGAACTTTGAACTACTGTCTGTTGCCGTGTCGGGTATCACGTGTTCGATTCTGCGATGAGTGTGGAATTAGGCGAATTGAAGTTAGTTAAATGTACAATGAAACTAAGAGACTGAATAGTGACAGGGAAGAAAGAAGTGGTCCAGCGCTGGAGCTGTCTGGAGAGATGCAGCATTTTGGAGCAGCCTGGAACTCGGCCGCTGCTGGTCGCCTATGCTTGCCAAGGCCCACACATTTACACATCACTGTACACGACTCGCTATCTACCATTACACACACTCACGGCCTGCCCAAGCCTAGGAGCGAAGTTAGCTCCTGATACCGGTAAGTACTTTTGCTTTCTAGTTAGCTCCCATATAGGTTATTGTGATAGGAAATTCCACGCGGCCATATGGAGGCCCGACCTGCGTCTGCTCGTTGGATTCCCACTGAATGGGCCCCGGAGGATTTGAACTTTGTAGGGGCAGCCGTAGGCCGTAACATTAGTGGTAGCAGAGCGTGGTTCCGGGTTCGATTCCCCGGTCGATCCCGACCGTAGTGCTTGATAAAAATTAAACAATTTTGGTGGCAGGGAGCGTTGGTTTGATTGGTTTAATTTTGAGTCTACAATCACGCCCGGCCGTAATACGTAAAAATAAAATTCTTTTCTTTGTTACCTTGTTGCTTGCTTGCTTTTTGTTATTGGCGGTAGATGGTGATTATCACGTAATTGGATAATTATCGTTGTCGTATAATTATGGTTGATTACTTATCAAAGGGTCGGTTGTCTAGCGAGGCATTTTTTGTAGATCGAACGGGATGTGTATCTTTGTTGTATTGTGGTTCGTATTTAATGTAATAAATGGTAATAATATAAATCTAATAAATGGAAATTTGTATTCGTGTAATTGTATTTAACTTGATTTGATAGGAACGGTATTTTGTTACACGTTAATTCTTTTTGTATTCGTTATTTGTTAATTTGTAATCTGTATTTGAGCCGCGTAGTAATTTGTATTTAGAAGTAATGCCATCGAGCGGCCAGGGATATCACCGTGCCGTTTTGTGTCTGGGTGCGAACGGCGTTTCCTCTCAGGGCTCTCCAGGCCCTCGACTCCCACGGGCGGGGGCGCTCAGCCGCGCCCCCTGTTGGGGGGTTGTTCCCCCAGGGGCGGGGGGTCGTCACCCCCCCTCAGTATGTTGAGAGGGACTTCACTGCCACTCAGCGGTCAGCTAGACACTTCTCGCCCTCGTCAGCTGAGTGGCCGCGGCTCGAGGTACTACCGTTCCCCCTTTGATGTAGGCAGCCCAGCTAGGTAGCTGCCGCCCTAGCTCCCACCACGACCTCCTCCACTAATTCTGTGAGCCGTCAACAGCTCACATGTCAATCTGTTCTCTTGTCGACGGCCTCAGTGAGGGTGTACCACCCGAACGTCGATTATTTAACGGTACGCGCTTTATTTGTTCCGGGTTCACACCCAGGTTAGCCTCTGCTTAGTTGTTGGGAAGACTAGGGCTCCATGGGAGCGTTGAATTGCGCTGTTAGGGATTGTTAGATTTGGTTTTGGTCGAGCACTTAATTAAAGATGCTTGAATTAAAATTAACTCGGATAAGCCTGAAACTATTTGTGTCCTAGAAAGTTGTGATTTTTTTATATATGTTTTAGCCCCAATATCTTAGGAAAAATATTGAACAAAATAAATCTCCTTCGGAAAAGCTGGAAAATCATATCCCATATATGGGTCGGTCGGCTTACTTACAAGCTTTGATTAATACATAAAAGAAAACATAAATAAAAGACGTTTTAGTGAAACAAGTACTATTTATTAATATAAATAAGTCTGTGAAAGCGTAACGTTGAATGGTAACTAAGAAAACATTATTTTGGATGTAAGTATATGTTACATTTCACACAAATATAATTGCAGTTTTTTTTACATATTTTCAAGGTGGCTTTTTGGTACAGGACAAGGTCCACGTTTTTCACACCTTTTATAAGTTTCTAATAAGGCTCTAGTAACAGATCTGCGAAAACGGAGGTGATCAAGTTCTCCACCATCAAGACGATACTATGACAAAATGAAGGAAAGTACCATTTTTTGCCTCTGATGCAGGTTCTGTACAGGCCTACATTCTGATCGAAATGATCAACGCCTCCCATGTTTTCATTGTATATTTTGACAATGTACGGTTGGTCAACCCGTATATTTTTTTTAGATGTTGCGAAAAACACGTTGTTTTTGTAATGGCTCAAAAGGTTGAAAAAGACTGTTGTCATTCCACTTGAAAACAAGTATCTTTTCCTCCAAACTTGCTTTGTAAGCAAAGTTACCACGGTTAGTTTTCTTGAAATCTGGGTTGGTTGGCAATGGACACTTTGAGACACGATTTTCACACACTGTGCCAGTTCAAGTTCAAGTTCCTGTTTTTTAGTTCATGTAAAAGAGCTATTCCTCCTTATGTGAAATAATTATTAAAGAAAAGATGAATAAACCGTAACCACCGTAATCCGTATCCACTATAAAGTAGTATTCCAATGAAGCATTTCATTTCACTCATAGTTACATTGCCTGGTTTATTTTTTGAGAAGCGTACAGATTCGTATATTCCACAAGTTACAAGTTGATAACTGCGTCATTGAATAATTGCTCAAAATAGTTTAATGGAGAACGTAAATCGTTTTTGGGATCTTCCAGAGGTTGGAAACTAGGAAACTCGTTTGACCTATGTCAATTCCTCCATTGGTAAGTTTTATTTTGCACATATTTAAGGCAAATTAGAGTATCATTCAGTATGGTAGATGCAGATGGCTGTGGCTGTTGAATTGGCTGTTCAATGCGATATCTCATTTGTAAACTAGCCAAAGGAGTATCATCTTCACTTTCCGATTCCGAAGTAGGTAGATTTCCATGATTAGCTTCTGCAGGTGCACGTAAGATAGAACCAGGTAAGTTGTGTATGGCAATATTATCCTCTTCTCCTGAATCTTAATCTGTAACAACAGCATTTGCATTATCTGGTGGCTCAAATGTTATGCATTTTGGGATCGGATCATCACCATTCTCTAACTCGTTCAAAATTTTGTGCAACGGTAAAGGTTTTGTGTGATAAATGATAACTTATGATTGTGCCAACGGGTCCATGTATGGGTTCATGGAATTTGCGGCCAAATAAAAGTAATAAAAAACTCCATTTTTATTATTTTGTTTGTAACAAAGAAATTATAATGTTGCCTAGTTTTTATTTATACTTCTGTATTTTTACGATTATAACTATTTTGTAATACAAACTTACCTTTTTGAGGACATGATTTACAATTTCCAATTCTGACTTTTTCACTCACAAAAAATAACTAGAAATTAATAAATTCACTTCGTTACTTGTCACTACAATTAACAGTTTACGACTAAATCTTCTAAAAATATGTGCAACTTGCTTTAAATAAATCAAATAATGAGTGTATAATTTTTTATTTCTCAAAACCCATGTATGGGTTGGTAGGTTCATCTGGGTTAAAAAGGTTGAATTTAATATACTCCTGGAATACGTGTGCATATGTTTTTGTAAATGTATTTGATTATTGCGTCTGTTTTGCTGAAAGGAGAATTTGAATTCATTTGAAATTGAATGACGCGCTATTTGGAAATTTGTATATATGTTTTGTGGATGTGTTTATCATGGTGTTTTGTTGAAGAGAAAGCTGAGATTGGATAACCCTATTTGTGCCGACAGGAATAAAGAGTCATTCCTCCTTTGGTTTTCGCATTTGTAGGCACTGTCTAAGATATTTATTTGAAATGAGAAATAGGGCTGTCTCTTACGTTTTTGGTTGAATTGATTCTGTAGTTCCCAACCTGCGTCTGCTCGTTGGATTCCCGCTGAATGGGCCCCGGAGGATTTGATCTTTGTAGGTGCAGCCGTAGGCCGTAATGCTAGTGTTTCACACGGGTGCGTGCTATCACCAATGCTGTTTCTTTTGTATATCAATGATATGTTGCAAATCGGTAACATTAATTGCTATGTAAATGATAGCACTGGTGATACACCGATCGTGCCAATATTTTTTGGGAAAACGTCGCTGAGTACCGGGGCAAACTTGTGTGAAGTCGAGTCTTTGCTGAACAAAGTCTTGGATTGGGGGCGACTAAATCTAGGCCCTATCTAGTTTAACTCCCAGAAGACACAAGTTTGTGCGTTTACCGCTAAAAAATCCCTTGTCGTATCTTCTCAGTTTCAAGGCACGCCCCTTGTTCCCTCAGCCAGTATCGGAATCCTCAGCGTCGACATATCGAAATATGCGTAGTTTCGTGATCACTTGGAAAAGAATGTCAAATTGGCCTCTAAACAGCTTCGCTTGCAGCGCCTGCAACTTAACAGGCACAGGTTCGGCCTCACATGGAATATTGTTCCCATCTCTGGACAGGGGCTCCCCAGTGCCAATTCCTTCCACTTGACTACAACCACCGCAGAGCGGCGGAATCGTCAACGACCGAGTCATCTCCAATCGGCTCGATTCACTGGCGCTACGAAGATATATTGCATCCCTATGCATTTTCTTTCGCATCTACCACGGGGAGTGCTCGGATTTATTCCAAAATTTGACGAACGCACATCGTGGCAAAACTCCCGATATCATTCATACCATCTGGATACTTGGCGGTTCACCACTGTACGTTTTACTAGGAGTTGTCTTCCTCGCACAACTTCCTTGTGGATTCGACTACCACCGGCGATTTTTCTGGACTGATACGACTTAGGAACCTTCAAGAAAAGAGCTTACTCCTTTCTAAAAAGCCTGCAACGCACCTGCAATTCCCCTGGTGTTGCAGTTGTCCATGGGCGACGGTAGTCACTTACCATCAGGTGAGCCGTATGCTCGTTTGCCCCTCTCCTATAAAAAATAAAAACTTTGTGGTGGATATTTTCACTAGTACTTTTTTTGATACACATAAATAATATTCGAATAGCTAAGCTTTGTTGAGTTCTGTCCACTATTCCAATTGAATTGAAATAGGTAGTGAGACAGAAAAAAATATTTGTTTTGCGACATAATAATATGTACCTGCTCATGTCAGGACGGACGAGCGGACGAATTGGTGACTAAATAGTGTTTATTACAGGAATGTATGAAGATAAACGCCCGAGGACGGTCGTATGTTATGATGGCCGTGTCGGAGCGCCTATAAAATATCACTTGGATCGAGATGGAATTGAGAGTATATCGAGAAACCCCCACTTGTTTGTGCAGTATAAAGTTTACTGTAGGCGCCGTGCTGTAGATTCCGCTGAAGTCATTCTACGAGTGTGGTCATTCTACTAGTGCTAAGATAGTGTCGTGGTTCTGTTCGTTGTTGTAATTCTTCTAGTGCAGACAAGGAGGATTGGTGTTGCTGAGAGGCTGCCCTGTGTAACACTGAGATAAGTAGTGTTGCTGTTGGTTTGCATATTTTGGTGTTATCATGTAATTACGTACCTTACATTACCCTAGTGTGTAATTGTGGCGGAGACGTGTTACGGTGGTCGAACTGTGATTGCTCTATGCTTAATGTATAGTGCGTTTACGCTGTCTTTACTGATAATGACTAAATGCGTAAGAAACAGAGCAAGTTGGACATCCGCTCTCACACTTTTACTAATTTTTAATTCTGATGTATTTCCGAGATCAAAATTGGGATCCTCTGTTGAATTATCCGACATCAGAAGTGGGATAAAGTCCCTGTTATCGTCCACATATAACCTTCGAATAGTGTGAGGGTTGCATTTCGTCGGTGAAAGACTATGACGCGCCTCGCGTTATGTTTTTATGTTAAATGTCTTAATTAAGTTTTTTTATCCTATTTACGACTTTGACTTATCATTAAAGTGTAGTAAAAGTCGAAGCTGAAGACCGAGTGTGGCAGCGTCGTGTCCGTGACACCTGAGATTTTGAGTGAGATTGAGAGGTTCTATGGGCAGCTGTAGATATTATCGTTGGAGCCACACGCAAGTGTGAGTAACGATCCAAGAGTGAGTCTTATCCGACACTATTCCGATGATATCCCGGACGTCAGTCTGAGCGAGATTAGAATGGCTCTCCAGCACCTTAAAAACGGCAAGGCCCCAGGCGAGGATGGAATTACAGCAGAACTTCTGAAAGCGGAAAACCGGTACTTAAAGTCCTTCAGAAGCTCTTTAATTCCATCCTCCATGGTGGTATTACACCGGAGGCGTGGAGCAGAAGTGCGTTGGTCTTGTTCTTTAAGAAATGTGACAACGCTCTCTTGAAGGACTACAGATCGATTTACCTTCTGAGCCGCGTCTACGTGCTGTTTTCGAGAGTAATTACGAATCGTCTCGGGCGCAGACATGACCACTTTCAGCCTCCTGAACAAGCCGGTTTCCGAAAAGGCTTTAGCACCATAGAGCACATGCATACCCTTCGGCAAATTGTACAGAAGTCCGAGGAGTACAATTTGCCACTATGTCTGGCGTATGTGGACTATGAGAAAGTCTTTGATTCCATCGATATTTGGGCGGCGCTGCAGTCCCTTCAGCGGCGCCAAGTTGACTGTCGGTATATCGAATTGCTGGAGTGCTTGTACAGTAGGGCTACGATGGCTATCCGAGTACAGAACCAGAGTACGAAACCTATCCAATTGCAGAGAGGTGAAGACAGGGTGAAGTTATAGCCCCGAAACTCTTCACCGCTGCATTGGAAGACGTTTTCAAGTTTCTGGACTGGAAAGGATACGGTATTAACGTCAATGGCGAGTACATCACTCACCTTCGATTTGCCGACGATATAGTCCTTATCGCAGACTCGCTGGATGACCTAAGCACTATGCCCAATGACCTCAATACGAGGGTGGATTGAAAAGTACTCGGCCTAACCAAGAAAATAAACACATACTAAATCAGTTATATTTTTATTTTTCTACATAATCACCATCAAGTTCAATACACTTTTGCCACCTCCCCTTCCAAGCATTTAGACCGTTGAAAAAAATGATTCTTCCTTAGAGTCAAAATATGCGTCTAGAGCTGCTTTGACCTCGTCCTTTGTCGAAAATCTTTGACCTCCCAAGTGCTTTTTTAGGTTAGGGAACAGAAAGAAGTCTGATGGCGCCAGATCAGGTGAATACGGCGGATGCGGTAACAGTTCAAAGCCACAGTTGTGAATTTCACCCATTGACTGTACTGACGTGTGAACACGGGCGTTATCTTGATGAAACAGGACTTTTCTTCTGAGCATTCCTCGACGTTTTTCTTTTATTTCCTCTCGTAAACGACGTAGTAAGGTGCAGTAGTAATCAGAGTTTATAGTCTGACCCCTTTCAAGATAATCAATCATAATCACACCTTTCGAGTCCCAGAATACTGAAGCCATCACCTTATTTGCCGACAAAATCGACTTAGCCTTTTTAGGGGGTGGTGAACCAGGTCTTCTCCACTGTTTTGATTGTTGTGTTGTTTCCGGTGTACAGTAATGAACCCATGTTTCGTCTATAGTAACAAAACGATTCAAAAAATCATCTGCATCGGCTTCAAATAACTCCAAACAGTCGCGTGAAATAGTCAATCGCGTCCTTTTTTGTTCAACTGAAAGCAGTCGCGGAACCCACCTCGCAGACACCTTGTGGAAACCCAACTCGTTGACAATGATGTTTTGAGTTCGTTCATAAGAGATGCCTATAATCTCGGCTATCTCTCTAATTTTTAATCTGCGGTCTCCCATTATTAAATCAAGTACTTTTTAATATTTTCGTCAGTAGTTGACGTCGAAGGCCTTCCAGAGCGGGGTTCATCTTTCATACTCTCTCTACCACGCTTAAATTCTGCTATCCATTTTTTGACGGATGAATATGACAGAGCACAATCGCCTAATGTACTGACCATGTCATCATGGATGGCTTTTGATGACAGCCCCTTCTTATGGAGGTACTTAATGACGGCACGCTGCTCGATTTGCTCCATTCGCGGAAATTATGTCCGATTACTTTGTTAATAAATTTATAAAATCACAACTAATTATCGCACACGTTTCGAACTAAACACAATGAACTAGTCTGAACTGAACTAAATAATGTGGGTAGATTTAATTTTTAGAATTGAATGGATCTGTGTTAGGCCGAGTACTTTTCAATCCACCCTTGTGGTTTCTTAAGTACGACACCCAAAGATGCGTTGGGAAGAGTGTGCGCAGGAATTACATACCTTAACTCTTTCCAGGCGGTCAGTGAGCGTGATATATATATATATATATATATATATATATATATATATATATATATATATATATATATATATATATAGTATCTCCCAACGGATAGGTCTTAAGATGAACATGGGCAAAACAAAGATTATGTTTAATGTCCAGGGCACACCTATGCCGGTAGTTGTTGGGAGCACTAAGCTCGAAGTAGTTGATGGGTATGTTTACCTGGGACAAATAGTCTGACTAGTAAAGTCCAACTTCGACCGAGAGGTCAATCGACGGATTCAACTCGGTTGGGCAGCGTTCGGGAAATTACGGCACATCTCGTCGGGTATACCTCAAAACTTGAAAACGAGACTGTATAACCAGTGCGTGTTGCCAGTGATGATCTATGGAACTGAGACGTGGTCCTTCACTGCTGGCCGGATGAGGAAGCTCAAAGTCGCTCAGCGAGCTATGAAGAGGGATATGCGCGGAGTTTCTCTGCGTGATAAACTTAGAAATGAGGATTTCCGCAGTAGAATCAGAATAACCGACATAGCCCAATTGATTAGTAAGCTGAAGTGGCAGTGGGCCGGTCGAGCTATATCGAAGAACCGACAACCGGTGGGGAAAAAAGGTTCTCGAGTGGCGGCCTCGTACCGGCGGACGAAGTGTAAGGCGTCCCCCCACTAGATGGAGTGACGACCTGGTAAGATATGCAGGAAGTCGATGGATGCAGGTGGCTCAGGACCGTGCTTTGTGGCATTCTTTGGGGGAGGCCTATGTTCAGCAGTGGACTTGTGAAGGGCTGTAATGATGATGATGAAAAGTTCAAAATAAAATATTTTAGGAGTTAAATCTTTTTGTTCGATTTATAATAAAAAGTACCCGCAAGTTCTTCCATTATTTGTTAACGTACCCAAATATGATACCAAATGTCGAAAGAAATGTTGGAGGTATTCGATATGAGTTATAGGTTATAGCTTGCATTCAGTGGAAATTTAACTTGCTCGAGTTATGTTATAATTTGATATTCCATACGAGGTGTGATTTACAAGGGCTAATTTTAAAGTTCAAACTGTTTAAACGATGTACCAAAAAAACATGTTTACTTTAACGTGCTATGAATTAAAAACGCTAAGGAGTATTTTTGTATTCTAATGTATTGACAAGTGTTACAGTTTAATCAGAGTGTTATGTATTCGACAAAATTGGGATTTAATGTTGAGGGTTTAGTGGAAGGCGTGGTGATGTGGCGCTGAGTGGAAGTATGCTGTCGGCTTATGACGCCGCGGATACATTATTTGCCGCTGCTATCGATCACCATTTGATACACGAGGAAAGTAAATTTATTCTAAACATTGTCTTAAAAATATTTTGTAAGAATAAGTGTTAATCTTTTTAATTGGTTGCGAAAAATGCCGGAAAACCAAAGTATAAATTTAAGTTTACATGAGGATCGGACCGTACCCTGGAACCGTTCCATGGTGCCCTGGAAAGGCGAAAGGTGTCCCGAGCGTAGTTCTACATTTAAAAAAAAAGTTTCTACTGAATCTTTTTAATATGTTTCCTTTTATGTGTACAATAGCACGTGTGATATGATTACATGTGTGCGGGTGTGAGGCGAGTGTATGCCTTGCTGGTCGGAACGGACTGCCGGGTCCAGCTGTAGCACGGCAGACTCATATGCTGCACGCGTGGTTGGTGCCGTTCCGGAGCGCGCGCGTATGCTATACATGGGGGTGCCTCGGAAGTCCACAATGTGTGTGCGGAAGTCTTACACTATGTGTGCGCGGAAGTATTGTATTCTGTATGCGCCGAATTCGTGTTCTCTGAACATGCATCAGGCTCTGTCCTGGCAGGCGCTGTCCTGTTTCACGTCGTTCAAGTAAGAGTGTGTGAGATACTTCGTATGGCGATGTATGCATACTTATGAAAGCGAAGTGCTTTATTATATACTGTATTTTTTATTTTATTTTATTGAATAAGGTACACAAACAGACAGTAGTTATATACAGTTCTAAAATTAAAAATATGATGGTGTTGATCTAAACTACAATCCAAAAAAAAAGTGTACACAGCATAATAATATAACTTAAGTAGAATAACAAAAATAAACAAGATAAAAAAATACATTAAAAATTAAGAGCAACAAATTTAATTGTAAATTTCTTTTAAATCTAACAAGGCTACTATCAAATATATCTAGATGTACGTTACTACGCTTAATCTCGTCGTAATCACGGCACATTTTGACAACAGGGTTGAAAAAGGAAGTATTATTTTTGTGTACGTCTAACCTAAATATTCTTTGAACACGTTGTCGTATACCGGAATTGAAGTTAATTAGCCTTAGTAACTCTGGGCAATCTATATGAGAATGTACAATCTTGTGCAAGAGAACTTGTTCGGCAAATTGTCTTCTGAAAGACAATCGTTGGACATTAAAAAACTTTAGTCGAGAGTCGTATGATGGTAGACGACGCAAGTGACCATATCTGCCACAAACACTGCGTGGGAAACTTCTCTGCACCCTCTCGATGCTGTCAGAATGTACCATATAAAAGGGTGACCATACAGTGGAAGCGTACTCTAGTACAGAACGAACCAAATTATAAAATAATCGAAGTGATGCGAGAGGTTTGGAGAAATCTTTTGTTACACGAATTATAAACCCTAAGGTTCTGAAACTTTTTTGCGTAATATAATCATAATGTGGATGGAACGAAAATTTTGAGTCGAAATATACTCCCAAATACTTAACAATCTCCTTGCGTGTCAGAGGCTGGCTATTGACATTGTACTTAAATTCCAGGTGATTGTGTTTAGTAGCGGAGGTGATAACTAAGCACTTACTGATACTTAAAGACATAAAATTAGCGGAACACCAATCTTGAACTGCATCTATGTCTTTTTGCAATGCAATGCAGTCATTCACGTCACTTATCACGCGATATATCTTCATATCGTCAGCATAAAGTAGGCAGTGACTGTGGATTACGTCAACCAAATCATTTATAATAACAATGAAAAACAATGGCCCTAAGTGGGATCCTTGGGGAACACCAGACGTGACCGTAACCTTTAACCGCAACAATCTGGCTCCTCCTGGATATATACGATCTGACCCAACGAAGTAAATTACCATGAATACCATAGGCCTCTAATTTTGCACACAGTAACTCGTGATTGACCTTGTCAAATGCCTTGGAGAAATCAGTGTAAATTGAGTCCACCTGACAACGATTAGCAATAGCCGAGCTGATGTGATTTCTATAAATAAGCAGATTGCTTATCGTAGACCGACCAGATACGAAGTCATGCTGTATACATGAAATTTTCTGCTTAACATGACTGTATATGTGAGAATATATTAATGTTTCAAAAACCTTAGCCATGCAGGAAAGTATGCTTATGGGTCTATAATTACTACATATTGTTTTATCACCGGATTTGTAAATGGGTATTACAAACGCATTTTTCCAAATTTTCGGGAAAGTAGCCGTAATTTTCGGGAAAGTACCCGTATGTATGAGAGCGTATTTCTGTTTGAGGGTCTCGTATGCGTGATGGATGAGAGGATAGGCAACGGTGTATGTTGTCTTCATAATTAACAACTTGTTTTTCACGCAGATCACGATGATGGTAACCCCGACGATGCCTGTGAACCCTCAGGTGTTCCTGCTGCTCTCGTTGACGCTTCGAGTGCGTGATGCAGCGCAGCGTTTCGCTGGCGCTGGTGCGGCGCGACGGCTCGCTGTGCGAGTGCGACACGCCCTGTGCTGCTGTTTTGACCAACTATGGCGTGTGCTGCTTTGTTTTAACAGCCACGTGCGCTTGCCTCATGCCTGCCGCAGAGGCGAGCAGTGAGCGACGTGTTGGCAATTGTTGTGTGAGCACTCAGCAGTGTGCTGATGAATACTGGTGAGTCTTGCCCATTTTATTATGATTCTGGTGCCGAATGCTCTCTCATCAAAGACTGTGTTGCGCCAAAGTTTAGTGGCAAGCGAGTAAATAATATTGTAAATTTAACCAGAATCGGTCATGTTAGTGTGTAAAGTACCCCACAAATACCCCATGATCATGTGAGGAAGATCCCCGATCAACAAATTCCTCGCGAGTTAAGTGTCATGTTTGGTGGCGGCGGTGGTGAGACCAAATCTGATTAAGAATGGCTATAGTATACCATATATTTTCGAGTATGAGTTGTATACTTATATTTCTGATTTAGATTTAGATTCTGGCATATGTGACGGCGGATATGTAAAGAATAGTTGGTGCGATTCTGCCCTGTGTTGGTGCACAGATTTCAATGAAAGTTTCACGTGTTGAAAATGCATTGCTTATGAATTATGGTAAATAGTGGCAAAATTGTAGGAATAACTGTGTTGTAACTTGTTGATTGGAACTTTCACAATAAATCATGTTGTGCAGGAAGCACTGTGTAAAAAACCTTAATAACAGGGGATTGTCAATTATGACAAATGACTATTGCACTTAGACTTAGGAGAAGAAAAATACCATTTGTAATCGACCTTGTTTCTATTGACAGGATAGCCGAACTAAATTACTCTGAGCATATTTTTGTTCACAGGCACTGCAACCGAGGACGGGTGCTGGTCAGGGATGTCCGTATCGTAGATTGATGGCACCTCAGTGCAAGAAGCAGCGCCATGTAACAATTAGTTTTGCGAACTAATAATGTGTACCTGCTCATGTCAGGACGGACGTGCGGACGAATTGGTGGACTAATAGTGTTTGTTACAGGAATGCATGAAAATACACGCCCGAGCACGGTCGTACGTCAGGATGGCCGTGTTGGGGCGTCTATAAAATACCCGGTTGGATCGAGGTGAAATTGAGGGTATGTCGAGAAACCGCCACTTGTTTGTGCAGTATAAAGTTCACTGTAGGCGCCGTGCGCGAGAGATTCCGCTTAAGTCATTCTACGAGTGTGGCCATTCTACTAGTGCTAAGATAGTGTCGTGGTTCTCTTCGTTGTTGTAATTCTTCTAGTGCAGGCAAGGAGGATTGGTGTTGCTGAGAGTCTGAGAGGCTGCCCTGTGTAACACTGAGATAAGTAGTGTTGGTGTTGGTTTGCGGATTTTGGTGTTATCATGTAATTACGTACCTCACGTTACACTGGTGTGTGATTGTGGCGGAGACGTGTTACAGTATGGTCGAACTGTAATTGCTCTACACTAAATGTATAGTGCGTTACGTTGTCTTATTACTGATAATGTTTAATTGTGTAAGTAAGGGAGCAAGTTGAACATCCGCTCTCACACTTTTATTATTTATAACAGATAACGCTATCCTGATGTATTTCCAAGATCAAAATCGGGATCCTCTGTTGAAATCTCCGACATATTAGTATAATACAACCTTTTTTAACGATCGTCTACCGGGCGTGTAAAATCTTTACCGAATCAAACAATGAAATGATACGATTTTTTATCATAAATGTGTTTTTACGATGTATTTACTTCATAAGAAATATTTTTAAAATTTTTAATAATATTTTTATTTGGTAAACAAGTATATTGTAAGGTAATAAATGTTCAAAGTAGTACCTCTGTAGAGGAAAAAATATGATTTTTTTTTCTTTAATAAAGTTTTTTTTAATTTGTTCATTAGGTTTATTGTCATATATAATTAACAAATGCGTTCAAGTTAGGCAGTAGTTTCCTGGGGCGGTGTGAGATCTTTTAGTGCATGTTCGCGAGCGTGTGCGACGTGACGTTCACGGCGCGCGTGCTCACGTGCGTCGCGCTGAGTCCGTGCGCGTATTCGATTTGCCGCAGCCGTTTGCACGCACTTTGTGAACTCACCTTTATTTAAAAAAAATATCATTAAAATTTTAGAAGGTAGTCTGTCTTTCGATCAGTTTTTTGACCGGAAAAGTATTAAATGTTTTCCATTCGTAGATTTCCATGAAATAATGACACCACACTTACGGTCATCAAGATTATTCGCCATATAACGCTACGAGCAAACAGCTCCATGAGCATTGTATGGCCTGCAAATAATAATTCTGAATCTTGGTTCTATACATGTGAAATTGCGCAGCTAGCAATATCAAGTAAAACTGAAAATGCCGACAACCGATATAAGCATCATTGCATATTTTAGAATTTATTATAAATATGTTTGTTACTTGTCCGTACTCACCAACAGCGTCCCAGCACACAAGCGACTCAGAATGGGATCCACTGTCGTAGCAATCGATGACTCTCTGCTTGCACTCTGCACAGACTGGCTCCACGCCTACCATGTTTGCTGTGCGTAGTTCTATTCTAGCTGCCGTTTCGTTCAAATCTTCTACAGTTAGCCTGTTTTAGAAAGTACGAGTATACCTGTTAAAACATCTAACGAGTGCTGTTTTGTCTGTCCTTACTTTCAACTTCCCATTTACATTTGGTAGAGCCAAAGACATTTAAGTTATATATTTTAAATCTCTTTGGGTAGAGCCTTGCTATAGCTATATTATAGTTGTAGCACGAATGAGTCTGCCTGACCGGGGAACGACCACGCTCTCACAGAATATCAGCGTAAAATAGCAGCTGCTGTTTCGTTTGGCGTGTAGAGAACCGGATACCCTTTTTACTGGAAACGAGACGTTCCAGTTTAGTTGTCAGGGGTGACAACGCATCTGTATTTCAGTTCTTTACCGAGGAATTGATGTAATGTTGATGGAACACAGCATCCACTTACCATGACGTGTACTATATGCTTGTTTGTCACCCTTATAACTGTGTACCCTTATTATATCACTTTTATTATTCTCTATTGCCTTATTCAAATATACTGTAAGAGCGTGGTCTTTCCTCGGTTGAGCCGACCCACTCGTGCTACAACCATAATATAGCAACAGCATGGCTCTACCACGGTTGTACTGAAGACTGGAGCACAGCAGTGCAAGCTAGCCATACGAACTTAGGCAGAAAGGAGTTCTTCCAAGAAAAAGTCTCTATCTTGATTCTTTCTCGAGATAAAACAAGGTGAAATATTTATAACTTATATACAAAGGTACGACTTACATCCCTAAAAAAATATCAAATCGAACTCTCTCAAAACGTAGAATTTGTTAAAAAATAAAATTTTAACTTCCGAAAAGCAGACCAACAACTATATCCTCGAGATAATTTACGAATTTTATTACGTTTAATTTTATCTTGTACTATACCTACAGGTATATTTTCTGCCGACTTCCAAAAAGGAGACGGTACTCAATTCGAGTGTATGTTTTTTTTTTTTTTTTTTTTATGTGTGTTACCTCATAACTCTGTACTGGGCGAACCGATTTCGATGATTCTTTTTTTATATGAAAGCTGACAGTTCTCGTGTGGTCCCATATAAATTTGATCAAGGTCAGACCAATGGTTATTGAGTTATTCTTAAATAACCTATATTGAAATCGCTTATATTGAAGTCGGCTGTACAAAATTTTTAATTTTAAATTATAATTTATATTGTTTTGTACTTCCGTGAGTCCATAAATGTTATATTGAGCTACAGGTTTGGAATGTAGTGTTTTTGATATCCATACATAGGTAGGGCCACTTCTACCTGGGATACTCGCAATCATATAAGTGACCCTACTGGGTAGGTATCTTTTTACTTACTATCATTTAATATCCATTACTAACGTTTCGCGCGAGATTACAACAAAGGGAGAGATTAAACAACTTTTTGTACTTGCTGACGAGTATATTATCGTCGTTTCGGTCTTGGTTGTTTGCCCATGTGTAATTTATGTAAAAAATGTGAAAATGTAAATTTATTAACGTTACAGGAGGAATTTATTAAAAATACCTAAATAAATTTGACATAAGCAGACTGTGTCATTATGATATTAATTTTATCCTTTTGTGAATAATCGATTGTAAGAGGTAAAGGTCTGTTGGCGGGTCAGAAGATTGGGTAAATGACCGAGTTAAGATCTACATAGAGTTGCTCATATTAAATTACTTAGGTACCTCAATAAGGCAAAAAGAATAAGTAGATGTGATTTATTTTGCGTGACCAAGTATGTGGCTGATGTTTTCTTTATTGAATTTACTATCAATTATTTAATAAAACTTTTTATCCTTTTGCATAAATGACGCATGATTTTTAATATTTTACTAGGTATTATAATTAATAACACTTAAAACAAGTTTATATGCCAAGGTTAAAATAACAATACAATTCAAACAGTTTTTTTATTACTTTTAATAGGAAATTAGCAAAATTTTTAAAATTCTTGGAAACTACAATACAAAATATAATATGTAGTAAGCATTAGGAAGTAAACCTGTAAGCCTTAGAATCAAAGAAGTACCTACTTCGAGGATAACCTGTTATGTCCTCTAATTTATTTTATTTCTTTGTTCTCTTTACTGCACACTTTAAAATAACAATATCTTGATAAATTTATTAGAAGTGAGTACATACCTTATGACTACTCAGCGATATCTTCCAGGCAAGAATGAATGTAAGATTTTTGAATTACATATACATAAATTTAATTAACTTTAACATCAATGGCGAGTACATCACTCACCTTCGATTTGCCGACGATATAGTCCTCATGGCAGAATCGCTGGAGGAACTAAGCACTATGCTCAATGACCTCAATAGTGTCTCCCAACGGATAGGTCTTAAGATGAACATGGACAAAACAAAGATTATGTTTAATGTCCATGTCACACCTATGCCGGTAGTTGTTGGGAGCACTAAGCTCGAAGTTGTTGACGAGTATGTTTACCTGGGACAAATAGTCCGACTAGGTAAGTCCAACTTCGACCGAGAGGTCAATCGACGGATTCAACTCGCCTGGGCAGCGTTCGGGAAGCTACGACACATCTTCTCGTCAGAAATACCTCAAAACCTTAAAACAAAATTGTACAACCAGTGCGTGTTGCCAGTGATGACTTACGGAACTGAGACGTGGTCCTTCACTGCTGGCCGTATGAGGAAGCTCAAGTTCACTCAGCGAGCTATGGAGAGGGCTATGCTCGGAGTTTCTCTGCGTGATAAACTTAGGAATGAGGATATCCGCAGTAGAACCAGAGTAACCGACATAGCCCAACGGATTAGTAAGCTGAAGTGGCAGTGGGCCGGCCATATAGCTCGAAGAACCAAAAACCGATGGGGAAGAAAGGTTCTCGAGTGGCAGCCTCGTACCGGTAGGCGAAGTGTAGGGCGTCCCCCCACAAGGTGGAGTGACGACCTGGTAAGACATGCAGGAAGTCGATGGATGCAGGTGGCTCGGGACCGTGCTTTGTGGCATTCCTTGGGGGAGGCCTATGTTCAGCAGTGGACTTGTGAAGGGCTGTAATGATGATGATACATAAATATTCACGCCTGTCACCCAGAGGGGTAGGCAGAGACTATGGACTTCCATTTGGCACGATCCTGACAGACCTCTCTCGCTTCCTCCACATCCATATACCTACGCATACACGCTCGTCGGTTAAAGGTACTCTTGATTTGGCCCATTTTCAACATATCGCCAATTTGGTCGATAAACTTTCGCCTATGGCGACCCTTCCCGACTCTGCCGTTCACCTCTGCAACATAAATTTGCTTTGTCACTCTTTCCTCATTCATTCTTTCTACATGACCAAACCACCGAAGCATTCCTTTCTTAATCCTGGTCACAACATCATCTTGCAAACCACACTCTTCTCTTATTAAACAATTTCTCACTCTGTCATTCAGATTCATCCCTAACATACTCGTTAATGATCGCATTTCTACAGCATTTATTCTACTCTCGTGCTTCTTCTGCCACACCCAACTTTCACTACCATACATTAAAGTATGCCACAATGCTGTGTTAGTGCCTAACACAGCATTGTGAATTGCCATACGTGCCTTTTTGGACACATTCTGACTTTTCACAATAGAGTGTAGAGCCCCATTCACTCTATTTCCTGCATTCACTCGTCGTTCTATATCCTTATCATATCTACCATCCCTGCTAAACACACATCCCAAATACACAAACTCATCTACTTGCTCTACCAACTCCCCTTCTATTCTTATTTCACATATCGTTTTACTTTCTTCTCTTTCAAAAACCATAACTTTCGTCTTACTTGCGTTCAGTTTCATTCCCTTTTCTTTTAATTTTTTAATTTTTTTTCTTTTAATGTCCTGTTCATTAATGTAACCATCATTTGCAACTCGGCTGCCGACGACGCAAGTATGACTTGATCATCGGCGTACAAAAGGCATTTGACGGTTAACTCACCCATTCTTAACCCGCATTCTTCTACTTTCAAATTTTCCAAACAACTGTCCATAAATAGGTTGAACAGCCACGGGGAAGCCACACAGCCCTGTCTGACACCTTTATGGATGCTAAACCAGTCCGAGTAGACCCCGTTGATCCTGACACAAGCACTAGAGTCCCTATATAGAGACTTCAATGCCTGTATCAGACCAGCGCTCAACCCAAATGAGGTCAGTGTTTGCCATAACACGTTCCTGTCCACTCTGTCATAAGCCTTTTCCAAGTCCATGAACGCACAAAAAACTTTCTGGTTTTTGGCTAAAAATTTCTCCGCAATCATGCGCATGGAAAAGACTTGATCCGTACACCCCATTCCCTTTCTAAATCCAGCTTGCAAATCCCAAACTTTTCCATTAGTTTCTTCCATAACTCTTTCAATTAACACCTTAGCATACAGTTTACCCACAATGCTAAGCAAGCTGATACCACGGTAGTTTTACAGTCCTGCTGCGACCCCTTTCCCTTATATATTGGGACTATAACGGCTTTGCACCAGTCTTCCGGTACCCGCTTCAGTTCCCAACATAAATTAAACAAGGTGTACTGCAGGCCTGCAACCACACTCTCTCCAGCCCTTAGCATTTCGAGTGATACTCTATCATATCCGCCTGCCTTACCTGCTTTCATGCCTTTCATTGCTTTCACTATTTCATCTACACTTATTTCTCTACCTCTCTCCACTTCTTCCGGAATTTCTATTTCACTTACTTCAGACGACTCTTCACTCTTAAACACGCTTTCAAAGTATTCCTTCCACCTCATTAAATTCGAAACTTCATCATTCAGCATGCAGCCATTTTCGTCTCGTATAGCATTCATTCTAGGCTGTTTTGAATTTACCCTGGCAGTTCTTACGAGCTTCCAGAACATTTTAATATTTGCCTGGAAGTTATCAGATATTCTTCTATCATTCTTATCTATTCTTTCTTGCTTTTTCCTTTCAACAACTTCTTTTACTCTCTTATTTATACGTCTAAAGTCTGCCTTTTTTCTTTCAATCTCATCATTCATACCGCCAGAATTACCAGCTTTGGTTGCTAGTAAATCTAGCCATGCCCTCTTCTTTGCTTCAACTTCCATCCGTACCTCATCATCCCACCACAAAGTATTACTTTTCCTTTCATTCGTTCTCTTACTTACACCACATACTTCGGTGGCTGTATCCACCAAAACTTTCTTAACATTATTCCATACATTCTTCAAGTCTAAATCATTCATACAAAATTCATTCAACACACTTATATTTTCCCTCAGTCTGCATTTATACTTCTCTTTCACACTTTCATCTTGTAACCTCTCTATTCTTATACGCTGTAACGCAGTGGTAGACACAGATGTCCGATGCCGCCAACGCTTGAATAGACCATTAATTTGGCATAAGACCAAGTAATGATCCGTCCCTACGTTGGACCCCCGGTAAACCCTTGTATCTACCACTGCGCTCCTCATTCTTCCATCCACAATTATGAAATCTATCATGCTCCTATCATCCCCTCTTTCCCATATATACATGTGAATCCTCTTATGGCGAAAGAAAGTGTTCGCCACAAAAATATTCTTTTCCACACATATGGTGAGGAGGTCTTCACCATTCTCATTTACTCTTTCATCGCCAAACGCTCCTAATATCCTTTCATAACCTGACCTCTTCACTCCCACCCTTCCATTAAAATCTCCTAACATAATAATATTTTCATTTTCCTTGCACTTCGTCAACACCAGCCTTACCATGTCCCAAAACTGCTCTCGGATATAAGTGGGCTAAGACATATCTGGGGCGTACACCCCAAGCACAAACAACTTCTTTAAGCCCACTTTCATTCGTATCCACAGCAGCCTTGGGCTTACACATTCATACTCTTTCACACATTGACCCATTCTTTCTGAAAGGATGACACCGACTCCCTGTCATGCCCGCTCGGTCTCGTCTACACCAGACCAGTAAGCGGTATACATGCCATGTGCAGTGACATCTCTTCCCTTTCGTTTCGTCTCATTCATACATAACACATCTATTCCTCTATCATTCATCATTTCGCATATTTCATCCATCTTATCATTCATTGCTCCACATACATTCAGCGTAGCCAGACGGGCCTCCGCAATCCACTTTTCGCCCCTCCAGGAGACAGGATGTGACGGGTGGCGAACCTCGTCGCCGGTTTTCCTCCCGGAGACAATATTCATTTTTGAATTTGATTTAAGAGGCGTATTACAAAAAAACGCGAAATTACAAGGTTTCCTCGTTGAAATTTTATGTTTATCGTTCATTGCTTGAAATAACAATTACTTGGTAAAAATAGTTCGTCTTCTCTCCTCAAATAAGCTCGGAACGGATTTTAGATAACTTATTTATTTAATCAGTAATAATCATTCTCCCGATGCATGTTTAGGCAAAAACTCTCGAAGACATGATTTGGGAGCTCTAATTTGTAGATTCTATTGAATATCGACCATCAAAAAAAATATTTTTATCTTCCAAATATCCTACACTTTAATAATAATTGAATACATTTTCGTTATATGCTTTTCACGCTAGGAAAAAAAAATCAACATAATTCAAAAAACGACCAAAAAAGCTTCGATACAAGCCTCTATATTTCCGAAGTTCTACATCATTTAGAAGTAAAATTTATACCAAAATAATCATCAACATTTGCTTAAACTATGCTATTATTTTTACTTTTTAAATCGTTACTATTATATTTTAATTAATTAAATAAAAGTACTATATATTTCACTGTGCCGGCCATCTGCGATCATTAACGCGCGAGCGCTTGCCGAGGGTGGACCTGCGTCAGTTGATTTCGGGCGCTGCATCGTTTCGATACTACCGCAGTTTGCGTCGATTGCTATCGTAGTGTGCGTCGATTGCCTGCATACTAGTGCATCGTCAACTACGACCGCAATTTTTGATCGATCGGTTTAAAACTATTTTATATAGTTATAATTTAGATCACGTCTCTTCCATTAAACATGGTAGGGACAACGAGTCTGCAGCATTGGCACAATTGAGCAAACAAAAAAATATTATTATAGAAAAATGTGATCTATTCATTGACCTAGATTATTGTTATTTGAGGGCTTCATCTAATGGTTTATACGGCAACGGTCTTATTGAAGTTAAATGTCCTATTTCAGCTTTCGGAATAGATATTGACACGGCCTTTCGACAAAAAAAAGTTAAAGGTTATAAATTCAGTGATTCAAGTGTAACAATTAAATCAAAATAATGACTGGATTTATGAAATCCAAGGCCAGCTTCATTTAGCAAATAAAAATGTCTGAATACTTGCCATAATATGTGTTACGGCCTGCAACTGCCTATCCCAGGAGTAGGATCCTCCGCGGCCCATGAACGGAAAAACCTACAAGCAGGTACAGGTCGGGCGTCCTAACGCCAAGGGTTAAAAGTTTCTAATTACATTAAACGATTCGGGGGGAGCGTTACACTATAATAAAAGGGAGCTTACTTACCTCTATCCAAGGCGACTGGTCCCTCAGGATTCGGTCAGGTCGCGTGTGGATGTATAGTGCTAGGAAAGTAAGGGTCAGTGATGTGTATCTGGGTGTGGCTGGTAGTGTTATTGACCTTATTAGACCGTTACCCTCTGCAGCAGTTCGGCCCTCAGCACCTCTCCAAACTACGGTCTCCTTCCGCAGTCACTTTCTTCGTTTTCTACGATGACAGTTCTTTAACTCTGCCGTACGATTAACTACCTTACAGAAGCCACTAACTCTTGTTTGTTATAACGCCTGACTCGCGAAATGAACACAGAACGTACGGATCAAAGGTCACCGTTATTTCTAGAATGTTAAATACCGCACTAGTAACTAATACGGTCGAATCCACTTATACAGATTCTGCGTTAAACCTAAAAGTCCCGGGTAAAACTCTCAGCAAGGGATACGCGCTACCATTCCCAGTGGTATATTTACTATACGCGCCTATCATCAACGAGCTTCCGACAAAAAAGAACGCGTGCGATCTCTCGCCGCGACGAATCTGGACTCCTCGTCCTAGTGTGCCTTCGAAACGACCGGACGTCCAAAACCGGTATCGTAGAGGCACGCACGCCCTCTGACGTCTATTATTGACACTAACGCTTTTGCGCGAACAAACCCCCGTCCCGGACATAAGGATTTAGGTCCGCGAGCAAACCGGTCAGCGGGACAGGCCCGTCCCGGACATAAGGATTTAGGTCCGCGAGCAAACCGGTCAGCGGGACAGGGTCGCGACGGCAAGTTGCAAGACCGAATCTACAACCAAACTAGGCCACCTTACGCACCCCATCAGATCTTGCAACCCTAACCAACGCCTCAAAATTACAGCCCCAACGTGGGCTAGCCGGAGAGTTGAACTGGATGCCCTTCCTGGACATCGCAGCACATAAATAAGTCCTATTCCTAGACAGAAGTCTGACGACCTCCTTCAAACACCTATCTGCGCTCCTATGATTAGTTTCGCAATCCGACCGGATCAGGTCTGCAAACAGCGACGCGACACGAAGCGGCCCAAAGGGACCTTCCAAGCTTCAGTGCAGAGAGCACCCCCAAATTCCCCATGAACGTCGTCTGTGGAGAGCTGAACGAAACGCACAGATAGTCCCTAGTACGAATTTTCAAACAAGTAGGCATAACCAAGCCATCCTATAATCATTTACCAAATGGTGCGACAGCTGATTTCCATCTGATAATCTACAAACCAGATAGCCCTTTAGGCAGGTAATCCTATGCTCATATTTGAACTAATTTTTCAAAAGCATCAATGGTCAATTACAGAATTAATTAAAACAAGTAATCACCGATGCACAAAGGTCAACTTGGCAAAGTAAACAAAACAATAAACGTAAGAGACAGCCTATTTCTTATTTCAAATAAATATCTTAGACAGTGCCAACAAAATCTAAACCAAAAGAGAATTGACTTTTATTTCCTTCGGCAACAACAGGGTTATCTAATTTCAACCTTCCTTATCACAAAGCAAAATGATCAAACACTATCACAAACATATACATAATTTTCAAAATAGCGCGCCATTCAAATTTCAAATGAATTCAAACTTCCCTTCAGCACAGGCGCGACAATCAAATACATTTACAAAGCATACGCACAAGCATTAAAAAAGGGCACACAATTAAATCTCAATTTTCCGTGCAACAAGAAACACAGTGATCAAGTGTATTTACAAAACATATGCAACAGCATTTAAAGGAGTATTTTAAATTCAATTCTTTTAATCACAACCGCCACAATATGAATTTCGCGGAAAACGCAAAAAAATTTATTTTAATTCAAAGAATTCTTAACCAAGTGCTCGACCAAACCAAATCCAATACCTCTTGAGAGCGTGATCCAACGCTCCAGGGGGCCCTAATCTTCCCACCACCAAGTGGAGGCCACAACGCGAGAACCCGAGACTAACAGAGAGCAACCACTAACAGTCGCCACTCGGGTTGTACGCCCTCACTGAGGCCGTCGGCAACAGAACAGCTTGACAAGTGGACTGTTGACGGCTTAAGGCTCAGTAGAGGCAGCCATGGTGGGAGCTAAGGCGGCAGCTAGCTAGGGCCGCCTCCATCAAATGGGGTACAGTGGTACACCAGTCGCGGCCACTCAGCTAACGGGAGTGAGAAGGGTCCAGCGGACTGATGAGTGGCCGTGAAGTTCCTCTCCGCACGCTGAGGGGGTGTGATGACACCCCCGCCCCTGGGGGAATTACGCCCCGACTGGTCGGGGGAGGGACCCCTTTCAAACCTTGGGGCCTGGTGGCTAGCCGGCGGGCGCCGAGCGTCGCCCGTCAAAGCGCCTGGCAGCGCCCCGAGAGGGGACGCCGTTCGCACCCAGGCACAGTACGGCATGGTGATTGCCCTGGCAATGCAGACAGGGCTGCCGGTGCGGACAGTCTCGCTGGAGGTGCCCTTCCAAACAGGAGTAGCACCAGCGGCGCTCCTTGGCGATAGTTCGCCTCGCCGGAACCGGCTTACTTAATAATTTCGGGCAAGACGTTACCCGGTGATCAGGTGCTCGACAATAGGAGCAGGGGGGGGGGGGGGGTTGACGACGACTTGCCCAGCGGATTTCGCCTCTCACTGGGCACGGCTCGTAAGTCGTCGACGGTGCCCGCCGCGTGTTCGATCTGTCGGCACTGCTCCTCCAAAAACCGCAGCAGGTCATAGAAGGACGGAATATAGGAGGCCTCGTCCCCGCCGTACCTCTCCTCAAAATGCATTCGAAGGTCGAAAGGTAGACGGGACAGCACGATGCGGAGCAACAAGAAGGTCCATTCGCCCACTGGTAAATCCAGCCGCCTCAACATATTACAGGCCACCAAGACTGGATCCAACAGGTCCGGACGTAGTCTGGCCCGGTCACTAAGCAGCGGGAGGCTCAGAAGCTGCTTAACCTGTTCGTCCGCAATTCGCCGGACGTTGGCGTATCTTCGGGCTAGGAGGTCCCGAGCAGTCTGGTAGGCGTCGTCCGACAAGCTCAAATGGCTGACAACGCCCAGGGCCTCCCCCTCCAGTGAGACCAGGAGGTACGCCATCTTCTGGCTCGGGGTCAAGTCACTCCGGGCGTCCACTAGGCCGTCGAAAAGACCAACGAAGGTCAGCCATTCGGGAAGGACCCCGGAGAACCTTGGCAAGTCCAGAGTTGGGAGTCGTCCCAACAGCTCCGGCTGAGGCTGCTTCCGAAAGGACTCGGGCAGGCCACTCGTTCGAGCTTCACGCGCCTCCTCGGCATACCTGCCTTCAGCCTCGATCAACTCGTCCGTGAGCGAAAAGAACTGCTCATAGCGAAGCAGGAGTCCAGAACTCCCTTTTCCACATCCGAATCCTCGAGCTCAGCGTAAGCCTCCTCCACTGCAGCCCTTCGAGCATCGACCTGCTCGAACCGCTTCATCAAGTTATGGACCCTATCCGGTCGACCTATCAAAGCAAGGGCGCTGGTGGCCCAGCGTAACTCAGTCCGCAGGCAACGGATTAGCATCTTGGGCGAGGACATCACTACTGAATACAAATTACGACGCGGCTCGAGCACAATTACAAAAATAACAAATAACAAATACAAAAGAAATTAACAGCTAACTAATGCAGTTCCTATCAAATCGAGTTGAATAGAAATTACACAAATAAGAACCGCTATTTATCCAATCAAACACAAGTTAGTACAAAAGAAAAGACAAATCAAATTAACAATAACAAATACTAGTGCGATCACATCAAGTTAAATTCAAATTACGTAAATACAAATTACTACTCTTTAGTTCAAATACAAATTACAATACGAAAGATACATAACGAAGATACACATCAACAAAAAATGATCAACAAAAAATGCCTATCTCGGAAATCGACCCTTCGATAAGTAATCCACTACAACTATCCGACAACGATAATTAACCGATTACGTAAAAATAACCATCTACCTACATGACGCAAACTCCCGCTTGTGCGCTAGCCGGGCGCGGCTTTTCAAATTTACCCGCTAACAACAAAAAAAAGCAAGCCACCAAAGAAAGGGATTTTATTATTACGTATATGATAAAAAAAATATTTTTACGTATTACGGACGGGCGTGATTGTAGACACAAAATTAAACCAATCAACCCAACGCTCCCTGCCACCAAAATTATTTAATTTTTATCAAACACTATGGTCGGTGGATCGACCGGGAATCGATCCCAGAATCGCGCTCTGCTACCAAATGTTACGGCCTGCAACTGCCTATCCCAGGAGTAGGATCCTCCGCGGCCCATGAACGGAAAAACCTACAAGCAGGTACAGGTCGGGCGTCCTAACGCCAAGGGTTAAAAGTTTCTAATTACATTAAACGATTCGGGGGGAGCGTTACACTATAATAAAAGGGAGCTTACTTACCTCTATCCAAGGCGACTGGTCCCTCAGGATTCGGTCAGGTCGCGTGTGGATGTATAGTGCTAGGAAAGTAAGGGTCAGTGATGTGTATCTGGGTGTGGCTGGTAGTGTTATTGACCTTATTAGACCGTTACCCTCTGCAGCAGTTCGGCCCTCAGCACCTCTCCAAACTACGGTCTCCTTCCGCAGTCACTTTCTTCGTTTTCTACGATGACAGTTCTTTAACTCTGCCGTACGATTAACTACCTTACAGAAGCCACTAACTCTTGTTTGTTATAACGCCTGACTCGCGAAATGAACACAGAACGTACGGATCAAAGGTCACCGTTATTTTTAGAATGTCAAATACCGCACTAGTAACTAATACGGTCGAATCCACTTATACAGATTCTGCGTTAAACCTAAAAGTCCCGGGTAAAACTCTCAGCAAGGGATACGCGCTACCATTCACAGTGGTATATTTACTATACGCGCCTATCATCAACGAGCTCCCGACAAAAAAGAACGCGTGCGATCTCTCGCCGCGACGAATCTGGACTCCTCGTCCTAGCGTGCCCTCGAAACGACCGGACGTCCAAAACCGGTATCGTAGAGGCACGCACGCCCTCTGACGTCTATTATTGACACTAACGCTTTTGCGCGAACAATATGTATTGGTCCTGATTAATGCAGTAAAAGTACTAAAAATTTACAAATACGACCAATTTTAGATTTTCAATATGTTACCCAAGCTACAAGCTTTTTATGAAAAGTGTGTACTGCCTGAAATTATCGAATCGAGAAAAGTTCGGTCAATGCCGTCGCAGCAAATATTTTTCTTATAAAAAATATAGTAATTGACTGTAAGTACCGATTAAAAAAATATTAGTAACATTTGGTTGTTATATTTATTAAAACAGGTTGCAACCGTTTATTTATTTATACCACTATTCTACCGGTAGTAGACATAATCGATTATTAACATTCGATTACAGCGTAACAATTAAAATATTTATGTGTACTTATTTTGACACTAAATTTCATAAATAATGAATAATATATCAAAATGGTATATAATAATAAATAATATAATTATATAATAATAAATTAATAAGATAACATTAAAATGACACACCAAAAAATATTCCATCCACTGAAGTCAATCCTAAGAAAACTTTGTATTATGGAAGATCAAGATCGTTTAATCGCCATACTCACAGTATTATAGTGCGAGCGAGTGAATAGATATGAAAGAAAGTATCGGTCGCGTAGCTTGCCGCCCGCTCGGTGCGTAAAATACTTAAATTTGCGAAACGCCGAAATGTAAGAGGGCTCTTAAATGAACTCGTTGGAGAGAAGAAGATATAAAAATAATACAAAATGTACTAAGCACATACATTTAAATAATCGGTGGTGTAAAAAGGGCTAGAATATAAAAAAAAATCACATTGCTTTTGTTACTGCGTTATAAAAATAAGTTATTGAAGTGTCCGTCTCTAATATCGAATTAACTGCCTTTTATGTGCCGACTTCCAAAAAGGAGACGGTACTCAATTCGAGTGTATGTTTTTATTGTTTTTTTTATGTGTTACCTCATTACTTTTTACTGGGTGAACCGATTTCGATGATTCTTTTTTTATATGAAAGCTGATACTTCTCGTGTGGTCCCATATGAATTTGATCAAAGTCAGGCCAATAGTTTTTGAGTTATTCTTAATAACTTATATTGAAGTCGGCTGTACAAAATTTTTAATTTTAAATTATATTGTATTATATTTGCATGCCACTAATACATCATAACTACTATTAAAATGTTTGTCTATCTGTCTATTTACCTTTCTGTCTGTCTGTCCGAGCTAATCTTGGGAATGGCTGAACCGATTGTAATGTAACTTCACGAACATATAGAGATCGATGGCAGAAGTGGTCTAGGCTATATATTGTCCGAAAAACTTGGAGATTTTTAGTCTTTGCTCATTATCTTAAATCTAAATAACGCCACTCTTCCCGCCCAGATGAAGCCGGGCAGGTCGCTAGTGAAGAATATACAGTGAAATCTGGATAACTGGGACCTTAAGAGACCTGCAAATATGTCTCATTTAAAGAGGTATTCCACTTACCCAGTGTCTCAGATATCCAGGTATAAATAAATATTTGTCTCGTTTACAGAGGGTTCGTTAATAGAGGTGAGAATAGAGGTTATTTCAGTTATATCAGCGATTATTAAATAAAATAATGTATTTTGTAAGCATTATATATGAGCTGTAATCTTTATTAACAATAAAAAAGCTACTAAACAAAAATATTTCAAATAAGCATCCGGTCGATAGCAAAACCAAACCAAAACTGGAAGTCACTTTTACACATTTAGCAAAGTGCGGAATTTGCGGGTAGAATAAGAATTAGTTAACAAAACGGTAAACAAAATATAGTCTCAGTAAAGGAGCTAAAATATACTCGCTGTCTCAATTAGAGAGGTAATTATGATCAATAAATTCAAAAGAACCGATCCCTAAAATATAGTCTCAGTAAAAGAGGTAAAATACATTCGCTGTCTCAATTATAGAGGTAATTATGACGATAAAATCGCAAGAACTAATCCCAGATATAGAGGTTTGTTTTATCCCACTAACAGAGGTAATTCAGTGCTAAAGTGTCGGGACCTAAGCATGAGTTCCAGATATGGAGGTTTCTCACTTATCCAGGTCCCACTTAACCAAGTTTTACTGTAATTGTAGAATTAACGTGCCTGCATCTCTGAGAGTGGTTTTCGTCCAAATACAATAGCTTTTCCATGAAGATCTTTTCTTTGTAGTCGTCACGAGGGATAGTGCTTTCTGACGCCGCTGCTTTGCTTGCTAATGTCGCATCTTCGACCAGCCTTTCGACCTAGTATTAAAAATGCAAATTGGATTTGAATTTTTTTGTTAAAATATTAATGTACCTTACTCTGGTTGGCAGCTAAACTATTAAATGCTGTACCAGACTTCTCGTGCCTTTCACCACTGCTCCCTTCTCCCGTATCAGTAGGTATTTGGTTTTGGTCGTTTTTAAGATTATTTTTGGCCATTTGGCCAGATTGGACAGATCTTACGCGGTGGAGCCACGCTGCAGCTATATTATGGTTGTAGCACGAATTGGTCGGCTCGACCGGGGTAGGACCACGCTCTTCGTATAGTGAATGTAGAAAACCGTAGACTGTTTTTACTGGAAACTAGGCATTTCATCTTAGTCGCCTGGGGCGACAAAACATCTGCATTTTGGTTCTTAATTGAGGACAGATGTGGATGTCTATTGCCCACAGAATCCACTGATACTCAGATGGAAATTTCAAAAAAATATCGTATGGTTACCCTAACGGTTGTATTTGCATAGAATTAATATAATGTGATTATCTTAGTTTATAAGTTATCAATATACACTCAAAGTATTCTATTGCTTAGTAGAAAACTTGTACTAAAAGGTAAGAATTAAACACAACACCTTATATTCATTTCGTCAAACAGTTAGCACACCGATATAATATGTATGTCTAGAGACGTGTGGAGTGGATTTAAAGCTACTGTTAAAATTGGTCCCTAATTTTAACAGTAGGTATCTTTAAATTGCACCAATATTTAGCCATATTTCTTTTTCTACAAAATCCTTCAAGACTTCTACTAAAACCGTAACTGAAAAAAGTACGATTTAAATAATTAAATTAAGACCAACACTAATTATAAAAAAAATTACACAAATTTATAAAAAAAATTGTATGGCCTGAGGGACCACAGTTTAGATATCTGTTACAAAGATGGACGCTGCAGCTATATTAGTGGTGTAGTTGTAGCAGGAATGGGTCGGCTCGACCGGGGAAGGACCACGCTCTCACAAAATACCAGCGTAAAATAACAGCTTAATGCTACTGTATTTCGTGTGGTGAGTGTAGAGAACCGGATACCTATTTTACTGGAACCGAGGCATTCCATCTCAGTCCTCACGGGTGACAAAGCATCTGCATTTCGATTCTTAATCGAGGTAGATGTGGATGTCTATGTGCCACAGCAACCACTTGCCACCAGGTGGACTGTGTGCTCGTTTGTCACCCTTATACTATAAAAAATCCCTCACAACCTGTAATTATACTCTCTATACTATCCAGACCGGGAAACAGGAGCCGTTTGTCGGCTGAAATAGGTAAGAGAGTGGTAGCTACTTTGATGGACACCTAGAACCTACAACAATTAAAATTCAAAAGCGTTCGGCAGTAAGGGCAACCATTGTGAGGAAACCGGCATCTCACATGTCCTCGAAATATAGTAATCCTCCGAGGATGACATGTGAGGTCCACCAATAGGCTAGGAAGCTGCCTGGAGGTAACAATTTAAGAAAGGCGGTTAATTAAGAAATAGATATTATAATATATACACCGTTGTCTAGCTTTAAGAATTGATCCGTAAAAATTTCAGAAGTAAGTCATAAAAAAATAATTTTTTGTAGAATAAGGTGACAAACGAGCACATAGTCCACCTGATGGTAAGTGGTTGCTGCCTCCAATAGACATCTAGATCTATCCTCCTTTGCGAATCAAAATGCAGATGCGTTGTCACCCGTGAGAACTAAGATGGAAAGCCTCTTTTCTAGTAAAAAGGGTCTCCGGTTCTCTACACTCACTATACGAAACACAACAGTGTTAAGCTGCTATTTTACGCTGGTATTCTGTGAGAACGTGGTCCTTCCCCGGTCGAGCCGACCCATTCGTGCTACAACTATATTACTAATATACCTATAGTTGCAGCATGGCTCTACCACGTAATAATAATAATAATATAATTAGAAATTTAAAAATTAGAATTAGAAACGATCCAATTAAATCCAATCCAGTTTATTAGCATATTATTAACTGTTTCCTTTTTTCTTTACAAAAGAAATTACTTTGTTATTTATGTAAGTCGTGATTACCTGTAAAGAAGATGAACACGTAGCTTGTAGTCGCAGTGTTGTTATAAATTTGTCAATATAGTGTATTATCTGTTGGTGATCAAAATAAAGAGAAAAAAAAACAATTACCATCTTGTTCGAGATACTGATATACTGCTCATTGGCCTCGACTTCCTCCGTCGGCAAATCTGCAGTGTCCGCTCGTTGGAAATGGCTTTCTCGTATTGATTGGCTGTTTCCCATGATTTTACCTGGAGGCATATTGGAGTAAACAAGCATTATTTTTGGGTGTATACACAGTAGATGTACGTTGCAGCTATATTATGACTATAGCACTAATGGGTCCGGGGATGGACCACGCTCTCTTAGAATACTAGCGTTAATTAGCGGTTTTACGCTGCCGTGTTTCGCATGGTGAGTGTAGAGAAGAGGGGACCCTTTTTACTGGAAAAAAGGCATTCTATCTTAGTCCTCAAGGATGACGACGCATCTGATGTTGATTGTTAAATGGGCCGCGGGATCTACTTACCATCAGGTAGACTGTGTGCTCGTTTGTCATCCTTATTCTATAAAAAAAAAACTGGTCAGTTATTGTACGCGCGTACTTGAATGTTTCCTAAAAAACATATTTGCTTTCGCTTCCATTGTGTTGTTTTCTGTGTTCTTATACCATTCCTCCGATTACGAAGAAACATTGTTAAATTGTGGCTGCTGATGTTTTGTATATAAATGAAGGTTGTCAAACGTATGCCGAAGACCGAAACCAGACAGACCTCACAGAAAACCAGCGTGAAGTAGAGGTTTACCTCTGCGTTTTGCTTGGTGAGTGCAGGTGGCCGGAGGCCCTTTTTACTGGAAATGAGGCATTCCATCTTAGTCCTCGCGGGTGACAACGCATCTACATTTTGATGTGGAATAGAGGATAGATGTAGATGTCTATGGGCCGCAGCAACCACTTACCATCAGGTGGACTGTGTGCTCGTTTGTCACCCTTATCCTATAAAAAAAAACCGCTAGTTTTGTTTTTATGTTTATGAAAATGATAATAAATATTTACTATTATAATGTAAAATAGAATAAACAAATTAAATAAACCCATAATTCAGTACTAACGCATAGAATAGGATTTCGGTGTGTTAAGGTTTTGAAAAGGCATGGAATTTTTTAGTCATGCCGCAGTATGTTTGTAACTTTAATAACAGAGCATCTTGAAGCTTTGTTAATGGATATGAAAAATGCGGATGTTCTTCTTATGGCAATTAATGGTCTTTATATCATTTTGTATGATTACATTTTAATGACAATGCTAGTTTCAATTAAAATACTTATAATGTCGCGGAAGTGACAACATTTTAGAGAATTTAAATAAACCTCTTTTGTCAAAATGTTTTTTTTTCGTAATCCATCACCGTTTTATAATAAAGTTTGCTAAGTGGTAGGACTGCTTTCTGCCTAGGTGTCAGTCTGGGTAGGTAGGTACCAGTCTCCTTACCTGGCTGCATGTATTACACACTATATGGGCTACAGTGGCCACTTGCCACCAGGTAGACTGTAACTTTGTTTGTCACTTTAGTTTTATAAAAAAAACACAATTTTTTCAGAGTTACGAAAAAATAGAAAATAAACCATTGAGCAGAATAACTGATGATGTTATTTAGATTTCTATTTAATCGATACAGTAACAGAAGTAAGGTATGCTTACTTCTCTGTAGTGCAGACTGCAGCAAATAAAACGTGGTGTCATGTCGTGATGGAGTGACATTTGAATATAAAAGTTAAAATATTTTTAAACAAGAATCAAAGAAGAATATAACACATAAGTATTACTAATTTTACTGTTTTTACCGCGTTAAATATTATTCATTCATTTATTTGAAAAAATATTGGAAGTGTACAACAATTGGAGCTCATAACGCCTTTAAGCATTTTTTACCAGTTGTTATATACTTATTTTAAAAGTTCAATGTATACTTAATATTAGGTCTTTACCTATGACATTGCGAATTTTTATGAAATAAGATAACGTATTTTATTTTCTATTTTTTTTCTATTAGTCAAAGTAATCACTCATGCAATCGATGCATCTTTCCCAACGCAGTGGCAATTTATTAATGCCCTTCTTGAATAAATCATATGTCGGGATGCCTCCCGACAACAAATTCTTCAAAAGTATTATGTACTTTTTTTCCACGCCAAAAAGTTATCCAAATTCTGAAAAAAGTAGAAGTCTGTAGGTGCAAGGTCTCGAGATTACGGCGGGTGACGGAGGGCTTCCAACTCGGCTCTTGTAACTTGGAGACCGTCTGTTGTTCAGTATGAGGTCGCGCGTTGTCAGTGGGGATGAGCGATTGACCAAAGCTGATTGGAGACGTGCGAGCTTCTATGTTCAGTTCTTCACAGTACACATCTGCAGTAAAGCTCATCCCGATTGGTACGAAGCTGTGATGAATCACACGGGCGCTAGACCACCGAACAGTGACCATCACTTTTGTAAGAGTAAGTTTTCGTCTGAACCAGGATCCAACTAACTTGCTGAGCACTTGCGATTGTCAAACAGAATCAATTTTTGTGGCAGGTAACAATGCGGTTCAAAATTCCTCATAACCCCTATATTCCCCATAACTCCGTTTGTGTGCCAGTTGAGCAGTGCAAGGCACGTTTCGGCGCTTACTTCGCGCTGGTGATCATTGAATTTGTGGGACACGAATTTGTCAAGATTTTCATTTTGCCAATTTGGCGCAAATAGACCAATATTGTTTTGATGCTAACGTCGAATTCTGCTGCTAATTCAGCCGTAGATTGAGTATCATCAGCTTCCAAGATCGCCTTTAATTCGTCATTGTCGACCAAAGTAATAACTTAGCATATAAAACATAATATGTGATTCATTAAATTTCATTATATCCAGGTTATGTTAGCATAAAGTTCAAATTCTTTAGATAATATTTAATTAATTACCCTTTGCTTGCATCCTAACATTTATGTAAACTAACGGTGGGGATATGGCTCTGACAGCTGAAGTATATGTCAACTATATGTACGAAATTAGATTTATTAAGTTACTAGCTGTGCCCGCGGCGTAGCTCGCGAATACAGGTTTTACTTAGAGAATTTGACATTCAGGTAAGAGAATATTAAACGATTTATATCATTACTGTATCAATAAGTTATAACGTCAGTGTAACAAACGTCTCTGGTTAGTGCGTATATACACTAAGCGTTCCGTCTCTATCTTCGCATACATGTCCACTATAAATTTGTTAAACAACCCCCGAAATCTTTGCAGATACGCAAGACGATTATGCCTTACATGTAACAGGTGCGAATAAAATTGCAGAGCAAATATTTTTTTTTATTAAAATTGGTCTCTCTGGTGTTAAGATTAACTTGATAAATTCCGAAATTGTACCCATTTTCACCGTGATAATATATTAATGGATATTGTAGAGCATCATTATCGGAATTCTTGGCGTCGACATATCGAATAGTGTGCAGTTTCGTGGTCACTTAGAAGGGAAGGCCAAATTGGCCTCTAAAAAGCTTGGCGTGCTCAGCAGAGCGAGACAGTATTTCATGCCGGCACTTCGCTTGCAACTTTACAAAGCGCAAGTTCGGCTCCACATGGAATACTGTTCTTATCTCTGGGCCGGGGCACCCCAGTGCCAGCTCCTTCCACTTGACCGCATCCAGCGCAGAGCGGTTCGAATCGTCGACGACCGAACTCTTCTGATCGGCTCGATACACTGGCACTGCGTAGAGATGTTGCATCTCTTTGCGTATTTTATCGCATCTATCACGGGGAGTGCTATGAGGAATTGTTCGGACTAATTCCAGCCGCTCAATTTCACCATCGCACATCGCGACAAAACTCGCGTTACCATCCATACCATCTGGATGATTGGCGGTCCACCACTGTGCGATTTAGAAGAAGTTTTCTCCCTCGCACTACTTCCTTGTGGAATCAATTACCACCAGCGAATTTTCTGGACCGATACGACTTAGGAACCTTCAAGAAAAGAGCTTACACCTTTCTAAAAGGTCGGCAACGCATCTGCAATTCCCCTGGTGTTGAGGTTGTTCATGGGCGGCGGTAGTCACTTACCATCAGGTGAGCCGCATGCTCGTTTGCCTCCTATTCTATAAAAAAAACATAATATCGATGCTTTTCATAAATCCCTGGCAGTCGATCGTCATGTGTGTGCATTCACGATGTCACGTCTATCGCACTCCTGGTCAACTAATACCACTGCCACTTCATCAGTGACAGGAACGTTGTTACCGCGGTGTTCAGTAACAGGACGCCTGTCAGCGTTAATAACTATTTTATAATTGTTTATTAAATCTTGACGGATCGATTGCAATGCAACCCTAAAACTATGAACGTATGGATTTATTTCATGTAGCATCCTTTGAAGTTGGGATATGAGTTCGCTATTGAGTTGTGGGAAGTTGTGATTTCGGATATTAGTATGTTCATTATAATCTGACACAAAATAAATTTACTATTTTACTTATATATACATGTTAATTTATTAAGTTGAAATTGAAAATATATAATATCTACATTAGTTCTGGGTAATGTACTATGGTTATTTGTGACTAACGTCGAAATTCAGAAAATAATGTAATTTGTACAACGCCATCTATTACGTTCTTTGTGAGATTTTTTTTTTTAAATTAAGTAAAACATTTTTTTTATTGTTTACTGTGTTTTAAGTATATATATATTTTATTATTATAGAACGTTTCTTACACACAAATCTTTTTATTGCTTTTTCTGAGATTTTATGGCGCCATTGAACAAATTCGAACCTACATTTTAAACTAATAATCGTAACTTTCGATAGAATTAACCAAATTTTATAAAACAAAAATTAAATGTTACTTGAAGATACGCTTTATGATTTTCTTAACGATTTCTTTGAAAAAAAAAGATGTTTACTTAAGATGTGATGCGTTCATTTAAAAACAGACAAACTGACAGACAGACAATTCTAAAAATTATAAAAATGTACTTATTTAATTATTTTCAGTTTCTCATAATGATTTTAGTCACCAAAATATATATACAATGTACAGAAAGAAACACAACATGATATCATCATTTTTATTATATGTATATATTTAAAGAGAGATGGCGCTGCTAACATCAACTTGATGACTCAAACAAAGCCACCGTTGAGCAAATTCGTACCTATACTTCCCTACCCATACTTCAGAATATTTATCATAACTTTTGATGGAATGAACCGATTTTAATGAAATAAAGACTAAATGTAACCCGAAGATACACTTTATAATTTCCTTAACAATTCTTATGATATAAATTAGTACTTTAAACGTGATACATTAACAAACAAACAGACAGACAGACAGACAGACAGACAGACAGAAAATTCTAAAAATGGTAGAAATGTATTTAATTACTTATTTTTAGTACCCCTCAATCACTTTTATTACAAAAATATAAAATGTACAGACATCTGCTATTTACAGTTTTATTATATGTATAGATATAGATAAGCAAATATCTGGTTGTACTACCTTTTGGAAATAAAGAACTTATTATTATTAAAAATAAAAAAAAACAGTTTGACGACCACGAAAAAGACGACCACGGGGTTCATTGAGCGGGTAAACCAATAACAGGTGGTACGTTCATTTGTAATATTCGCTCCGTAAACGTTATTGATGTTGCGTGCCGCTTCTGCCGCGTTGCTGCCACGACGGTAGTCATATTCCATAATTATTCGACGATGAAAATATAACGCCAATCAATAAACAAATGACTAATTTTGATAAAAGAAATTTTTTTCAAAATATAATTAATTTGTAATTATAATTCTTAGCCAAACAACATTTTTTTTGATTTGAAATGGCCACCACTGCAAAACGGCAAATCCATAGGTGAAAAACTGTTAATATTAAAGACCTCATCATCATCATCATTACAGGCTTTCATAAGTCCACTGCTGAACATAGGCCTCCCCCAAGGAATGCCACTAAGCATGGTCCTGAGCCACCTGCATCCATTGACTTCCTGCATGTCTTACCAGGTCGTCACTCCTTCTCGTGGGGTTCGGTTACTCTGGTTCTACTGCGGATATCCTCATTCCTAAGTTTATCACGCAGAAAAACTCCGAGCATAACCCTCTCCATAGCTCGCTGAGCGACCTTGAGCTTCCTCATACGGCCAGCAGTGAAGGACCACGTCGCAGATCCGTAAGTCATCACTGGCAACACGCACTGGTTGTACAATTTCGTTTTAAGGTTTTGAGGTATGTCTGACGAGAAGATGTGTCGTAGCTTCCCGAACGCTGCCCAGCCGAGTTGAATCCGTCGATTGACTTCTCGGTCGAAGTTGGACTTAACTAGTCGGACTATTTGTCCCAGGTAAACATACTCGTCAACAACTTCGAGCTTAGTGCTCCCAACAACTACCGGTATAGGTGTGACATGGACATTAAACATAATCTTTGTTTTGTTTATGTTCATCTTAATACCTATCCGTTGGGAGACAATATTGAGGTCATTGAGCATAGTGCTTAGGTCCTCCAGCGATTCTGAGATAAGGAATATATCGTCGAAAAATCGAAGGTGAGTGATGTACTCGCCATTGATGTTAATACCGTATCCTTTCCAGTCCAGAAACTTGTCTTCCAATGCAGCGGTGAAGAGTTTCGGGGATATAATGTCACCCTGTCTTACACCTCTCTGCAATTGGATAGGTTTCGTACTCTGGTTCATTTTTTTTATAGGATAAGGGTGACAAACGAGCACACCTGATGGTAAGTGGTTGCTGCGGCCCATAGACATCTACATCTATCCTCGTTTGCGAATCAAAATGCAGATGCGTTGTCACTCGTTAGGACTAAGATGGAATGCCTCATTTCCAGTAAAAAGGGCCTCCGGCCACCTGCACTCACCAAGCGAAAGCAGAGGTAAACCTCTACTTCACGCTGGTATTCTGTGAGGTAGTGGTACCACCCCGGTCCGAGCCGGCCCATCCGTGCCACAGCAAAAGCTGCCGTGTGGCTCTATCACTGTTGTTGTTCTGTACTCGGATAGCCATCGTAGCCCTACTGTACAAACACTTCAGCACTTCGATATACCGACAGTCAACTTGGCACCGCTGAAGGGATTGCAGCACCGCCCAAATTACGACGAATCAAAGGCTTTCTCATAGTCCACATACACCAGGCATAGTGGCAAATTGTACTCCTCGGACTTCTGTACAACTTGCCGAAGGGTATGTATGTGGTCTATGGTGCTAAAGCCCTTAAAGTCTGCATGCGAGACGATTCGTAATGACTCTCGAAAACAGCACGTAGACGCGGCTCAGAAGGGAAATCGGTCTGTAGTTCTTCAAGAGAGCATTGTCACCTTTCTTGAAGAACAAGACCACCGCACTCTGCTCCGGTGTAATGCCACCATGGAGGACGGAATTAAAGAGCCTCTGAAGGACTTCCAGTACCGGTTTTCCATCCGCTTGCAGAAGCTCTGCTGTAATTCCATCCTCGCATGGGGATTTGCCGTTTTTATGATTTAAGCCATTCTAATCTCGCTCAGACTGACGTCCGGGATATCTTCGGAATAGTGTCGGATAAGACTCGCTCTTGGATCGTTACTCACACTTGCGTGTTTGGCTCCAACGATGACGTGTACAGCTGTCCATAGAACCTCTCAATCTCACTCAAAATCTCGGGTGCCCCAGAAACGATGCTGCCACACTCGGTCTTTAGCTTTGACAGTTGGCTCTTTCTGGCAGACAGATCTCTGGCAAAGACTTTGGAGCCTTGGTTCCGCTCGATCGCTTCTTCAATACAAGCTGTATTGAAGTTGCGCCGCATGCATTTGGAGATCTGTCTGTTCAGTTGCCTGTATGCTGTAAAATCTGTTGAAGAATGTAGCTTCATCTCCTGTCTAACAGCCATGAGATTAAAAGTGTGATCGGAGAGTTTTTAAAGACCTATTAACTCCTAAATTGTTCAGACAGAATAACGTAAGTACATTGGCCGACATGATTTTGAGTGTGATTGTGATTTTGATTACAGGCCTTCAATCTGCGCGGCCAGCCGTCTATCGCAGCACGAACGAGGTCCATGTCAATATCGGCGGCTGCTTTAATCAAGGATGTCTTGAGTGACTCCAAATTGGGATGAGGCTTTGAGCACGCCTTTTCCTCCATGTGTTGCCATATCTTGTAATCTACCGGATTCAAATCTGGACTGGAGGAGGGCCAGTCTTCGTGCCGGATGAAGTCGATTTCACGCGCCGCCAGCCAGTCTTGTGTGCTCTTCGCTCTATGAGCTGGCGCCGAATCTTGTTGGAATACCCAGTGCCTGTTATTGAACATGGTATGAGAAACAGGTTTGACAAGGTTCGTCAGGACTGTATTTTGATACACAACTGCATTCGTTTTTACACCTTTCTTACAAAAATGTACCTCTGTTAAGCCCCAATAAGAAACTTCAAACCCTATCATGAGCGAGGATGGAAAATGACCTCGTTGGACACGCGGAATACGGTTGCTCGCTTCTTCACTACTGTGTGCGTACACCTTATCATTTTGTTTATTGTAGCTCTCTTCTACGGTAAAAATTTTTTTCATCCGAAAAAAGAATTTCCCGATATTTTTTTCCCGCGTAACCGCTTCAACAAAGCGCGGCATCTCTTCAGTCTCAGGTCCATTAGACGAGCATTCAAACGATGTCCTGTTTTTCTTCGATATGCCCGAAGCCCTAAGTCTTCATTTAACACCCTTTTCACCGTGGTTTTGCTTAACACCATCTGAAGGGCCAACAGTTTCTGCTTACGTTTGGGATTTCTTTGAATTCGCGCCTTCACAGTTTTTATCACTGCTGGAGTACTAACAGACCGAGGGCGACCACTTCTTGACCTTTCATCTACACTAGAGTCTTCATTGTATCGTTTGATGGTACGATAAACAAATCTTTTGGTTATATTCAAATTTTGTAGTATGTCAAAAATTTGAATTGGCGCGTAACCGCAACGATGCAACGCAATAACTGCAACACGGTCTTTAAGCGTCCACTCCATATTTAAAAATGAGTAAAATTCTAAAAAGTATACAGTTTTATTTTCATGAACAATTCGAAATTCGAATTCAATAAACTTTTTTGTGGCCAGCATTCTAAAAGAAAAGTTTTTACTGTGTGACAATACTTATGACCTGAGTGTGTATATATAGCATCAGCGTGGCAAACTAATTACTTCATAACCTTCTACGAAATAAGAGGCTTGTGCCCAGCAGTCGGACGTTTGAAGACTGCAATTTTACTTACTTTACATAAAATATTTATTAACATACGTATTTGCTTTGTGCTTAAAAGTGTTACCATAAAAAAAAAACTTAAACCTTTCATACGTTGTAGAGCCACGCTGCAGCTATATTATGGTTGTGGCATGAATGGGTTGACTCGACCGGGGAAGGACCACGATCTCACAGAATACCAGCGTAAAATAGGTGAGTGTAGCGAACCGGAGACCCATGTTACTGGAAACGGGGCATTTCATCTTAGGCCTCACGGGTGACAAGGCATCTGAATTTTTAATCTATACAAAAAAATAAAATTGAAGTGTCTGTTTGTAAAGTCAAAATTACATTTTTTTACTAAATGCATAGAAAGTATATACAGTACCTATAAAAACTTACAATTTAAAAAAATTGTCTGTCTGTCTGTCTGTATGTTCCGGCTAATCTCTGAAACGGCTGGACCGATTTTGACGGGGCTTTCACTGGCACTACTATTTAAACTCCTTTTATTTTAGAAAAAAAATTAGGGTTCCGCGCAAAAAAATTAAAGCCCTAAATAGCACTAGGGCAAAGTCGCGGGGAACAAGTAATTTATACAAATAAATAAAATTGAAGTGTCTGTTTGTCATGTCAAAATTACAGCTTTTTACTAAATGCATATGAAAATATAGATGGTACTAATAACAAAAATACAATTTTTGAAATTTTTGTCTGTCTGTCCGTCTGTCTGTCTGTCTGTTTGTTCCCGCTAATCTCCGAAATGGCTGGACCGATTTTGATGGGATTTTCACTGGCAGATAGCTGATGTCACAAGGAGTAACTTAGGCTACTTTTATTTTAGAAAAATAATTGGGGAACCCTAAAAAATTTAAAAAATTAAAACTCCAAATAACACGCGGGCGAAGTCGCGAGCAACAGCTAGTCGAGAATAAATGTAGATGTCTATGGTCCACAGCATCCACTTACCATCAGGTGGACTGTATGTCCGTTTGTCATCCTTATTCTTAGAGTATTCAATCTAAGTCCTTATTATATAAAAAAACCTTTTATTGCCATGTAATGTTGCGTCATTTTTTGTTGCCCATTATTGCAAAATACTTTTAATAATAAAGTAGTTTAATATATTAGCTGCTATTGGAAAACGTTCAAATAATAAAAAAAAACAATTCGTAGAAATTTACAAAATTTACATAAAAGAGCTCCACCTGCGTGATAAAATTATTGATGGAAGCAATAAAAAATCGGTCAAACGTGATTCGAGTTTGAGAACATTACTAATATTAAAATATATATTCTTTATGTTTATTACCATAATGAAAAGTGAAATTGCTGTAATGTTAGTACTATTTTTAATCTGTGCTGCTGTTTAAAACTCTGAGAGTGTTCTGTAAGTGTCACTTTTTTAGCAATTAACAAAAACATTTTTGCGATAAAAATCTTTAAGATTCCTTTCGATAAATCTTCATAACAAACCAAAATTATATTAATAACGTAATACAATAATTTTAACATTGCTGAAAAATATAAAAATATAAATCGCGATACCATCCATAACATCTGGATGATTGGCGGTCCACCACTGTACGATTTAGAAGAAGTTTTCATTCTCACACAACTTCCTTGTGGAATCTATTACCACCAGCGATTTTTCCGGACCGATACGACTTAGGGACCTTCAAGAAAAGAGCCTACTCCTTTTTAAAAGGCCGGCAACGTATCAGCAATTCCTCTGGTATTGCAGTTGATTATGAGCTGCGTTAGTCCCTAACATCAGGTGAGCCGCATGCTCGTTTACCCTATAAAAAAATCCTGACTCCGGGCTGCTGTTGAGAATTTTTGACAGAAAAACTTAATAGCTGATTTTGATCTGACCCTTTTTCGAACTAATATTTCGAACTTAGGGTCCCGGAACCGCATTATCAGTAGTCGCGCTTTCGACCACTATAATAACGAGACATACAATTATGTATATTGGAGAGATAAACGTGGTAGAGCCATGCTACAGCTATATTAGTAGTATAGTTGTAGCACGAATGGGTCAGCTCGACTGGGAAAGGGCCAAGCTCTCACAGAATATCAGCAATAAATAGCATCTTAACACTGTTGTGTTTCGTATGGTGAGTGTAGAGAACCGGAAACCCTTTTTACTGGAAAGGAGGCATTCCATTTTAGTCCTGACGGGTGACAACGCATCTGCATTTTGATTCGCAAACGAGGATAGATGTAGATGTCTATGGGCCACAGCAACTACTTACCATCAGGTGGACTGTGTGCTCGTTTGTCACCCTATCCTATAAAATAAAAAAGATAACTAAATACTTTTTGCTTATCATCTAACAGTGGTCATTTTGAATGTGATAGAGCCACATTGCAACTAGATTATGGTTACAGCACCAATGGGTTAGTTCGACCGAGGAAGGACAACGCCCTCGCAAAATAGCAGGGTAAAGTAGCAGTTCTCAAGGTTGACGATGCAACTACATTTTGATTTTTAATCGAGGATAAATGTAGGTGTCCATTATGGGCTACGGTACCCTTAATTTTTGAAAAAACATTTAGCAGGAAAATACATGAAAATATCATATTACTCATATTGGTAAAAGGTCTCAACGACTATATATGTATGATGTCGATAACAGAAAAAAATATGCAAATTGGCATATCCGCTTAGTTAATAAAATTGACAAACAAGCTAATAATACATTTTATACTGAGTGGTTAAAAATTAATGTCTTTTGATACATTAATTTGTATTGAGTATAGAGTACAAGCTTTGCGGTGCTTTACCTTAAAAAGTTTATTGAAAAAAAAAAACGTTTTAACGTAAATCACCGCACCGATTTCATGTTGCCGACTCTAATCATAAGGATAATTTGATAATTATTAGAACTTTTAGACTAAAAATAAATAAATAAAATAAAATTCAGTTAATTTTGATATATTAAATATAACCGTCTACCCCAACTATATATATATAGTTATTTATTTATTTATTTATTTGGTTTACCAACAAATGTTACACTGATACATATGCTTAAATCTAATATAGTAATATAAACTAAGTACACATTCAATAATAGGTAAACACCGCATGCTTAGTATTCACAGCATCTCCTACAAGCCGTTACCAAATAGCTAAAAATATACGATACAAACTTAAAATAAAAAAATATTATAAAATTAATACAAAAAAAATTACTACAAAGAAACATTAATATTTTGATAAATTTTGTGCCGAAAATCATTAAAAGAGTCGTGGTGAATATCTACTACATAATTATAGGTATTTAAAAGTCTGGAAAGTCTGGATATTGGGGAATTAAATCCTAGTACAGTTCTACGAAGAGGCGGCGAAAGAGGAGTTATGAATTTACGAGAATATCTACTTGGGATACAAAAATTAAATTTACGTAGTAATAAAGGGCAATCTAAGTTATTTCTAAATATTTTATATAAAAGTTGCAAATCCAGAATGTTCCGGCGTTTTGATAGTGAAACCATTTTAAATGACTTTAATCTATCTACATATGATGCATTTTTATATGCTTTTCGTGTTGAAAAGGCAAGATGCCATAAAAATCGTTTCTGTACGCGCTCAAGGCGAAGGTTATGGGTAGAATAATGGGGACGCCAGACTGTGCTACAATATTCTAATATACTTCTAACAATTGAGAAGTATAAAAGCTTTTTTGTGGTAACATTACGGAATTCTTTACTATTTCTTATAACAAAACGTAATGATTGAGATGATCTTTTAATCACACTTTCTAGTTGTGGTATAAATGTAAGCTTTTTTATCAAATACTACACCTAGGTCCTTAACAGTTTCCACTTCTTGGATAACTACACCATTAAGGGTATAAACTGATGGGAAAATATTATTTTTGCGAGTGAATTTATTATGTGCACATTTTTTTAGATTTAGATTCATTCCATAAACATCACACCATTTAGAAAGTCTAGTTAAATCCTCCTGAAGAAGTATCATATCTGACGATTTATTAACAATTTTACAAAATTTTAAGTCATCAGCATACATAAAGTAATTAGAATGTAAGAAACAATTAGGAATATCGTTAACAAATATGTTAAATAAAATTGGCCCCAAATGTGATCCCTGGGGAACTCCGGATGTGATGGGAAATATGTCAGAACTGAATCCATTAACAACAACAAAATAATTTCGACCTTTTAGATAAGACCTTAACCACGCGAGAATAGGGTCAGAAAAACCATAAGTTTCTAACTTTCTTAAAAGCATAACATGTGATACTCGGTCGAAAGCCTTACTGAAATCGGTATATATTACATCTATTTGCTGTTGCATGTCTACAGTTTTCACCAACGTTTCAACAAACGTAACTAAATTAGAGCAAGTCGAACGAGATTTGACAAATCCATGCTAATCATCTGTAATAAACTGTTTTGTATAATTTTGAATATAGGGACATACTAATGATTCAAATATTTTGGGAAAGGTTGATAATATTGAGATCGGTCTATAATTGCTAACTAAAGTATCATCATCCGCTTTATGTATAGGGACAACTTTTGCGAGCTTCCACATATCTGGAAAGCATCCTGTTTGTAAGGATTTGTTATATATAAAACAAAGAGGAGTAGACAGTTCTATGGCACATTCAGCGATGAAATAAGGTGAAATAGAGTCTGGACCAGGTCCTTTTTTTCGACCTAAGCCTTTTAATTTTTTTAAAACTGATTTTTTTATGCCAAAATGATAATTATTGTTATCTAAATATGTTAAATATTGGTTATTTGAATCATTTTTATTAAGACCGTTAGGATTGTCTACGGTGTGTACTGAGGAGAAATGTGAGGTAAAAAGATTGCATATATCAGTAGCATCTGTTGTCATCACACTACCATTAGACATTGCACTCGGATACTTACTATTGCCATGCCGTTTATTTTTGATGTAAGACCAAAAAACTTTTGAATTTGTAACAATATTATCTTCTATACATTTTATATAAGCGTTGTAGCAGGTCATAGCTAATTTATCACATCTCTTATTAAGTAACTTTAGGCTGAGTAAATCCATTGCGTTATTATATTTTTTGTATCTACACCTCACCTTATTTTTTTCCTTTATTACGTTAATCAGACTCCGACTAAACCAAATAGGATATTTATCACTTTTGATCGTACTCCATGGAACAAATTTTTCTATTGTTAAATTTACAATTTTGTAAAAAACTGAAACACTACTATTTATATCATTTAGCCCCTTAAATAGCATATCCCAATTAATTTTACTTAAATGTTCACGAATTTTTTCATAATCAGCTTTATAGAAATTGCGCTTTTTGACATTAGAATTGTAATACTATATAATATATATAATGTATAATGTATACCTATATATATATATATATATATATATATATATATATATATATATATATATATATATATATATATATATATACTAGCTGACCAGGCAGACGTTGTTCTGCCCTTTCCGAACGACCATTTGCTTTCCCAAAAAACCTCCTGAAATTAGCAATAAAAAAATTGAGGGTCACTTATCGGGATAAAAACTATCCTATCTCTCAAGTTGGACCAAACTGCACATAGTCTGCAATTTTTTTAAATCGGTTCTATCTGATGAATACTTACACCAACACGTGGTGGTTATACTACTAAATTGTAGCTTATATTAAACGTTTGTATTTTTAACATAGCGCCATCTATTAAATATTTACTCAATCAAGTCAACAGATATCGTCATCTGACAGAATCGTTAGGAGCTAACAGATAATTGTGACTGTCAAATAATAGACAAATAATTTTCAATAAAATAATATTGTATTGCGACTATAAATTGAGATGTAACCTATCCTATCTTTTAAGTTGGACCAAACTGCACATTGACCAAAAATTTCATTGAAATCAGTTCAGTAGTTTAGGAGTCCATCGCGGACAAACAACGTGACACGTACTTTTTATATATAAAAGCTCCAGAAGTAAGGTAAATAATATTTTACTAGAGTATGTATGTCTATCACACTTTGTATCCCAAATGGCTACAAAATGAGTGACAGAGGCCTGAGTGACCTAAGCTGAAGCAAGAAAGAAATGTAAACATTTGTATCAATATTTTTTTTTTACTTCATTTATAACATAGAAATAGACAGTTTTCATATCGATGTTTTACTTCGCCGCCAATCATGTGGTAAATCGCACTTAAAATAGCATTTAATGGTTATAATGGCGCCGAGGGTCGAACTCGGTTTGCTTATGTGTTGTGAAATTTAAGAAGAGTGCCTATCCCCTGAATTATCACGGCAATGACATTGTTATTATTATTATTCCACCTAAAACGTAATCCTTACTTCTGGGGTAGTGGCGCAAAAGTTCAGTGCACATTTTTCATTACCATACGCGCCTCATTCCTGAGAATTCTTTCAATTAAATCCTTGCAGACTTTCATTCTATGACTATTCAAGCCTTTCGTGTCATAATATTGCGCGAGATATCGCATGATCTTGTAAGGCTTTAATCAATACACATTTTTCAGCACGGGCCTCATGCCCGTACGGTGCTGAAAAATCCAGAAATCTGACTATTAAATCCTTGCAGACTTGCATTTTATGATTCTATTCAAACCTTTCGCGTCATAAAGACAGAGAGAGATAAAGGTATAACCTATTCTTGTGAGCTGTTGATGAATGTTCGATCAGCTTAAAATTAAACATGTCTAGACGGGAGTAAGTTGCTAAGGCATTTGCGTTCTGTCCGTAGAAAAGCCTTGAACTTTTCACGTGGTCCGCCACTAGCCACTACCGACACCTGAAGAACAAAATCGTCACGGAATATCATTAGCATTTATTTGCGAACGGAGACCGCACTCGGCGATAAGCCGGATTGAGGGTTGGAGTAAGCAAACGTTTTTTTGTATATATTTTGACATCATATGCTATTTATTGTTTCCTTTACTAAAACGTTGGCTCTGCAACTTTATTTGTCTTTATATTGATTCAGAACTATGGTTGTCAATTTTAATTATAATATATAAGGTCGCGGAAAAAGTTTCTTCGTATTTTATATACAAATTCAAGACATTTTTGTTTCAAACTTTTATTACATTTAATTATAATATATGTGCCATTTTGTTCGATAACTTTTTTCCATCTTGTAGGTAGTGACATAATCCCGTTGCTGTAGAAATCTTGGGATTTTTGATCAAAAAAATTCGAAAGGTAGTTTTGAAAGTCTTCTCTTGATGATAATTTAAAACTACCCAAGGAATTCTGAAGAGACCGAAACTGGTGAAAATTTGAAAGCGCAATGTTAGGACTATATGGTGGATGTATTAACACTTCCCAACCAAGCACTCTCAATGTTTGCTGAGTGGCTAAAGATATGTTTGGTCTGGCGTTATCATGATGAAAGGCCACTCCTTTTCTGTTGACCAATTCCGGGCATTTTTTCTAATTTCTTGCTTTAGTCTCATTGGTTGTTGGTAGTAGAGATCCAAATCGATGGTTTTGCTCAGCGATAAAAGTTCATAATAAACGATTCCCTTCCAACCCCACCATACACACAGCATCAACTTACCACGAGTTAATCCCGGTTTCGCTACAGTCTGTGGAGCTCGACTAGCCCTTGAACATGATCTTTCTTGCACGTTCTTGTCGTAGGTGATCTACTTTTCATCACCAGTGATGAATATTTTCAAAAATGTTTCGGATTAATTACGTTTCAATAGATAATCGCAAAGAAGTACATGATTCATTAGGTTTCTTTCAATGGCTCGTATGGTACCCAAATATCGAGCTTTTTTGTATAGTCAGACTTTTTCAAATGGGACAAAACTATTTCGTGGTCAATCCTCAATTCCTCGGCAATGTCGTAACTACTAATATGCCGATCTTGTTCTCTTTCAAAAATGCTATCGACTTTATCCATATGAAAGCGACCAGAGCGAGCTGCGGGTTTGACATCAAAATTCCCGGACTGAAAACGCTTGAACCAACTTTGTGCTACTTTTACTTACACACCATTAGGTCTATAAACGTCACAAATTTTTTCGCTGCATGTCGCATTTTTCCCTTTCTTGTAATAAAACTTCAGAAGTTATCGAATTTTCTTTGTTAGATTCACTCATTTTGGCGGACAGAGAAACAATTGAAAAATGGCGGGTAAGTGTTTTTTTTTTACTGTTTTAATTTTAATGTACTCTATGTATTGATATTAAAACCAGTCACAAACGGTACAACCACAGAGAGTTTATTTAATTTTATACAAAAAAAATACGAAGAAACTTTTTCCACGACCTATTATGAAGAAAAGGGTAACTCCTGCCGGAATCTCTAAAACTGCTAACTGCTACAGTATTGTGTTATGGTTTTCAAAACGTTCTCCGCGCTGTTGAAAAAAATCAAAAGGAATATGCATAGTCTTAATTTTATTAGCTTTCTTTAGTCCATTTATGGACATTCCTTACTCCATCTCGTAGTCCTTCAAATGCCACTGTTCCGTCCTTTTCTGTACTAATAACATCTCCTCTTACCCCTTCTAGGGCGTGACTCCATAGCGACGACATTTCGCGTTGAGCTATCTGGTCGTATTCTTTAGTTCTTGCATGGTTTCCTCTGGCGTGTGCGCACGTTTGTATCTTCTTGCACTACACTTATTTCGCTTCGGTAACTTTTTATAATCCGGTAATTCGCTAGCTTGCTAGATACACTGATCTTGTGAAATGACGTTGCATCTACTTGCATTTTTTATCGCATTTAACCCACAGGTAAGAGATGCAGGAAGTTGATGGATGCAAGTAGCTCAGAACTGTGGTTTGAGCCATTTCTTGATGGAGGTCTTTGTTGAGAAGTGGCTTTGTGATGGGCTGTAATGATGATGACGAAGATGATACCATGTTTAGTGCTTTAAGGAATTATTTAGTATAATTTCAGCTACTGTGTTCTACCATTGTGTACTACACAACGTTAAACTCCATTAAGATCATCTAGATGGTTGACAGTATACCGCCCTGTGTTTTACTGGAAACAAAGAACACATTGTGGATTTTACAGAAGCCTGCAGTTTTTTCTGACAGATATGATTTTTGGCAGATTTAAGAAGAGAAATTTCTTAAATGACCGGCAACGTACCGGTAATACCATCGGCATTCAGCAAATGAGAAACATAACAAACCCATATGTTTCTACACATAATATTTGTTCCGGCCGGGTCTCGAATCCTAGATTTTTGATGTGATACCTGACTTTGAAGTCTAAGAAATGCTATGGTATTTTCCAACTATCAGCAGAATCTAGACAATGGCGTACCAGACAGTACCAGAGAACATATTAACTTTAGAAACCTTCAACAACTTTTTTTATAAATTAGTCCGATAATGTAGTCGGGCTTACTGAGTGGATCTGTTTTGTTTTACATTAAAAACGCACCAACCACTCATATAACATTTAAGTCTCAAGCGGTGCAATCTCGGGCTATCTGTGTTGGGGATGTGTTTTTTTTTACATTAAAATGCATTAACCGCCCATATCATATTTAAGTCGATATACGTTACAGACTTCCGTGTTAGTAGCATATCAAAACCTTGAGCTAACATTCGCATTTCAGCGGTCTGTGGTCGTGTTGACATGAATCATCAGGCATTGGCGCTAACAACGGCAAACATTATGAATTTCAATAAAGGAAGTATTGAAATTCATAATGTGCAATGCGAGGTTACCAAAACGGCGCTTCTTCATCGCCACTACATTCTCTGTTTTCGGTAGGTGCAAATTGAATAGAATACAATATTTTTTATTCAATTTAGATTATAGCAATACTTATTTAAAAGTCAAGTTTGCTTTTACCACTGGTTCGGAATAACCTCTGTCTTGGTAAGAACCAGCAGAAACTCAACGGGACTTTGTTTTTATACATTAATTTATAAATACGATGTGATGTGTTGTACAATTAAATATGAAAACATTTAGTAACAGCATTGTAGCGATCACCAACATTTCCATGGGGTTATTATCAATAACTTCATCATGGGGCAAAACAAAAGTGGACCTTTATAGGCTATAATGGATGGATGGATTAGCTGTCTACTTTATGTTGGGTAATAATAATGAGTTTAGGTTTCATGTATACGATAAATATGGGTTGTTTTCTCTTTTCTTATATTTCACATTACTTTATATGTAAAAGTACGTGTCACGTTGTTTGTCCGTGATGGACTCCTAAACTACTGAACTAATTTCAATGAAATTTTGCACACTGTGTGCATCTTGGTCCAACTTGAGAGATAGTTTTTATCCCGATAAATGACCCTCAAATTTTTTTATTGCGAATTTAAGTACTTTCATAGGAAGGATCGTTGGAAAGGGCAGAACAACGTCTGCCTGGCAAGCTAGTTATTTTATATATTGTTTGGTGGTCCCACACTGGTGGCGAACGAGTAAACTCAAGGTCGTTCAGCGAGCTACGGATATTTTTTTCCGTTTTTCTCCGGGTTTCCCTTCTTGATAGACTAAAAAAGAAGATATCCGCAGTAGAACCAAAGTAACCGACATAATCCAACGGATTAGTAGGCTGAAGTGGCAATGGGCTCGCCATCTAGCTCAAAGAACCGACAACCGATTGGGGAAGAAAGTTTCCCGAGTGGCAGTCTCGTACTGCAAACGAATCGAAGGGCGGCCCCCACTAGATGGAGAGGCGACCTGGTAAGAGATACAGAAAATCAGTGCAGGTGACTCAGGGTCAGGTGTTTTGTGGCATTCCTTGAGGTAGACATATGTTCAGCATTGGACTTGTGAATTGTTTGTTTTTGTGCACACTTCTATAAGTTACCGTTACAGTCTATTAAAGTCCTCTGCTGAACATAGGCCTCCCCCATAGATTGCCTCATAGAGGGGATATTTGTCATAGCTCCCACGCTTGGCAAGCGGGTTGGCAATAGCAGTTTTTTATTTTTAGTCGTTATTAGGAAGACGCTGCTGCTAATCTCCTGATTAGTTTCCCTCTGTCGTCTCTTACGACACCCACGGGATAATATGGGGTAGTGCATATTCTTACACCGCCACTACTCGGTAACTAAGTTACTTCTATAAGTTAACATTGAAATAATCTCCTTCACTAAAGTCTGCCTGAAAGAGATCGCTGTTCAGCGATACGGGAATATGACGTCGAGTTCTGAGATCCTCAATCGAAGAAAGCGATTACGAAAAAGAGGCTAAATAAAAAGCCTTTCGTATAATGCGAGAGTTTCATACCCAGCTGTGGGCTGTTATTGGACGATAAAGAAACGAAAGAGACAGTCTTTCTTTATTCCTTCAGTAATGGGTATTATTATTTTCTTACTCGAATAAATAATATGGCTTCTCGTAAAGTTGTGATTTATTTGTTACATTAATATTTATAGTAACGTATTTTAACGATGAGACTGCTTTTTTTGTTTAAAACCGCTCTGATTTCGAATAAAAAAAAAAACATTCAGCGTTTAATTAATACGAATTAAGTTTTATATATTTAAAGTATGTTATTTCAGTTGGGCCATTAAGTTGGTTTTGTTTTTTATATACATTTTCAAGGTCACATTACTAAATAAAGTGTCGTTGTGGCTCTTATTATAATAAATACATCAGATCTTTCATAGTATTTGAGTTCGATCACCGCAAGTACCAGGAAGTTATAAATGACAAAAATTATAAAACTATTTTGACTTTTTTCGTGTCTGTGGGTTGGTCACGTCTTCATGTCTATTTCTGTCGCCAAGGCCAATCAAGTAAGCTAATGAGTAAAGCACTCTACTCCGTTTTAATTTGAAGGGTAAGAAAACCAGTATAATAACAGGCGATGAGGCTTCATCTTAGTGACCAGGGTGACAACGCACTAACTTGTAGCCTTTGTTATATTGCAATACATGTGGGTCAAGCCTCAGACAAGGCGAGCGTAGGCAAATTGATACAAGGCGAGTGCTAAAGTCTACATGTTGGTCATGTTTGAAAGAGTGAACATACTGAGTTGGCAAATTAACATGTGGACGCGACTTGCCGAGTGCTGGCGAGCGCCTTTGATTTGTGCAGAAAAACCGACACTGTTCCGAAGTAAGACGATTCGTGGCGAGCGATCGCGAGTATATACAAACTGTATACACGTTGGCGCTCACCTGCATTCGGTCATCTAGGCAAGCAACGATAAGCAATGGCGAGGCTACACAAAATGGGCTGTTTATATGCTGGTACTCGCCTTATTCGGCGGGGTATGGTATTGACATAGAGATACATATTGATGTATAGCCGGCTTTAGAAGTTGGTTGCAAACGTTTTTTCTTGAGGAGAGGGGGCAAACGAGCACGTGGCTCACCTGATACCGTAAGTACCGCCGCCCATGAACAACTGCAACACCAGGGGAACCAGGGGGAATTGCTGATGCGTTTCCGGCCTTTTAAAAAGGAGTATAGGATCTTTTCTTGTAGGTCCCTAAGTCGTATTGGTCCGGAAAAATCGTTGATGGTAATCGATTCCACAAGGAAGTTGTTCCAGGAAGAAATCATCTTCTACACAGTGGTGGACCGCCAATCATCCAGATGGTGTGGATGGTATCGGGAGTTCTGCCGCGATGTGCGTTCGTGAAATTTGGCGGCTGGGAATAATCCGAACAATTTCTCAGAGCACTCCCCGTGGTAAATGCGAAATAAAATGCAACATCTCTTCGCAGCGCCAATGAATAGAGCCGATCGGAATGGACTCGGTCGTCGACGATTCGAGCCGCTCTGCGCTGGATGCGGTAAAAAGGAAGGAGCTGGCACTGGGGTGCCCCGGCCCAGAGATGAGAACAGTATTTCATGTGAGATCGAACCTGCGCCTTGTAAAGTTGCAGGCGTTGTGCCGGCATGAAATAATCACTTATAATTAGACATATTTGTCACGATAATATAATATAAAAACAGGATATTAAGCGCGTGTTAAGATCTTTAAAATGTGACGTAAATTAAAACGGCCTTAGTCATAACATAATTACTCATGGCAACGCAGAAAACGCTAATAAAAGTTTTTTGTATCAGACTAGCATATATTTATGATTTATTTTGTAAACAACATAGGTACTTAAGATAATTTAATTTTTTTTTATAGGATAGGGTGACAAACGAGCACACAGTCCACTTGATGGTAAGTGGTTACTGTGGCCCATAGACATATATATTTATCCTCGTTTGCGAATCAAAATGCAGATGCGTTGTCACCCGTGGGGACTAAGATGGAATGCCTCTTTTCCAGTAAAAAGGGTCTCCGGTGCTCTACACTCACCATACGAAACACAGCAGTGTTAAGCTGCTATTTTACGCTGGTAAATTCTATATATATATATATATATATATAGGTATTTAGGTAAATAAGGTCCTTCCCCGGTCGAGCCGACCTATTCGTGCTACAGCTACACTACTAATATAGCTGCAGCATGGCTCTACCACGTAAAGTACACAGTCAGGTCATAAGTATTGTCACACAGTAAAAACTTTTCTTTTAGAATGCTGGCCACAAAAAAGTTTATTGAATTCGAATTTCGAATCGTTCACGAAAATAAAACTGTATACATTTTACAATTTTACTCATTTTTAAATATGGAGTGGACGCTTAAAGAAGACCGTGTTGCAGTTATTGCGTTGCATAGTTGCGGTTACGCGCCAATTCAATATTTTTACATACTGAAAAATTTAAATATAAGCAAAAGATTCATTTATCGTACCATCAAACGATACAATGAAGACTCTAGTGTAGATGATAGGTCAAGAAGTGGTCGCCCTAGGTCTGTTAGGACTCCAGCAGTGATAAAAGCTGTGAAGGCGCGAATTCAAAGAAATCCCAAACGTAAGCAGAAACTGTTGGCCCTTCAGATGGGGTTAAGCAGAACCACGGTGAAAAGTATGTTAAATGAAGACTTAGGGCTTCGGGCATATCGAAGAAAAACAGGAAATCGTTTGAATGCTCGTCTAATGACCTGAGACTGAAGAGATGCCGCGATTTGTTGAAGCGGTACGCGGGAAAATAATATCGGGAAATTCTTTTTTCGGATGAAAAAATTTTTGCTGTAGAAGAGAGCTAGAACAAACAAAATGATAAGGTGTACGCACACAGTAGTGAAGATGCGAGCAACCGTATTCCGCGTGTCCAACGAGGTCATTTTCCATCCTCGCTCATGGTATGGTTGGGAGTTTCTTATTGGGGCTTAACAGAGGTACATTTTTGTGAGAAAGGTGTAAAAACGAATGCAGTTGTGTATCAAAATACAGTCCTGACGAACTTTGTGGAACCTGTTTCTCATACCATGTTCAATAACAGGCACTGGGTATTCCAACAAGATTCGGCGCGAGCTCATAGAGCGAAGATCACACAAGACTGGCTGGCGGCGCGTGAAATCGACTTCATCCGGCACGAAGACTGGCCCTCCTCCAGTTCAGATTTGAATCCGTTAGATTACAAGATATGGCATCACTTGGAGGAAAAGGCGTGCTCAAAGCCTCATCCCAATTTGGAGTTACTCAAGACATCCTTGATTAAGGCAGCCGACATATTGATATTGACATGGACCTCGTTCGTGCTGCGATAGACGACTGGCCGCGCAGATTGAAGGCCTGTATTCAAAATCACGTTGGTCATTTTGAATAAACTTTAGTGTCATAAGAATCTATGTTTTGTTAAATTCGTGTTGGTATATAAATGGTTACATAATGAATAAACTTGTTTCAATTATTTTATATTAAACATGTGACAGAATTTATGACCTGACTAGGTATAATAGTTTTATAGTTTTTATTACTTTGTATAATAACATTAAATAATCGTATTATTTAAAGTAAAAATGAGTATGATCCAATTTCAAATTTCCCACCGCATTTTTTACAAGCTAAAAAGAAATTAAAATTAGAAGATTTTCGCGCGCATATTTTTTATAATTTCAAATGTCGCTTATAACGTATAAGCATGGAATAAAATCCCTTCTAAGGCAACTGTGTTCGATTAAACCGATGCACGGATAATAGGCCCGAATGAATATAGCCGTGACGTTATAACTAAATCGGAAGCAGACTTGTCTCGGCATGTTTTCGACATTACTACAGGTGATGAATCTCGGATTTATCAATACGGTTCAGAAACGAAAAGCTAGTCGACGGTTTGGCTGTTTCAAAATGAACTAACTAACCCTTGATAAAGTGAAGCGATCAAAAAGCGCAGGGATGATGTTTTACCGCTAGTTTTTCTCTTTAACTTTGCCTTTATGAAATCGAAAAAAAAAGATAATTATATATGGTCCAGAACGATAAAATATTATCTTTCTTTATTTTAAAAAAACCTTACCCACAAACTAGGATTTTCTCCTATCGTGGGGGTAGTTTACATTCATAAATTGCACAAGGACAAACATTCAGATCCTTTGACCCTGTGATTCAGATTTTTGGTAGGTAGGAGCGGAATTTGAACCCGCGGTCCTCAGGGCCGTAACTCAATAATAAGCCACTGAGCCACGGTGCCTTCAATATGTTGTAATATTAGCAACATCTATGAATGTTATTTAGTGCCACAAAGAAAATCACAAAATCTGGGCTTTATGGGTGACACTGTGGTCTAGTTATTTATAAATATTTATTTTAATTAATAAATAATTAAATATATAGACAATTCACTAAAAAGTCTAGACTGAATCTGGAGTTTTACTCATCATGCCACCTACCAGAAAGGACAGAAGAATGTCAGCCGTATTAGAGATACAATACACTGAGATGAAGATGATGAAGTTGACAGATTTAAAAGCCGATGATTAAACTGTTTGCAAATGAAACTTAAATACATAGATTATAAAATCCTTGAAATATAAATCCATAATTTATTGGAGATGCTATTTCATAAATCACTAGTTCAAGTTAGACAACCGCCGTGAAATTGATTCGCACACATCAAATGCATTAGTTGTTATTAATGGCATTAGGGTTTCCAACTTTTTTATTTTAAGTTTTAAGCTAGCTGTTCCGACTTCACCCACGTCCACTTTAGGTTTTTAATTTTTTTTTTGCGCGGAATCTTTATTCATTTTCTTAAATAAAAGTAGCCTAAGTTACTCCTTGTAACATTAGCTGTCTGCCAGTGAAAGTCCCATCAAAATCGGTCCAGCCGTTTCGCAGATTAGCCGAAACAAAACTACAGACAGACAGACAAAAAAATTAAAATTGTATTTTTGTTATAAGTACCTATATATACTTGCATATGCATTTAGTGAAAAGCTGTAATTTTGATATTACAAACAGACACTCCATTTTTATTTATTTGTGTACATATAGTATTTTCGAGGTACACCTGTAAAATGTAAAAGATATAAAAAAAAATTTTATTTACGATATATGTCTATGTAATCTTTGAAAACCTGGTAAGACATGAAGGAAGGCGATGAATGCATATGGCTCAGGACTGAGTTTTGTGGCATTGCTTGGGGGAGGTCTATCTTTTTTTTTTATAGAATGAGGGTGACAAGCGAGCATACAGCCCACTTGATGGTAAGTGGATGCTGCAGCCCATAGACATCTACACCTATTCTCGATTAAGAATCAAAATGCAGATGCGTTGTCACCCCTGAGGACTAAGATGGAATGCCTTGTTTCCAGTAAAAAGGGTCTCCGGTTCTCTACACTCACCATACGAAACACAGTAGCATTAAGCCGCTATTTGACGCTCGTATTCTGTGAGAGCGTAGTGCTTCCCCGGTCGAACCGACTCATACGTGCTACAACTCTGATATAGCTACAGCGTGGCTCTACCATAAAAAATATCTTCAATGTGAACTTTGAAAAAGCCCTTTATGAGAACCATTGGCGTATCGAGGGTTCTTTTCCAGGGAAATCCTGGCCCTTGTTAAAACAATTGCCGATAAAACCGAAATCTAAGCCAAATGTACGCAAACAATAATTAGTGATATTTTATATGTTTATTAATCGGTTTATGATTACTTATTTATATCAAAATGTTTCTCGTGAAGTTATTTGTTATTTCGGGTTGGTCTCCAACATAAAAATGTTTGGGTGGGCATGACCCCTAATATAGTAGAATATTAAATTATGTATCTAAATTATAATAATCTGTAAATATGCGGTCGCGCGACAGGAAAGGCCTTCGTGTACGCTAAATAAATCGACCGCTTTGTGTATTTCATATACATTTCACAAATAAATGTTTAAATCTGTCCATGATTTTGGATATTTTGCACATTCGTTTAAAATCGAAACTGAGTATGATAATCACAGGCATCAGCAGGTGTTACAGAAGACAAAAGAGTGCACCTGATAGTACCCATAACAATCGATGAATACACATCCGCTTGAAATTAAATAAGCCTACAGATTTATTGCTATCTCTGTGACTAAAGTGAAGTTGACTAGCAGGAACTTTTATGGCAGGACGTGGCAGGGTCACGCTGCAGCTATATTATGGTTAGAGCTTGGATGGGTCTACTTTACCGGAGTGGGATCACGCTCTAACAGAATACCGGTGTAAAATAGCAGCTTAATGCTGCTGTGTTTCGTATGGCGAGTGAAGAGAACCGGAGACCCTTTTTACTGGAAACTAGGTATTCCATCTTAGTACTCAAGGGTATGATTGCAGCACGAATAGGTCAGCTCGATCAAATAAATACCACATTCACACACCATCCATAAAGAAATAGCAGCACAATGCCTGTTATGTCACAGATCATCTTACCTCTAGGTGGAGCTTATCACCATTTTTCTATAGGTAAAAAAAACCCGGTTGAATCTTCATTCATACTCAATATTGATCGAATCGATTCGTCATTAACATTAAACGAATGTTAATTGCATATCGATACGATGAATTTCACCTAAAGACAGCGATTTATGGTTAATGAAATAATGTAGAGTCAAGTCAATTCAAGTCAAAATCAAGGACAACGCGGTGTGGTTAACCGTCAACACGTTATATTTATTTACGTCTGACTGTGCCTATATAAATAGCTTACCGTGCAATAAATTTTATATATTATATAATTAAAATATTTTTTGAATCTTAACGTTATAATAATATCCTCTACCGAATGTCGTCCCGTGGGTGTCGTAAGAGGCGACAGAGGGAAACAAACCAGGATATGGGCGGCAGAGTCTTCCTAAAAAATAATAAATGAAACAAGCGTGATGGTCGTGGAACACTCGCTGGAACGAAGTTTCTTTCGTAGTATATTATTATTGATGAACGTATTATATTATTGATTAACAAATACAAATAAATGAATTACTAACGTCTATTAAATAGAAGCGTCATTAAAATAAAATAATATTTCTTTCATGGCAAGATAGATACATATAGGCGGAGGCATATAGGCTATTAGCCTATATGCCTCCGCCATATATAGGCTATAGGCAGAGGGGTAGGCAGAGACTATGGACTTCCATTTGGCCTACGCCTCTCTCGCTTCCTCCACATCCATATACCTACGCATACACGCTCGTCGGTTACAGGTACTCTTAATTTGGCCCATTTTCAATATATTGCCAATTTGATCGATAAACTTTCGCTTAGGGCGTCCCTTCCCGACTCAGCCGTTCACTTCTGCAATATAAATTTGCTTTGTCACTCTTTCTTTGTATTCCGTATGTAAAACGTTTTGTTTACAAGATAGGACTTTGTAGAGTTCTGTCTACATTTCTTGTTGGTCTGAGGTTTTACCAGGCTATTTTAACAACAATGCAGATTCGGAGAATGACCAGTTTTTATGTTGACATGGCTTATTAATCAGAATACTTGAGCACCAGCGGTAGCCAACATTTGTGTACATTATACAAATCTATATTTTAATGGTTGTGTGATAGCGGCGTAAGAAATTCCATCAGTCTTTTTTTTATAGAATACGGGTGACAAACGAGCACACAGTCCACCTGATGGTAAGTGATTGCTGTGGTCGTCGTCCGGTCGTCGTCACCCGTGAGGATTAAGATGGAATGCCTCTTTTTCAGTAAAAAGGGTCTCCGGTTCTCTACATTCACCATACGAAACACAGCAGTGTTTAGTTGCTATTTTTTCGACCCGTTTGAACTTAGGGGTCTGTCTGAGCAGGTTTTTTTATAGGAGAGGGGGCAAACGAGCATACGGCTTCACCAGATGGTAAATGACTAACACCTTCCATTAACAACTGCAAGACCAGGTGAATTGCAGGTGCGTTGCCGGCCTTTTAGAAAGGATTGAGCTCTTTTCTTGAAGATCCCTAAGTCGTATCAAGTAGGTACGTATCAACGTTTTACCGATCCCTGCCAAACACTAGTGCGTGCACTGCTTTGTTACGTTCGGAATGGTACAGAGACCTTCAGGATCTTAGTCCCGAGAGGTATCAACGCATCAAGGGTTTTCTTCGTTTGAAGTTTGTTGCAGTTATTCATGGACTGCAGTACCCACTGATAATCAAATAGACTGTAAGTTTGTTTGTCATTTACAATTTTTATGTATATAAATACCAAAAAAGAACATTAATTGGAATTATGGGTACCTCCTACATTTTATGGAGTCGGTTAAAAATTTTCATCAAAAGAAGAGTGAATGAGCAAGTTAATTATAACTGTTGCCCGACCGTTATCAAGCCGTAAATTAAACTTTTGTTATTATACTCGTAATTTAAAATTTTGTACAGCCGACTTCAATGTTTGTTATTAAGAATAACTCAAAAACTATTGGTCTCACCTTGATCTAATTAATATGGGACCACACGAGAATTACCAGCTTTCAAATAAAAAAAGAATCATCGACATCAGTTCACCCAGTAAAAAGTTATGAGGTAACACACATAAAATAAAAATAAAACATACAGTCGAATTGAGTACCGTCTCCTTTTTGGAAGTCGGCAGAAAAACGTTTGAAGGTAAACGAAAATATTATCCTCCTTCTAAGACAGTCGGGTAGTAAATGCTGTAGAAATGCAGTCAATAACAAATGTATTAGAGAGGACTCGATGATGATAATAGATGTTGCGTCTAGGATTATGAGAAGAATGCTTCGGTGGTTTGGACATGTAGAAAGAATGAGTAGGAAAAAGTGACAGAGCAAATTTTAACTCACGTTTGAAATTTGCATCGGATTCTAAACACCAACAGAGCTTTCGCAACACGAAAAGCGTGATGCATTGTACACGCAACAAGTGCACCGTAAGTTGCGTTCCGTTCTCAGGAAAATTAGTCACTCGAAGTTGTAATCCGGGTGTCATACAAGGATGCGTAAGCTATCGACTATTTAATGACATACATATACACATACAGGGCTGCTGCGTTACGAAATCAGACATTCTGGAGTATTTTATTTTTATTTTTTTGACAAACGAGCACAAAGTCCTCCTGATGGTAAGTAGAGACTGTGCTTATAAACAATTCCATCTGTCCTCGTTGCATGCCTCGTTTCCAGTAAAAAGGATCTCCTTTTTTTTACACTCACAATAACAGTATTGAGCAGCTACGAGTATTTTACGCTGGTATTCTGTGAGAGCGTGGTCCTAAAAAATGTAATGGGTCTGCTCGATCGAGAAAGGACGAGGCTATCTCAGAATACCAGCGTAAAATAGCAGCTTAACGCTGCTGTATTTCGTATGGTGAGTGTAGAGAACCGGAGACCCTTTTTACTGGTGTGGCGGCGCTGTGGTCGCGCCACAAGCGAAACACATCGAAGCCTAAATCGCACTAACAAAGTTCCGAAGTTAAAGCAGTATATGTAGAATAGCTCCGTACAACCACTCGGAGCATTGGCCGCTCCCCGGGCAGAACACCTTGCCCGGCGGGAGATCTCCCCTTTTCCTTCCACCGACTACACTGGAAAAGAGGCATTCCATCTTAGTCCTCACGGGTGACAACGCATCTGCATTTTGATTCGCAAACGAGAATAGATGTAGATGTCTATGGGCCACAGCAACCATTTACAATCAGGTGGACTGTGTGCTCGTTTGTCACCCTATCCTATAAGAAATGCTTTTAATTGAACTATGCAAGACCTTTAAATGAAGGGTTTATGACCTGATCGAAATTCTGATGAAATGTCAACCCTATACATTGAGGTTTAAAAAACCGAAGGTGATCGAGTCCAGCTCCGCAATGCTAAGGCCCGTAAACATTTGAATGGAATGAAATTTATAAAAACGACACTTCGGTCAAGTTTACGAAGTTTCTACTCATTAGTATCTTCAGGAATTTTTAACCGACTTCAAAAAGGAGGTACTCAATTCGACTGTATTTTTTCTTTGTTTTTTTATGTGTGTTACCTCATAACTTCTTTCTACGTGGACCGATTTTAGTAGATTTTATTTGAAAGCTGGTGCTTCTCATGTGATCCAATTTGATCAAGGTCTGACCAATAGTTTTTGAGTTATCCCTAATAATTTATATTGAAGTCGGTTGTACAAAATTTTTAATTTTACGACTTGTATTAGTTATGAAAAGTTATATGAAATTTCTTTTCATGAAGATTTTTTTTTAGGATAAGGATGATAAACGAGCACACAGCCCACCTGATGATAAGTGATTGCTGTAGCCCATAGACATCTACATATATCCTCGATTACACATCAAAATGCAGATGCGTCGTCACCCGTGAGGACTAAGATGGAATGCCTCGGTTCCAGTAAAAAGGGTCTCCGGTTCTCTAAACTCACCATACGAAACACAGCAGCGTTAAGCTGTTATTTTACGTTGGTATTCTGTGAGAGCGTGGTCCTTCCCCGGTCGAGCAGACTTATTCGTACTACAACTATACCACTAATATAGCTGCAGCATGGCTCTACCACGTCAAAATATATAATAGTAATTACTTTAACTAATATAAGCCAGTGATTGACTTCAACTTCACCAGCTAGAAAGTAGTGATGGAGCCCTAGATGTTAAATCATATATATATTTTAGAAACGTTAACCTACTTTAGCATTTTCTCCTGTATCGTGAGGGCAGTTGAAATACATGAATTTCACAAGGACATTGTTCCGTGCAGGATTATAACCAGGGAGCCATCTGTTGCTCTTGCTATCCGTCTCTGTTGATCTCACTGCCACAGTGTAATGAAATCAAAACTCGTTTTCATAGAATAATCACCATACCTATAATAGTCCACTACTGAACGTAGGCCTCCTTCACAGATTGCCTCATAGTGGGTTGGCAACCACAATTTTGTTTATTATTTTGAATTTGTTTGAGGAAGACGCCGCTGCCCATGTTCTGTATCAGTTTCCCTCTGTCTGTCAACTTTTACGACACCTACTGGACGATATGGGGTAGTGGATTATTCTTGCACCGCCACTACACGCTGACGTTAAATAAATATCAAATATTAATCCAGTCTCGCCTCGTTTAAAGAAATTAAAAGTGACAGAAATGTAAGAATGAGTAAGAAATAATTTCCGCTAATTCCAACTAAGACAGATATAGCGACTCGTATACAAACAGTAGTGGTTTTGACAATGGCAAAAACAAATACCAACTAATTAGATTTGTGTACATTGAAGAATCTGAGCTATTTTTTCAACGAGCAACATATAAATGCGTCGTTGTAACGCTAACGGAGGTCAGGAGTCGTGAAGATGAGCCTCGAAACGGGTTTGTGGGGAGGGGGGGGGGGGGGGGGGAGGGGCGTGACGTCACCGGAGGCTGAGGTTGTATATAGATGCGCCGGCGCATCAGTCGACTAAGTTATTATCTTTGTGAGAGTATACTAGAGTGACACTTTGACACACAGACGGTAAACATGCTTCGATTCGTGACTCTGCTTGCAGCGGTGAGTACTAAGATCGATGTATTATTTTCTGTATTATAACAACGCAGGAGTTATATATTTATAACAATTAAAATATTTTAAAATATTATTGGGTTATTTCAACTTTTTAAATGTGATGCTTTTGAAGGCTTATTTAGGAAATTACAGTATTTTTTTAGTTTATTCGGCAATATATAACAATTGACATTTATAAAATAAATGTGTAAAATTGAATAAAACTACTTTTACGGATTATATCGCGTTTAATTTTCGTCTGAAGGCACTCTGGGTTAATTCTGACATCGGGACGTCAATCACCTCAGTCCCCCGTGACCATGGATGCTATAAAGCACCCGAAATGTCGGGAATCAATAAAATATAAGTTAATTAAACGCGATATAATCCGTAAAAGTAGTTTTATTCAATGTGTAGTGTTCGCGTAAATATAAGAAATCATAAATGTGTAAGAAGTTCCTTTTATAAATTTCCTTTTAAAATTCCCGTAAATATTGAACCATTAATTGATATAGGCACTACTATCTTGTAGAAATTAAAATGACTTTTGAAAAGAGTTTCTCTATTCAAATTTAAAAACGTGATTTTGTTCCGGTCTAGCAATAGAACACAAAATATGCCTGGATTCTACACACGGGAAATCTACGCCGTACTGATCCAGGGTTCGTTGAGGGATTAAACACGAAATATCGATTATCGACCGTCAAAATATTTTTAACTTTTGAGACAAAAGCATGTCACGCTGACTGCCTTTACCGCCGACACGTTTAGCAACTTCAGAAGTGTTGGCGGGAATCGAAATTGGGTTGCTTGTATACTATGAAATTAAAGACCGGTGCCTAACTCCTCGGCTGCCACGACTTTATAGTAACGAATTAAAAAAAACTTTGGTAGTGTGGTCTTGAAAACTATGTGCATTAAGATCTCTTAATATTTAGTAGAGCTGTTTTGAAGGTTATGGATCTGTCTTACAATCTTGTAATAAACCACGGCAGGACTAACCTCTCATAGAATACCAGCGTGAAATGGTAGAATAACGCTCATTTTATTTTAAATTTGTATTTACTCTCCAGTAAAAACAAGTGAGTATCGCATATTATTAGAGTAATAGATAACAGAGAACGTTAGTTGGGAAACAAAAAATGCAGAATCAAATTAGGTTTCGTTAAATTTACGCGTTTTTTTAAGAAACGATCGGAGAGATCAGACGCAGGACCAACGGATTCACGTGCTTTTCAAAGTACGGGGGTGATCCGGGGAAACTTTTTAATGGTATAGAAATATTCCATCATATTCTTATATTCAAGAAACGTCTCGTTTTTTGTAACGATTCGTTTTATTACATACAAGGTACATATAAATACAATTCATATTACAAACTATTCATTCAGCATCTTAGGATAACTTAAAACGAAAAATCTTTCAACGGTTCTTAAATAGACGTACTGGTATGATTTTGTTTAAAAAAAGGGGTTTTCATGGACTTTATTCACTGCAAAACGGCTCGTACAAGAATTCCAAGCGTTTTAAATATATAATCATTGGAATAGGTGCATTGTCAGCCCTAAGGACTTCAATAACTCTGATTCTTAAGAGGATAGACGTTGTCTATGGACCATAGCATCCGCTATACTATAAAGTTGACTGTGTGCTAGTGTCACTCTCCTCAAAACAAAAATCAAGAACGTCTCATCACGTTCAAAGCCAGGGTTAAATTATTATTCGTTAATACATGTATAAATCTAAAAAAAATGTATAAATTAATCAGAGACTGTTGAAGTCAGACCGGTTTTAGACATTTTAACCTTTACGGGTTGTCTCGTTGAAACTATTATAATGGCTGATTAACATAACCAAATTGGCCGGTAATTATATGACGAGACAGTCGCGTGGTTTAGGGGTCATAAATAACTGGTGATTACTTTGCATTTCTTTTTTTTAGTAGATGCATTTTGTATATTATATTAGTTGCATACGGATAAAAAACCATACGCGGAAGATGTTTTGTAAGCTGTACATTTTACAAGTGATAGAGCCACAACAGTATTTATTATAGATGCAACAACTTGACCAGTTAAGAAACATACTCTCACAGAACACCAGCGTAAAATAACAGCATAAAGAGGATGCTTTGTAGAGAGCCTGAGTGTTTTTTTACGTGGTAGAGCCATGCTGCAGCTATACTCGTATTATGGTTGCAGCACGAATGGGTCGGCTCGACCGGAGAAGGACCACGCTCTCGCAGAATATCAGTGTAAAATAGTAGCTGCTGTGTTTCGAATTTTTACTGGAAACGAGGCATTCCAACTTAGTCCTCAGTGGTTGATAATTTGGAGCTCATCAGTGCATAGCGAGCCCAGCCGCCATAAATATAACACATGTGGTAGCCATTGCCCTCGTTGACTATATTAAAGGGACGTCGTATATGGTTTATGAAGACCTAGATGGTAATTATACTGTCTTAGCGAACAAAACCACTCTAACTCTTGTTAGGAAGGAATGTAACTTAGTCATTGGGAAGGGTCTTTTTTATAGAAGTATTAAAAAGGTAAGTATAAAAAATATACGAGTGACTACTAACGAGTACAGAGTCCACCTGATGGTAAGTAGATGCCTTAGCACATAGACATCTACAATCTACATCTATATCCACGGTTAAGAATGAAAATGCAGATGGGTTGTCCACCATTAAGACTAAGATGGAATGCCTCGTAATTCGATGGAATTCCAGTAATCAGGATCTCTGGTTCTCTACAATCACCATACGGAACACAGCAGCTATAAGCTACTATTTTACGCTTGTATTCTGGGAGAGCGTGTGGTCCTTCCCCAGTCGAGCCGATACATTCGTGCTACAACCATATATAGCTGCAGCGTGGCTTTACCAAGTGAGAGAACTATATATAACAATTTTTAATTAATTATTTGTTTGTATAAATATTATTTGCTTTGATGTTTTGTAAATAGTGACCGGGTTTTATCGAGTTAATAACTTATTTCTATTGTATGTAAACTAGAGCCCAATGACTTCGTCAATCTTACTTAGCGGTGCCATGTAGCGACATCTATGGAAATGTATTAAATAAAGAACGATGTATTTAGCGCGTCAAATTTTCATATCGATATACATCGCAACCGCTTCCGTAGATAGATAATAGATGGCGCTAGAGTAGTCAAGTGAGCTCGGCCACGGTACTTATTGCTTTGTAAGAGAGATTTTCTGTGGATGTTTTCTTCATATTGGAGGATGTAGTAAATTAGCATTTAATGTTAAGTTAAACAATGTGAGGGATAAAAATGAGGTTGGATGTACTGTATAATTTAAGGAACTAGATTTGAGCTATAACGTCTAATAATCATCACCTTTTTCTTTATAATCGTTGGTGCATCTGTTAGTGATCGTGTTGTTCTGAAATACTTGACCGATTGAGGTCATATCAACATTTTTTTTTTAAAACGTTACCCCTAAACTAGGATTTTCTCCTGTATCGTGGAGGCAGTTTACAAACACAAATTGCACAAGGACAAACATCCAGACACGATTGACAGACATTGTATTTGTTTTGCCGAGACAATTGTTCTAAGCTATGCTAGGATCCGATAGATTGCGCTGTACTCAAGTTATTAACAAATTCTTTAATTTTGGACTAAATGATTTATATTCACAATATATGTGGTTTAGTGTCAACCACTAAAGTAATATGTACTACGTACTAGAACAGCCACTGCAAAATCTGTGGCGTAGTGCGGTAAGCGCGGTCAGAGACACAGGGTACCTTTTTAAGGCATAGACTAAGTCAGTTTGAGTCCGTAGACCTTAACGTGTGTTGCGTGCATCTTTTCTATTACCTAGTACATATGACTTAAATTGTACAAATAAAAATTTATCACAAAATTTGGACCCGAAAGTCCCAGCGCTTAATAAATAAAGTCACTGTCGAGTTATAAATAAATATAATAAAAATGTAATTTCCTGTCTGCTGACTGTATATTTTTGTAATAAAAACTATTGAGAGGGACTAAAATAGTTAAAAAAAAAATGAAATTAAAGTCCCTACCAGAAAGATCAGTACGTCTCCCAATCAGTTAGTTAGTAAACGATAGGATTGTTCTTATAGCATAAGGGTTACATACGAACACACAGTCCATTTGATAGTAAATCGATGATGTGGCCCATAGACATCTACATCTATTCACGATTAAGAATCAAAATGCAGATGCGTATTCACTGCTGAGGACTAAGATGGGATGCTTCGTTTCCATTAAAAAGGGGTCTACAGTTCTCTACATTCATCATACGAAACACATAACATAAAGGTTTTATTTCATGCTGGTATCTGTGAGACTGGTCCTTCCCCGGTCGAGCCGACCCATTCGTGCTACATCTATAATATAGCTGCAGTGGTGCTCAGTCAGGATTCAGTGTAGTTTCGGGTTTCTATTTGTGATAGTTTACCTCACGATCAACAATAACTTGTTAAATTGTTACGTAAATATTTTGTTATTAAAATGTTACGTAAATATCACATCCCACGGCCAAGGTTCATGTAATGCGACGAAACCGATTGTATGTCTATTACATTGTTATGAAATATAATCTTACCTTGACAGTCATTAACACAAAATATAACCATAACATAAAATATGAGGGCTATGCTCGGGGTTTCTCTGCGTAATACACTCACGTGGTAGAGTCATGCAGCTGCTATATTAGTAGTAGGTATAGTAGTAGCACAAGTGGGTCGGCTCGACCGGGGAAGGACCACGCTCTCAAAGAATATCAACGTAAAATAGCAGCTTAACGCTGCTGTGTTTCGTGTGGTGAGTGTAGAGAACCGGAGACCCTTTTTTCTGAAAACGAGGCATTACATCTTAGACCTCACAGGTGACAACGCATCTGCATCTTGAGTCTTTATTGAGGATAGATGTAGATGTCTATGGGCTACAGCAACCACTTACCACCAGGTGGACTGAGTGTTCGTTTGTCCCCCTTATCGTATAAAAAAAGTAGTAGACTTAGAAATGAGGATAACTGCAGTAGAATCAGAGTAACCGACACAGCTCAACAGATTAGTAAGCTAAAGAGGCAATGGGTCGGACATATAGCTCGAAGAACCGATAACTGATGGGGAAGAAAGGTTCTCGAGTGGCAGCCTCGTACCGGTAAGCTAAGCATGGGGCGGCCCTCACTAGATGGAGTGATGACCTAGTAAGACATGCAGGAAGTCGTTGGATGCAGGTGGGTCAGGACTGTGCTTTGTGGCATTCCTTGGGGGAGGCCCTGGCTCTGCTTCAGCAATGGACTTGTGGAAGGCTGCAAGGATGACGATGAATCATTAACAAAAAATATAACGACAAGTAGCCACGTGGTAACAGCATGAGGGAATCTATCAAACCCATTTCATCACGCGGGTGTAGAATAATTAATTAAAAACAAATATTGGGAAAATATTTTTTGTTTAAAATATTTTTTTTTTTTTAAATAAGGGTACGAACCAGCATACAGCCCACCTGATAGTAAGTAAATGCTGGAACCCATAGACACCTACACCTATCCGCCAATAGAATCAAAATGTAGATGCGTTGTGTTGAGAATTAAGATGGAATGCTTCGTTTCCAGTAAAAAGGATCTTCGGTTCTCTACACTCGCGACTGAATTATTTCACTAGAATTTTCGTCTCGAAAGTTCTAAAGAGGTCAAGGTGTCACAGACAAAACACAGCAGGATTAGGCTGCTATTTCACGCTCGTATTCTGCGGGAATATGGTTAAGTACAATAACAGAAAGACGGCTAGTAATACTAAATAGATATTTTGAAAACATGATATCATGATGTATGAACAGGATTCTGTGTTTCAAGTCTTGGCTTCCGTTGGTAACAAAGCAAGAAACATAGTCCAAATGGTCAAATTAAAGCCCTATAACAAAGACACACAGTTAACCATAAGTTTTTAATCTGTTTATTCTGTTTGATAATTTTTATAGTACAAGCAATTAAAAAAATTAATCATCAAGCAAGTAAAAACAATTTATAGCAAGCAGGTGTTGAAATATACTCGAAACTTCGGAACTTCATGTAAAGATTAAATACGTCTTAATATGTAAAATTAGTTTCATTTAGTGTGTTGTATTTGCATAGAAAAAAAAGTCTCGAATATTACATTAAAATTCTTGGCTGTGCTTTAGTTTACGGTCGCACGATTTTCGTGATAATTTTAATTTTAATAGGTAGGTAACAGGTCATTGAAGTAAATGCTAGAAGGATTTTCTGCGGAAACTTATAGTTTTCGAGAAATTATTTTTTTAAGTTTAATAGGTTAACTACTAGGAATCGTATAGAACAGTGTTGTTTTGGCTTTCGGCCCTTGACATTTACATAATGACATTCTAAAGCATTAGAAAGAGACAACATAATGGTTGCATCTCCTTTTACCGCGTGTTATTTCAGACCTAAAAATTTTTTTGGCTGTATATGGTAAATCTTTGCTTTAAAAAAAAACAAAGAGAAAATATAACAAAGGTATTTATATTTTTTAATGATCTTTTAAGTTGGTTAAGTTTTTTGATATCATGTTTGACAGCCCGATTCAGAGCAATCCGACTCGGACAGATTAGGTTAGAAGGTTAAGGCGGGAGCTTAGCTCCCGCCTTAGCCTTCGTGGTTATTTTTTTTATAACCACCCAGAAATACTGGCCCTACATAGCAGGACTCAATTGACCTAGCTTGGTAGGTAAACAATAGAGCCTCCTCCCCACTTGATTTAAACAAATACCATATTAAATTAATCAATATCAATATTTTATAGGTTAGGATAGATTTTTTAATATATTTCAGAAACTATACGTTTCCGCATCCCCCCTTTAAGGGGGGGTTCACCACTACCCCCCCACCCACCCTAACCACCTCCCACCCCCCTCCGCGTGCGACCGTAAACTAAAGCATGACCAAATTCTTTTTTATTTCGCGTAACAAATGTTTAATGTTGCCAATCTTTACACCGAACAACGTGCCGTCTTTTTTTGGGACCACAACGTTATCGTTTCGTTAGGGTTACATATTATAAACCAGTCCATTTCAATATATTAGGCAATTATAAATATACGTACCTTTCAGAATCTTTGTACACATTTAATTACCAAATTCACAATAATTTGTCCGATAACCGAGTCATTTTTGTGCTATTACTGAATATGACACTTCTGACTTATTTCACTAGAATTTTCGTCGCGAAATGTCTAAAGAGGTCAAGGTGTCACAGACAAAACATTGGTTTTTCCGTTTGTGTTATGTAACGTAGACCACATCTGAAAGGAAAAATATTGATCTTATAAAGTTCATGAATAATAATAGATCCAAATTCCAAATCCAAATTCAATTAAATACAATAAAATACGATACGCTTGGTGGGCGAGTTAGCAAATGCAGATTTTTATTATTTTGAGCTGTAGTTAGCAAGATGTTGCTGCGCTATCTCCTGTTTCAGTTTCCCTCTGTCACCTCATAAGAGATCCATGGGATGGTAATATGAGGGCGCGGTTTCAAAATAAAGAGAATATTATAATCACTACGTCTCTAAGCTAGATTTCTACTATCGTTGACGCCAAGAAAAAACTAAAAATTCACAACAAAAAACAAACAACGTTGTATACTTTATCATAAATACATACACAATAAATAATATACACAAGTACATACTTATTATACAATATATATATATATATATATATATATATATATATGTGTGTGTGTATATATATATTTTTTAATTATATTGTAAAGGCTCTTTTGTTGGCTAGTGTTTTGCATTTTGTAGTATTTTAAATAAAATAAAAACTGGCCATCTGCGCATGACAGGATTGTAGCTACGAGTATATACCACACGAGTGTGCGCAAGCACATGTGCACTCTCTATTCTCTTACTTTCGTAATCTGAAGACGGCTATTCAACACGATCGGAAAGAGATCAGACACAGGATCATCGGCTTTACGTGCATTCTAAAGCCCGGGGGTGAGACGTCGCCAACTTCCTGACTCGGGGCTGCACCTGGGAATTCATTGACAGAATACGAATTACATGCTTTAATTCCTCCCTCTCCTTTCCTCCATCGGATAACCAACCGGTCGGCGGGTCTTGTTGTCGATATTCCACGCTTTATAACCAAACGGTTTGCTTCGTCTTTTGTAATGCGTACAGCAAAGGAGTGGAATAATTTGCCGGCGTCCATCTTTCCGTCCAAATACAATCTGGGCGTAATCAAGGCAAGAGTGAATAGGCTTTTGTTACAATAAGACAGTGTGATTTACCATCTAAGGCTACATCACCACTTACCACCAGGTGGGGTTGTGGTCAAGCACTGGCTTATAATAAGTAAAAAATAATAATCAGTAATTGATTTTGACCGGGACCCAGGAAAACGTCGCACTTACGGTCACTACACCAAGTAGGCAGCTAAACTGGTTTATAATTATATCAAGCAATGAATGCATATTATTAAAACAATATTTGTTATCTATTGATTGTGTAACACGTGTTTCGCCCCACAATGAGCAGTAACGAGCATCAAGTGCTTAGGCTAATATGAATCATCTTACCACTGGATCATCGTTTCATATTAAAAATACTATTAAATGAATTTTCACTTCAAAACATCTTCGCCATTTAAGAACATACTCGATATTTTGTGCCGACTTCCAAAAAGGAGACGGTATTCAATTCGACGTATTTCGAAATATTTTTTATGTTTGTTACCTCATAACTTTTTACTAAGTGGACCAATTTCGATGATTCTTTTTTTATATGAAAGCTGATACTATTCGTGTGGTTCCATATGAATTTGATCAAGGTCAGACCAATAGTTTTTGAGTTATTTGAGTTATTCTTAATAACTTATATTGAAGTCGGCTGTACAAAATTTTTAATTTTTAATTATTATATTTTTGTTACATTAGAAAAACAAATAACATTCAAACTTATGAATGGTTGTATATTATTTGTTTTTAATGCTAACATCCATTTCTTTTAATGCAACAGGAATATTCAGATACATGTTCACCAGATACAGTCAAGGGTTATTTACAGTACATATCAATGCTAATTGCTTCCATGAATAAATTGCTATTTATTTTTCCTTGGTTGATTTTGACGTATTTGGTATTAATTGGCTGTTCAAGACTTTATCGATTATTTTGCATCAATAACGATTCTGTTCAAATAACATGTTTTTATTCTTTAAAACGTTTCGTTTATTCTTCTGACATTATCGGTTTAAAAATAAAATATACTCTTCTTTTTAAATTACGCACGTCGGCAATAATACTTGTAAATTTATTTCTTTTTTTATCCTCAATACTTAAATAAACAGGAATTGGAAATCGAATACGATAATAATACTTTGATATCAATCATGTTTTTAATTATTTTTTACATAAACTTTTTACACAAACAAATAGATCGTTGCAAAAACATGTTCTTTTTAATTTTTTGTTTGGACATTTGTTCCGGGTTCTTTTTAAATACTATTGTGTAAAAACAAATTTTGTAATACAGAATGACAATTTAAAATAATTTTTTACAATTTATTAAATATTTTTCAATTTAAAAAAATATTTTTCTCATAGTGTTTTGCTAAAAAAAATTGGCTATTCATACAAAAAAAGAAAAGGGAAATTAATAATATTTTACATTTGTAAACAACACATAGAAATATCTTGTTTTAGATTTTTACTTTTACTCTTTTTCGTATGGTGAGTGTAGAGAACCGGAGAACCTTTTTATTGGAAAAGAGGCATTCTATCTTAGTCCTCACGGCTGACAATGCATCAGCATTTTGATTCTATAAAAAATCCTTATTCTATAAAAAGAAAACTTTAAGAAAAGTAGTTTACAGAGTTTTTTTCGAATATAACCTCCACACTGGGATTTTCTCCTGTATCGTGAGGGCATTTTACATATACGTACATGCATTTCACAAGGACAAATATCTAGACCCGGAACAATTATTTGTAGGCCATAAAAATACTTGTTCCGTGCGGGATACGAACCCGCGGCCCCCAGCGCTGAAACTCATTGTTAAGCCACTGCACCACGGAGCCGTCCGAAGTTTCGTTAAGTATTTATTAAAATGTTAGGATTTTCTCCTTTATTATTTTTTTGCATTTTTGGTATATTCATAAATTGCACATAGACAAACATTAAGACACTGAAAAAATATTCTTAGGACTTTCAAACATTTTACTTTGCGATGTTCGGAACCGCAGTCTCATTATTCTTATAAAACTGAAGTGACAAACGAACATACCGCTTATACGTGGTAGAGCCATGCTGCAGCTATATTAATAGTTGTACCACGAATGGGTCGGCTCGACCGGGGATGGACCACGCTCTCACAAAATACCAGCGCAAAATAGCAGCTTAATGCTGCTGTGTTTCGTATGGTGAGTGTAGAGAACCTGAGACCCTTTTTACTGGAAAAGAGGCATTCCATCTTAGTCTTCACGGGTGACAACGCATCTGCATTTTGATTCATAATCTACGATAGATGTAGATGTCTATGGGCCACAGCAACCACTTACCATCAGGTGGACTGTGTGCTCGTTTGTTACCCTTATTCTATAAACTTACAGCTCACCGGATGGTAAGCGACAGCAGCCCATAAACAAAAGCAGCCAACTTTTAACAAAGACGACTGAAGTTGCGTTGTGATTTCTGAGGATTAAGATTTAATACCTTACAGTCTGTAGTTATACTGGGTTACCCTTATACCCTTCAGAGCGAAACACAACAGTGCATTTGCTGTTTCGTGGTAGGAATTGATAAGAATGTGGCACATAGGTTTCCTCGGCAGAACAAGAGTTTAACCACCATTGAGTTATATGTACTACCTACTAGAGAAGCTATTCCAAACAAAAATTGTACGCTACTCTATGTCCTCGCGCATGCGCGGGTGATAGTAGAGTCGTGTATGCGCGAAAACTTTAATTTAAAATAAGATAAGATGTTAATATAAAATAAAACATAAGAATTTAATATAAAATACTCTTATTGTAACCTAAACAAACATATTTCTGAATAAAATGTAATAATAATTATCTTATGGAATTCACAAATCAATCAATTTACGCAATATTTAGTTTAGTGTACGGATTGCAGTACAGTTCAGTTGGACATAATCAATGTTCGAAATGCGAAATCTAGTGCGTAGTACATATATATCGATGTTTATCACCGAAAAACTTAACCTAAAACAGTGGAAAATACTTAGAGATGTTTGAAATTAAAAGAGCTCGAGTTGTTTCTAATTACGAGATAAGGCACTTAATTATGATCAATTGTTCGACCTACAATTTGATGGTAATTACGCCCAATAAATACATAAAAGTCTGAAGTCATGCAATATCAGATTTTTTACTATACCAGTATAATGATACGGCGCACCTACTCGTAATAGTGATACATCACGACTTTATTAAATTTTTAACTATAGTTAAATTAATGCTATATATCATCCATCATATTAACTGAATAGATTTTTTTATTTCGTTTGTGTGAAGTATGTTATGAATTTACTGCCATTTTTAATGAGCATAATATACGTTTGGACTATGACCCTATATTTTGAGTATAATTAAAAATTCTAGCCAATAACACACTAATAACAGTTTATTGCTAGTCAATATAATTGTTTGTATAGTATAATTATTGTTGGTTGTCCTAAAAAAAAATTAAAAATTTTCGTAAGCTGTAAGTTCGTCTTGTCTTTTCGGTATGCCACCTTTTACAACACTTACGAGATGAGATATTTTTATAGAAAAAAGAGTGATAGTAAGTGGTTGCTGCGGTCCATAGGCACCTATATTTATCCTAGATAAAGCTTTACTTGTAACGAGCCGGGTAGAAAGCCGGTTGTTCAGTTAAATGTGTCTCCGTTTCTCGTCACTCACCATAGAAAACACAATAGCAGAAGCAAAAGCTGCTATTTTACGCTGGTGTTCTGTAAGAGCGTGGTCCTTTTCCGGTTAAGCCAACCTATCTTTGCTAGTTCTACAAAAAACGCATCCGAAATTTGTTCAAATAGTACAAAACTTATGGACTACAACTCCCGAGTTTAAATAGATGTGATTCCTAGATCTAGGACTGGAAAGTGTGGCGTTAAGACACCTGTAGAATTAAATCGTTTATTCACCAGTGCCGTAGAATACTTTCGTACAGATATAATCTGTAAAGTCAAGTCAGAAAGCGCGCAGGAATTCAGGAGTTTGCAAATTTGGGTGTGGTTAGTATTTGTGATGAGACATACGCAGAGTTAACAAATACAAGGTTAAGGTATGAACACACTCTGTCGGTTTTATTATGAATAATTTTATATTGAATAAGCCTTAAATATCATTCGAGATATTATAATTTATTCCTAGATCTCATCTGCATGGCATAGCCGAGCACACGATCCACCTGATGATTATAAGTAGTTGATTTAGCCATTTCTCCTTAGTTGAGAATCAAAATCCAAATGCGTTCTCACCCCTGAGGACTAAGATGGAATGCCTAGTTCCAAGTTCCATTTTAACAGTGGTAGAGCCAGGCGGCAGCTTTTGCTGTCGCATGGATGGGCTGGCTCGAACCGGGGTGGTACCACGACCTCACAGAATACCAGCGTGAAGTAGAGGTTTACCTCTGCGTTTCGCTTGGTGAGTGCAGGTGGCCAGAGGCCCTTTTTACTGGAAATGAGGCATTCCATCCTAGTCCTCACGGGTGACAACGCATCTGCATTTTGATCTCTAACAGAGGATAGATGTAGATGTCTATGGGCCGCAGCAACCACTTACCATCAGGTGGACTGTGTGCTCGTTTTTCACCTTTATCCCTTAAAAAATATAAAGTAAAAAGGGTCTCCGATTCTCTACACTCACCATACGACACACAGCAGTATTAAGCTGCTATTTTACGCTGGTATTCTGTAAGAGCGTGGTCCTACTCTGGTCAAGCCCACCCATTCGTGCTAATAACATAATAAAGCTGCAACTGAAGAGCCACGCTTCTACGTAAAATTCTCAGTTATTTCTCAGGTTGTGGACCAGAGAGCCCAACATGCTCTTTTAGTGAAAGGTTGCAGGGCTTTTACGATTTGGAAATATACTTTATACATCTTGACCATGTAGTAGCTTTCCTCACGATTTTTAGTTCATTATTAGGCATGATTACCATATATATATATACATAATATATACATGATTATGCCACACCAAAATTGCAAAAAAATCAGTTGTATTCTCAACAAGAATCGACCAAACATTAAAAGTAAACAGCTGGGCAAATGATGATATAAAACAAACTGTTTATTTTTTGTCTTGCAATGTGTGACTACCTTTATTTGATCGACACAATTTGCATGAGTTTGGTTCGCCAGACGTTAAAATTAGGCCATTATGTCATGAGAGTGATCCACGACGCTTAAATTCGAATATTTTGTTATATCCTGCTTAGCTTTTCGATTGTGTTTGGAATATTAAATCGATTTACTATGAGAAGAAAACGTTTGGAAGATTCATTCAATTATTTTATTATGAACCACGTTTGGATGCAAATTTTATTGTCTCTTATGGAACATGCTACAGTTTACCTATTAGTTGAGTGTAGTAAAGATTTTTATACCATACACGATACACGCTATACCGAGGTAGGATGACGCTCTCACCGTACCAAGTGTGCGAATACCAGCGTAAAATAGCAGCTTAATGCTGCTGTGTTTCGTATGATGAGTGTAGAGAATCGGAGACCCTTTTTACTGGTAACGAGGCATTCTATCTTAGTCCTCAGCGGTGACAACACATCTGCGTTTTCATTCTTAATTGAATATTAATGTAAATGTCTATGGACCACAGTATTTACTTACAATCAGGTAAACTCTGTGCTCGTTTGTCACCCTTATTCAAAAAAAAAAGTTAAAACAGGCGCAGATATCTGTCTTGTCGAGTAGAGTTGCCGTAATATCAGACTATGGGATTGAGAGTGAAGGAATAGAGAGTGTTTGCGCACCCAGAGGAGTAGGCAGCGACTATGGACGTCCATTTAGCATGATCCTAACACTCTCCTCTCGCCTTCTTCACGTCCATATACCTACGCACACATATACACCAACACACATTCCGTGTATGTACTACTTGTCGTGATGTTACGAGATGATTTACCAGGTGGTAGATTTCTTCTTCTGCATACGATTCCGTCTGTATTAGGGTCTACCATCTTACCTATTTCTGCCGCCAGGCAGCATTCCACTGCTCTGTTACAATTTAAAAGGAAGTTGGTATACTTACAGGTCATGAGGTATTTCATCTCGGACTTCAATTGTCACAACGTATCTATAGACTACTTTGTTTAAAGCTGGTTGCAAGTATTTATGCACCGTAGTAACCACTTACCATTAGGTGAACTGTAAGATTGTCTGTTACTTTATTTTTTAACCGATTTCAAAAAGAGGAGGTACTCAATTCGACTGTATGTTTTTATGTGTCATACCTCATAACTTTTTTCCATGTGAACCGATTTTGATGATTCTTTATCATTTGAAAGCTAGTGCTTTTCATGTGGTGCCATATAAATGATCAAGGTCTGACCTGTAGGTTTTGAGTTACCTATGCTTAATAATTTATGTTGAAGTTGGTTGTACAAAATTTTTAACTTTACCATTCGTATTAAAAAAAATACACATCATACGATACGTACTGCGTAGTAAGATTCACTCAATAACAAGTTATTTGTTTACTATACTTTCAAATAAACAAACTGCTAGTTAATAGTTTAGTAATTATCAATGTAAAATACACGCATCATAGACTTATGAAGGCATAAAACCTGTTAAGGTATACGTGACGTGTGCATATTATTAGCTAACTCATCCACAACCTTAGCGGTCAACATTAGTTCAAGTATATTTTCACACGAGATTTGCAGTTTTTTCCATAGATTGTATAAGGATAAAGGTAAGCTCAAGTAGCGCAAAAACAAACAAACAAGCAAAACATTTGCTTTTATGTTATATCCTGTTACGTGTGTACACACAAAAACGTTAAGGTAATGGAAAATTGTCATATTATAGTAGGGACATTAGTTGTTTATTTGTTTTCGACGATAGGAGATTTATAATTGCAAAGATTGCAATCGTATCCAGATTCAAAAAAATGAGAAAGCTTTTTTAATTTATTCTAATTTTTATCCACGCTAAACCTCTTTAAAATCAAAATGCTTCAATCTTCATGGACATGGTATTCAAACATAACAAAAAATATATTTGATTTGATTTGCTTCACATCATTTTTATTTGCTTCATAGAGGATTAGTGACTTGTTTCATAGTGTCATCGTTGACATTAAGAGGAGCTTAGGTCAGCTTACTTGTAGCAACATTCTTACGTTAGTTATGTTGTGTGCTTCTAAACAGAATAACCAACATAAAAATAATATTAATGACAAGTTGAAGAGTAAAGCAAGTAGCGACTAAATAATTTTGTATATTTAAAAAATTCTACGTTGTTGTATTTTCTTTTTTTAATTTACTGAATTTATTAATGGCTAAGCAGGACAAAGAGTTTTCTTTGACATGGTACACACGTCTGACAATTATGAAATTGTAAATAGCAATTTTAAGTGCTGATGTACCACTTGCTCAGCGGTGAAGAAAAACAGCGTACGGGAAATATGTTTGGGAGATAAATGTTCCGAATACGTATAAAGTTCGCCAACAAGCAGTAGCAGCACGGTGATGATTTTTTTTATAGAAGAGGAACAAACTAGCACGCGGCTCACCTGATGGTTAGTGTCGACTGCTGCCCATGAACAACTGGAACACTAGGGAAATGAAAGTTTATTGATGTATATAAGCTGTAACTTAGCTTTAGATAATGTATGTACGTATATATGGTAGAGAATTACTATTGATAGTAATGGAGAAAAAATCAAGATGCACGATAGTAATAAAAGCGTTCTTATATAGTGGTCGATGTTAATTCATTGGTTTGCGTTCCATCACCTGCTTTGTATTAGTTAAAGTCCACCGTTTGGGTTAGTTGACAAAGTGCGTGCTCTCGATACGGAGAACCGGAATTCGATTTCAATGTTACTAATGCGTAGTTTGATTCAAAAATAGATTATGATGTATCTGCTGATTCATTAGTGATTTATTAATGATTTGATATGCACATTTATAAATAATTTTAAAATAATAATATAACCATCATTAGCATCGTAAATATCCTCTTAAAGTAGCACTTACGAATTTCCTAGAAGTGTGTTCAGGGATTGTGTGCTCCCCGTTCCATTACTTGATACTTGTTGCATAACTCGGCTCAATTTCATCCCTTTGTTGTCGATATAACACGTATTCAAAACAAACGGTTTGCTTCGTAACTCATGCATTCATAATATGTACAGAAGTTTGGCGGCTCCGTACAACATTGGTTTAGCGATAAATTGCGGCGCTGGGGGCCGCAAGTTCGAATCTCGCGCGGAACAAATATTTGTATGTCCTACTAATAATTGTTCCGGGTCTTGATGTGTGTCCTTGTGAAATTTATATATGTAAACTGCTTCCACGACACAGGAGGAAATGTTAGTGTTAAACGTTACTTTTACGTTTTTTTTAAAGACGAAGAAACGAAGCAATGAAGTGAATTAATATGCAGGCAAGGCAAGTGTACATAGGCTTTTGTTGAGTTAAATACATAGTTCGCTTTATCAACTTCGATTAAATCACCACACCATCTAGATGTGTGAGAGAAAATTACAAATTTATCTTCTAAATTCTAGCAAAGCTCGATCGTCCAGGTACTAATAGTAAAGTAAAGTAAAGTTGTAGCCTATTTACGTCCCACTGCTGGGCACAGGCCTCCTCTCATTTCTGAGAGGGTTTTAGGGCAAGGAAATGTCCGCCGTGCTCCACCAACGCGTGTTAGCGAACTTCACATGTCTTCGAAAAATGGTTTTTTCTTATTTCTCAGACATGCAAGTTTCGTCACGATGTTTTCCTTCACCGCCGAGCACGTGGTAAATCAGCACTTAAAATTGGAATAAACAATTTCATTGGTGCCAGTGGGGATCGAACCCGGATGGTTCGAGTACTGTGAAGCTTACAGTGAACGCTAACCATCTGAGCTACCACGGCTAGTACTAATAGTTATGACTTAATTTGAAAATTTTAAAAACTCCAAAAAGAACCCTACCGCAGTTAACAAAACAGATGAAAACGGCCTGGCAACTGCCTGGAAATGGCTGAACCGATTTTGATAAAATATGTCTAAGAATCACCGCTAGATACCTGCTTTTAAATTTAAAAAAAAAACCGCACTCAAATCAGTTCACCCATTTATGAGCTACGGTTCCACAGACAGACAGACAGACAGACGCACATAGCGGTCAAACTTATAACACTTCCCTTTTTGTGTCGGGGGTTAAAAAGAACAACGCGCCAGCTAGCATGGATTAGTTGAACTATTTTCCTTTACCGAGGTTGACAGGCGTCGGTTTTTCGAGCTATATGGCCGGCCCATTGTCATTTCAGCTTACTAATCCGTTAGGCTATGTAGGCAACTCGGATTCTATATCTATATTTTAAAATAATTTATTAAATTTATATATTTAAACATAATTTATTGATTCCTCTTACAATAACGATCGACGATCGATAAAAATACCTTAACAAAAGATTTAAACGCAATGATAACCAATGTCGCAATTGAATATACATGTCCCGGAATGATTCAAGGTCCTATTGAAAATGTTATGCAACAATTTAAGCTGTCTGAATCTTGGGATTTACATTCATAATATCTTTTCGGCTGATTTCAACAGTCATGACATCTATAGTCCTATAAACGAGTTGCAATACAAATAAACATAAAGTTCGCTTTTTCATTATCGAAAAAGAGGAGATACCCGTATTCACTAACATTACTATGAAGTTTTGCAGTACACTGATTACCGCTTGCTTGAATTAAGCATTAATTAAAACTATTTATGCCTATTTATATTTTCATTTAGTGAGAGATGGACGTATAAGCGTCTCTTCAATTCACGTTCAGTTTGATTGGCAAGGTCGTTAATTATTCGCTAATCACCTTCCATTAATATTAAAAAGAAGACGTACATGTCGATAGTCAAGATGGTAAAACAGGTTTTTGTTTATCATTGACAAAGAGTGTGATGATGTTTCTTAATTATTATTAGTAATTGTAAATAATACATGAGCTAAGTAAAGGAATATGTAATGACATTGGCATGTCGTGGTGGCAGTCGGAATCGAATCCAGGGTTGTAATATTCACGGTCGCATAAACATTAATTAATTTTAGACAAGCCACTAGCACCAGCTTTGCCTGGATGGAATCTGTTAATGTTGTTAATTGGATTCAGTTACCTATTATATATTTTATGAATTTATTCGGTTGAAAATCTCCTGGTAATGCTCTCTATCTCTTAATAAAATTTCATCACGATCGGTTCAGCCATTTCGAAGATTAGCCCAGACAAACGGACAGACAGACAAAAAATTTTAAAACGGTTGTTTATATATTAATAGTATGCCAATAGACGAGATGAGAGAGTAGACGGCTCCGTGGCGTAGTGGCTTAGTCATGAGTTCTTGTGCTGGGGGCCGCGGATTTGAATCCCGCACGGAACAAGTATTTGTATGGCCTACAAATAACTGTTCCGGGTCTGGATGTTTGTCCTCGTGCAAACTGTGTATGTAAACTGCCTCCACGATACAAGAGAAAATCCTAGTGTGGTGGTAACGTTTTTTTAACCGAGAAAATAGCATGCCTATAACCCCTAAGCTCAATAAAAGCCAGTTATTTCAATATTACAGACAGAAACTTCAAATTTCTTTTATATGAATAGACAACTCACTTTTCATTCAACACGAGTCAAAATAGACACAAAATCCGCTTTATCAGATGACATAAATGTCACAAACGTAATGGATGCCAGTCAAACGGTCCGTCCACTTCTCATTCAACTTGTAAATATTGCTTATACGTACTGACGGCGTCGCGAATCGAGTAATGAGATATTTATGTATCTTGGACGGCTATTCAAAATCGCGTGCGTGTCTAGGCTTTGTCCTATATATGACAAGGACGTGTTGTTTGCTGCCGTTTTTTGAATAAGGAACATGGGCATTTTTAAATAATGAACATGGATAGGCTGAAGAGAAATTTTCAGCCAATTATTCAAATTGTGTTATTTATATAACCGTTTCTAAGTGATTAAATTATAAGTTAGGCAATTGTTTACAAATACGTGTCAGAAATAATTTATTAAATCTAAAACTTATAGTGTAACTATTATTATAGTGTTATATTATTTGAATTAATGTATATTTAGTTTACGTTACATTGTATGTTGGTATCGAAAAAGCGTAAAGTACTTATTTTAACGTAATGGAGTTTTAGATGGTAGAGCCACGTTGCAGCTATATCATGGTTGTAGCACGAATAGTCGGCACGTCCAGGGGAGGACGACGCTTTCAAAGAATACCAGCGTAAAATAGCAGCTTAACACTGCTGTGTTTCGTATGGTGAGTGTAGAGAACCGGAAACCCTTTTTACTGGAAAAGGGGCATTTCATCTTAGTCCTCACGGGTGCCAATGCATCTGACTTTTGATTCCTAATCGAGGATAGATGTAGATGTTTATGGGCCACAGCATCCACTTACTCAGGTGGACTGCGTGTCCGTTTGTTACTCTTACTCTATAAGAAGTCTGGAAATAATCCAGAGAATTCGTAAGAGAAGTCTCATATTCATCTTACAACTGCATTCCTAAGTTATATAGAGCATCTTTTGACATCGCTTTGTCTACCTATGCTAAGCGTTTCTCCAAAAGTTGAATAGTTTCAAATAAATTTAGTTAAAAGAAAAAAAGAAAAGTTAAAGGTGAGTGACGAAAACCGAAGAAAAAGTAGATGCGTTTTCACTCGTGAGGACTAAGACGGAATGCGTCTTTGCCAGTAAAAGGATCTCTCTTTACGAGGTCAAGAATACATTACAAGGATAAGTTATGTATAGTCATACTATTATAATATCCTTGACCTAGTATATAATATTGCAGACCACTCCAATAACACTGTTTAGTAGTAAATCCCACTTGAGTGGTTTATAACCTAGAATCCTGCCAAAGTTATCTAGTCATTTTCGGTTCTGCGTTTCCCCGCTGAATGGCTATACTTAGCCTTTGAGCGAGGAAAGAACCAGCCCTCCTATCACCACATAAATAATTAATGATATACCGTTTTTGCAGTTTTTGAAATTCTTAAGGTTTCTTCTTTTATTTGAAATTGTCCCAAATCAAATGTGGCAACGAGTACTGTGTGCGATTCAAATTCACAACGTTTTTGCCAACCGATCGAACCTTACGAATATGTGCGTGCGTAGTAAAATAGTAGGCGCTAGATATTTATGAATTACAATCAGTTAAAATAATGCATTACCACGCAATTTGAATTTAATAGATAAAAAGGACAGAATGTTTGAATTTTTTTTTAATTAATAATTATTCACCATTCGCCTATATTACCTACTCTGAACGTTCTCTGCAAATTTGGCGGGTTATTGCAAAGTAACCCAGTATGACCTACATTGAGTGAAATTGTTCCTATTTCTATTTCTATTACTACCGCACATCATCCCGTGGGTGTCGTAAGAGACGACAGATGGAAACTAAACAGGAGATGGGCAGTTGCATCTTCGTCTTAACAACTCATCAAAACTGCGTTTGCCAACTTGCTTACCAGGCGAGGCAGCTACTACAAATATCTCCACTATGGGGCAATCTATGGTAGAGGCTATATGTTTAGCAGTGGAATTTTGATAGGCTGTTATGGTGCTGGTAATAAAGTCTATTTAAGCAATGACGCTAACAAAACTATTTTGTTTGTGTAACAATTGTTTGAACTAGCGGTCAATTATCGTACCTATAAATAATATTATGAATAACAGAAAAGTAGCAGTATATCAAATGATATAATAATCATAAATCCATTCACGATCTTTTGCGTTTTACATCCTTGAAATAAAGTTGTTAATAGTTATTATAAACTCGAGAATAAATAAAACTATGTTTAACGTTATTATAGGTTATGACGTTAAGTTAAATGTGAAGGAAATCGCTTGGACAGTTATTAATAAGACTGTAATTAGCTCTTTCTTGGAAATAGACCAATCCCAAGCTTGTAGAATTTTATGTGGTCACAGCTTTCAACATATATATTCCTTCGTCTGTATGTTCTAAAGACAACATTCGTTTTAGAGTTTTTGATAGATGCTTTTCCAAGTAATTAATAGAATCAGGATTGACTTGACACTAGCAGAATTCTTTCAAGAGAAGCCATAATTTAAAAGAAAAAGAAGAATAGATTCAAGCCTTATTCTACGGAAATCAATTATATATTAAAAATATTAAAATCTAATTACCTAAGATCTGTATAAAAATTTAATAAAAATGATAAGCCTTACGCTTAGTGAATATAATAGAAATACTTTTTTGGTATATTATATTCTATACCATGTGTGTACTTATCCTATTCCTATCCTATCCTATACATCAGTAAGTAATTTAAAAAATTCAAGATTTCATTGGATACTGCTATTCGCAATCTAGTAAAGTACTATCTCGTTGTTCATTACCTCATTGGTGTTGACGAGGATATAAACCAGGTGGTTCGCGTACGAGTAGTTAACTATTTACTGTGACTCACAGTGTGTTAACAATAATGTTACAAACGTCCGTGTAATACGTGTCTTTAACGCGGGCGCAGTGTAATTAAGACAGGGTTACAATGCTTGCATAATTTAAAACGTTCTATATTTTGTTCCGTAAGCATTGGTTTTACTTAAAATAATGACCAAGAACAAAAACAGTTTAACGAACATCGAGGATAAACTTAAGTAACCGTATTTTTTCAATATTGATGATTGTAATTTTCGATAAGTAAGTATCCCATCCAACCTCAAAAAGGCTACAGCTGTGTTGTCACTCTTGAGGTGTGAAATATCTTTTTTAGAACGAAGTTTTTTATGGGGCGGTACGGATTTGGCGGATGGGGGCTAGGTGACAAAAAGTGTAAGATTTTTCCGTCGCGACCCCTTCTGACGTAGTGTAGACGGCCTTGGCGACTGTAAGGAAGCGAGATGGAATAATACACTTCTCCCTCGCACTTTTTCTTATCTTGCCATGAAAGAAATATTGTTTTATTTTAAATGACGCTTCATTTTAATAGACACTAGTAATTCATTTATTTCTATTTGTTAATCAATAATATTTTTTTTTATATGATAAGGGTGACAAACGAGCACACAGTCCACCTGATGGTAAGTGGTTGCTGCGGCCCATAGACATCCTACATCTATCCTCTATATTACAAATCAAAATGTAGATGCGTTGTCACCCATAAGGATTAGGATGGAATGCCTCATTTCCAGTAAAAAGGGCCTCCGGCCACCTGTACTCACCAAGCGAAACGCAGAGGTAAGCCTCTACTTTACGCTGGTTTTCTGTGAGGTCGTGGTACCACCCCGGTTCGAGCCGGCCCATCCGTGCGACAGCAAAAGCTGCCGCGTGGCTCTACCACTCTTAAAATATATAAACATGATACGTTTATCAATAATAATATACTACGAAAGGAACTTCGTTCCAGCCGAGTGTTCCACGACCATCACGCATTTTTTAAGTTACCTATTAGTACAACAAGATGGCTTTAATATAAAGGGATGTCTTAAAGCTTGCAATTATCAGATTAGTATATATGCTATATTAATTCAATTATATATTTATTTATTTGTTAAATTAAAAATTGTTTTACATATGATATTGTAACTATATTAGCATTGCACAACACAAATATAAGGGAGAGGGGCAGACATTTAAATCGCTTAATTTTCTAGTCCTTGACTATATAATATTAATTCCTTCAATTTTCTAAGCCACTGGTTCTGTGGCAATTATTCACCTACAGTGTGACTTCACCACGTAGCAATAGTACTGAGCATGCTACAGCTATATTATCGTTCTAGCACGAATGGGTCGGCTCGACTGGGGAAGGACCACGCTCTCACAGAATACCAGCGTAAACTACTACCTTAATGTAGCTGTGTTTCGTATGATGAGCGAAGAGAACCGGAGACCCATTTTACTAGCAACGAAACATTCCACCTTAGTCCTCAGGGGTGACAACGAATCTGGATTTTGGTTCTTATTCGAGGATAAAAATAGATGTCTATGGTGGTCCATACAACATCCACTTACCCTCAGGTGGACTGTGTAAAGATCTACATATATCCAACAAAAAAATAATCTAAAGGATATAAAGTCGAATAACCCGCATCGTGAAATATTTTTTGCATATTCAAGTTTTAAGTAGAAGGTTGGGTAATAAGAGAAAAACAAATGTAGGCGTGTATCTTTACGGTTGGTTTCATTTATTTACTCTCTTTGTTTTTATTTGTCTGTTTGTTTGTACAATACGGTGTGATTTAAGTCAAGACACGTGTGATTGTCAAATATTCTTATTGTAGGTTTAGGTAACACAGGTAGGTTAGGTAGAAACATTTTTACGAAGTATTGTAAATCGGCATATTTATCAGTTGGTAATAAAGATGAGGTTAATAAATTTAATAAATTGAGTTGCGGCGCTAAGGGCCGCGGCACGGGTTCGAATCCCATACATAATAAACCTAGCAAGCTAACAGCATAGCAAGGTGGCGAAGCAATCTGCTTCTTTTTTTTGCCGTTGAGCAATCAGTTTCAAAATAGGAGGTTCAGATGCCTGGGTGATCAGTAATCGATTGCTGAAAACAGAATTTGAAAATTCGAAACCGTTCTCGAGATAATCGTGGGACATACAGACGGACAGACATCATGAAATCAATAAGTGTCTTCGCAAGCTTCGCCACTTAACAAGTATTTGTTTTCACGAAATTCTCTGTTAAAATTAACGCTTTCGAGTCTCTTCCATTAATTTTCACTTACGAATAGAGATAGTTTTCACATGTAACTGATTGCCAGGCAAAGGCGGCCGTTGTCTTTCGTAGGTATAACGGCCAAGTACGAACATAAAATATTGAATGTAGTTGTTGTTCGAATAAATAATACATTTGTATGGCCTACAAATAATTGTTTCGGGTCTGGATGTTTGTCCTTGTGCAATTTAGCTTTGTGAACTGCCCCCACGATACAGGAGAAAGTCCTAGTGTGGAGGTTACGTTATTTAAAAAAAGGGTATAATAAAAATGCTAAAAATTCAGTACTCTTTATAGATGCTATTTAATTTTTGTTTATTATTTGGTTATCGTTTGAAACGCAGTAGAGCCTTGCAGCGGCTATATTCTGGTTGTAGCACGAATGGGTGGCTCGACCGGGGAAGAACGCTCACAAAATACCAGCGTAAACAGCAGCTTAATGTTGCTATTTTGTATGAAAATATAATTTTTGCTGAATACGAGGCATTCCATTTAATCCTCACGAGTGATAGCGCATCAGCATTTTGTTTCTAAACCGATGATAGATGTAGATGTCTATGGGCCACAGCATCCACTTATCTAATTGTATCTAAATACACTTTTATTCCATACAAAACGTATAAGACATCCTTTAATATGTAATCTATGTAAGTCTTTAAAATCACCTTCCATTTGAATACGTTATGTAAAATAAGAATATAATTTCTGTCACGAACTGGTTTTTAATAATCGTTACAAATGGAATTTCGCAAAAATTGGAATATTAAATATTTCAACAAGAAATGGAAATACAAAAGAATGTAGAAGTTGTATAATTTTTGCACTTTACATATATATATACAATCATATATATAAACTAAATCTTAATTGTAATAATGTCCTCCAGTCCGAATTTCGGTCACGGCGGCCAGTCTGTAGTGCCGAGTACGCGCAAGCATAAGTGCATTCTCTATTCCCTCACACTCATAGTCATATGGGACGAAAAACCGATAGAGAGAGAGAGAGAGAGAGAGAGAGAGAGAGAGAGAGAGATTAAGCGCAGGACCAACAGTATTACGTGCTTTCCGAAGCACCGCACCGGGGCGAAACACCGTCAACTTCCTGACTCCGGTTGCTGCTGAGAATTTCTTGACAGAATATTTTGGCCCCGACCCGGGATTTAAACCCGGAATCACAAGATCAGCAAACGCGTTTTCAACGAGGCAGCCAAATCGTAATTATATTTTATAGAACTTAATATGTTAAAAAAATGTTACATACTCTGTCTTAGTGATGAGTTACGTTACGAAAAGACCTTACAATAAGTCATCAAATGGAAAGTTGATTTTATAGAAGTAAGGCTGTCAAGCGAGTACACAACCCACGTTTTTAGGGTTCCGTAGCCAAATGGCAAAAAATGGAACCCTTATGGATTCGTCATGTCTGTCTGTCTGTCTGTCCGTCCGTATGTCACAGCCACTTTTTTCCGAAACTATAAGAATTATGCTGTTGAAACTTGGTAACTAGATGTATTCTGTGAACCGCATTAAGATTTTCACACAAAAATAGAAAAAATAATTTTGGAGGTTCCCCTACTTAGAACTGAAACTCAAAAATTTTTTTCATAAAACCCATACGTGTGGGTTGTCTATGGATAGGTCTTCAAAAATTATATTGAGGCTTTCAATATCATTTTCTTTTAAACTGAATAGCATTGTCAAACTGGAATATATATTAGCTTGTTTAGCTATCATAATATGGGGTTGCATATAGTTAGATCTAAATCCCATCATTTAGGTACCTAATTATAATGTTTACTTATCAATAACTTAATTTAAAAAACAATACAGTATTACTAAAACATCATCTAAAGTTACAATGAACTACAAGAACTTTCATATTATGTTACTTGCTGCTACGGAACCCTTCATGGGCGTGTCCGACTCGCACTTGTTTATTTTTTTTTTCTTTTGATTATATCTTAACCTTAAGGCGGGAATCTGTTTGGGGGAGAGGCAAGATCTTATCCAGAGCTATCACAATTCTTATACGGTAAAGTTTCAGAAGTCTGAGAATGTGAGTCATCTTATCTTATAAAAACATTTTACTGACGATACGTATGAAATTCTTTCCGTTAATATTTATAAAATGATGCCACTTAGTCGAGAATTCAGTCGATTACGCAAACGCGATTTATAAAGATTGGTTTCGATCCGGTTATGAATTAGACGTTGTATGATCTTGACCTCTAAAAAGTAATGACCTCGATCGATTAAGGATAACTAACACTTGTTTTTAATACAATATTGAAATTAAAAACGATTTTGATAAACCTTTCTAATTAATAATTTGGTGAAATGTAGGTTGATACTAATGATACTTATACTATTTTACCACGTTTTTATTAAGTTACTTTCTTGTTTGTTTGTCTGTCTGTCGTTGCGGGTGGAATCTTGCAACTCCAATTTCGAGTACTTCCCGATAAGCTAGAGACTTGAAATTTTGAACATAGCTCCGAATGACAATCTAGGAACATGATAAAAAAGTGATATATTAAATTTTTATTTCTGTTGACAAAATGAATGAAAATGACAAAATAAAAATGTACTTAATAGTTTAAATGTGAACATAAATTTAATGTTTATATTTTGTGACATTGTCTTGATTTACATAAACTTTATTAACATTTATTTACAATAACTAGATTTCTGAATCTCGTAAAAAGCGCCTCCTACCAATTCCAGGTCCAATTGTGAATGTGAACTATCCAGGGACTCACTCAAATACACACAAAAAATTTCATCAAAATCGGTCGAGATATTTGCGAGGCTAACGCATGGAAATTGATTTTTATATATTTATTTATTTATTTTCACCAACAATATACATTCAGAAAACAACAAAAAATATGTGCTTACATCTGATACAATACTATTGTTAGGTGAAAAACTGGTGCCTAAACTAGGTAAAACCTGTATCTTAGGTTAGATATATATAGATGGGTCCTATTTAAATTTCAATTAGGTTAAGACAATCGATCGATTATCGATTATTAAACAACTATAACAATATTTTTTAATTAGTATTTTATTTTATAATCATCTTAATATTATTATTCATTATTTTATAGTCATTGTTTATATGTTAGTAGTTATACTTAGGTTAGTTATAGCAGAACATTGGTTAATATAATAAGTGATGTTAAAATATGGTTAATATGTATGATATATATATAATGATGTTATAATTATGTTCTAAATAAATAAATAAATAACAATAAAACTAAAATATTCTCATAAAGTTCATCTATCAATCAACCGTAGATCAAAATGTAAAAAATTGGTTTCCTCCAATCTAATTCTAGTCAGAATAATTTAATGGATGTTTAGGGAGCCTATCTATCCAGTTGTTTAATACATTTTAATGAAGTTTTAACTATTTGTTCCCAGGTGCTGTACGTATCAGCCGCACCGAACCCTATCTCCAACGTGCTGAAACTTGACTTGGATCCTAATGAAGCCCAGAACTATATTAACAACCCGCCTTACACCGAGCCTCAGCTGGTTGGACGCAAGGCTGTTTTACCTCTGGTTTGTGGTTTTAATAATATGTTTATTTACTTATATACCTATGTAGGTGTGTACTCGCGTATGTGAATGTGTACGTGTATTTAAATTTGTAAACTTACACAGCACTTTTATGCGCCAATACTTAGCGATCAGTGCATTACAGGAATTCATATTAAGTAGTCGTTCTTTTATAATACTAACATCAATATATCATATCCTAGCAACTCTTATATCATCATAAATTATCTATCAATAAGTGTGGGTAAATTCACCCTAGAGTAGGTTAGGGAAAATATAATAAGAATGGCACATAATAATTATAACTTATTGTTCTTATTGTTCGAATGCATTCATTTTTGTGTATTGGGGTTTAAAGTTCAATAATGTAAAATTTACTGCCAAAAAGAGTGAGAAACGCGTGAGCATGGAGTATACATTTAGCGTTCTCTACTCATGAAGTCGAAAGCGAGAACAGTTAGTTAGTTAGTTATTATTAAAGAGACAGGTCGTTGAGAACTAAATGGGTGAATTTCATGGGCACTGGCTCGTTACAGAAGAAGATAATAGATATCCAATAGAAGTCCACTTCTGAACATAGGCCTTCCATATAGATTTTCTCATATGGGACTTTGTCACAGTTGCCAAGCCTTGTAGGCGGGTTGGCAACCACAGTTTTTTTTAATAATTTTGAGTTTGTTATCAGGAGTTTCCCTTTGTCATCGCCTACGACGACCATGGGACGATATAGGGTAGTGGATAATATTACACCAACACTATGGTCAAGATCAAGGCAAGTGTGACGATTAATGCAAATTCTTTCTTACCAGTAGTAAAATTTTACGGGCTTATAAAGGAGAAGAAGAAGAAGAAATAGCTAATAACGAGACTAATTAATAAAAATGTAATTTTTCAGGTCAGGTTTGACGACCCTAGGTTTCGCTCTGCTGAAGCAGGCCCGACCCTTGGTCATTACTGGAGGAATGGAGAGGAGATCACGAACCCAGAAGATTACGTCGAAGAGGTATATATCCTAACAGACTTGTTGTTTTTTATTTTTTGAAGTTTATAAATTTGTATATCGCCTTTCACTTGGTGGAAGTGGTTTTTGTCCAAGTGTGGACGGATTACGATACGTTCATGAAATGGATAAACACTGAGTAACCGTTACAATAAAGAAAACTCGGTAGCACAATAGTTAAGAGTTTGGCTGCGGGTCGCTGGTTCGAATTCCGCACGGGTTATTTATATATTGTCGTGAACAAAGTGTCTCCATGTGCTATTTATGTATGCCAAACAGTTCCACTATTTAGCAGAAATTCTTAGTGTGGTGGTAATTGTTTACGAAACAAAAAAAAAAGTGATCTATGATTATTACACTACCATAGATGCCTTTTTGATTGACTGTCTCGTTAGTCTAGCGGTTGTAGTATGCGACTTCTGTTCCTGAGGTCCCGGGTTCGAATCCCGGGTCGGGCCAAAAACACCAGTTATTGAGATTTTCCATCAAGAAATTCTCAGTAGCTGCCCGGAGTCAGGAAGTTGACGGTGTCTCACCCCCGTGCCTCGGAAAGCACTTAAAGCTGTTAGTCCTGCGCCTGATCCCTCTCCGGTCGTGTCGGTTTACCGTTCCATCGGACTACGAATCAGGACATCGGCACCATTTTTACCCACCTCGCGGGGGCAAGGACGGATTATGTCGGACTCGCACCAACTAAAACCCCATGGTGTTCCATCTGCGCCGCATATTGGCAGGACCACGGGAACGCTTTCGCACACATCCGCGGCCCCACTAGCGCCGACCGCCCCATGGCAGCCTCTTCTCGGGGGAGGACCTCTCCTCCCCATTCTCCTTCTTAGGCAAGGCGCACCAGAAACACAAGGCACGCCCCCCCTCCACGGCCTCCAACTCCAGGACATCGGAACCTATTAATTGCATTCAACGGGACGGTCGCTAGTCTGTGCCTAATTATGCGCTATGTGCTATATTATATAAATGTACGTGGCTTTAAGGTGGCTTAAGGGCCACCCCAGACGCACCTTAACCTACTGTAGCTGATATTACAAGATATATGCAATGTTGCATTATACGAATCGGCTGATAATTTAATTTTAATAAGTAATTACGGATATTATTTTTTTAATAGGATAAGGGTGACAAACGAGCACACAGTCCACCTGATGGTAAGTGGTTGCTGCGGCCCATAGACATCTACATCTATCCTCGTTTTCGAATCAAAATGCAGATGCGTTGTCACCCGTGAGGACTAAGATGGAATGCCTCATTTCCAGTAAAAAGGGCCTCCGGCCACCTGCACTCACCAAGCGAAACGCAGAGGTAAACCTCTACTTCACGCTGGTATTCTGTGAGGTCGTGGTACCACCCCGGTTCGAGCCGGCCCATCCGTACGACAGCAAAAGCTGCCGCGTGGCTCTACCACTGTTGAATTATTTCTATATTATATCTTCTTATTAAACATTAACTAAGTATGAATTACGATTGTGTTGTTTGTGCAGATTATTTGTTTAAAGTCGTTACCTCATAAACCGGTTTTGTTATTGAAGATGAACGCATCAATGTGCGCCTCTGTCTCGTCCGTTAAGAATTTTACTTGTACTTGTTTTTTATTTTTTATTTTAAATTACATCCTTTTTCATAAAGCATGGAAAAAAATTGACGTAGTCATTTTTATATAAATAGAGTTACTCGTAGTGCTTATATACGTCCTACTCCAGAGCTACTTTGAAACGTGGCAGAGCCACGCTGCCGCTATATTATGGTTGTAGCACGAATGGGTTGGCACGACCGGCTAATGAGCACGCACTCACAGAATGCCGGCATAAAATAGCAGTTTCATTCTGCTGTGTTTCGTATGGTATGTGTAGTGAACCAAATACTCTTTTAACTGGAAATGAGGCACTTCATCTTAGTTCTCAGGAGTGGAAACGTGTCTGCATTTTGATTCTTAATCGGGGATATTTGCAGATGTCTATGGGTATCAGCATCCACTTACCATCAGGTGGACTGTGTACTCGTTTGTTACTCTTATTGTATAAAATAAATTACCACGAGCCCTTCTTGTCCAAGTAATTTTAATATTTAAAAAAAATGTTAATAGCAATGTTAGTATTTAAAAAAATATTTGCATGAAGGACTGCTATCCGTTAGCCGGCAGTGCCTTGTTTATAATATTAAAGCATTTCTTTTGTTTTCAGATATATGACGCTTCCCAATACCACGGTCAGGACGGCCTAGGTGCATACGCCTACGGATACGAGACCCCGGAATCCGCAAAAGTAGAGGACCGTGCAGGATCCGGCAAAGTCAAGGGATCCTACACCTACAAGAGTGGCAACGATATCATTAAGGTAAATCATTTTTATATATTACTAATTTAACATTTTTTATATTTTTTACTTTCAATTTCCATTCCTCTGTTATTATTTGACATATCCAAAATAATTATAACTTTTAACAAAAAGTAAAAACCGACTTCAAATTGCTAAAACAGGAGTTATTTATTTGATACCCTTAGGTGTTTTCCAAATTTATATGGAACCACCTTGGAAGTATTACCTATTTAGTGAAAAAAGTATCATCAAAATTGGTTCACAAAGGTTAAAAGACATCTGCGTGTAGTAAGCAACCACTCTGCAGTTATATCGATTGAAGAAGAACCACGCTGCATAAAAATACCATCATAAAATAGTATTAGCATAAGCTACTGTTTCTTAGGGTAAGTGATGAGATCTGGAGACTTTTTGTACTGGTAACGAGGCAGTCCATATTAATCTTTAGAGGTAATTGTCTTTGGACTTGAACTGGATTAGTACTACGGCGCTAAGAACTGGGTTGAAATCCCTAGCAGGCCAAATCTTTGTAATATTTATAGAATAAGATGAAAAACGAGCACACCGTCTACCTGATGGTAAGTGGTTGCGTGGCCCATAGACATCTACATCTATCGTCAACAAAGAAACGAAAAGCAGATGCGTTGTCAGCCGTGAGGACTAAGATAGAATGCCTTTTTTCCAATAAAAAGGGTCTCCTGTTCTCTACACTCACCATACGAAACATAGCAGCTTTAAGCTTTACGCTGGTATTCTGTGAGAGCGTGGTCCTTCCCCGGTTGAGTCGACCCGTACGTACTACAACTATATAGGTACTAATGTAGCTGCAGCATGGCTCTACCACGTATAAACATGTATGGTCAACAAATAATTGTTCTGGGTCTGGTCTATGTTTGCCCTTGAAAATCCTATCAATAGGATAAAAAAACGTCACTTTTTTAAATAATAATAGCAGCCACTTACCATCAGTCGGACTGTGTGATCGTTAGTGGATTTAATGGATGGTAATAATATTGACGATATTAAAGTATATGTGTTAACACAGAGAGATACTCGATGAAGCTCTAGCAATGAGATCGGGTACAAGCTACAGTGTCAAAAACAAGGCTAACAAATTTGCATGTCAAATTAAAATAATAAATTTTGCATTTGAAATTAAATTATGATTGTAGGTTACTTACTGGGCCGATAGCGAGGGCTTCCACCAAGAGGACAACCTTCCTAAAATCGAGCTGAAACCTGCGGAAGAGACAGAGGAAGTTCGCGCGGCGCGTCTCGCCCACGAGAAGGCTTGGCAGGAGGCACGCGCCGCCGCGCTGCTGTCACCGCAGCCCCAGTACGTAGACACACACACACACACACACACACACACACACACACACATACACACACACATACACACACGCACGCACGCACGCACACATTCATCACATAAACGCATGTATAGTTCATTAGTCTTCAAGATAGTGTAAGCTTTTGGCGTAGATCGGCCCAAAAAATTATAATTTAAATTTGAAAATTAGTTTTTGTTAACTATGACATCAGGACGTCAAACACTTCAGTCCCTCGCCGTGACCATGGGTAGTGTAAAGTCAGTGGAGTAGCGTGCCTTAGAGGGGCTCTGTATCAAAATTTGTTGGGGGGAACTAAGCTAGCCAAACAATTCAAACCAACATCCTGTCCCATAGAAGTCCTTAGAATTTTTGCGTACATACGTTCGGGGCCCCTGTAGCCCAGGGGCCCTGTATCATTGATACGGCTGATACGGCGGTAGCTACGCCCTTGTGTAAAGTGCTCGGAACGTAGTGAATTAAAAAAGTTAAAATTAAACCGTGATAGAATCCGTAGAAACAATTTTTATGCCGTAATTGCCAAACTAACATAATTAAACGCCGTTACGTCAGACTTTCGGTTGATAATATTTACCATTACCATAAAAGCCTATTAAAAGTCAACTGCTGAACATAGACCTTCCTCAAAGCTCAAAGCGGGATGGCAATCGCAGTTTTTTTTAGTGTTTTAATTGTTTTTAGGAAGACGCTGCACAAGAGAGAGCATCTCTTGGTTTTTTTCCATCTGTTGCCTCTTATAACATCCACCGGATGATATGGGGTAGTGAACTTTCTTATGCCGGCACTTAACTATGGCCACTATACGCCACAATAAAACTGTATTCAGTTTTGTAGTTACGTTTTATTTCCTAAATATTCCCACACATTTTATTGTAAGCTTCTTCACAAATAATGTGCTTGAAGTAGATATACAAGTATAGCCGCTTGGTGGAATTCCGGTGTTTATTTAAAATCCCGGCGGAGTCCGGTCTTGGCTCTTAAAATTTAGTCATGATTGGTCTCCCCGGTTAGATGGTAACCCTAGCTGCGGCCGGCTGGACTACGATGCCAAGTGACCTTCAAAAATATCTCTACAATTCCAGGAATGAATACGAGTCATCCGCATCCGAGCAGCAAGATTCCGTTGTGGCCGCGCCGTCAGAAGCACAGTCGCGCGAGGGCAAAGCGTTGCCGGCTTACGGACAACAGTCCTACCCGCAACAGTCCTACCCACAGCCATCCTCCACAACGACTACAGAAGAACCTGAGCCTACTGTAAGTCTATTTATTTATTTATTTAATCTTTATTGCATTCCTTATAATAAAAGAAAACAAAGGGCAGACTTAATGACTTGAGCAATTCTCTATCAGTCAACCCATGGATGGAATTTGACGTAGGTGTGCACGAAGGTGAACCACCGCTACCTTTGCTGAATCCGGGTTGCCACTGATAATTTAATAATCAGTTGACCCGAGATTCGAATCCTGTCATATGTGGACGAACGAGGCTGTAAAATGATATTGAAATCTTTCTTTACAGCCTCGTTTTATAAATTGAGTTCGCGGTCTACATTATATTCTAACGTTTTAACGTTAACAGTGGTAGAGCCACGCGGCAGCTTTTGCTGTCGCACGGATGGGCCGGCTCGAACCGGGGCGATACCACGACCTCACAGAATACCAGCGTGAAGTAGAGGTTTACCTCTGCATTTCGCTTGGTGGAAATGAGGCATTCCATTTTGGTCCTCACGGGTGACAACGTATCTGCGTTTTGATTCGCAAACGAAGATAGATACAGATGTCTATGGGCCGCAGCAGCCACTTACCATCAGGTGGACTGTATGCTCGTTTGTCATCCTTATCCTATAAAAAAATATTCTATCTCATTCTCTCGCAAGCTAAATCCTATAGATGTACATATACATATATGCTTGTCTCTTTTTAATGTCGCTTTTTTGTTTTATTGAGTTTCACAACGATTCTAAAGAAGTTTTTTCTTCACTTAACAAAACTTAATAAAATACATAAAAAAATATATGAACTGCAGTAACAATAAGTCGCAAAATAAAAAAAAATTGTACAAACGACTACAAGTTATTAAGGATAACTCAAAAACTATTGGTCAGACCTTGATCAAATTTATTTGACCACATGAAGTAGCTGTCAAATAAAAAAAAAAGAATCATCGAAATCGGTTCACAGTCGAACTGAGTACCCTCTCTTTTTTGAAGTCTGTAGAAAAAAAGGCTACCGAATCAGCATTATTCTACAGTACTTTTTTTTAAATACTAGTAATGCTATTAAACATTACTAACATTCCCTTTAACCACTTCTGGCAAGCTTCAAATGTTACTGTTAGAAGTTATTCACGACAGCAGTCGAATGGCGGATTCGAACCCACGACCTTTCGAGTACACGGTTCGCGCCCTGTCATTAGGCTACTGACGTTTCCTTCAATCAATTCAAACTTATGCTGTGACAGTACGTAACAGTGTTACCGCAGCGCTGATATTCTGTCAAAACCACATAAGTCGACTCGTAAGCAATCGCTGATTGAATTGAATTGAATTTTATTTGAAACTGTAGAAAATCAACATTGAATTTTTCTTTTCAGGGTCCCCCACGTGGTTTCTTCTACAGCTTCACATACCCGGTCTCCATCATAGTTCCCAAGGACAGCTCACAACCTGAACAGAACTACAACCAGGACCTCAGACGCGCATAAATTTGCTAACATTTGGACCAATACTTATGACAAATTGAAAGTACAATGAAAGTGATATATAAAACACTATTGTTTTAAGTCTGTATTATTACAAAAATAAGGTGGGGAGAGACATTGCTTAACTTGAATTTGATTTATACGTTGCGAATTTTATAAATATATATACTTACAAAAGTTTGAACATGACGTATATTTGCAACTAGTTTAATTAATAGCCTTAAAAGGGCGTTTGTCCTTATTCAAGAGCTATATTGACCACAAAGTAATTTCCAAGTATTGACACAAAAACATTTTCATATTTTTTTTTAGTAAATTTTATTTTTAATTCTACGTATGTGTCACTTCAAATAATGGTCTATATGTGCCAAATATTATCCCAGTAAGTTGCGTGTTTGAGTAAAAATATCGAAACATCTTAACAGACTTTCACATATATAAAATTAGTATTGTAATGCCATTTTATAAAGTGATAATAAATATTGAATTACTAACGCCAATTTACATTTAATTACATCTTGGTATGCAATGTCTAGTTTCACCTTTTAATTTCTAGTGTTGATATTTCTACATGTGTAATTATAGTAATATCTAAAAATAAGATTTACAAACTTCTCCATTAGTGATTATTTTCAAAGACCCATTGATTGGAACGAGAAGTGAATGGAGCGAAAAGTCCGCAAATCGTCCGAATTTTTTGTGATACGTTTCTTTTAAGTAGCGAACATAAGGTTTGGTTACATCGGTCAGGATCAGGGTCGATCGATTTCTAACTGTACCGTCGACAAAATAGGATTACTGCGTTGCCATTTTTGTTGCAGGTAGGTTAAGTGAGCTATTATTGACTCTACAATTGAAGTGAATATATTAAATCAATAAATAAACCTAAATACAATTGATAGTTTTATTTTTCTATACTGCACATAAAGGCAGTGAATATGGATGACGCTCTTAATGGAAAGTTCATACAGAGAACTAAACCACTATTAGTGTTGGAGTACTAACATAGTCATTAAGTTTTCATGAATACTAACACCTATGCACTCTTATATTATCTAAACCGTTTAAATGAATAAAAATAAACAAAAATAATTACGCTCCTTGGCCGTTGTTACTCGTCATTGGCTTGTGTATTTTATATCTGGTATAAATAAGAGATGTAATTTTTTTCTTCTTTAAAAACGTTACACTAAGATTTTTTCCTGTATCGTGGAGACAGTTTACAAACATAAATTGCACAACGACAAACATCCAGACATGGAACACATATTTGGAGGCCGTACAAATACATGTTTTGTGCGGGATTCGAACCCGCGGGCCCCAGCGCTGCAACTCATTGCTAAGCCACTGCGCCACGGAGCCGTCGTACGAGTATATACCGCCATTTACCGTAAATTATAATATCTAGGTTTCTTCCTCAGTTGCATCTCACGTCCATGGGATGGTTGCTCATGTGAGGCAACCACAATGTCGGTGGAACAAAAAAGGAGTTTTTTTTTTTAAATAAATTATTATAAAAACGTAATTGAATAAAAGTTACTCTTTGAATAAAACTACTTATGCGGATTGTATCGTATTCAATTTAACTTATTTTTAATTCCCGAAGTTTCGAGTGATTTGTAACTCCAGTGGTTACGGGGGGACAGGTTAGACGTATTGGTGTTACTGATTATTCTGTGTAGTGTCCGCGTAAATATAAGGAATAATTATAAAAATATTATATCATATCTAATATCTTGGATTTCCTTTAGTAATCTCTAGTTATTGGATAGTAATTTTTCTTATGCCGTCGTCAATATTCTGATTGAGACAAATCAGTACATAACGCAAATAAATTAATTCTCTATACACTTTTATTCACCTATACTTGTATCGGTAGCTGTATTGGTATTATTTGTGGACTAATCGGCATTATGATGATCGGCATGAACCTGTTTTGTTTCTTCATGTGCAGCTGCTGTAAAACTGACTTTAGTTTGATCTCTTGAGAAGGATCCTGCATAGAACTCGAAGTGAAAGGCAGCCGTTGGCCAATAATCGAAATAATGCTTGAAATACCACTGGAAATGCCATTGTAAGCCCAGCCAATTGTATCCGGTACATTTACTTCTATCGGAAGGAACGGAATCGCTGAAATTATATCGCCAATTGATATTCTTGCAAAGTTTGGTAATAGAACTGCAGCTCTCTGCGGTTCGATTTCGGATTCATTAGAATCAGCTTCGATTATTACAGAATCTAAATCTCCGTCGACTCTCTCTTTGTTTAAGTGTTGTTTAGACTTTGTTTCTTCATTTTTCGCGTGTTCAGCTTTTGTGTTAGTCTCGCTTTTTGGTAGGAGGATTAATACCGGAGGGAAACTCCTGAAAATTAATAAAATATGTTGATTAAAATTAAGTTTGAAGTACAGTAAAAATCTACATATGTATATCAAATATTATGATTTATATTCCTAAAGTACTTTTAATTTCTCATGATTCGTTCTTTCTATATTATTATTACTTATTTCACCTCTGCACATGTAAAACTCACCGATGCAAGTATGAAAACAAGCAAACAAAACAGATTTAAGTAAATCTAGGTTTACGGATTTAATCGCATATATTAATTTATTTTATATACCCGACGTTTCGAGCACTTTATAGCAGCCATGGTTACGGGGGGACTGAGGTGTTTGACGTCCCAATGTCATAGTTATCCATAGCCCAATGCTCCACTACGTCCCATAGTGAGCCAAATAGATTCACTAACTTACAGATTGGCTCAACACTTAGCGAAAATACTCTCATCGCTCAGGGGACATACACGAGCACACACAAAGGATTCCCACTATTTTGTCAGCGAGGTTAAAGACTTACATCTAGCAGACAATGAAACTATGGTCAGTTTTGATGTGCAGTCTCTGTTCACATGCTTACTTGTTGAAGACTGCATCTCAGTTGTACTAGAAGGCTGGAGGAAAACAACATGCCCGTAGAATATGCAGAATTACTCAGACACTGCCTTACATCTGGCTACCTATTGTGGAAGGAAGAGTTCTACAAGAAAGTAGATGGTGTGGCGATGGGCTCACCAGTATCTCCCATTGTCGCCGATATATTCATAGAAGACTTTGAGGATAAAGTCCTGCTTACTTCTCCCGTAAATACAAGATTCTAGAAGCGGTACGTAGACGATACTTTAATAATTCTACCTTTAGATAAAGTAACTGCATTTTTAGACCATATTTATTCCATTAATTCTAAAATTCAGTTCACATTGGAGTTTGATGCAAACAATTCTTTAGCTTTTCTAGATGTGTTAGTAATTTGAAATCGTGATAACACCTTAAACCACACTGTGTATAAAAAAGACCCATACTGATAAATATTTAAACGGTGATTCTCATCTTCATCCTTCACAGTTAGCTACCGTGGGTAAATCTTTGTTTCAGAGAGTACGAGGGATCTGTGACAGTAAACACCTGGCTGCCGAGCTCCAACACATCGAGCAAGTTTTGCACGACAATAAGCTATGGGTCCCGCGCCTACGTCACAGTGAACGAGTGAAGCCGGCCACAGTCGAGCGAGTGCCTGCTGTACTGCCATATGTCAGAGGTGTCACTGACAAGATTGGCTACATCTTGAAGCGTGCTTCCATTAAAACATACTTCAAGCCGCCAAAGAAGATTAGTTAGTTTTTACCATCAATCAAGGGTAATGCCCGTCCACAAGATGCAAGAGTATACAAGCTTGATTGTGAATGTGGTCTCTCTTATATAGGTCAAACTAAAAGATCAATAAAAAGTCGCATTAAAGAACACATAGCTGATGTGAAGAATCGACGCTCAGGGAAGTCTGCAGTCTGTGAACACGCACAGGATCGTCCTCGTAACTACATTAGATTTGATAGACCACAAATCCTCGCTAAAGTTCACCGATTCCTTCTAAGGATGATTCGCGAGGCTATTGAAATCAAAAAACATCCTAATTTTAATAGAAAAGATGGCTGGGTGCTACCATATGCTTGGGATCCTATAAATAATAAAATTAAATCCCAACCCAAGCATACAACTGCAAGACTTTAAGATACTGTAAGTTCATACTGCGTAGATCGGAACAAAAATTAATAATTTGAATCTGGAGCTAGTCGTGGTTAACTATGACATTGGGACGTCAAAAATCTCAGTCGCCCCCGTGACCATGGGTGCTGTAAAGTGCTCCAAACGTCAGGAATATAAAGTTAGTTAATATACGCGACAAAATCCGTAAAACTAGTTTGTAAATGTGTAGTGTTCGCGTAAATATAAGAAATCATTATATTGAACAAAATAGAGATTAAAAGTGTTATAGATATCTAAATGGTAATTAAATGACCTACGAATGGATTATTATAATTTTTTTTATAAATTTACATACATCCGATTATTCATTGCATTCAAATTACAGAGTGAATATTTTAGTATTTATCAGTACATTGTACAAAACTAATTGAGGTACTGTCGACTCTAAAAACATGAAATAGCAAATATAATGGAAAATTTTCAATATATATATACACACACGCCACTATCTCACACCAATATAAGTACGCCGCTCTCGCACACTGTACTAATATTTTTTGTTTATTGTGCATCTAGTTAGATACTGTTGAAAAGCGTACGGAAAAATGGTTTAATGTTCGGAGTATCTATTTCAAATCCCAGTCGTAAAAAGTATTTGCTTCTTGTACGAGAACAATCGCAACACAAGTTCCGAAACCAACAATAATAGATGTAGATGTCTATGGGCCACAACATCCATGTACCATCAGTTGGACTGTGTGTGTCTTTGGATGATGAGTTATTTACTTATTTTTTATTACAGTAGTTGTGTATCGCCAGCAACGCAAAATCAGGAATTTTCATTTAGAAAAACCCAAAATTAGGGGCATTTTAGGTGCTAATAAGGTGCCAAGTTTAAAAATTAGGTGCTCTAAAATTTTCACCGCAAGGAACTGTTGAAATTTGCGTTGCAAAATGTCTCGTTAGCAGCTCATTACACTGGGCATGTTTTTATTTCCCAACCTGTCCTCTTTTTTTTCCTTACAAAAATTGGGCAAATGTTTATCAATTCTTTTCGGCATAAGAAACTCCTTCACTATATCGGTTAGTGCGTGTCGTAAGAGGCAACTTTATGTTATGCCAAAAAAGATCTGACCGTTTCCGATAGATGGCAGTTAACTATCTCTTTTACTACAGGCGAAGAATACCCAGGCCAGCGTCGGCAGCAGCTTTACAGATGTGAAACGCCTGCTTTATGTGATTGTGAATTTAAGCCGAGTGTGCTGTGTAAGGCAAATCTTGTCTACAATGAGAGGCTCATGTATAGTAATGGATTTTGACGGGCTGATGATGATGACTCGATTCTTGCATTTAACGGCAAACCGGAGTAAGTAACCATCCAAAAAATAATTTATTTGCTGTATTAAATTCACTCTAATCATTGGGGGGTAGGGGCAGCCTCGTACCGGTAGGCGAAGTGTAGGGCGACCCCCTACGAGGTGGAGTGACGACCTGGTAAGACATGCAGGAAGTCGATGGATGCAGGTGGCTCAGGACCGTGCTTTGTGGCATTCCTTGGGGGAGGGCTATGTTCAGCAGTGGACTTATGAAAGGCTGTAATGATGATGATGATGATGATTAAATTCACAACAGCTCAGACATTTATAACTTTAGAATATAATGGATATGGTCGTGGCGCTGCTGAGCCGTGTGTTCGAATACCGCACGGAACATGTAATTTGAAAGGCCTAAAAATAATTACTCTAGGTCTGGATGTTTGTCCGTGTACAATTTATGGACGTGGTACAAGCTATCGACCGCATACCATCAGGTGGACTATGTATCCATTTGTCACCTTTATTCAATAAAAAAATGTATTTTAAACACCTCCATAATATATGAGAAAATCCAAGTATGTATAGTTTTTTTAATGATAAAAAGATACGATTCATGTAATCATCATCACCTCTACCGTCAAAATTCTATTGCTGATCGTATCTCACAAAGCATATTTGCACAGAATTCCTACAAGTCTCATCAGGTCGTCACACTAAAGAAGCGTCAATCAAAAGTGTTTTTTTATAGGATAAGGGTGCCAAGCGAGCACACAGTCCACCTGATGGTAAGTGGTTGCTGTGGTCCATAGACATCTACATCTATCTTAGTTTGCCAATAAAATACAGATGCCTTGTCAGCCGTGAGGACTAAGATGGAATGCCTGTTTTTCCAGTAAAAAGGGTCTTCGGTTCTCTACCCTCACCAAACAAAACACAGCAGCATTACGTTGGTATTTTACGCTGGTATTCTGTGAGGGCGTGGTCCTACCCCGGTTGAGCCGACCCATTCAGGCTAAAACTTTACTATTAATAAAGCTGCAGCATGGCTCTACCACGTACGTACGAGGCTGTTTTAATGTTTCTTTGAGCGCATGTGCATCCTAACTAATTGGGCTACATCCGTTACTCAGATTCTACTGCGGATATCCTCATTATGGATTATATTTCACGTTATATTTATTCTATAATTATGTGTGTTAATATATTTCATCTTTTTTTTATATATGATAAGGGTGAAACGAGCACACAGTCCACCTGATGGTAAGTGGTTGCTGCGGCCCATAGACATCTACATCTATCCTCTATTACAAATCAAAATGTAGATGCGTTGTCACCCGTGAGGACTAAGATGGAATGCCTCATTTCCAGTAAAAAGGGCCTCCGGCCACCTGCACTCACCAAGCGAAACGCAGAGGTAAACCTCTACTTCACGCTGGTTTTCTGTGAGGTCGTGGTACCACCCCGGTTCGAGCCGGCCCATCCGTGCGACAGCAAAAGCTGCCGCGTGGCTCTACCATTGTTAAAATCTGATTCGAATCTTACACCGCAAAGTGATAATGCTGAGTAAACATTATGATCATCGTTATTTAGAATAAAAACGTTGTCGTTACATTCTATGAAAGTCGACTGCTTAACATAGGCCTTCCCCATAGATTGCCAGAGGGGGGATATTTGCCAAAGTTGCCACGCTTGGCAGGCAGGTTGGCAACCAGTTTTCTATATGCTAGCTGCGTTACCTCAATGAATGTCTATACTGTTAAACTTTACTTAAGGGTGATTTTTTATCGTCAGGTAAAATTTATTCATCAAATAAATAAAAACCTGACTCATTATAAAAGTCAAGCAATCAAATTATTTTATTCACATAACTATAAATATGTGTTTTAGATTTTTTTCATTTATTCAAAATATAAAAAACAAAGTGAATTTTTTAGCCCTACAGCAGAAACCACACACGGTTTAGTTGCTGTGGTCTATTAACTATAAACTATTATCTTATATACAACTATTATTGATAATAATGGTAGATTTATATATTTATTAACTAATCACTAAGTTTTTTTTATAGGATTGGGGTGACAAACGAGCACATAGTCCACCTGATGGTAAGTGGTTACTGTGGCCCATATACATCTACATCTATCCTCCCTTACGAATTAAAATGCAGATGCGTTGTCACCCGTGAGGACTAAGATGGAATGCCTCGTTTCCAGTAAAAAGGGTCTCCGGTTCTCTACACTCACCATACGAAACACAGCAGCGTTAAGCTGCTATTTGACGCTGGTATTCTGTGAGAGCGTGGTCTTTCCCCGGTCGAGCCGACCCATTCGTGTTACAACTATACCAGTAATATAGGTGCAGCATGGCTCTACCACGTTTAAATATATATTAGTAAATATGTATATTTGAGATAAATCAGGTATAAACACATGAAATATGAATAACTTTCATCTGACAATAATGAAAAATTAACCCTAATGAAATATGTTATTACACATACTTACAATTGACCGAAATTATTAGTATTTAATTGATGAAAATTTTGCAGCTGTTGTAGTCCTAAAAGCTGTTGCTGGAGCATTTGTTGAGAAGGCTGCACCGCGGTCTTCTGATACGACGGATGCAAAACTTGCAGATGTAACGGAGCGGAGTAGACTGAAGTTAGTTGAAAGAAACACACCAATAATATTTTAAAACACATTTTTATACTTTTTTAAATTTCTATTGTAACTTATTTTTTTTAAGTCTATCACAATATTGAGTCACGCGATGGAACCTATGATTAAAAAAATATAATTATGTTTAACTGTTTATTTTAAACAAAAAATACTTTTTGCGTTTCTCAGTGGATAGTAAGGCGGTCAAAACACGAATGTGCGGGAGTGATATGATGGTATGGCATCATTGTTATGCGTGGTTGTCACTAGTGCAGTGGCCTACTGCCAGGACTTGACCTTGTCATTAGTTACTTTCTTTTTTGGGGTTATGTTACTACGACTCCTTTATAGGTATCCATTCATTCATTTATAAATTATGTAGTTTGAATTTCAATAGGACTTTCTTCGCTCCAGTAAAAATATCAAATATTTTTGTTCAAAACAGTAGACTGTGAAGATTTGATACGTTCACTGATGGCCTTATGAGGAAGCCTAAGTTTGCTCAACGGGCTATGGAGAGGGTTTTCGGAGTTTTTCCTCGTGATAGACATCGTAAAGTGGATATCCGCATTAAAACCAGAGTTATCACCAAAGCCCAACAGATTAGTAAGATGAAGTGACATTGGGCCGGCCACTTAGCTCGAAGAACTGATAACCGGTACGAGAGAAAGGTTCTCCAGTAGCAGCCTCATATCAGTAAGTGATGACTAAGAGATGCTGGAAGTAGATGGATGCAGATGGCTAATCGTGTTTTATGGCATTCCTTGGGCTAGGTAGAGATTTGTGATGGCCTGTAATGATGACGAAGATAATGGTGATGAATTTTTTTAAGTACCTTAATTTAATAATATCCTAAGTGACACACAAATTTATTTTTTATTCATATATAATCTTTGAACCAGAACATAAGGAAAGGTTCAATTCAATAGAAACAATTTATTGACGTTCTTCGGCTGAGCACTGGCGTCATCTCATTTATTTAGGAATGTTTAGTTTATAAAATTGATATAGTAGGCAGCGTTGCGATTGTTGTATTTTTTACCAAACGTTTTTTTTAAATATCAGATATAAAATCTAACCCAGGTAACCTGATTTGCGACTGCCCTATTATTGAAAAAGTTAGCCAAACTAAATATCTAGGTATAATGTTGGACCAACGACTTATCTGGCACTCACATTTGGAACTCTTAACAAACCGCACTAGGAAACTCATATGGGTATTCAAATCACTACGGCAGGTCGTGTGAAACAAACTTAAAAACCGAATCTATGTAGCCCTGGCCCAATCGGTGCTCACCTACTGTATCTCGATTTGGGGAGGAGCTGACAAAACTCACTTCCTTGCACTTGAAAGAGCTCAGAGATCGCTTATCAAAGTCATTTACTCCAAACCTTATCGTTTTCCCACTGTTACACTATATAGAATGAGTGGTCTACTTACAGTACGAAAACTCTATGTTCTAAATCTCATCTTAATACGTGCCACAAATCTTTGCCTCATGTCGACCTAAGTCATAAAAGAAAGAAGGATGTTGTTGCCCCCGTCATTGCTGTACGTACTGCTTTTGCCAGAAGACAATATTGTGGTCAGTCCGCCCATATATACAACAAAGTAAATAAAATACTTAAAATATATCCCATGTTATCTTACACTTGCAAGAAAACTTTAATAGAATGGTTGGACTCACTTTGTTATGAAGATGTTGAAAAACTTTTTATAAGAATTAATTAAATCTCCGGTTAAACTTAATGTCGGTACCTGTATGCGGAATACCCACACCGATCCCAAGGAACCTCGTCCGTAGGGCTTACAGGTGACCGACACACACACACACACACACACACACGTACACTAAATATATACACAATAACTAACCCAAATTTCTATAATTCTAAGCTTCTAGATATAATATAGTTTAATAGTCTTATTGAGGATACCGTAAGGGAAGTAGCGAGTTAATCCCAACACAAGTGTCTATGACTACTTAAAGGGAAAACTCGACAAATCTTTGTTATAAGACTTTTGAAAATAAAGGAATTTTTATTTTATTTTTTTATAAAAACGTGATAATGATGTCCTCGCGACCGAACATTTCAGTCACGACGGCCAGTCTCAACGTAGTCTAGCCATCGGCGAAGGACAGGATTATAGTGCCCAAGTGTATGCGCAAGCACAGGTACACTCTCTATTCCCTCACTCTCACAGTCCGATGGGATGGTAATATGACACGACCGGAGAGAGATTAGGCGCCTGACAAACGGCTTTACGTGCTATTTGAGGCACGGGCGTGAAACACCGCCAACTTCCTGACTCTGGGCAGCTACTGAGAATTTTTTGATGGAAAAACTCAATTACTGTTTTTTTTTTTACCCGACCCGGGATTCGAACCCGAAACCTCATGATCAGCAGTCGCACTACTACAACCACTAGACCAACGACGCAGTCATCATAAAAATACTCTGCAAATAATTTGATACCGCTCCAAACGGCACATGCGATACGTGTTTCGCCTCTTAATGTGTATCATGGGAGAAATATAGACTGCGATTGCTAACAGTTAAAACCTTAACATCAACACCATAACCATGGTAATTAAACAAAATGTTGACTTTCAATAAGTATTATTTATAAACTATATTGAATTAAAAATGTTTCTGTTTCTGTTTCATTTTAACAGTGGTAGAGTCAGGCGGCAGCTTTTGCTGTCGCATGGATGGGCCGGCTCGAACCGTGGTAGTACCACGACCTCACAGAATACCAGCGTGAAGTAGAGGTTTACCTCTGCATTTCGCTTGGTGAGTGCAGGTGGCCGGAGGCCCTTTTTACTGGAAATGAGGCGTTCCATCCTAGTCCTCACTGGTGAAAGCGCATCTGCATTTTGATCTGTAACAGAGGATAGATGTAGATGTCTATGGGCCGCAGCAACCACTTACCATCAGGTGGACTGTGTGCTCGTTTTTCACCCTTATCCTATAAAAAAAATTTACAATCTAAGATACATAATATCTCGTATCATTAATGGTGGCGTGTTTTTCATATTGTAGTGGTAGGTTCAGTGGTTTTAGATAAAGCACAAAATTGTGGAAGGGAGGAGAGATGCTCTTAGAACTAGGAAAGATGCACTATTTTATTTATCATGCGAATATTATACGTGGTAGAGCCATGTTGCAGCTATATAGTAGTATAGTTGTAGCACGAATGGGTCGGCTCGACCGGAGTAGGAACCACGCTCTCACATAATACCAACGTAAAATAGCAGCTTAATGCTGCCATGTTTCGTATGGTGAGTGTAGAGAACCAGAGACCCATTTTACTGGAAAAGAGGCATTCCATCTTAGTCCTCACGGGTGACAACGCATCTGCATTTTAATTCACAAACGAAGATAGATGTAGATGTTTATGGGTTATAGCAACCAATTACCATCAGGTGAATTGTGTGCTCGTTTGTCACTCTATCCTATAAAATAAAAAAATAAAATATCTAAGATGCGAATGTTATGTTATCACATATTTAATTCAACTTTAGAGATTTTTTTTCACGAAATAAAGTCTTCTAAAGTGGTTGTTTTTTTTTTAAATTTGCCACTAGATGGCATTAGAATAAGAAACCAGCGACAGGTTAGACATATATTCTTACAAATATATGTTATTGTCAGTGAACCAACATAATTACTGCATAATCATACCTAGCAATGATAAGAAAGGAATGTAGCACCCACATGAACTGAACAGTAATTATCAACCATGTAATTATTATTTAAACACTTGTCCCATATTGCTTCAAGACCTAAAAAAATTACTGATAGTAGGTACTACTCAACCTATGTGGATGTCGTTAAAGAGTTTAAGCATTATAATTCTGTTTTTTTAATTAAATTGAAGTGATAAGTGATTTTTTTATAGGATAGGGTGGCAAACGAGCACACAGTTCACCTAATGGTAAGTGGTGGCTGTGGCTCATAGACATTTATCCTCGTTTGCGAATCAAAATGCAGATGCGCCGTCACCCGTGAGGACTAAGATGTAATGTCTCTTTTCCAATAAAATGGGTCTTCGGCTCTCTACACTCACCATACGAAACACAGCTGTATTAAGTTGCTATTTTACGCTGGTATTCTGTGAGAGCGTGGTCCTTCCCCGGTCGAGCCGACCCATTCGTGCTACAACTATACTACTAATATAGCTGCAGCATGGCTCTAACACGTATATAAGGTCTCGGTAAATTAAACCTTTTTTTAAAAAACTCCTCCATCAGATGCGCTAATACATGTGCCAACATCTATATTGAAACACAGTAGTCGTGATCGGTTATTTTTATAATTGAAGTATAGACTTCCACTTTTAGGAGGAGCTTAGACTGACACGTGTTTACGGTCTTAAGATTATTCGAAATATTAAGTCTTTACATATGAAATTAGTATTGTCGTACTGACCACTTCGATCTGAAATATCTCCTCTTTGGTTAAGAATTCTAAATTCAAATTTACAAATTCATTTAGCTGGTACATTTGAGTTTTGAAAACAGTCATTCATTTGTTTTTTCCTCATTATTTTTTCCTTTGGCGTCGCTTATTACCGCACAATGGAAAACATGAAATATCGGTATATTTACGAGTAAGAGTTCTACTGTGGCACCAGTGCTGCAGAAACAGCTCGAAGGATTAATGATGTGTACAGCGCTGGTGTTGCAAAAGAAAGCACGGTACGTTATTGGTTTCAACGGTTTTGTTCTGGAAATTTCGACCTTCAGAACCAACCCCGTGGACGGCCGGAGACCAAAGTGGAAAATGAAGAATTAAAGCCTATTGTGGAAGCGGATCCATCACAAAGCACTTCAGAGATAGCTGCATCCACTTGAAGCAAATCGGGAAAGTAAAAAAACTTGAACGATGGGTACCTCATGAATTGAGTGAATCGAACTTGCAAACACGCGTGGACTGCTGTGTTACTTTGCTCAATCGACACAATAATGAAAGGATTTTAAATCGAATCATTATTTGTGATGAAAAGTGGATACTGTACGATAATCGGAAGCACTCGTCGCAATGGCTGAACCCTGGAGAGCCAGCCAAATCCTGCCCTAAACGAAAATTGACTCAGAAAAATTTACTTGTGAGTGTTTCGTGGACTAGCGCAGGTGTCGTTCACTACAGCTTTCTAAAATCTGGCCAAACGAATACGGCAGATATCTATTGTCAGCAACTGCAAACCATGAAGAAAGTACCAACTGCTAAACAATCGAGATTGGTCAATCGCTCTAGGCCACTGCTGCTTCACGACAACGCAAGACCACACACTGCACAACAAACAACCACTAAGTTAGATGTGCTACAATTGGAATATCTGCGACATCCATCGTACTCCCCGGACCTTGCTGCAACAGATTACCATTTTTTCCGGAATTTGAACAACTTGTTACAAGGAAAAACTTCAACTCCGATGCGGCAGTCCAAACCACCTTCAAAGAGTTTATTGATTCTCGTCCCCATGGTTTTTTTTAGTAAAGGGATCAATGAACTACCTATGAGATGGCAAAAGTGCATAGATAACAACGATGCATACTTTGATTAATCTTTATATATAAAAATTACGTGTCACGTTGTTTGTCCGCGATGGACTCCTAAACTACTGAACTGATTTCAATGAAATTTTGCACACTGTGTGCATTTTGGTCCAACTTGAGAGATAGGATAGTTTTATCCCGATAAATGACACTCAAAATATTTTATTGCGAATTTAAGGATTTTTATTGGAAGGGTTGTCGGCCAACGTCTGCCTGGCGAGCTAGTTAAATATATTTTACAAAAAAAAAAAAACTTTATATTCCTGCCGTACAAAACGCCAATTTCATATTATGTAAGGACCTAATACTTACTATTTGCAAATCGACAAATCGAAAAATCTACAAGATCTGGGCCTGGGGGGGGGACGTTTATAAGCCAAACGTAATATGGATTGATGAATATGATTCATTTGTAAAGGCTGTTACAGTGAGGAGAAACACAACAGTAAGATCATTTATTGTTTATTTTAGACCAACTTTCATTACATTACGACCACAAAAGTAAAGTGAAGTTAGTTAGTTCTCTTCGTACACACACACCGAGTGCGGTTTGTATGTGTACGCGCTAAGCTAATTTTATAAGTATTGATATTGCAAATAAATTTATGTTTTTTTATACTTAACTTTGCCTCCTCGATCGATAAATTTACTTAGCTTAGTGGCGTACAGCTCGCGTCAATCATTTTGGCGGCTCTGCACTCGCAGCTAATTTCAGAGCCTCCAAAAAGGTTGACGCAGCCTGTACCTTTCTTTTAATATGCCCAGGCTCTGTAAGGCATGTATTTGGCTCTTCTATGAACTTGGCTGATAATTTCCCGCTTGATCTTCTCTATCTAGCCATGTTGCAGTGATGTACGAAGTTGATCTGTTTCGTAGCCAATTATGAAGGGCACAACAAGCACCAACGATTCTGCTGCTGCATCTACTGCTTCCAACTTAGTTTGTATTGGCTTTTCTAATACCCGGTATCTACTAAGATCCCAAATGCATTTTCGATTATCCGTCTGGCTCACGATAACCAGTAGTTAAAAACTTTTTGTTCTGTACTGATATTAACATCTGGATACATCTTCATTAAGTATGTCTTTAAATTAAACGCGATAAAATCCGTAAAAATTAGTTTAATTTATTATGTTGTCTCACTGCTTGCTGGCGTCCTTTCCTTTATGATAGGGTTATGCTCATGGAACAATTAGTCCACTGTGACTAATTGTTCGTAGTCCGTAGACTTCATATGTTCTCGAAATATTTTGTCCTCAACATGTAGATTTCTTCACGCCCCACATGTGGTATATCAGCACTTAAAAATTGCGTTAGTTCCAGTGGGGAACGTACCCGGGCTGCTCGCGTACTGTGAACTAACGGCGAACGCTAAAAATGTGGTTTTATCATTATTATCATTATCAGCCTTTGTCAGATTTGGAAATAGGATTTTACTAAGACGCTCTACTTAGCCCTTGAAATGTGGTTTCATCATCATCATAACAACCCTTCACAAGTCCACTGCTGAACATAGGCATCCCCCAAGGAATGCCACAAAGCCCGGTCCTGAGCCACCAGCATCCATCTACTTCCTGCATGTCTTACCAGGTCGTCACTCCATCTAGTGGAAGGTCGCCCTACACTTCGCCTACCGGTACGAGGCTGCCACTCGAGAACATTTCTTCCCCATCGGTTGTCGGTCCTTCGAGCTATATGGTCGGTCCATTGCCACTTCAGTTTACTAATCCGTTGGGCTATGTCAGTTACTCTGGTTCTACTGCGGATATCCTTATTTATAGTCTGAAAAACTTAGAAACGTGGTTTATTCTTCCTCAATTGATTATGTTAAACTAACGTTGTAAATATTTTCTGGCTAGGTGGGTCGTGTCCTTGTTTATCCTTACCTAAAAAGTAGCATCTTTCCTTTTGTGAAAACTCCTACTGGCTTTCCCATATTTAAAGTTACAAAATAGCGGCACTCTGACGTCCTGTTTCCGCTTAACTCAGCTCTTTCAAAGTCTTGTTTTTTTATAGAAAAAGGGTGACAAACAAGCACACAATCTACTTGATGGTAACGGGACGCTGTGGCTCATAGACACTTACATTTATCCCCGATTAGGAATCAAAATTCAGATGCGTTGTCACCCTTGAGGACTAAGGAATGCCTCATCAGCAATAAAAAGTGACGCCAGTTCTTTACACGCACCATACGTAACACAGCAGCATCAAGCTGCTATTTTATGCTGATATTCTCTGACAGCGTAGACCTTTGACGGTGGAGCTGACTCATTCATGCTGCAGCCATAATGTAGCTGCAGCGTGGTTCTACCACGTAAATTCACAGTAATGAACATTTTGCTTTGAAGTCTGATGGCAAAATCCACAAATTATCTATTCATCAGAGATATGTGCGCCTGATAAAACTATAGCCTCAAAATCACAAGTCTGCACTTTGAGGAGTTTACTGTATTACTATTAAGAACCCCGTGCAGTTAAAAAAACTTATAATTGTTTTTTTTTTATAAAACTGAAGTGACAAAGAATCTTATAGTTCATCCGATGGTAAGAGGCTTCTGCAGTTCTTGTTGTTGCTTACTGCTTCTCTGTCGCCTATAAAGTTGAAATAATTTATATTAAATTTTCAGTAAGGTATGGTTCGCATATAACTCGAACAACCATCGACCGATGAGGGAGGAAGGTTCTCGCGTGGCTCGACTGGCCCCGTAAGTGAGGTATGGAATGGACCTCACTAGATGGAGAAACAACCTTGAGAATGTTATTAAATATTCGGTGACTTTATGATAGAATACAAAGTGAATTCCGTCAATACGCCTTACTTTATCTTGAATGCAAATATTCTCGAGCAATCAAAGTCCTAATTTTTATACAGGGTTATTTTTCAAAGTTAAGTGTAAATATACTTTGGACGTGGTAGAGCAATGCTGCAGTTATATTAGTGGTATAGTTTTAACACAAATGGGTCGGCTCGACCGGGAAAGGATCACGCTCTCACAGAATACCAGCAGTCAGCTAAAATAGCAGCTTAACGCTGCTGTGTTTCGTATGGCGAGTGTAGAGAACCAGAGACACTTTTTACTGGAAAAGAGGCATTCTGTCTTAGTCACGGGTGACGACGCATCTGCGATGTAGATGTCTATGGGCTACAGCAACCACTTACCGTCAGGTGGACATACAGTCCACCTGACGGTAAGTGGTTGCTCGTTTGTCACACTATTCCTATAAATATATATATATATATATATATATATATATATATATATATATATATATATATATATATATATATATATATATATACGAGTATTAATAATGATATACTGTAATTGCAGTTTCTGAAAATACGAGTAAATAAGGCTTCTACTTTTATTTGAAATTATCCCAAATTCAATGTAATTTATCAACAACGTTTTTGCCTGCCGATCGACCCTTACGAAACGTGTGTGTACGCAGTAAAATTAATTAAAATAACGCATTACCTCGCATTTTGAATTTAAATGATACAAAAGTACAGAATGTTTGTGATTTTTTTCAGATTAATTTTTCTGTCTTCAGCTGCGGGGGCAACCGGATAGTTATGCCGGACTCCCATCGGCTAAAACCCCACGGTGTCTCCTCGCACGTGCGCGCGGGGTCGCGAAAATCCTAATTCTTCCGCAGTCCCACACTAGTGCTGGCCGAGTCTGTCCGGGCCTCGTCTACTGCACGGGGTAGTGAGGTGTTATACTACCCGCCTCCACGGTCTCCAACTCCACCTGCGCATCGGAACCCCCCGAGTTCAATACGCGGAGGCCATGGGGCCAGGAAAATCGAGCGCTTAGTAGCACTCGCTTTCCCGACCCCAGCGGTGGATCTGGTCTCTGGCTCCGCCGCCAACCAAGTTTCGGCCGCGGAGGGTAGGGAAAGCGGCGCCTCCCAATACCGACACTCCTCTTCCCCCGCGGCCCCACCACCACCGCATTAACGGTGCGGCCTCGTCTGAGTCGCGGAGGATAGGGCGAGTAGCTCATCGCCATACCAGCACTCCTCTTCCTCCGCGACTCCACATCGGCTGCAGCGGTAGAGGGAGCGGACACCCCTCTCACCGCAGCCCACCAACACACATCCGTAGTGGGCTCGTCAAGCCCACTCAGAGTGGCCACCTCGGGCCGGCCCAACACCTCGAGCCAGCCAAGGGATTCCTCTTTGTTCACCGCGGTTGACCAAGCCACGGCTACTAAGCCGCGCCACGACAAGGCGGGAATCCGTTCGGGGGGGAACATCGAAGTTACCTAACTTAACCTGTAAAATCGGGTTATTTGCATATTATTTGTATTTACATTTTTTTTCTATCTGTACGTCCCAGCGACGACGTTACGAACAGGTAGAGCGCAATGCCAGGAGTGATCAAGGCTTTATTTTATTTTGAAACCTTGAAGATGATTATGTTGGAAAAACGAAAAATTGGTATAATGTCTTTGATCATCTTAAATGAAAATAACACGAAATTAATAGATCCTACCAAGGTAAAGCCGGGATGGGTCGCTAGTATGTTATAAAATTTATAGTGGATAATTAAGAAACGTATTCCTCGGAAAATATACGCACATAAAATGTAATGAATTGTAGGTACCTACGGTACACAGCCCCGGTTAAAGCCAATAAAAAGTGAAAGCCAACTGGACTGACACGGTTTTACGTATAGTTATAACGATAAAATATTAATTTGTATTATAATCTAGCTGTTTCCGCGACTTCACCCGCGTGTAATAATTTATTACAATTGGATTTCATGGGTTTTAATTTTTTTGCGCGGACCCTAATTATTTTCTAAAATAAAAGTAGCCTAAGTTACTCCTTATAACATCAGCTAAATGCCAGTGAAAGTCCCGTCAAAATCAGTCGAGCCATTTTGGAGACTAGCCGGAACAAAGAGACAGACAGACATAAATTTAAATAATTGTGTTTTTGTTATTAGAACCGTATACACTTTCATAAATGCATTTAGTAAAAAGCTGTTATTTTGACATTATAAACAGACACTTCAATTTTATTTATTGGTATTGTGTAGATGAAAACTGCTGACGTAATTCTGTAACTAAGAAGTGAGGTTAAAACATCTAGAACATTGTCAGTTGTCAAATTGAAATATCTGTCTGTAATATCGAAATGACAACATAATATTGAGTTATTTGCATGCTCTAAGACATAAATAACGAGTTATTTAGATTTATAATAAACAAAAGCATTCATTTTATTAATTTTTAATTTTTTTTCTGAAAATTTAAGTATAAGTTTTTGGTATTAAACAAAGATATTTAAATATATAGGTATACTAACTACTTAAATGTCTTAGATATAAAATATAGCCTTATCCCTCCTGGTAATGCTCTCTATATAAGTATGTGTAAAGTTTCATTACGATCGGTTCAGTTATTCCGAAGACAGAGAGATATATATTTAGACAGTCAAAAAAAATGGTTGTGTAAGTCTGAATATCATGCAAATAACCTCCTGAGTTTAAGAGAAGTTACTGAAATATTACGATCAGTCACTTCAATTTTATTTATGTTATGTGTTTGTAAGCGCAACCGTTGATCATGTGATGCCGGTTTGAATCCTAAGTTAGGCTAAAACTAGTTATTGGGTTTTTCTGTCAAAAAGTTCCCAATAGCGGGCTGGAGTTAGGAAGTTGCAGGTTGCAGCACGTGAAGCTGTTACATGGGCCTAATCTCTCTCTGGCCTTGTAGGATGAGCTGAGAGCCAATTGGTCATACACAGGGAGTAGTGACGTAAAAGCTTACTCTTTTTGTCGCCTAGCTCCCATCCGCCAAACCCTTACCGTCCGATAAAGAACTTCTTCCAAAAACTGCGGTTGCAAACCCGACTACCAAGTCGGGTTGGCGGAGCTTGGTAGCTTGGCAACTATTTTGTGGTGGACATTTATCAGCTGTAATGGATGGATGGATGAAATTGATATATTATTATCTTCAATTGGGTTTACGTTTACTCATGCATGCAATTATTAATAACTGACATTGACATTGATTGGTTATATCCTAGACCTATCTGATTTTATCGCAAAGACGCGGTTACTTAGACGGGTAGGTTAGGCCGAGCAAATGCCTCTGTTTTTGCGTACCCTGTGGCTGACAAGTTCTGCCATAGATAATAGAGTTCCGCATTGTCACGGAAGCTATCACCCGCGCGAGAGTTTTTATAGACTCTATACGAACGTGAGAATTCGGAACTCTATTATCTATGGCGGAACTTGTCGTCGTGGTCTAAAGCCGATCCAATACGATTTTAAAGTTTATTTATTTTTCTTTAACGAAAACTTTAACAAATAGATATGCATATAATATTTTTAAAGTAGACTAAGCTAAACATAAAACTGCTCATTAATTATATTCCCGACACCATTACTCACGAAGTACAATTTCCTTACAGCCATAAATCCATAAATTGCCTCATAATGAAGATATTTGCCACAATGAGGGCATCTCAGACTTTTCTGCCACCACGACGGCGCCACCTATAATATTTGACAGATTTCATAGCGCGGAACTTAATTTGTTCGGAAAATGTAAAGGTTATTGTTTCTTTCTGTAATATTAGTTATCATCATCATCATCATCATTACAGCCTTTCATAAGTCTACTGCTGAACATAGGCAAAACAGTGGTAGAGCCACGCGGCAGCTTTTTCTGTCGCACGGATGGGCCGGCTCGAACTGGGGTGGTACCACGACCTCACAGAAAACCAGCGTGAAGTAGAGGTTCACCTCTGCGTTTCGCTTGGTGAGTGCAGGTGGCCGGAGGTCCTTTTTAATGGAAATGAGGCATTCCATCTTAGTCCTCACGGGTGACAACGCATCTACATTTTGAATTGTAATAGAGGATAGATGTAGATGTCTATGGGCCGCAGCAACCACTTACCATCAGGTGGACTGTGTGCTTGTTTGTCACCCATATCCTATAAAAAAAAATAGGCCTCCCGCAAGGAATGCCACAAAGCACGGTCCTGAGCCACCTGCATCCATCGACTTCCTGCATGTCTTACCAGGCCGTCACTCCATCTCGTGGGAGGTCGCCCAACACTTCGCCTACCGGTACGAGGCTGCCACTCGAGAACCTTTCTTCCCCATCGGTTGTCGGTTCTTCGAGCTATATGGTCGGGCCATTGCCACTTCAGCTTACTAATCCGTTGGGCTATGTCGTTTACCTGGTTCTACTGCGGATATACTCATTTCTAAGTTTATCACGCAGAGAAACCCCGAGCATAGCCTTCTCCGTAGCTCGCTGAGCGACCTTGAGCTTTTTCATACGGCCAGCAGTGAAGAACCACGTCTCAGATCCGTAAGTCATCACTGGCAACACGCACTGGTTGTACAATTTCGTTTTCAGGTTTTGAGGTACGTCTAACGAGAAGATGTGTCGTAGTTTCCCGAACGCTGCCCAGCCGAGTTGAATCCGTCAATTGACTTCTCGGTCGAAGTTGGACTTACCTAGTCGGACTATTTGTCCCAGGTAAACATACTCGTCAACAACTTCGAGATTAGTGCTCCCAACAACTACCGGCATAGGTGTGACATGGACATTAAACATGATCTTTGTTTTGTCCATGTTCATCCTAAGACCTATTCGTTGGGAGACAATATTGAGGTCATTGAGCATGGTGCTTAGGTCCTCCAGCGATTCTGCCATAAGGACTATATCGTCGGCAAATCAAAGGTGAGTGATGTACTCGCCATTGATGTTGATACCATATCCTTTCCAGTCCAGAAGCTTGAAAACGTCTTCCAATGCAGCGGTGAAGAGTTTCGGGGATATAACATCACCCTGTCTTACACCTCTCTGCAATTGGATAGGTTTCGTACTCTGGTTCTGTACTCGGATAGCCATCGTAGCTCTACTATATAGTATATATTAGTTATATTTTATATTAATAAGGTTAAAAATAAGTAAACCAAACCACAAATATTCATAAAAGTAATTTTTTTTAAAAAGTTAAAAATGTGCAAAAAGTTAAAGAGCAGACTATTGACGCATTGTTTTGTGTATTAATATAATACTCTAGAAACTGATAAAGCTTAATTAAAAACCAATTTATCAATTAAATGACATTGTGTAACTAAAAACTTTATCTCAGTGTCTACTAGCGACATCTGGTGAGCAGAAAATTATTAGCCCTCTACGTTTGGCAGGCGGGTTGACAACCGGAGTTTCTTATTATCATTATCTCCTATTTAATTTCACTCTCCCACTTCTTACGGCAGCCACGGGATAATAAGGGGAAGTGGATTATTCTATACCGTCACTACACGGTATGAGGTACAAATATTACTTATTATTGAAGCTGCTATTTTAATGTGTAATTTATCACAAGTACGTAATATATTATTTACCGTTTAGGGATGGTGTAAGAATATCCACTATCCCATATCTTCCCGTGGGTGTTGTAAGAGGCAACAGGGGGAAACTGAAACTGGGGCTGGGCAGCTTCTATGAGGGGAAATCTATGGGGGTGGTCAATATCCATCAGTGGACTATTATAGGAAGTGATGGATGAATGGACATACTATATTATATTGTCATACATGCCACTATTCTAATTTGACAATAAGTTGCGACGCTGAGGGCCGCGAGTTTGAATCCCGCACAGTACAAGTATTTATATGGCCTACAAATAATTGTTCCGGGACTGGATAGATTTTACTTGTGCAATTTATGTGTATAAATTGCCCCCAGCGAAAAATCCCAGTTTTAAAAATAATCAGATGTGCATGAAAATCGAAGAATTTGGATAAACTTACCAAGAAATAGGAAATACACAAAACAGCATTACTTACTATAGTATAAAGTTATGTAATTAGGTAACATTAAAGTCTTCGATACGGAACCTTCCTTCGAAAGTGTTGACCTAATAACCGATATTTGTACATATCATGGAAATATGCATGAAAAAAAATATTCCAATTTTAAAAAGTACACTCTTACTGAGACACCCTTTATAAATAAGATTGAAGTGCCTGTCAGTATTATTAAAATAACTTATAGTGAGCTGAAGAGGTTATTTGCATATCATTATGTAAGACATGAGTAACCATTTCAAAAATATTTGACTGCCGGCTTGTCTGTTTATTCGAGCTAATTTTTGGAATGACTGAACCGATTGTAATGAAAGTTCACGAACCAATGGAGAACAATGCTAGGAGTGTTATTTTTTTATAGAATAAGGGTGACAAACGAGAACACAGTCCTGATGGCAAGTGAACGCTGTGGCTCATATATATTATCACCGTGGTAGAGCCATGCTGCAGCTATATTAGTAATATAGTTGTAGCACGAATGGGTCGGCTCGACCGGGGAAGGACCACGCTATCACAGAATACCAGCGTTAAATAACAGCTTAACACTGCTGTGTTTCGTGTGGTGACTGTAGAGAAACTGAGACCCTTTTTACTGGAAAAGAGGCGTTCCATCTTAGTCCTCACGGGTGACAACGCATCTGCATTTTGATTCGCAAAGGAGGATAGATGTAGATGTCTATGGGCCACATCAACCACTTACCATCAGGTGGATTGTGTGCTCGTTTGTCACTCTATCCTATAAAAAAAGACGTCTACATCTATCCTTGATTAAGAACCAAAATGCATATGCGTTGTCACTCCTGAGGACTAAGATGGAATGCCAGTAAAAAGGGTCTTCGGTTCTCTACAATCACCATACGAAACACCATTAACCTGCTATTTTACGCTGTTTTTCAATCTCAATTGTCAATCAAATCCTATTTTATACGAAAAACTTAAAGATTAAAGAAAACAAAAGATTAAAAAGAATGGCATACATTTCATCTAGGACTGTGCATCTCTCGCTTTCTTTGTTTGAAGTTGTCTGCAGGTATCCATGGACTGAAGTCTCACAGGACATCTGGTGGATATTTTTTAAACGAACTTCAGTTCTATTAAAAAAAAGTCTGAAAGTAAACATCTATTCGCCCCGTCTATGGACGAAGCCGTTTACGACAATAAAGTAACTTTTTTAGAAATAAAATATTTCGAAGAACATTTATGTATAGAGAACCATCTACTGACAAAACTATCAATTGATTTCATTCATGTCGAACACAATTATAGATGTCGTTTTTAAGGTATTTTTATAAACTTTATTATAGGGATAATATTTACAAAATATTATTTAGGTAGCCTACAAGAACGATAATATGCTCTAAACTGTCAGTATGCTGTTCTACAATAAGTAAGTTTAAAAAAATGAAAATGTTAACCTTTTTCGAGGCTATGACCGAACGTTAATTTTAAATACATTTACTAATTTTTCTATTATCTTCAAAATTTTCGCATTTTATATAAAAATCACGTATAAAAATCTTCAAGTTCGGAGCTAAATTCAACTAAGGTTAGAGGAAAGTAATATTTGAACATATCTCACTAAAATCTTTAATATATAAATGATAATAAGGACTTTAGACAAAGGTAAAAAATAACAATAAAATGTATAACGCAAAGAATTTAAAGAAAACAAAATCTGCAATTTTTAAATAACATAACCCTATGGCAAGAATAAATAAATAAATTAGTTAAACTAAATAAACCTAAGTGAACTTATGAATCACGAATTGTCCTTTTGATGCAGTTCAAATATTTTTCTCGTAGTTTGGCTGTCCGTCATCGACAACAACGTCGATTTCCACTTCGTACGTCCCAGGTTTTGTTGAAGAAGGCCTAACAGCAATCCCAGGCATCCTAGATTGAACGCCGTCAACTTCATTCTCGGTCACATCAGTCTCATCAGTATTAGGCAGTGCATGGAAGCTTCCTAAACGCTCCGGTGGTTTTCTAACAGACATCAAACCTTGGATGCGCTGGACCAAATATTCGATAATGGGGCCAAATCTTGAAACGCCGTCGGTTGTGAGGATTGTTCGCTCTGGTGCGCCCTCTTTTGGCTTGAGCACGAACATGTTAAAGGTGAGCGTGCGTCGCACGGGCTTTGCCGCTGCCTGATACAAGCAGGCTATAGCGACCAGAACGACAAGCGTGCGTGGAGACATCTTTAGAGTATGGTTCATCGGCAGCGTGTGGCCGGCGCGGCGTGTGCCTGAACACTGTGCGCGCTTCGTTTTTGCTCCGCATCTAAACCAAGATAACGGGTCTTCGGCAAAAAGATCATAATTACTATGCTGCATTACGTTGGATGCTGGATAATTGCAGCGGTCTCTCGACACCTTTCGTTTGGAAAGCACTCACCATCTTAATTTGAGTGAGTCATCACTATTAAGTTCCAAGCAGCGATGATCTTCGTACTTGATTTCGTGACCCTTTTTCTTCATGCCATAAACGCCTATCGCGGTATTAAACGGGTCTGTTCGAACTGGATTTTACAATGTTATTATTATGTCAATAAGCGTTTGTAAAGCATAGGCGATTGCGTGTGGTACTTATTTAATCGCAATAAGATCGCATTTTATTTGGATGGATGATTTTTAGCAAGTAGCATTGGTTTTTGTTATTTATATTTACAGCTTTAATAGTTTGGAACAGGTGATTGATGTTAACATAATGATGCAGTAACAAGGTCACGCAGTGCAAGCGACGATTAACAAAATGCGGTTAGTAGGGTTTGTATTGTTTTGGTTATTAATCATTCAACATGGAATGGAGTAAAGAAATAGATAAGTATGAATTGGTTGACTGCTTTATAAATTATGAAGATGTTAAAAATGAATAAACTAAGATCCGCGTCATATGAAATAATGTTACGTTACGGTGTTACATTTGTTATAAATGTTTTATTATGCTAATCTTTGTTAATACATTTTTAACATCTTTAATTTATCGATTTCCGCAAAGTATCGCGTGATTCTATTAATTTGCTTTATAAATTACCGGAAGCTTTATTCATGTCAAGTGCTTAGAGTATTATACTCTAAGGTCAAGTGTTATTATAAATATGTATTTTGGAACTCGATATTGAAGTTCATTCAGATACTACGAGCATGTATTTGATATCAATGCATATTTTTATATCTGTCTATGTATTTTATTTGATTGTAAAGATATCCATTTTCTACCGGCTTCAAAAATGAGACGGTACTCAATTCGACTGTATGTTCTTTTGTGTGTGTTACCTCATAACTTTTTTCTGGGTGAACGGATTTCGATGATTCTTTTTTTTATTTGAAAACTGGTGCTTGTCATGTGGTTCCATATAAATTTGATCAAGGTCTCACCAATAGTTTTTGAGTTATTCTTAATAATTTATATTGAAGTCGGTTGTAGAATTTTTTTTAATTTAAATTATTTTAAATTGGGCAACAAACTTGCAGTCCACCTGACGGTAGTGACTACTGCTTCTGCATTGTCATTTGAGGAATAAGATGGAATGTCTCATATGCTGTAATAATACTGGCTCTGTATATCCATCTGACCGGAACACAGTGCAAACATTGCAGTTTAAGAGCATTAACAGGTATGAGGTAAACCATCCGTCGGGGAAGGACCACGCAGAATACCAGCGTAAATGGTCACAAAGATTAAACTGTCACTGTAACTAAAACCGGCCAATAGCTTATTTATTTATTTATTTACTCTTTATTGTACACCAAAAAACAAAACAAATTGAATACAATTACATCTAAAGAAGAAAATGTACAACAGGCGGTCTTATCACTCTGAAAGTGATCTCTTCCAGACAACCTTAGTGTAGAGAACTGATGCAAACAATAGTTAAAAATAGAGGGGGGCGTACAAAATAAAAATAAAAAATATGAAAATACATACAAATAAAGATAAGTGAAGATTATGTATGATATAATATAATAGATTAAATGAAAAGAGTACGGAAAAGTAATTTATCTAATAATAGCGTTCTAAGTAATACGATTTAACAAGACTTTTGAAAGAATGAAGAGATTGAGCACGACGAATGTGGAAAGGTAAAGAGTTCCACAAACGTACAACAGTTATAGTAATGGATTTCTTAAACAAGGAGGAAGAGTGGAAGGCTAGCTTCACTTAGGGTAAATTACATTTTATAGTATAGTATCTAATGTTTCATACTACTACTTTTCTTTGTTCAACACAACTGTTTGCTTTGTTTCCAGGTCGCTAAAGACAATCAGAAGATTGACTTTGGAATACCGATCGCCGTTGATTGCCTTTGCCAATTGTTTAGAACGAATCGCAACATTTTCGTCCTCATTTCGAGAGCTTGATTTGAGTAGGCCACACGTGTGAGGCTTAAAAATTCACATGTTCTTTACAGATCTACCCATCGAATAGTAATTTGTTGATGGCTTAATGTTGAATTTAAATTTGTTTCATTCTAAATTCAGATTTAAAGTTAGATAAAATTGTGTTTAAAATAGTAAAATGCCATAAAAATAATAAGAAAGACATGGAAGAACTTATAAAAAAATTGTAAATCGTTGCGAATTACCAAAAATATGGTCTGAAGCCATCGTAAACATGCGAAATGTGAGAGACAGAACATTTTTTTCTGTCGACTTCCAAAAAGGAGACGGTACTCAATTCGACTGTTTTTTTATGTGTGTTACCTCATAACTTTTTACTGGGTGAACCGATTTCGATGATTCTTTTTTTATTTTTGATTTTTTTAAAGCTGGTGCTTCTCGTGGTCCAATTTGATCAAGTTCAAACCAATAGTTTTTGACTTATTCTTAAATAACTTATATTGAAGTCAGCTGTACAAAATTTTTAATTTTAAATTATTATAACTCTTCGTTAACTGACAATTAGTGTACACAACTGACATTGAGATGGGTGCAAAAACACAGATGGCTCAGGACCGTGATTTGTGAAGGGATGTACAATGACGATAACGATGAAGATGATGCGAGCTTTTTAGGTTATTCTGCCTCTAATGCACATATGGGATTCAATCATAAAATAGAGTTAAAAGTACAAAAGGTGCCTTCCTCATATAATCAGACACCCCTCACATATTCAGGAAGTGGAGGATGAGGTCCGCCGCCGGAACTCACCCCCCACAACCTCTGACCCTATCACTGTGTCCAATGATGAGATCTCATCCCTCATCAAAGGACTTAAGCCCAAAAAGTCTCCGGGCGCGGATGGCATATCCAACCAAGCCCTTAAACACTTTCCAGAGCAGGTGTTAACCCTCTTATCTATTATCTTTAACGCCTGCTTCAATCTAAATTATTTTCCCACTACTTGGAAAGAGGCAACTGTCATTGGTATTCCCAAGCCAGGCAAGCCTCTTAACCTCCCCTCCAATCATCGTCCCATTAGCCTCCTAAAGGCCATGGGCAAACTCTTTGAAAGAGTCATTCTCAATCGAATGAGGCGCCATCTGTTTCCCACAGACGGTGACCCCCTTGTCATCCCACACCAATTTGGTTTCCGCGCGAAATATTCATGTCCACAGCAAGTACACCGCATTGTGGAATATATCCTCAGCGGTTTTTATCCACGTCGACTAAAGACAATCGCGGTCTTTTTCGACATTGCCAAAGCCTTCGACCGAGTCTGGCATGTAGGCCTTATTTACAAATTATATAGGATAGGACTCTCCGATCGTCTAGTACGTCTCGTAGCCTCTTACTTACAACACCGTACCTTTCGTTTTAGACACGAAGGCACGTTATCCTCTCTGCGCCCCATTAAAGCTGGTGTTCCTCAGGGATCAGTACTAGCTCCCCTCCTGTACATCTTGTACACCAACGACATCCCAATCCCGTCGAATGGTGTACAGCTCTCACTCTTCGCAGATGACACTGCTCTATACTTCAAAAGTCCTAGAATATCTTCCGCAAGGAACAAAATCCAAAAGTTAGTCGATGACCTAGGAGATTGGTTCCAAAAATGGCGTATCGATGTGAACCCGGAGAAGAGCTCTGCAGTTCAATTCGATATTAAAAGACGCCGTAATAAAAACAAGAAAAATACTCCACCTATACGAATGCTAGGGACTCCTGTCCCATGGCAAATGACAGCAAAATATTTAGGTGTCACCCTTGACTATAGGCTTACGTTTGAGCCTCATGTCAAAAGAGTGACACGTCTAGCTCGTTTCTATCTAGGTAGGCTTAACAGTATGTTAGGCAGACATAGCAAAATGTCATTAAGAAATAAGCGAACCCTTTATAAGGTTTGTATACGACCGGTAATGTCTTACGCGGCGCCTATTTTTGCACACGCTAACGATAAAATTATTAACGAACTCCAAGTAGTTCAAAACCATTTCTGTCGTCGAGCTACGAATGCACCTTGGTACGTCCGTAATGCCGACCTTCACCGGGATTTAGAAATCCCAACAATCCAGCAATTTCTTAAAAAACTCTCTGAAAACTTCTTTAAAGTATCAGAGTCGCATACTAACACACTTATTCGTGAGGCAGTTACTTATACCGCCCCACTCCCTTCTCGCTATAGCGTCCGCAGGCCGAGAAACACTCTCTCGGACCCGCCAAATAAGTTGTCAAACGACCTGAACTGCCTCCTGGCGGCTCAGGCCAATCCTAATTAAATTTAAAATTAGTTAAAATTAATAATATGCCTTCGTAGGCAGTCCCTAAACGGCACTTAGCCGTCTGCGCCCTCTTTTCCCAAAAGAGGGTCGCTTTAGATACGGCATATGAAGCTTTAATAAAGCTAGTTGCCAGTCCCCAAAGGCAGTTTTTAGGGGGTATCACTTAGGTTCCCCTTGTAGGCAGTGAGTCCCCCATAACCACTATAGACCAGCTATAGTGGTATGCGTAATGCATTTTCTGCCTCCCTCTGGGTAGCCCTTTTCCAAATTGCTTCGGGCGCAAAAAAAAAAATATAATCAGACATAAATGACCAGTAATGTCAAGTATCGTAACGACGTATAATAAGTCTATAGATATAATATAAGATATTCAAACACCGTCACTATCATTAACATAAAAAAAACTGGCCTAGTGCGTGTCGGGCCACGCATAATGTAGAGGTAGGGTTCCGTAGTTGCTCGTGACAATACGTGGGCTTCCTTGATAATAAGCATAATAAGTGATTTCGAGGTTTGACCGCTATGACGACTAAAAACGGGCCCAAATAGTAAAATCGTAACTGAAGGACTTGTTTTCAAATCAGCCTTGTAGGGAGGGAGTAGTATTCAAAAAAGATTAAAAAATCTTTTGATTTTAATACCCTAACTATCCCACAAATGAAAAAGTAAAGGATAATAGTAGTAATGTACATTACAAAGTTATTAATAATATATTTGTATAATTTTTTAACCCAGATATTGATTTTATTTTATTTACTAATTTAATGATGTGTAATATTAATTTGACTAATTTTGTTTTATTTTATTTTTTTAATTTGTTTAATTGGAAGCAGTTATTTCAATTATTAATGTTGGATATATATATATATATATATATATATATATATATATATATATATATATATATATATATATATATATATTAGTTTAATGTAGGTAATTTATTTTTAATTTAATGTTATGTGTTTTGTTTAAATAAGATTATGACTTAAAATTGATTTAATGTTAATTTAATGTATCTAATGTTACAAGCGTGTTGGATGCTATCATCTGTTAGCTTGTAAGCATGTTTAATAATAAATAAATAAATTAATAAATTAATGCAGCTAGTTTTAGCTCATTTTCCATGGACTTGTAACATTTTATAAATTGGTCGACTATTACTCTTTAACTTCTAAATTCTACTTAGCTGTGATAGTTTTCATTTTAACTTTATTATATATACTACTATTGTGTATACTTTTCAAATTTCCAAAAACAGCGGTTTAGTTGTTAGAGAGGGGAGGGACACATGACTCTAATGAAAAATACCAATTCAAAGCTAAATAAATCGCAAACGGACCCCTGAATCGTAAAGATTTTTTCTACATCCCAAATGTTTTTGAAAGACCTATCCAATGATACCCCACATGATGGAATAGACGAGTAAAAAAAAGTCAAAAAGACGGACGTACAGGGCGAAATTATAAGGGTTCCTTGTTGTGTAACTATGGAACCCAAAAATGTCAAGTACAATAATTTTTTTTAAAAAAAGTACTGACGGCCTAAGCGGAAACGACCCTTACAATTTTACATTTCTTCTTATAAATCTTTGTGATTACCTATTGTATATTCAGCGAACCTTTCGTTTTTACTAACGGCAAATTTATTGAAGATTATCCACTGTAGATCATCTCAATTTAGTAGCAACAATTTCTCACTAACTTTACCACTTAGACGTAATTCTACATCCAATTTACAGATAGCTTAACAGCCTTCTCGAGTAACATTATTAATCTTAACATTCTATCTATCTAATATTTTCTTTATGGTTTAACGGTGAAAGTTGAAAGTCCTACAACTTTGTTCGTATATATAAGTTTGTTGGAGTCCATATATTTTATCGCAGCAACTGATCGTACAGGAAAAGACTCCGTTAGTGTCCATTTATAAAAATAAGGTATTGGATTTGATGGCAACGGTAGTGGCGTAATGGATTATGACTGATTATATGTTGCGATACTGAATATCTCTATCATTTTGTCCATAAATGGTAACAATTACTAATCAAGTAAATAAATTATATATAAATATAAATACATTTTAATAGTTATGTAGGTTTTCAATTTTGTAACAATTTGAAATGTATCAAGTGTTCCGAATAAAAAAATATAAAAAAAATATACTTAAACGGTAGCTTACTACCCCTAATTAGTGATCAACTATTTTTATCGACTTCAAAATCCGCAGTAGAACCAGAGTAACTAAGATGGCCCAATGAATCAGTGTACTGAAGAAGTAATGGACCGGGCGTATAGCTCGAAGAATAAACAACCGATGGTTCTCGAGTGGCAGATCGTTCGGGTAAGCGAAGGGCGGCCCTCCACTAGATGCAGTGAAGACCTGTTAAGAGATGCAGAATGCAGGTGGCTCTAAACTGTCTTTTGTGTTATTCCTTTGGGAAGGATCTATGTTCAGCAATGAAACAATTAAGACGGCGATGATCACTAAAATGGTTTTATTGTTCGTAGTGTCAGACCTACAAAGAAAGATGACGGAGCGCTGCGCACACTTCAAAACTATGCTCAACTTTTTGACACCAGTCACGCACACATCTTTCTTTTTTCTTTCTTTATTATCCTGTATTCACCGCTGGACGTATATATGCTCCTAAAGCCGTATTGTTGGTTGCAAATGACTTTAGATGTATTAACGTGAGTACGTGTTATTACAAAAAGTCGAATATGATTTATGCTCGATTTTTGGGTCGCTTGAAATGTCCGCAAAGTTCTGTCTTTGTTTCGTCTGAGTTTGAGGTGAGCAGCGCGTAATAAATTTAAGGCAATTTCTCTCTAATATAGTTACGCTGTTGAACGCAATAAAGAGATAATATTTATAACATTTCTCCTCGTATATTTTTCTCGAGCGACGTGCAACTTTTGTCCGATTAACAATGCATCGCTCGACGGGCGGTGAAAGTAGGTGCCATTTTGTTTCGATGTTTTATTACATGTAATTGCATGTGCAGTTTTGATGACTGCCGCGATTGGACAGGTCAGGGTAACTCTTGTACTGTCTGTTTGGTTTGTTGGTCGATGGAACAACTGTTTCGTTAATTATGTTTATCGTTTGTAAAGTTGTAGCGTTGTTGCTTGCAAATTTTATAGTTATTTTACTTGACATTAGGTTGTATTGAGCCGTAGTAATTCAGGAGCTAAGCGCTCGCTGTAAATTTCACAGTACGTGAGCAACCCAGGTTCGATCCCCGCCTGCACCAATGAAACTGTGTAATATAATTGCAATTTTATGTGATGATTTACCACGTGCTTGGGGGTGCAGGAAAAACATCGTAACAGTGGTAGAGCCATGTGGCAGCTTTTGCTGTCGCACGGATGGGCCGGCTCGAACCGGGGTGGTACCACAACCTCACAGAATACCAGCGTGAAGTAGAGGTTTACGTCTGCGTTTCGCCTGGTGAGTGCAGATGGCCGGAGGCCTTTTTGCTGGAAATGAGGCATTTCATCTTAGTCCTCACGGGTGACAACGGATCTGTATTTTGATTCGCAAACGAGGATAGATGTAGATGTCTATGGGCCACAGCAACCAATTACCATCAGGTGGACTGTGTGCTCGTTTGTCACCCTTATCCTATAAAAAAAAATGACCTGCATGTCTGAGAAATAAGAAAAAATATTTCGAAGACATGTGAAATTTGCCAACAAGCACTGGGATAGCGTGGTGAACATTTCCTTGCCCTAAAACCCTCTCCAAAATGAGAGGAGGCCTGTTCCCAGCAGTGGGACCTATATAGGCTCTAACTTTAACTTTTATCTTTTAGGTTGTGTTCTCTGTACGGTGTTTAATCTCTAAGGTAAGCATGTGTACTCAACAATAATAGAAGTAAGATGTTATAGTTTAACATTATGAATAAAAATCAATATGGCTTTCAAAAACATAAATCGACTAACTTAGCTATTCATCACCTAATCAATACATTGTTGACCAATATTAATGATAATTATTTGACTACGGGACTGTTTTATTGACTTAACTAAGGCGTTTGACTTTGTATCACACGATCTATTACTAAATAAATTGGAAAAAATAGGAATAAGGGGTATTACGTTGCAATGGATTGATTCGTATTTAACAAATCGTACTCAATGTGTCACGATAACAAAATTAATCAATAAAGAACTAAGAATATATAAATCCAACTACCTTAAAAATATTAATGGGGTTCCACAAGGCAGTATCTTAGGGCCCATATTGTTTATATTATATATTAATGACATATCTGATGCGACAAGTCATGAATGTATCACATACGCTAATGACATTTCGGGTATAGTTAGGACTAAAAAAAAATAAGAACTCAATATATAATCACGAATTGGACATAAATAATACAATTAATAATATAATTGAATCAAGCTCCCAATTTAAAAATTAACTTGGCAAAATCAAATTTTATTCAGTTTAATAAGTCAAAACATAACCAATACCATTTCAAGCTAAACATTACAAAAATCAATCAAATAGAAAAAACAAAATTTTTAGGTGTTGTCATAGACCAGAATCAGAACTGGAAAGCACATATCGATGAAGTTTGTAATAAAGTAAACAAATGTTCTTACGCGCTCAACCAAATAAAAAAAGTGACTGACATGAAAACGTCTGTTATGACTTGCCGAGCATATGCCGTGTCTATACTCTGTTATGGACTAGTGACGTGGGAAAATAGTTCGGATTGGAATCGGGCATTTGCGCAGAAAAAGTGTATTAGGGCAATCTGCGGAGTACGACCCGATGAATCGTGGCAGCCTCTATTTAAAGGTCTTGGAATACTGCCACTACCAACGATATTATATTTTAGAATGTTGTGTTTTTTGCAGAGACAAACAATTATTTGAAAAAGCGTGTGAGGTACAGACTACTCGCTCACGTAGGGACCCACACAAGCTAGTACTTAAGGATATACCTAAATCACAAAAATATGGCAAAAGTTGCCTTACCATGTTTGTTCGAATATATAACAAACTCCCTGACGAACTTAAAACCCTAGATATTACATTATTCAAAAAGAAATAGTACAAATGGCTCAATGAAAATAATTTCTATAGTGTAAAAAAATTATTGGAAAAAAAATTAGATTATGTATTGGATAATATTTATTAAAAAAAAAGTCATTTAATTATTGTAATAAATAAAAAATAATAAAATATAGTATTGTTACAATATATCTTTGATTAAGCTATGCGACTATTACTAGGTATTGAAATAGACATCTAACTAATTATTATAATATTATTTCACTTTGTTAACTAAATCATGTGACTAATGTATTTCAAATAGTTAAGTAAAATTTGACATTATTTAAAAATATTTGCATGCTATGTAAAATAAGCAAAACATGAGCGCTCGATTTTTACATGTGAAAAACATCTATTACATGTTTTACGCAAATAAAGATTATTATATTAATTATAGAGGATCTGTCAAATACATAGTAATGGATATTTGATACTCTAGTTAAATAAAATATTTATTAGCTGTCAAAAAAAGAAGATTTCTACAGAAATGGTATGAGAATAGTCACTTTAAAGGTTGTGTATAATTTTAAATACTAAAAATTTAATTTCACTTAAAATAGAAGAAATTTTAATTAAAGGAGGTAGTAATTTATTAATAATGTTGTAAAGTATATATATGTAAATGACCCCAGCTTGGGCTGATGTGGATACTGGTGTGCCGCAAGGCGGTATTCTTTCTCCTATAATTTTTACAATTTTTAAATTATTACAATTTTCATTACAATTTTCAAATTGGCGATATATTGAAAATGGGCCAAATCAAGAGTACCTTTAACCGACGAGCGTGTATGCGTAGGAATATGGATGTGGAGGAAGCGAGAGAGGTCTGTCAGGATCGTGCCAAATGGAAGTCCATAGTCTCTGCCTACCCCTCTGGGTGACAGGCGTGAGTGTTTATGTATGTATATGTATTTTATAAACTTTATTACCTCCATCCTCGACTGTTTGTACCGTTTATACGCCAATGACCTTTAGCTTCATGTGCAAGCTGAAATTGGGGATATCCATAATGGGATCACTAAACTAAACCACAAGCAATCAGCTATCAAATATTGGTCTACTCGTTATGGAGTTTTGGTCAATCCTTTGAATTGCCAAGCTATACTGGTGGATGCCTCAAGGATGCTGGCTAAGATTAATGTTGCAGACGTGCCTCCTATTTATTATGATAATGTTATTATTCTGTTCAGTAATGCTGTTAAAAATCTGGGCCTACAAATCGACAGAACCCTGAATTGGAGGACTCGGGTTTCAGAAGTGAATCATTGCCACGTTATACTCTCTGTATCGTTTAAACATTTTCTTCCCACAAAATCTAAGATAATGCTTGTCCAATCGCTCATATTACCCATAATAGATTATGCAGATGTGTGTTACCCAGATCTGTCCCAAGATCTTTTGAACAAGCTGGAACGCCTTCCCAATAACTGTATAAGATTTATTATCGCGCTTCCTAAGTATGACCATATTTCGCAGTATAGATCTAAGCTAAATAGGCGTACAATCCGGCAGAGGCGCAATTCCAGAATATTGCTTGTTCTTTTTTCCATATTAAATGACCAATTTTCGCCTTATCATCTTAAAAGTACATTTCACTATCTCAGTATCCTACATTCTTCTTCTAACAGTAAAATCCGTATTCCTGTTCACTTTACCGAGTTCTATGTCAACTTCTTGACAGTTCAGGCTACACGCCTTTGGAACTCCTTGCTAGATGACATCAGACAAGCACCCAAGAAGTTCGCTTTTGAAAAGTTGATACGTAGGAATCTATAGAAGACAACGCATCATCGAGCATTCATCCATTTAATATGTATTGTGAAACAGACATATAGTCATAGTCATTTATATGTACTAATCATATATATATATATATATATGTATGTATATATACAGAATGAATATCACTTATTTTTGTAAAACTACTTTTATTTATGTATGTACATTACATTTTCATTAATGTTCAAACACTGAAATTATATTTGTAGCAAAATACCAAACGACATTATGCTATGGAAATAGCTAAAGTAAACAAGTCTAGATGCTTTAACACTGGTAAAATTTCTAATCTTTTTTCAGCATATGCTGCAGAACTAAGTCTGCTTTTAACTTTGATATATGTGGGTTTATTTCTCGCGTCTAGTGTTATTCCAAGAAAAATGGTGGTATAGTAGAATGGTAGTATGGTAGTAGTAAGACTCAGTCTCCTTCAGACTCCTCCCCATTTAAAATTACATTATTATTTAATTATTTGACATTTGGAGTCATGAATTTCATACATTTCGTTTTAGTGCCATTTTAATGCAAATTATTAACAGCGAACCAATTTACTAATTAAGATATAGCATTATTTACTTCGTCATATTTTAGTAATTGTATTTTAGTTATTACAGGTGCCTTCGTCTAGAAACATAATATGATATTACTGAACTAATTAAATATTATTTCTACATGTCATGAAGACACGTGTACTCCGTATATGGAGGATATCATTTAATATTTTAGTTTTTTTTTGTTCTTTTTTTCCACAGACATTTTATATTGGTGGCACAATTTTCGTAAATTTATTACACACAGAGCGTGAAGAAACAATTTACGCTATTTGATACGTAATTATCTTCCACTCTCTATTACTTACAAAATTTTGTGACACGTAGAGCGTATACAAAAGCAAAAAAAAATAAAAAAATAAAAACTAATAGCAGTTACAGCTGCGTACTACAATTAACATAGTAATAATATAGAAATTTTACATCAGTGATTAACAATAGATATACAATGAGTAGTAATAAAAGATAACAAAATGGCAATAAAACAAACAAAAATAACGAGTACATCTTCTTAGTCTATATAACTACAAAAACTAGCAGATAAATAACAAAAAGGAATACAGTAATGAAAAAGAACAGAAAGACATTCTAAACCTTATATATATCTTTAGTTTATAATTATTTTATATCTACTTACTAATTTAATTATTGTTACCGCTATTTACAATCTTATTAAAGTTCTTTAGATTCCTAAGTACATTTTCGTTAAGTTTTATGAAGGAATCCAAAGCCGATTCCTTCCTCATCAGTTCTGTGAGTTTGTATGGCGACACTCTTAAGTTATTGCACAGTAGTTCATGAAGTATTCTGTATCGGCAGAAGGCGGGGCAGTTCTCCAATAGATGTTCCAACGTCTGAAATGTGCGGTTGTCTGTTTCGTCATAGTACCTACATTACACTATCGACATGGAAGAGCTCATATTATTAATGATAACTTTTTGCCTTCTGTTACTTAATGAAATAATTAATTTAAGAGCATTACTTCCTGGGCCGTAGTTTTGGAGTTTTATAATAAATGTTTCATGGTGAACACAATCGAAGGCTTTGGACAGGTCACAGAATATACCCAAAGCTTCCTGTGAATTCTCTCATGCGTTGAAGATATATTTAATCAGCTCAATACTAGCATCAGATGTCAAGCGAACCTCTGTGAAACCGAATTGATTTTTATGAAGTAAATTCATTACGTTAAAAAAAATTACATTTGATCAAGAATAATTTTTTCAAAAATTTTACTAAATGTTGGCAGTACAGAAATAAGTCTAAAATTGGCGGGGTCTAATGTACTACCAGATTTAAATAAAGGTATTACTTTACTATGCTTAATTAAATCAGGAAACACACTATATTCGATATTTTTTATAGGAGAGGGGACAAACGAGCGTACGGCTCACCTGATGTTAATTGACTCATAAACAACTGCAACGCCAAGGGAAATGAAGGCGCGATGCCGGCCTTTTAGAAAAAAGTGAGCTCTTTTCTTGAAGGTCCCTACTTGTAATCGATCCGGAAAAATCGCTGGTGGCAAGCTATTCACAGAGAGGTCGTACGCGAATGTAAACTCTTAGTTAAACGTACAGTGGTGGACCGCAAAACATTCAGATGGTGTGGATGGTATCGGGATTTTGCCGCGATGTGCGTTGGTGAAATTTGGCGACTGGGATTAATTTGAATAATTCCTCAGAGCACTCCTCGTGTTAGATGCGAAAGAAAATGCAAAGGGATTCAACAGCGCCAGTACATGGAGCCGATCGGATACTCGGTCGTTGACGATTCGAGCCGATTTGGGCTGGATGCGGTCAAGTGGAAAGAGCTGGCACTGGGAAGCCCCAGCCCAGATATGGGAACACTATTCGATACTAGCATTAAAAATAAGAGTTAGTTGAGGTGCGATTATATCTATTATACTGTGACCCATAGAGATCTTCATTTGTTCTCGACTATGAATCAAAATGCAGATGCGTTGTCACCAGTGAGGACTAAGATATAATGCCTCGTTTCCAGTAAAATGCTTCTCCGGTTCTCTACACTCACTATATGAAAAGCAGCAGCGTTGAGCTTCTATTTTACGCTTGTATTCTGTGAGAGCGTGATCCTTCCCCGGTCGATCCGACCTATTCGTGCTACAACTATACTACTAATATAGCTGCAGCATGACTCTACCACGTAAAAAAATTCACATTCTCGAACACAGGCGCAAAGTTACTCTGTCGTTGTTCTATACTACATTTCGGAGAGCGTGCACAAGGCTCTTGCCGTACATTTCAACATATGTTTCATCCTTGTTAACAAAGATCATTTTTGTATGCACAGTGAGGTATCTGATTTGTTTTAATGCGTCTGTCTTCTCTAACGACTACGAGTTTATAACTTAAGTCAGAGTATTAATATTATATCATCTAGTGGATGTCGTAAGAGAAGACAGAGTAAAACAAATCAGGAGATGGGCAGCGGCATATTCCTGATAACAACTGAATATAAATAATAAACTGCGATTGCCAACCCACTTCCCAAGCCTAGCAACTATAGCAAAACTCTTTCTATCCCCTATTAGGTAATCCATTAGGAAGGATGTTCTGCAGTGGAATTTTAATAGGCTGTGATGGTAATTAAAAAATGGCAACCGTAAGTCTAGTACTGTACTGAAGTCTGCTTTGAAAATGGAACAAGATTTTTATTCGTACAATTTTGAACCTTAAGGTTTATATCTGCGACAATTATGTGCATGTTGATATGAATCGTGTTCTGATGCAGTTACAAAGGGCACTGCACTCTACAGTACAACCTAGTTACCTCGCTGGCTAGAAAGGCCGGCCGGACTAGTTAGTGCACTGTCGCTCCATATCACGGTTGCTGCTTCCTTGCTGCCTGTACACTCTTTCATGCGTTTTGATACATCTATTAAAGCTACTGACACTGACAGCTAGTTAGGACTATATTCATAACTGCAATTTAGTTATTTTATTATGTTACCAGTACGTAGATGCTAGACGATATCTTGATAAATCTTTATCTTGAACAGTGTTTTTCAAAGAAAGATTATCCTGTTAATTTGTTAACGGTAGTAAGTACTTCGACACTTTTTGAAAGTATGCGTGGGGCCTGAGCTTGATCTGCGTCGATGCCACTCATGTAATATAACGAAAACTAATACCAACTTTTAGAGATCTGGCATTCATTTGTTGGGATAAAATAAAATAAGAAATAGAATTTCCGAACATATTATTTTATTAGTCCGTTGTTTTGTTTTTCAGGTACAAAAGTTCACAAAATTACTATCAGATATAATATAAATAAGAAAAATAACTACAAAAAAATTGCATTATTTTATGTCGCAAGTATTAAAAACATCGATTAGTTGATTATGATATATTCGCACAAAATTGCATTTTATTTTCGATAAAGAAATATTTTGGTTTTAAATAAATTAATTACTGGCCATTTTTAGACAGACGGTTTAAAAAGCAAATTTTATTGTAAATAAATATAGTTTTATATATTATACAATATAATAACAGTTTTTATAGTATTAAAATAGGTTCTAGTAAATTCCGTGTCTAAAACTGTTTACCTAAACTGATTTAAGCTTTGTTCCTAATTTGTGGATGTAGCGGCGTTGGTCTCGCGTTCCTTCTCGGTTCTTCTAGATTTTGTTTGGTTTCGACATTTTCAAATTCCTGGCCAGGTCTTTTGGAATCAAGGTTCGTGACTGCTTCTGAAATTTTAATTATGAAGCCTATTAGGTACATTATATATTGTTGGTGTATTAAAAATATAAAGCTATATATTGGTTTGGTTTTAGACTTTGGTTTAGGGCAATGGTTTATGGCTATCTGTAATAATAATGATACTGTCGTTATCAACTCGTAAATGGTTGCCATCATATTTTACATCTGACGTATATTTTTAATCGACCTCAAAAAGGAGGAGGTTCTCAATTCGCGTGTATACGATTTTTATTTATGTATGTTACATGATATCTTCACAGTTTGTAAAACAATTTTGTTGATTATTTTTTTATTAAATAGGATATACTTCAAGGATAATTCCATAAATTTGAAAAACAAAAAACTCCATCCCAAAGAGTAGCAAATAAATAACTTCTTTCTTAACAATTTGAAGTCGGTTTTTAATTTTTGATAAAAATTATAATTATTAACTATTTTAGGCCAGTGCTTGACTACTATTCCACCTGATAGAAAGTGGTGATGCAGCCGAAAAATAAATTAGCTTAACAACAGCACTATTGCCTTGATGACACCTATATTATGACACTTCCGCGTTACATATCAACTGTATCAGGGTTATTCTCTTGTATTTAGTATGGTAAGTGCCGTGGGTGAGTGTAGAAATTCAGATACTCATTTTTTTGTTAACATGACATTCCATTTAGTCTTAGGGGTGACAAGGCATTAGAGTTCATCACAGTACTGTGTGATTGGTTATAATTTTACACCCATACATATTAAGACCAAAACATGATGAAACAATAGGCGGTCTTATCGCTCTGGAAGGGATTTCATTTTTAATTCTGAAAACAATCTCATTAGCTGCAGACTTCGTGTTTGTTTTTGGTACTACACTACACTTAACCAACTGATAATACGACCTAGTAGAGTCTTTCACCAATGCGCATCAACAAAGACGATTCACTTCTGGTTTCTGGTTCTGGTTTCACTTAGACACGGCTCAAAGGATCATGAACAAGTTCTTACCAGATGTTGATACTTGCACTCGCGTTTACGTTAAATAAAACACGGAAGTATGATATGAGAACATCAAATTTTTTACATAGAAGCGGACCCTATATTAAATTACAAGAACACGATGCTAGCGCGCTGTACCTTACAGCTAACGCCAGCAGGTGACTTAAAGAATACATTTTACTTAAGCTGAAAGCTCCAGGGTGGCCGGCAAAATTCGCGACCGTAACGAGTATGTGTTTATAGAATTATTTTCATTATAATCACCACAATTGGACACAACCCTCTAACTTCATATAATCCCTTTGAATGAGTTTTTCTGGAAATAGCTGTATAATAAAATTATACGAACATTAAAATGATTATAATTCTGTAAATACATACTCGTTACATTCGAGAATCATATTTTGTTAAACATACAACCTGACACTGACCTACAAATTGCAAAAAACGTAAGAAAATTTGAATTTCGCTGGTTACCCTGACGCTTTCACCTTAAACAATAAATAATATTATGATTTAATTCAACATGCTTAGGAAATGGAATAAACCTAGCAAGCTAACAGCGTAGCAAAGTGGCGAAGCAATCAGCTTTGTAGCGGTTTCTAACTGAAAAAAAAAATTCAAAATAGGAGGTTGAGATGCCTGGGTGATCAGTAATCGATTGCTGAAAACAAAATTTGAAAATTCGAAACCGTTCTCGAGATAATCGTGGGACAGACGGACAGACGGACGGACAGACGGACAGACGGACAGACATCGTGAAATCAATAAGTGACTTCGCAAGCTTCGCCACTTAATAAGTGAGTTCGCCTGTATTTTGAAAGCTTTCGATAGATGGCGGTGTATACCTCGCTTACGTCAGACGTCTGGTACTGCAATTGAAGGGCACAGAGAAACAAGGAGCTCATTGACAATTTTACGTTTTTGGAATGAACTATACCATTTTACTTCGTTTTCTATGGCCAATCAGAGCACGTTATTTTAAAAACGATAAAAGGCGCTGATTTTGTGTAAAGTAATACGTAGGACACTCAATAAGTTTTAGATATACGAAAAGTATTCTAGATATTATTAATATTTATTTTACATATTTTCAAAATATTCTCCATTATGCTCTATACAAAGTTCCATTCACCTAAGTTAACTCTGAAAACACTTTTGTCAGTCTTGATCTGACAGGTCGGAAATCGCTTCTTCGTAGGCAGCCACGGCTTCAACACCAGATTCCTCAATAAATGCTTTTGTTCTAAGGGAGGTATGTGAAGAGGCATTATCGTGATGCAGCATGATTCCCCGAAGCCCAGTCTTTGGTCTTCTCTCCCGCACAGCTTGAAAAGCTTTGGGTAATGCAACTGTAGTATACCGTTCAGAGTTGACTGACCTACAATTTTCCAGCAAAGACGTCGACAAATGTCCGCTCCGCGAAAAAAAACTAGCCACCATTTTTTTGCCGACGTTGCGAGGTCTTTGCAGTATTGTCAGTAACTGTCCTTCTGAGTAGACCTATACCGATGATTGCCTTTTATTTTCCGGATAATATTGATAGATCCATGTCTCGTCACCAGTAACGATTTCTGAAACACGCCTAGTTGCCCCGTTTTCAAAACGTAAACGCATTTCATGGCACCAATCGACAGGAGTCTGTTTTTCGCTTTCGGAGAGCAAATGAGGGATCCATCGACAACAAAGCTTCCTCACTTCAAGATGTTGATGTAGGATGGTATGAATGCTGCCCAAACTAATGTTTACAATCTTTTCAATGTCCGTATATGTGATTCGTGGGTCTTCTCGCACCAACATTTTAGTAGTTCATACATTTTCTGCCGTTACTGGTGTTTGTAGGGCCCCGGTTCATTTTTCATCTTTAAAATTAATTTTACCCAAATATATTAACTTACCCAACAAATAAATTTCATGCTAATTAACATGTATTTTATTTCATTAGTGTGTTTATGTAATTAGACATTGTTTATGATTACCAATTAATTTGTACAATGTAAAAAGGAGATCATTGTGACAATGAGCACCTTCTTGCCTTTTACATTTGGGAGTTAGGTAATTAAATTACAAACTATTGTTTATTTACCAACCCAATCTTTTAAAATAACAATATATTATGTTAAATATACACTGTTCCTTTTTTATATGGGTACAAATCATATTCTAGTAGAGTTGTAAGTGTAGAAATTGAAATTTTAGGTTTAATTCTTTAATTACTCGAAACAATGAGAATGTTAATGAGCTCCTTCTTTTCCTGTGCCCTTCAATTGTCAATCCACCTGACAAGCGTAACGATTTAGGCAACTCATCCTTACAATAAGACAGGCCTATGTCCAGCAGTGGACTTCTATGGGCTGATATAGAAAAAGATTCTAAAGTTGCAGATACAGATAATAAAATAAGGGCATAGATATATTAAGGTTTCATCAGAATATATAACTGAGGTTAAGATTTATACCAGATTGAGGTCTAAAGTCAGCTGGTACTTGTAAGACAGCAGTTTGTGTCAGCCGTACGGCACCGTGAGGTGCTGCGCCTGCTGGAGCTCTGTGAATGAAAAACATCATGTTACACATACACACACAATTTGTTATTTTTGTATATTAACATTTAGGAATGTCGGATCAGAAGATTAAAATATGTGGACAAAATTTTAAAATATCGGGGTTTTGGGGTTGTTGCCAGGAGAAATAAATATTAAAATAAATATGTAAAATAAAAAGATTATTTTTAAATTAATAGGCTACAAAAAGACTTAACATTGTTGACACATAATTAATTTAAGTACGTACACTAAATATTTAGATTGCCACATGTATTTGGCATTGGACTTTACTGAGTACACTAATTTGGATCCTTTACAAGTATTCAAACAAGAATTAAAATTCATATAATTGACTTCAAAGTGCAGTCTAATTAGAAACTCAGCTTTTACTAAATCAAAGGCAATTGTGATGTGAAGAATAAAAAAATGAAAAAAAGAAAATGAAAGTGCGATGTAATCTCAAACGTTTTCATTTACGTACCTTGGAATTTACAAGCTTAAAGATCAAAACTGTAATTTAAAAAACCGACTGCGTAAAAATGTTTACTGAAAAGAAAAACATTTTATACTCTATGTCACACCCACAACTAAGGAGAATTTAATGACACCTCATATGATTAATTGATTAAATCCTTCAAGCCGTGTGAAATTCTATTATGTAGTTCTAACCAACGGCGCAGTTATATAATAATATAGATAAAGACTAACTTACAATCTACATTAATGTCAAAACGTACATTAACTGATTGCTTAGACATTTTGACAGAATGTTCTTATATAAAATATTTCTTAAATATTTCGCGCGTATTTAAACAAAAATGCTTTATGAAGAACAGCGCCATCTGTTAGACGTAAAATAAACATATGAGCCACAGCAATGCGTGGCGTTGTACGGCTAGCACACGAATAAATTAATTAATTGAACAATCCTAAAAATTTATAGTAGTAGATTCGAGCAGCTACATTATTATGGCTGTACACGAATGGGTCGGTTCGACTGGGGAAGGACCACGCTCTCACAGGATACCAGCGTGAATTCACAGGTTATTATTGCTCCTGTTTTCTATCATGTGTGTAGAGAACCGGAAACCTTTTTATTGGATAGGAGACATTCCAATTTAGTCCTTACAGGTAATAACACATCTGTATTTTGATTCTTAATTGAGGATAGATTTAGATGTCCTTGGGCCACTGCATCGATACTATACTAAATACTATAAGGTGGACTGTATGGTCATGACAGCTCCGTGGCGCAGTGGCTTAGCAATCAGTTGTTGCGCTGGGGGCCGCGGGTTTGAATCCCGCACGGAACAAGTATTTGTATGGCCTACAAATAATTGTTCCGGGTCTGGATGTCTGTCCTTGTGCAATTTATGTTTGTAAACTGCCTCTACGACACAGGAGAAAATCCTAGTGTGGGGGTAACGTTTTTTAGCAAAAAAAAAAAAATTATCATCCTTGTTCTATAAAAAACATTGTCCTTATCTATTTCAGGACTTTGAAGCACTTACGACCTGATTACTAAAAATAGTTCATAATTATCAATTGATCAACAGCATCCACTTACTAACAGATGGACAGTGTGCTCGTATGTCGCTCGCATATAAATAAAGTACAAATAACACTTACTGGTAAGCGACGGGGTCTTGGTAGACGACGTTGAAAGGTCTGTTGTACGCGGGAGGAGCCCCCAGTAATAATCCTGGGTTAGCGTGACCAGGGATCCCGTTATAACCCAGAGGCGACACCACTTGCCCAGACGGATCTAATAGCACCGTGTTTTGGAAGCCTGGAAGATAAGAATTATAGAATAAGTAACAGTGAGCCGTGGTAACTCAGATGGTTAGCGCTCGCTGTAAATTTCACAGTACGTGAGCAACCCGGGTTCAATCACCGCCGGCACCAATGAAATTGTTAATTGCAATTTTAAGTGCTGATTTACCACGTGCTCGGTGACTACGTACTTACTTCGTGCACCACCGAGCACGAACCTGCATGTCTGAGAAATTAGAAAAAAATTCGAAGACATGTGAAGTTCGCCAACACGCGTTGGGGCAGTGTGGCGGACATTTCCTTGCCCTAAAACCCTCTCAGAAATGAGAGGAGGCCTGTGCCCAGCAATGGGATGTATATAAGCTGTAACTTTAAACTTTTTTAACAGAATATCTTTGAGATCGGTCTATCTTGAGTGATTTGACTTCTACATACATAGGCCTTCCGTTATTGAGAGTATTTAGGAGTTAGCTGCGCTGCTCCAATGTAAGATGGCGGACTTTACACGTCTTCAAAATGTGGCGTCAGCGATTAAGCTCAGGTTGCTAGACCTGGTCAATACGACATAGTTGTACCGCCATCTATTAGAAGCGATATGAAGTTTTTCGTTTTCCTGAAAAAGTTATCCGAACTGCAAAAAGATTTAAGGAAAGATTTTAATGATATGATTTTATTTGCTGTGGCACCGTGCCCGAATAAGCAAGCTTGACAACCGAGACATACAACTGTATCTGTAACTGATTATATCTAAGAAAATTAACAAAATTATCATCACGCATTCCTTTGTTTCCTCCTCTAAAATAGGACCTTCGATACCTTACTACCATAGATAATTTTTTATGTGTGTTAAATTTGTTTTTTTTTTAATTAAAAATGGGGTCACTCTTGATCTGCATTTGGCCGGAGGGCAAAGATGAGGTTTACGATGGAGCGAGTTTACCCAGGAGAAGCCTGTTAACACGCACCTTGAAGAGGTTAGTGGGAATATTCGGAATGTCAACCAAGTATGGATGGTAACCTGCAGTACATCTGGTACTCCGATAGTTATTTTTTTATTTTGTTTAGTTTGATATTTTTTTTTAAATAATTAGCTTAAGGAAAAAACAAACATAAGTAACATGGCTGTGGTTGGTACATGTTAACTTATCTTCACGCACAATCCCTGACGGGGTAGCCAGAGAGAACAGATCGCCAAGTGTCACGATCCTTACATACCTCTTTCGCTTCTTTCAGATTCATTATCTTCTTCGTACATGCACGTCTAGGTATCCGAGTACTCTTGACCCTCCCCTCTTCGAGCAGTTTGCTCACATGGTCTTCGAAAGTTAGTCTCGGTCTACCTCGACACCTTTTAATATTAACTTTCGCGCTATATATTTTCTTCACCATTCGGTCTTCACTCATTCACTCAACGTGCCCAAACCATCGAAGCACGCCTTTATCAATTTTTGTGATAAGGTCATCTTTCAAACCTGCCATATTGCGAATCTCTTCGTTTCGCTTTCGGTCGGCCATGGTAACGCCGCACATTTTACGAAGAGATCGCATCTCCACTGCATTCAACTTGCTTTTATGCTTCTTCTGGCATACCCAGGTTTCGCTGCCATATAACAAAGTCGGTACCAACACTGCGTTATGTATTGCAAGGTGTGCACCCTTCACTACGCCTTGCCTTTTGACTAACGCAGTCAGGGCACCATTGACTTTGTTCCCGGCAGCGACACGCCTGTCCACATCTAAATCACATCTTCCATCCAGGCTAAAAGCACTCCCCAAGTATACAATTTTATTTACCTGTTCTAGACAATCCTGATTTACCCATATTTCACACTTCGTTCTCTCTTCGTCCCTTTCAAATACCAGAACCTTAGTTTTATTAGCTGAATGCTAATAAAACTAAGGTTCTGGTATTTGAAAGGGACCTTTAATTTCCCATTCCTCTTTCATACACGTGACTAATGCCTGCAGTTCTGCCTCTGATGGTGCAATAAGCACTGCATCATCAGCATACAGCAGACAATTTACTTTTATGTCACCCAATTTCACACCCAAACAGCTATCTTTCAGCTTCTGTAAACAGCTGTCGAGATACAGTATGAACAGCCAGGAAGACATGACACAACCCTGTTTTACTAGTTTTCTAGTAATGATAAGGATATGAGAGAGAAGATGAAAGAAAGATATAAGCTGCAGAAAGTTCACACGAAAGCATTGATTGAGGAAATGCGTGAAAGGTGTAGAATGGAAGCGGACGAAAGGTTGTCGCACAACTTTAAGGAGAACTCCAAACTCTTCTGGAAAGAGGTTGGAAGGACCCGAAGTGGTGCGACGGCCTTAAGAATGAACAAAGTGCTTTCGAGAACTAATGACGTCCTCACAAAAAAATCGGACGTCATGCAGCGATGGAGCGAATTTTATAGAGAAATGTATGCGTGTGATGATCTTAGTGAGGGATCCTGGGATGACGCCGTGACTGGTACGCCAGACCCGGACCTCGATGACACTGAGGTCATCAGTATGAAAGAGACTGAACGTGCGATTCGAAGTTTGAAATGTGGTAAGGCTGCGGGACTAGACAGAGTTACTGCTGAAATGGTCAAGTATGGTGGACCTCGCGTCTGGGACAGCTTTTATCTGCTGTGCAATTTGTGCTGGCGGACAGGGGATGTCCCGGATGATTGGCGATCCGCAGCCATTGTGCCTTTATATAAAGGTAAAGGTTCGCATTTTGACTGCGGGTGCTATCGGGCGATCAGCTTGACCAGTTTAGCAAGTAAAGTTTACTCGAAGGTTTTGACACGTAGGATGCAAGAGAAATCAGAAAGATTTCTATGGGAGGCACAATGCGGATTTAGACCTGGAAGAGGATGCACGGATCAAATGTTTTCTCTACGCATGATCACGGAAAAGCTTCTGGCTGCTAACCAGAAGATTTTTTGCACTTTTGTGGATCTTGAGAAAGCATTTGATAAGGTTGTAAGGAAGAAAATGTGGGAACTGTTGCCGGGGTACGGTGTGGATGATCGATTGCTAAGGGCTGTGCAGTCACTTTACTGTGACTGTAAAGCCTGTGTGCGGGTAGGACATGACCTGTCACCCATTGGTACATGTTATGTTTTATAATATTATTCAAGCCGTAGTATTCAGTATTCCTTCAATGCGCCATGGGTTGGATGACATGCAGGAAGTCTATGGATGTCTGTATCCATCCTGCACGGCCACAGGTGGCTTAGGACTGTGCTTTGTGGTATTCCTTGGGAAGGTCAATGTTCACGTGTGACTTGTGAAGGGCTGTAATGAGGATGATGATGATGGGTTGACTGGCAGCTAATGACGGTTGGCGTCAATTCATTTGTTAACATATTTTAATGTTTATCTAATAAAAAATTAAAACTGGTCTAGTGTTTATTTTGTTATTTTTGTGTGAATAATATGTTTGTATGGACTAAACGCCACCTGGATTATCCTCTGAAGTATCGTTCCACCTTGCATTTTACCCACAGGATGTGAGTTGTAGTGATTTCTCTTTATTTTAGTGGCTAACACTCGGGGATCTACGGTATGTACCATAATGTGAACAATTATGGTTAAAGGCAATATGAGCAAGGATGCGCGCGTACTGTACTGTTCGTATGTTGGGCGCTGGCAGAATAACAGCGTTGTAGGCAACTGCAACATTTATGATGAGCTAGAGCCCATTCATTACTACATTATGTAATTCTTGTAATTTGTGTATGTACTCATTTTAACTTTATTGGTGGTAATGAATAAATGCTTATTATTATTCGGAAAGTTTTTTTCACTTCACAGTCCTTAGACTGGAATTCAACTACATTTACGGGCCGAAACCAAAGCAAATGCAGCGTGAGGTGTGTATATTTATGTATTTTCATGAGGTCCTATTTCGTTTGCTTCTATCTGCATGAATTTTCTGACAATTCGGCATGTATTTAAAATAGCCGCTTTTTGCAGTGTAATGTAGAGGGTCTCCTTTAGGTCTAATAGTGTTAAGCTATGGAGGAGATGATTTGGTATTACGCCTGTTGTGGAGAGGACTATAGGAACTACATATACTTTTTCTTGTCGCCAGATTCTAGTCACTTCATCTTTGAGCTCCGCGTACGCACTAATTTTTTCTGTGATTGTCTTCTGTATGTTGTGCGTGTTGGGGACTGCAATGTCTATCAGGTAGGTATTTTTTTATTTTGTCTTGTAGGATTATATCTGGTCTGTTATAATGGATTGTCTTGTCAGTAAGAATGGCGCGGTCGTACAAAAGCTTATGTGTGGTATTTTCTAGAGTAATTTTTGGTGTACAATTGTAGTAAGGAGTGTTGGTATTTTTAATGAGTGCGTGTTTGAGTGCTAGGTTTTGGTGAATAACATTGGCCACCTGCTTGTGCCTGTAGGTGTAGTCGGTTTGCGTCAGAGTTGTGCATGCGCCTATTATGTGTCAGATGGCTTCTGGGTGGATGTGGCATTTGCGACATTTGTCATTAATTACTGTAGGATCTTTTATTATGTATTTTCTGTAGTTTTTTGTGTTTATGATTTGGTCTTGAATAGCTATTATGAATTCTTCGGTTTCGGGGAATAAGTTGCCTATTTTCAGCCATTTATTTGAAGTTAACTTATTTATGTGTGATTGCTCCAAGTCATGAGGGTGCCTACCGTAGAGTACTTTCCTCTTCCAATCTTGAACTTTTTGTGTCTGCTAGTTATCATTGGTAGTATTTTGGGTTTCAATTTGATTGCTAAGGTTAAGTGGAGTGTAGTTAATATCATTTGTTACTATGGCTTTATGTATATTACTAGTGTGCAACTTTGTATAGAAGAACGATTTTAGTCGATCAACTTGTTTCTGCCTTAGGTACTGAATATCTATTAGGCCTCTCCCTCCATGTTCCCGTTTTATGGTTAATCTTTCTATGGCGGACTTAGGGTGTAGGTTTTTATGTTTCGTAAGTGTTGTTCGTGTAATACGTTCTAATTGTTCTGTGTCAGTTTTGGACCATTTTCTAACCCCGAGTGAGTACGTTAATACGGGGATGGCGAAGGTGTTTATGGCTTTGATGAGAAGTTTACCTGAAAGTTGTGTTTTACAAACGGCGTTAAGTCTTCTCTTGTATTCCGTAGTTAGTGAACTTTTTATTCGTACGTGGTTAAGACCTTTAAGTTGCATATATCCTAAATATTTATACAAGTCAGTCCATTGCTGTAATAGCATCCGTGTCATTCACTACATAGTCGCCGGGGCTTACTTTGCGTCTTACGATGTGAAGTGTTTTACATTTATCCAAACCAAATTGCATATTAATATCGTTACTTAATTCTGCTGTAATATCTACTAACTTCTTCATATCTTTTTCTATGTTTGCATATAATTTGATGTCGTCCAAGTATATAAGATGTGATAATGTTGTTTCGTCTGTATTGTTTTTGAGACTATACCCTGCCCCACAGCTCTGCAGTAAATAGGACAGAGGATTTTTTTTTATAGAATAAGTGTGACAAACGAGCACACAGTCCACCTGATGGTAAGTGGTTGCTGCGGCCCATAGACATCTACATCTATCCTCTATTACAAATCAAAATGTAGATGCGTTGTCACCCGTGAGGACTAAGATGGAATGCCTCATTTCCAGTAAAAAGGGCCTCCGGCCACCTGCACTCACCAAGCGAAACGCAGAGGTAAACCTCTACTTCACGCTGGTTTTCTGTGAGGTCGTGGTACCACCCCGGTTCGAGCCGGCCCATCTGTGCGATAGCAAACGCTGCCGCGTGGCTCTACCACTGTTTAGGGCGAGACAGAACCACAGTGGGCTTAGGGAGCCACCTTGGTAGATGCCTTTTTGATGGAAATATGTCGTGTTGTGATAGTATTTTTGTCACAATTTATTTGTAGTGTTGTTTTCCATTGTAACATTATACGGCGTAAGAAGTCTATTATTTTTGGGTTTATCCTGTGAATCTCTAATATTTGTAAAAACCAAGAATGAGGAACACTGTCAAAAGCTTTATATAATCAATATAGGTGCAATGCAAATTTCTGTTTTTAGAGGTGGCATGTTTATGAATAGTGGAATCAATAATCAGCTGTTCTTTGCATCCCATGTGGCCCTGTCTACATCCCTTCTGTTCCTCTGCTATTATATTGTGGTGTTCGATGTGTGAGTGAATTTTCTTTGTAATTGCAGATGTCAATATTTTGTAAATTGTGGGTAGACATGTAATTGGTCGGTATTGGGAAGGCTGAGGTGAATTCTTTGTTTTAGGTAGCATGTAAGTAATTCCTGTTGCAATAAATTCGGGCGAGTTCTGTTGTCCTACTATAATATCTGTTAAATTTTTTGCTATAGATTTGTGTAATGAGGTTAACTTTTTGTACCAGAAATTATGTATTTTGTTTATACCAGGCGCTTTCCAATTATGTAATCTAGCTGTAATATGTTTAATGTCTGAATCTGTTATCTCTGCGAATTTCATCTCGTCAATATTATAATTTTTGATTCTCTTATGTAACAGTGGTAGAACCACGTGGCAGCTTTTGCTGTCGCACGGATGGGCCGGCTCGAAGCGGGGTGGTACCACGACCTCACAGAATACCAGCCTGAAGTAGAGGTTTACCTCTGCGTTTCGCTTGGTGAGTGCAGGTGGCCGGAGGCCTTTTTTACTGGAAATGAGGCATTCCATCTTAGTCCTCACGGGTAACAACACATCTGCATTTTGATTCGCAAACGAGGATAGATGTAGATGTCTATGGGCCGCAGCAACCACTTACCATCAGGTGGACTGTGTGCTCGTTTGTCACCCTTATCCTATAAAAAAAATGTCGCCACCATACAGTACTTCCCCACTAGCTGGTGAGTTTCCTATTTAATCGTACGTACCGTTAGTTGCATAAGAGTTTCCTTGCGGTGCCGCAGCCACTATGTACACGGGCTGGTAACCACCTATGGTGCCTGGCCTGTGGGAAAACAAGTCTATTATGTATATACAAATAGACGAAGTTATTACAGCAATAATATTTTTTACGTGGTAGAGACATGTTGCAGCTATGGTTGTAGTTGTTACATTACAAAAAATAAAACGTTATTTTATTAATGAATATAAAAATAAAAAAAAACATGTTTTGACTACAATTTGCTTAAAATTCGGTAAATATTTGAAAATGGCAACAACGTTGCCGGCGACGGTATCCAAAGTGGCGGTTATTGCTGTTAAGTGTAAAATGAACAGAATCATACGATACACAATAAAAGTACCTTCACGGATCAGACTGGATTTATTTTGAATATTGTGTTATGATAATAATAATTAATATTGAGTTATGTTTTAAAAAAGTAAAATAAGGTAAAGGCATGTTAACATGTTAATCCGAGGGGTTCTAAAATTGGCGCCATATTCCGAGGTATTTAGAAAAACTGCGTTTACGAGCGATTTACAAGCTCTTTTTTACTGCAAGATCTCTTATTGAAATGGTTATATAATTTTGCGTTGTTATATATATATATATATATATATATCAAAGGTCTAGAGTAATGTCTACATGTTTTAAAATAATTGGTTAGTTTTGCGTCAGCAGCTGGTCCGAACACACCTTTTATACATTTTAGACTTTGTCCCCTCTTAGTGAGTACTGAGTACCATGTTTTTTTAAATAGTGTTTTTTATGTACCGTGAGTTTCTTGATTTTTTTAATTAAACTATTGCAAGGATTATATTTTTAATCGAAAACACTAAACTTTTGTATGTTTTTCTTAATAAATCAAGGTGAGAATATGTCTTGAAAATACCGCGGCATTAGGTTCCAAGTATTTCAGCCGGTTCCTTATTCAGATGTATAATATGTTAAGTGGTGGCTGTAGCCTATAGACATCTACATCTATCCTCGTTTGCGAATCAAAATGCAGATGCGTTTTCAGCCGTGAGGATTAAGATGGAATGCCTCTTTTCTAGTAAAAAAAGGTCTCCGGTTCTATACTCTCACCATACAAAACATAGCAGCATTAAGCTGCTATTTTCCGCTGGTATTCTGTGAGAGCGTGGTCCTTCCCCGGTCGAGCCGACCCATTCGTGCTGCAACTATACCTACTACTAATATAGCTGCAGCATGACATTACCACGTATAAAAAGAATACAACGAGTATTAAAATAAGTAAAATTGATTTACTAGTTATAAACATAAAAACATAACATAAACACTCACGCCTGTCACCCAGCAGGGTAGGCAGAGACTATGGACTTCCATTTGGCACGATCCTGACACACCTCTCTCGCTTCCTCCACATCCAAAACTAGTTATATTAGATCATAATAGGATTTTATTTCATAAGTATGAAATGTTTATATCATGCTTATTACGCAATCAATCGAACTATCCTCACAACTTTTCACATACCTTCAAAATAGTGCAAAGATAATACTTCTGGAAAAATTGACCTTGCTGTGGGGTTTGCGAAGGGAAATCAAAATTGGTCAACAAAATTTTGTCAATTATTAAATAAAATAAACTTTTATTCATGGGAATGATAATAATATTACATAATTTCGGTAGGATAATGAACACAATGTATTATTCTTCGTACCTATTTTCCTTTACATTTTTAGTGCACTCGGAATTAGAAATAAAGTGCCTGCGACTTTTTTATATTTAATAAATTTAGAATACAAATCAAGATCTAATATCCTTGTTTGTATCCTTTGATAAAAATATGCATACCTTCCAAAAGGGTACAATAAATGCTTTATATTTGACCTCCTCTCGAGTTTTAGTAAAAATACCGCGCAAATATATGCTCTACTTACATTGAAAGATTTTTGGGAATTTAATTTTACAAAATGTATCACCTGTATCCAGGTACAGGCATGTGCACGATGAACACTCTTTGTCCAGGAACCAGACCGGGAATGTTAGGCGACACTGGAGTCTGAAAAACATTATATTAAGTGTAAGTACAAACAGTTAATATAGATAAGTCAAAATAATTTTTCTCAGCCTTAGACATTCATTTGCCTTACATATCTTTATTACATTACATATCTTTTTTTTTATAGGATAAGGGTGACAAACGAGCACACAGTCCACCTGATGGTAAGTGGTTGCTGCGGCCCATAGACATCTACATCTATCCTCGTTTGCGAATCAAAATGCAGATGCGTTGTCACCCGTGAGGACTAAGATGGAATGCCTCATTTCCAGTAAAAAGAGCCTCCGGTCACCTGCACTCACCAAGCGAAACGCAGAGGTAAACCTCTACTTCACGCTGGTATTCTGTGAGGTCGTGGTACCACCCCGGTTCGAGCCGGCCCATCCGTGCGACAGCAAAAGCCCCATATTTAGATCCCACGCGTTCTTTAGCTGCAAACCGTCCGATGATTCTTCCTCATCAGCTCGTAAAAGTCCATTGCCAATTGCTAAATGACACGGGCCTCTCCCTTTGTTCTTGTTATAGGATAAGGGTGACAAACGCTGTGCTAAGGTTTTCTTAACTGCGAACAAGTATTTGTATGGCCTACAAATAATTGTACCGGGTCTGGATGTTTGTCCTTGTGTTATTTATGTATGTAAATCCACGATACAGGAGGAAATCCTAGTCTCCTAACACTAAAAAAAGGCAAAAAAAAAAGTTTTGCTTAAAAAAATAAAGATACCTGTTGTGGTGGCTGCTGGGGAGTCTGAGCGCCAGGAATCAGCTCCACCTCACTGTCGGGCTCCAGGGTCTCCAGCCTCGCCGGAGCACCGTTTGACGCTGCGTTGACGTTTCCTTAAAATTAATTTTTATAACTTAAAATTATTTCACTTAAAGTGGCGTCTCGTATATGTAAATCCATGACATCAGTGTTGTGTCTTAAGAATTTTTAATCTTGAATTTATCATAGAATTATAATGAAACAATTTTTTTTTAATAGAATCATGTACATTATAAAAAAAATTATGTATTTGCATGCCACTGGCGAAATATGCTTGTACTATCTTTAATTATAATGTCTGTAACCACCATATTAATGGCAAATAAATTATTATTATTATTATTAAAAGGATCTGTAATCACAGAAAAAGTACCAGAGGATATGGTGAAGTAATAACGCCAAATATTACTACACCACTAATGATAATAGCGACTACGGCATGGGTCGATTGATATTGGTAAAATCAGTATACCTGCTTGACGAATGAGGGCATTCACGAGTGTTTCTGCCACGAGGGCGGAGCTACTGGGTATAATATTTGACAGATTTCATAGCGGGGAAGTTAATTTGTTCGGAAAATGTAAAGGTTATTGTTTATAACTATGTTTATATTAATAAGATTAAAAATAATTAAACCAAACCATAAATATTCATAAATGTAGCAAAATTAAAAAGAGATAAAAATGTGCATAAAAAAATAAAGAGCAAACAAATGACGCATTGTTTTGTGTATTAACATAATACTCTAGAAACCGATAAACTTTTATTAAAAATTAACTTCTTAATTAAATTATATTGTGTAACAAATTATTTTACCTCAGTGTCAACTAGCGACATCTGGTGAGTAGAAAATTATTAGCCCTCATTCCGAATGCGTTATTAGGTTGTGGAGCTTAATAGTTAAGTAAGCTAAAACCTAGAAACATATAGCCTATGATAATGACGTGTGTATGCGAATGTGTGTATATGAGTGTGTGTATGTGAGTGTATGTAAGATGGGTGTTGTGTGTGGTTTGCAATCATAAAATAATAAATACCTTGTTTCTGTTGGGGCTGATTGTAATAATTAACCGTGTCTGGATTATCTAAATAGTAGTCCAACCTGAAATTGAAGAACAAGTAACACAGTTAACACAAAGAGGAAATTATATTTTTTTTTATAGGAGTAGGGGCAAACGAGCATGCGGCTCACCTGATGGTAAGTGACTACCGCCGCCCATGAACAACTGCAACACCAGGGAGGGAATTGCAGATGCGTTGCCGGCCTTTTAAAAAGGAGTACGCTCTTTTCTTGAAGGTCCCTAAGTCGTATCGGTCCGGAAAAATCGCTGATGGTAATTGATTCCACAAGGAAGTCGTGCGAGGAAGAAAACATCTTCTAAATCGCACAGTGGTGGACCGCCAATCATCCAGATGGTGTGGATGGTATCGGGAGTTCTGCCGCGATGTGCGTTCGTGAAATTTGGCGGCTGGGATTAATCCGAACAATTCCTCAGAGCACTCCCCATGGTAGATGCGAAAGAAAATGCAAAGAGATGCAACATCTCTTCGCAGCGCCAATGAGTCGAGCCGATCGGAAAGGACTCGGTCGTCGACGATTCGAGCCGCTCTGCGCTGGATGCGGTCAAGTGGAAAGAGCTGGCACTGGGGGAATATATAATTTCATATACCTAAAAATATAATTTACTACGTGGCAGAGCCACGCTGCAGCTATATTTTGGTTGTAGCACGAATGGGTCGCCTCAACCGGGGATGGATCACGCACTCACAGAATACCAGCGTAAAACAACAGCCAGTTGTAAAACGTCTTGACAGACATATTGAAATAATGCCAATGTTAGATCCGTTTTGACCTGAGACCGCTCATCTGTTAGGCGGACGACAAATATAATGTCCTTTAGACCGATGATGACTGAAACTACAAAAATTATTGTTTTACTTACGAATGGACGTGAAGTGGTGTTAGAAAATTCACTAACCCATATCGACCCGAGGGTGTCGTTAGTAGCGACAGAGAAACAAACCAGGAGATGGGCAGTGGCTCCTAATCAACTAGAAAAAACCACAGTTACCAATCTGCCCACCAAGTGTCGCAACTATGGCAATATATCTATTCTGTGGCAGTAAAGCCCCGGCTACCAGCTAGTACTAGCTAGTTTGTACGTGGTAGAGCCATGTTGCAGCTAGTATAGTTGTAGCACGAATGGGTCTGCTCGACCGGGGTAGGACCACGCTCTTACCGAATACCAGCGTCAAATAGCAGCTTAACACTGCTGTGTTTCGTATGGTGAGTGTAGAGAATCGGAGACCCTTTTTACTGGAAAAGAGGCATTCCATCTTGGTCCTCACGGGTGTCAGCGCATCTGCATTTTGATTCGCAAACGAGGATAGATGTGGATGTCTATGGGCCACAGCAACCACTTACCACTAGGTGGCCTGTGTGCTCGTTTGTCACCCTATCCTATGAAAAAATAGTAAAAGATAAAAATAAACTAATAGGCCACCTGATAAGTGTAAGTATCACACTGGGCACCTATAATTAACTTCAAATGAACAAAGCCACAGATACACTAGACTAAGATGAAGCCGGCCTTAAACAATATTAGCTCTCTCAGCAATCAAATCGGGTGGCTGCTGCTTGGGAAAGCAGAATTACAGCATACGCACAGAATACCAGCGTAGTATAGCAACTGCTATGCTGCTGTGTTTCGTTTGGTAAGTGTAGAGAACCGGAGACCATTTTTACTGGATACGAGGCATTCCATTTTAGTCCTCAGGGGTGAAGATGCATCTGCCTTTTGATTTTTATTCAAGGATAGATGTAGATGTCTATGGGCCACAACAACTTACCATCGACTTACTATCTATCAGGTGGGCTGTGTGCTCGCTTGTCATCCTTATTCTATATATAAAAAAACTTCACTAATGAGGCAATCTATTGTCTATTGGAAGGCCTATGCTTAGCAGAGTACAGTTTTACATTTTAACAGTGGTAGAGCTACGCGGCAGCTTTTGCTGTCGCACGGATGGGCCGGCTCGAACCGGGGTGGTACCACGACCTCACAGAATACCAGCGTGAAGTAGAGGTTTACCTCTGCGTTTCGCGTGGTGAGTGCTGGTGGCCGGAGGCCCTTTTTACTGAAAATGAGGCATTCCATCTCAGTCCTCACGGGTGACAACGCATCTGCATTTTGATTCACAAACGAGGGTAGATGTAGATATCTATGGGCCGCAGCAACCACTTACCATCAGGTGGACTGTGTGCTCGTTTGTCACCTTTATCCTATAAAAAAAAAGTGGACTGTGTGCGCGTTTGTCACCCTTATTCTATAAAAAGAAAAGTTTGTTAGGCTGTTATGAATGAATACATAGAAATGAATGTGAATTTGGAACACGGAATTGAGTAAATGACTTACGGGTTAATTTGCTGGAGCTGAGACGGGTGCTGGTAGAAGCGCTGAGACGCGGGGGGAGCAGCCCGCGCCATCACGCACAGAGCTACTGCAACGTACTGAAAAAAACAGTTTTAGGAATGATTGACATGTTTTTTAAAGAATTCTTGAAAAATTTTAAATATTACCAATACTCGTGTTAAGAATTGCAAGTAAGCTTAAAATGCTTGTGTTAGAAGTAGTTCACAGAGTAATCGAATGACGGATTCAAGCCCACGGCCTTCCGAGTTTACAGTCTTATACATACTCGCATACTCGCTTAATACTACCATGTTTAGATGACGTAAACAAATTCACCACTAACTCGGTTGTGGGCCGGCACTCACCCATAATTTTATAGAACGCCAACAACCCTGTTTCGATCTCTACTACCAATGAAATTGTTAACTGCAGGATTTATCACGTGATCAGCGCTGAAGGAAAACATCGTGAGAAAACTTGTCTGTCAAAGAAATAAAAAAAAATCGAAGATGTGTGAAGTTCGCCAACACGCATTGGTGCAGCGCGGTGGATATTTTTTGTCATAAAAACTCGCACCTTTGATTTCTTCTCAGAAATCAAAGGTGCGAGTCGGAACCGCGCATGGTAGGTTCCGTACTATCACACACGTTTCTAGTAGGGGAACCCCCTTCAATTTTAATTAATTTTAATATTTATTATTAGTTTTTATAGTGGTAACAGAAATACACGTTCTGTGAAAATTTCAACTGTCTACCTATTATGGATCATAAGATACAGCTCTGTAACAGACGGACGGACGGACGGAGAGCAGAGGCTTAGTAATATAGTCCAGTTGGTTATCCTTTGGGTACGGAACCCCAAAGAAACCCTCTCAGAAATCAGGAGAAGCCAATGCTCAGTAGTGGGACGTATATAGGATGTAAGCTTACATAACCCTTGGTTTTGAAGGGGCGATGATAATGTGTTTTTAATGTTGTCAAGAATAACAAATAAAGTACACATAAACACGGAGGCTCTCACGTACTAATATACATATGTCCATACTCGATGCAACACTTAGATCTTATGATAGGAGGCATCGTTTACCGTTTTCTCGGCGTGAAAATGAAACCAGAATTCGCTGTGTTGCTTCCTTATAAGAAGTACTACATATATTTTTTACAATATCTAATATATAAAAATTCAAGTTTGTTTGTTCGTATTGTATGATCTGCCATACTGTTCATCAGATTGCTTCTTTCTTCTTTCTTTCTCCTTTTCTTTTAAAAAACGTTACCTTCCACACTACGATTTTCTCCTGTATCGTGGAGACAGTTTACAAACATATATTGCACAAGGACAAACATCCAAATCCGGAACAATTATTTGTAGGCTATACAAATACTTGTTCCGTGCGGGTTTCGAACCCGCGGCTCCAAGCGTTGCAACTCATTGCTAAGCCACTACGCCACGGACCCGTCAATTGCTGTAAAACTATTTCAACTTAATGCTTGCACTTGTGCGAAGGAAATAGGCATAGTACAATTAACTTACAGTAGGTGGCGCGCGTATTGTATTAACATTTAAAAAAAATCGTTGTGTAATTTGAAATATGTAAGCGTACAGACAGCGGGAAGCGATTTTATTTTATACTATGTAGAGATAGAGATAATCTTTGGTGCGTCTCCTAGTGATCGTGTAACTTCTAACCAACCTTACTGATTTAGGTTTGAATCTCGCAATGTATTTGTTTTCTTAAGACGATGATTCATAACTATGCTAGGATGCGATAGGTGGTGGTAGTCAAATTATTAACACATTCTATATTGGACCAAAATGACTCGTATTCACAATGTACGAGTATGTATGTTTTTTTTTATAGTATAAGGGTGACAAACGAGCACACAGTCCACCTGATGGTAAGTGGTTGCTGCGGCCCATAGACATCTACATCTATCCTCTAAAATGTAGATACGTTGTCACCCGTGAGGACTAAGATGGAATGCCTTATTTCCAGTAAAAAGGGCATCCAGCCACCTGCACTCACCAAGCGAAACGCAGAGGTAAACCTCTACTTCACGCTGGTATTCTGTGAGGTCGTGGTACCACCCCGGTTCGAGCCGGCCCATCCGTGCGACAGCAAAAGCTGCCGCGTGGCTCTACCACTGTTATTGTGCAAAAAAGAAAATCACAAAATTTAGATCTGATAGATAGTGCTGTAGTGGAGTTATTATAGCCTAACATTCTTCGAACTACTTAACGAAAAGAGCAGAGCATTAACTAGTAGTTTTTTTTATTTTTTGGTGTGAAAACTTCTTTAGATATATTATTCATTTAAATAAAACTAATTATACGGATTTTATCGCGTATATTAACTTATTTTACATTCCCGACGTTTCGAGCACTTTACAGCACCCATGGTCACGGGGGGGACTGAGGTGCATGACGTCCCAATGTCATAGTTAACCACGGCTACCTCCAGATTAAAAATTATTAATTTTTGTTCCGATCTACGCAGTATGAACTTACAGTATCATGAAGTCTTGCAGTTGTATGCTTGGGTTGGGATTTAATTTTATTAATTATGGAATCCCAAGCAGATGGTAGCACCCAGCCATCTTCTCTATTGAAATTAGGATGTTTCTTGATTTCAATAGCCTCGCGAATCATCCTTGGAAGGAATCGGTGTTCTTTAGCGAGGATTTGTGTGCAAGACTTCATGATATTATAAGTTCATACTGCGTAGATCGGAACAAAAATTAATAATTTTTAATCTGGAGGTAGCCGTGGTTAACTATGACATTGGGACGTCATACACCTCAGTCCCCCCCGTGACCATGAGTGCTGTAAAGTGCTTGAAACGTCGGGAATGTAAAATAAGTTAATATACGCGATAAAATCCGTAAAATTAGTTTTATTTAAATGTGTAGTGTTCGCGTAAATATAAGAAATCATTATATATTATTCAATTTCTTCTTCAAAATCTTTCTTTATATATATATTATTCAATTTCAATGAATATATTATCATTCCTAATTGAACAATGAAACTCTTCCAAATTTAAAAAAAATATTCCCACAATTATTTATTCTGTGGCAGCAAAGCACCGGGTACCAGCTAGTAAGAGCTAAAAGGCCACCTGATGTTGAGTGTAGGTATCACATTGGGTACCTATAACTAACTTCAAATAAAGAAAGACACAGACGCACTGGACTAAGATTAAGCCGGCCTTAATTTTTTTTATAGGATAAGGGTGACAAACGAGCACACAGTCCACCTGATGGTAAGTAGTTGCTGCGGCCCATAGACATCTACATCTATCCTCGTTTGCGAATCAAAATGCAGATGCGTTGTCACCCGTGAGGACTAAGATGGAATGCCTCATTTGCAGTAAAAAGGGCCTCCGGCCACCTACACTCACCAAGCGAAATGCAGAGGTAAACCTCTACTTCACGCTGGTATTCTGTGAGGTCATGGTACCACCCCGGTTCGAGCCGGCCCATCCGTGCGACAGCAAAAGCAGCCGCGTGGCTCTACCACTGTTCAATTATATTCAATTATATTAGCTCTCAGCAATCAAATCGGATGGCAGATGCTTGGCGGCAGATATGATTTTCGAAGCTAGATCGGGGAAAGACCACGCCCTAACAGAACACCAGCGTAAAATAGCAGCTCGACACTGCTGTGTTTCGTATGGTGAGTGTAGAGAACCGGAGACGCTTTTTACTGGAAACAAGGCATTCTATCATAGTCCTCAGGGGTGACAACGCATCTGCATTTTCATTCTTAATTGAAGATGAAGATGTGTGTGGTCGTTTATTACCCCCATTCTATAAAAAAATACATAAGAGTTTGTAACCTAAACGAACTCTTAAGCAAAAGAAACCTCACCACCTATTTAGTTCATCAAGTATGCAATTCCACTGTCGCAGTACGTCAGTTAAGAAATATATTTCGTAATAAAATAAAGCTTGATACATTTTCCGGTCAGTTGGCCTCACGCAGACCTTCTTGAAGGATTGCCTGCTGGTCTGAGAACTAGCGCTGAATTATAATTAATTCCAAAATTCAACCGACGTTGTTAGGCCTAGAAACATCTTAGAAATCACGCGTTATCATCAGAATCTCTTTTGATTGAATTATTTTTCATAAAAAAAAACTTTTCTATACAGAAAAGTTAAATGATCATGAAGCCACTATTACCTCGGTGCAATGGATATATATTTTAAATATATTTAATTATATTCAAGCAACAATCGAGATAAGTCCATCTTATGATGAATGGTCACCATTACTAGCTTAGCATTACTATTAACGAAACGATATTGCCAAACAACTTAACAGAACAAGGGGTAAAATTTAAAATTTTGTACAACCGAATTTAATATAAATAAAATGAGAACATCATCAATGTAGTCGAAGTCAATTAAATACGCATTATTAAGGATAACTTAAAACTACTGGTCAGATCTTGATCAAGTTTATGAGACCACATGAGAAGCACGAGCTATCAAATAAAAAAAGAATCATCAAAATCGGTTCACCTAGATAAAAGTTCTGTGATAACACACATAAATAATACAGTTGAATTGAGTACCTCCTCCTTTTTGAAGTCGGTTAAAAAGGCTACAATTGCGTTGTAACTAAGAGGAAGTCTGTAATTATGTTCGATTTAGTACATAGCATAACTGTTAGACGTTTATAGTTGTATCACCACGGTAGTGAACAAAATGAAATGTATATAAACATTTGTGCTTTCATTTTTGACTGCTTTAACTGAATTTAAAACAAATGTATAACAACAAATACTAGATGAGTTACGACAGTTTTTAATGTCATCAGGAAAGAATTAGCATTTGCATATAAATTGCACTGGCGTTCCAATACTTGAGTATTTATGTAATATAGAAGTGACATGATTATTGTGAATCAACTTTGTTATTTCCATTGCGTTATATGTACTACGTACTAGAGAAGCCATTCCAAACAAAAATTGTGTCCTACTCTATGTATTCGCGCATGCGCGGGAGTAGTAGTCGCGCATGCACGAAGACTTTAATTTGATATAAAATAAGAATTTAATATAAAATACATACTCTTATTTTAATCTTAACAAACATATTTCTAAATAAAATGTAATAATAATTATTTTATGAAATTCACAAATCTTCAATTTACGCAATATTTAGTTTGTACGGATTGCAGTACAGTTCAGTTGAACATAGTCAATGTTCGGAATGGCTTCTCTAGTACGTAGTACATATAACACAATGGTTATTTCCTTTTATAAGCGAACCTGTGTTAATTAAATGCACAGCAGGCGACAGTGCACGCAATTGAGGGAGAGAGGGAGGTGCTCTTTAAACTAGGTAAGACACATTTTATTGAACGGAGTAAATTTTTCCAACTTTAATGATCCCGTGTTTTTTAAATAACGAAGCGGTACACAGTAGAAATAGCTTTTTTTATTCAATATAGATTATCATCATCATTACAGTCTTTCATAAGTCCACTGCTGAACATAGGCCTCCCCCAAGGAATGCCACAAAACACGGTCCTGAGTCACCTGCATCCATCGACTTCCTGCATGTCTTACCAGGTCGTCACTCCATCTAGTGGGGAGTCGCCCTACACTTTGCTTACTGGTACGAGGCTGCTACTCGAGAACCTTTCTTCCCCATCGGTTGTCGGTTCTTCGAGCTATATGGCCGGCCCACTGCCACTTCAGCTTACTAATCCGTTGGGCTATGTCGGTTACTCTGGTTCTACTGCGGATGTCCACATATAGCTCGCTGAGTGACCTTGAGCTTCCTCATATGGCCAGTAGTGAAGGACCACGTCTCAGATCCGTAAGTCATCACTGGCAACACGCACTGGTTGTACAGTTTCGTTTTCAGGTTTTGAGGTATGTCTAACGAGAAGATGTGTCGTAGTTTCCCGAACGCTGCCCAGCCGAGTTGACCTCTCGGTCGAAATTGGACTTACCTAGTCGGACTATTTGTCCCAGGTAAACATACTCGTCAACAACTTCGAGCTTAGTGCTCCCAACAACTACCAGCATAGGTGTGACATGGACTTTAAACATAATATATAATAAACGTTAAACATATATATAAATACTTATTGAAAGTCATTCTTATGATGAATTTCTACTAGTTCAGAAGATATCTCTGTCCAGCAAAAAATCCAGCTGGACATTTTATTTTGAGAAAAGTATAGTTAGTAATAGAAACACAAACAGAAGCAGATTTTTTTTTATTCAATATACATTATAAATAATACTTATTGAAAGTTACTCTTTTGTTTAATTACCAATGGTTCGAAAAACACCTCTGTCCTGGGAAGATCCAGCAAGAAACCCAGCGGGACTTTCTTTTAAATAACAGCTTACAATCATTTATGCTATACAATTAATCACACAAAACAAATTAGAAATAGCTTAGTAGCGATCGCCTCATTCCCAGGCGTTACTATCATCCATAAAACAAAATGTACTTAATAATAATAATATACTTTATATAGTTATTTAATAGTTACTAAATTAACCACACAAAACTAATTAAAATAGCTTGGTAGGAATCACTTCATTCACAGGGGTTATTATCATCCATAAATTCCTTAATATTACTTACCTTATATACCATTTTTATACAATCTTTGTTTAATAAAGTTTTTGAACTTGGCGAACGACAAATTTTGTATATTTTCTGTGCTTTTATTTTACTGACTTCAGTTGGGTAATTGGTACTACTAGCTTGTGTCTATTTCTAGTACTTACAGAGTGAAAATCACATAACACTACTCAAATTTTCGTAAATGTATTGAGAAGTGAAATTTTGTTAAATAATTTTGTTAAATTTTTGTCTTAGAAACTTTTAGGTTTTAAATAGATTGCTGTCATGGCCCTCTTCTGTAAAACAAATATACATAATTTCAGTGTCAGTTACATGTCCTTCTAGCGTAAGAGTACATATCATAAGAGCTAGCTAGTTAAAATGGTATCTGCTAAGTAAAATCTGGCAAAATCCCACATTTTTGTAAATATAAAAGGTTTTGCAAAAAAATTAATTAAATTAAGAAATAAATCAAATTACTTTTTCTAATAGTAAATTATATATTATGTTAAATATGTTTAATATACTATAATTAAATTTAGTAAAGAAATTATCACTAATTTTTGAGTGGAGATGGCACCTATAGGAGAAAAAGTCGTAGAAGCGGTAAAAGAAAGAGAAATAATTATAAAAATAGGACTCTATCCTTTTGCCATTCTGTACTCTTGCTCTTGTAATGTTGGTTGCCACCAGTCTGGAGTAATGGCTCAATTTGGGATAAAATTTCTAATCTAAATTCTTATGAAGCATTTGAAGTCGATTTACATTCCTAAAAGCGCAGCATAATAATTAAGAAAATGTTTAACAGGTATCCGATATCGCTGCATTCAAATCACTTACCTTTAAAAATAAAATATATAGTTAGTCTATTACAGAGTCGTATTATGTCAACAAAACTGTTTAAAATACTATTTATTACCCCAAGCAGTCGCTACAAGCATTCCCTCGAATAAATTACAATAAATGAATACGAAATATGTTTGTTTATGTGTTTAATCATGACGGATTGTCATCAGATGCCTAAGATTTTTTTGTTGTAATTGGGTGTAGAAATGCATTTGACCAGTAGTTTTCGAGTTATACCTAATAATGCGTATTTAATTGACTTAGACTACATTGATGAAGTTCTCATTTTATTTATACTGAAGTCGGTTGTACAAAATTATTAATTTAACACTTGATTATTTTAATATAGCAACACATTGCACATAAACCGTATCGGCAGCATCAGTAAACTAACTATCATCTCCAGGAATGTTGTATACATTTTTATACGTGACAGAATTGTATGATGCCTTCGCGGACCAGTTCCGGTGCCTTTAGAGACCACTAATAGTTAAGAACCACTGTGTAAAGGAACTCCGCGATTTGTTGTCGCCACTGTGTGATAAGACGGATGGTTGTTTTCTCGGTAAATGGCTAAGTATGGCCATTCAGCGAGGAAACGCAGCCAGCATTCTCGGCACTATACCTACCACGGTATATAGAATATAGAAGGATTTTAATGTTTTGTAATTAATTACTGCATTTACTTAGACGTTGTTTATTAATAACACACACACACACACACACACGCATGAAGGCAATTTTATTACATAATATACCTATTTTTTTATAAGAAATTATTTTTATAACAATATATTAGATAGCTCAATTGTAAAGCCTGTCCAGTGCCAAACTGATTCCATCTTTCTCCTTAAAAAAATGAAGTTGCTAACTTCAGTTATTAAAAATAAGTTATAATTAAATGTAAAAAAATGTTTTCTTTATTATTCAATATTGTTATTAGTGTGTTTAGTAATTATAGAAATAAATTAACAATCACATTCTTGCTTCAGTTATACAGCTGTAACGTGTCTTTACCGGGTAAAAGATATTCTTTAAGGTCACTTTAATTCTGAAATCGATGAAAGGTATCTCGTAAACACGATTTGAGGAGAGTAAATTGTAACTTATCCCAAAAGAATGCGATCCTTGAGATGACAATTACCTCACAAACATTGCAGATACAAAGCCAAGGAAAGATTTAATATGCACAGATTAAGCTTATTTGTATGTCCACTCGACATATCGCATCTCCAATTCTGATTGTCACTTGGGACATTATCCTTACAAAGCACGCACTGGCTTAAGGTTTTATTGAGCATAGCATCAAGGGCTCTCCGTTTTTTGTTGATTTTTAGAGCGACCTTAAATTTTGTTTTTGTAATATAACATTTGAATTCTATGGTTTGATAGTTATGAATGTTTTCGTAGATCATCGGTTCTTATGCCGAAAGTCCTTTGTCAAGTTGAAGAAGATTACTAAGTTTGACAAATAGTTAGTGATAACATTACTCAGCACAGGCTTAAATGTGTTAAACCACGATTTTTTCATTCCCTTATTAAAAAAGAAGTCACCTCAACACTAGGATTTTCTCCTGTACCGTGGGGACAGTTTACATACATAGATTTCACAAGGACAAACATCCACACCCGGAACAAATATTTGTAGGCCATACAAATACTTGTTCCGTGCGGGATTGAAACCCGCTGCCCTAAGCGCAGCAACTCATTGTTAAGCCACTGCGTCACGGAACCGATAACACCAAAATTGTGTACAGCATATGCACAAACATTTTATACAGAATCGCTGTTTCCATCGGCAAAGCAATGCGTAAGTTTTGTAAGGTACAGTGCAGCACATTAAATTTGTAAATAAGAACGCTTTGTTTTCTTCTTTGTTGCCTTCAGTCGTTAACATTTTCGGGCAGGAAAAAGTCGGGAAGGCAGGAAATTGTTTTCATGCTTTGTGCTACAGTTTGTGTCAAATTGTCAGTATGCAAAACCATTTCTAGGGAAAGGTCCACCAGCACACGCTTAGGCATACCAACCGTTTTTTTAATAATCATAACCGGTTTTGAAATGATAGGTCATTAATAGAATCACGCGTTACTTTGCGGAAGTCCATTATATTAAAGTTTTTTTTTGTTTTTTTTATATTTTTTTTATAGGATAAGGGTGACAAACGAGCACACAGTCCACCTGATGGTAAGTGATTGCTGCGGCCCATAGACATCTACATCTATCCTCGTTTGCGAATCAAAATGCAGATGCGTTGTCACCCGTGAGGACTAAGTTGGAATGCCTCATTTCCAGTAAAAAGGGCCTCCGGCCACCTGCACTCAGCAAGCGAAACGCAGAGGTAAACCTCTACTTCACGCTGGTATTCTGTGAGGTCGTGGTATCACCCCGGTTTGAGCTGGCCCATCGGTGCGACAGCAAAAGCTGCCGCCTGGCTGTACCACTGTGAAAAAACACTTCACGTATATCCGCTCGATAAAATACGAGTAAAATGATTTGTCTTACATAGTATGTAGAGCACCTCTCGCCCTCCCACAATTGCGTGCACTATCACCGTCACCACTAATCCCAGCACCATTACTCCCAACACCACTACACTAGGAAAGACACACCACTCACGACAATAGGACACGTGTTTCTACACGAGGCATCTTCGGGTAATCTAGACTCTGCGGTGGCTGACCGCTAAGTGAGGTGCTCTTCCAACTACTAGGTAAGACACATCATTTTATTTTATCGAGCGGATGTACGCGAAGTAATTTTTTACAAACTTTAAAATGATAGGTCTTCATCCAGTAGAAGGACTTATTCAGGATATATCAGGATTATTCCCTCTGTCACTGCTCTTATGGGATGATATAGGTTAGTGAAATCTGTTACACTGCCTCTAAACAGCGGCACTTCCGAATAACTGGAATCTATGAACTGTGAAACAAATGTTATAGTGACATTTTATGTCATAGAGCCATGCTGCAGCTATATTAGTAGTATAGTTGTAGCACGAATGGGTCGGCTCCACCGGGGAAGGACCACGCTGTCACAGAATACCAGCGTCAAATAGCAGCTTAACACTGCTGTGTTTCGTATGGTGATTGTAGAGAACCGGGGACCCTTTTTACTGGAAAAGAAGCATTCCACCTTAGTCCTCACGGGTGAAAACGCATCTGCATTTTGATTCGCAGACGAGGATAAATGTAGATGTCTATGGGCCGCAGCAACCACTTACCATCAGGTGGACTGTGTGCTCGTTTGTCATATAAAAAAAAACAGAGGCACTAGCAACTTCCTTTCCCGATGTAAAAATGACAATGTGATTATATTCGAGAAATGAGGAAACCAAAATTTTAACAAAATTATTCCTACATAAATAATCCCGAAAAATTAAAGAAATAGAATATTTTTTATTAATTATCTAATATATAAGCATTTTTAACAGTGGTAGAGCCACGCGGCACTTGTGTTGTCGCACGGATGGGCCGGCTCGAACCGGGGTGGTACCACGACCTCACAGAAAACCAGCGTGAAGTAGAGGTTTACCTCTGCGTTTCGCCTGGTGAGTGCAGGTGGCCGGAGGCCCTTTTTACTGGAAATGAGGCATTCCATCTTAGTCCTCACGGGTGACAACGCATCTACATTTTGATTCGCAAACGAGAAAAGATGTAGATGTCTATGGGCCGCAGCAACCACTTACCATCAGTTGGACTGTGTGCTCGTTTTTTCACCCTTATCCTATAAAAAAAAATATAAAAATTAATATTTTTGGGTTCGTATTTTATGCGCTGCCATATCGTTCATCATATTGCGGTAAAACTTTGTCAAATTATTGCTTGCACTTGTTTTTTATTATTAATTTATTTGAATGTTATATGTATATATATATATATATATATATATATATATATATATATAGAATAGAATAATTTTTTATTCAATATTGATTATTACATAATTCTTATTGAAAGTCACTTTTTTAATTTACTACTGGTTCGGAAAATACCTCTGTCCTGGGAAGAACCAGCAAGAAACCCAGCGGGATTTTTTTTTTCAAACATCACTTAACAATAATTTCGTTTATACAATTTTAAATGATTTTTCATATAACCAGCATTGTGGCGATCACCTTATATATACAACGTGTCCAAAAATTCAACGATAAGCCAACACCGGAGGATAGACCTGCCCCGGACTAATCGGGGAAAAAAAGAAAAAAAATTATATACCAATTATATTTTAAGTTATATAAAAAAATGAAATTCTTCAGAAATTGCGACCGCTTATGATATTTTTCACTACCATGACCACAATTTTTTAAATATTTTTTTCTTTTTTTTTATAGGCCACCTGAATATTACTGCTACCTGCCACAATTCAGTATTAATGCTGGTGGCAAACAGTTCGAACATTTGCTATAATGTTAATAACTTAATAAATTACACGTGAAACTGTTTGTACCATTTGTTTTGAAATATCTGGGGGCACGGCAGTGCCCCCGCCAAGTCGAGCAAAAAAGCGGCACGGCCGTACCATCCTTTTCTCGAAGCAGTTCAGGCCATTTCCGAAACCCTATAACTTCGTTATGGATAAAACTAGAGGCCTGAATTTTTACTATCCAAGTAGACATTGTATAAACTCAGTATATTTCAAATTTTATTAAGTTTGAACAAGTAGTTTAAGAATTATAACTAGTCAAAGTTTCTTAATTTTGTCACTCACTGACTGACCGATCATCAAAACTCTGAGGCACTTCTAGCAGACATAGAAACTTCAAATTTGGAATACAATTATTGTTTAATATATAAATCAAGGAAAAATTGAAATATTTTAAAATTTCGGTCCAGTTTTCGAGATACACCAACTGCATAAATAACTTTGTAATCCCATATAAACATATAGTATTACAAAGTTACATTTGCAGTGAATTAATCAGTGCACCTATATAGGTGTATAATGGAATAAAGGGTGTAAATAGCTACCTAGATATAACTATCTACAAAAAGAAATGAGATACCATCAAAACATAACTTGTAAAAAAAGCCAAGTCTCGCAACTCAGTTCTTCTACCGTAAAAAGTTGTGATATCTATGTAATACCAAGTCGGTTAATTTATTCAGTCCATAGATTGATACATAGATTGACTTGGCAATCGCACTAAACGATCTAATTTAATATAATATGTATTACTTGTGAGATACATTGTGTTTTCATGCGATTGCCAAGTCAATCTATGTATCAATCTATGCACTGAATAAATTAACAGACTTGGTATTACATAGATATCACAACTTTTTACGGTAGAAGAACTGAGTTGCGAGACTTGGCTTTTTTTTACAAGTTATGTTTTTGATGGCATTAAACATTTTTCAAGAACTAATACTTTTATTACACCCGACCGTCATTTGGCCCCTGTTAAGAAATAATAGGCCCATATTTTTTTATAACTTGTTTTCCTAGTGTATTATACCATTTTGGAATGTTGGTTAGTTGCGTCAATTTAAAAAAAAAACTTGCCATACTAGTGTTCATACTTTTTTTTTTACCCCACGATAAGTTAAATTTGGTTAAAAGTAAAAGTCTTCAAAAATTTAGGGAATAAAATAAGTTTCATTAATTTTCGTGATAAAACAAGAGTTATTCTGGAGTTTTTAAGAATTGTGGTAGATAGCAGTACTATTCAGGTTGCCTATAAAAAAAAAGAAAAAAATATTTAAAAAATTGTAGTCATGGTAGTGAAAAATATCATAAACGGTCTCAATTTCTGAAGAATTTCATTTTTTTTATATAACTTAAAATATAATTGGGATATATTTTTTTTTCTTTTTTTCCCCGATTAGTGCGGGGCAGGTCTATCCTCCGGTGTTGGCTTATCGTTGAATGTTGGGACACGTTGTATATATATATATATATATATAATTCAATGAATGTATATCATTCTTCATTAAGCAATATAACCCTCCCAAATTTAAAACGATATTTCCATAATTATTTTTTCTGCGGTGGAAACGCGTTGGGTACCAGTTACGTTATAAATAATACTTAATAAAAGTCATTCTTATGTTTTTAATCCACCACTGGTTCAGAAAATACCTCTATCACGAGAAAAAAAGAGCAAGAAATCCAGCAGGATATTGTAAAAAGGAACAGTTTCAAATCCAAAGTATCATCCACAAATGCCTTTATTAATAAAGTTTTTGAACTCGATTGTGGACAAATTTCTGGGATTTTGTTGTAAAAACGCATAATTTTCCCGAAGAATGAACCTGACTCTGTGGAGTCGAGTAAAGAGAGAGTATATAGTTAGTGTTTTGAACCAAATGTAGGTTTTGATTGGGATTTAAAGCCAACCCAAATTATAAGTATGTTGCTTTGACCAATGTATCACGAGATCAACGGTAACGAAGTCATGATCACACCGTAAATTCAATTTACACTTTTCAAAGGACCGTTATAACGAAAACGATTGGAATACAGAATGACGTTGAACGTGCATGGTTTAAATGTTAGGTGTTAAGCCATGATCAGATAATTTTGATTCATTGGAAGAAGAATACATTGGGTAACTAAATAAATAAATAATTTTTTCTTCGTTTATCGAATCGTTCTGGAACTTCGATAGCGTGATTTAGACTTCGCTTGTTGTTTGGTATTTGTTGTTGTTATTGTGGTGTGATTGTTATTGTTGTTGTTATTGTAGTATTGTGTTGTTTTCCTCCCATTAGATGGAGTGATGATCTGGTAAGAGATGCAGGAATTCGATGTATGTAGGTGGTTATGACTAACGACCGTGCCTTGTGGCATTTCTTGCGGTAGGCCTATGTTCATCAGTGGACTAGTGATGTTGATGATGATGTCGTTCGGTTCACCGTCACATTTCTTTATGTTTTACATTTTAAACTAATGAATACGATGTTCTTTTTCATTTTCAAACTTCTGAATGTGGGTTTCTCATATTGTAGTCTGAGAGCTGGCGACGAATTTTAGGAAGGTCCTTTGGGCAAGTTGAAATAGTGAAAAAAAAAATTTCGTCAATTGGCGAATCCAGTCCCGCGAGTCTGGCAAAGCGTTTGCAGTTATTTCGTTACTGCGCAGCATATAATATTTGCAAAAAAAAAATCCAAAAATATGTTTTTGTGGCAACTTGATTTCTTTTTTATCTTTTAATTTAGTTTTTATATAATTCCAAAAAAATAATCCCAGACGTTTTATTCGGTTATAAAGTATTACCCGACCTCTCCAAAAGTATTTTTTTTTAATTCCCAAAGCATATACTTTTGGCAATATTAGCTGCAGCTATATTAGCATTATAATTGTAGCACGAATGGATCGGCTCGACCGGGGAAGGACCACGCTCTCACAAAATACTAGCGTAAAATAGCAGCTCAAGACTGCTGTGTTTGGTATGGTGAATGTAGAGAAACGGAAACCCTTTTTACTGGAAAAGAGGCATTCCATCTTAGTCCTCACGGGTGACAACGCATCTGCATTTTGGGTCTTCATTGAGTACAGATGTAAATGTAATAAAAAAAGTAAGTCTACTAAACATTTTTAGCATGGGCTAAAGAATATCTAGTTTCGAATGGGCTAGCTGGTTTAGCTGACGAATAAGTTGACGGCTTCTGGCGCAGTGGCTATGCAATGACTTGCTGCGCTTGGGGCCGCGGGTTCGAATCCCGCACGGAACAAGTATTTGTATGGTCTACAAATAACTGTTCCGGGTCCGCATGTTTGTCCTTGTGCAATTTGTGTTTGTCAACTGCCTACACGATACAGGAGAAAATCCTAGTATGAGGGTAACGTTTTAAAAAAAAGAGAATAGAGGAAGTTGGGCAAGAGCTCTTTTACTGGCAATAAGGCATGTATTGCCAGTAAAAGGCTTCCTGTCGCTAATCAAACGTAAATCAGCAGTTTTTAAACTTAGCCTTCGGAAAAAATGTATATGTTTAATGTATATATGTTTGTACCACAACTGCCACGCTCGTCAAAAAAAGTGGTAAGCATAACCTTGGGATTTTATTTTGGCACGATCCTGACATACTTCTGTCTCTTCCTTCACGTATATGACTCTAAGATTAGTACATCATTATTGTATCGTCAATTTGGCTCATGAACTTACGCCTAGGATGACCTTGCCGACTCTGCCACTCACTCATATAACATGAAGTTCACAATTAAATGTAATTTAGTCCAGGCAATGATCTGCGTATAACCTTTAGCGCCGGAAATCCTAAATACATCTTCAGACGATTCATAATAGCAACATTATCGGAAGGAAACAGCGGGGACGTTTTGGTCAATTAGTATGTAAGGTCTGTCCGAACCTTCACCCAGTTGTCAGTGTACGCTGTACGCCGACCTGCGTCCGATGCGCTCGTTAACGTGGCTGACATAATGTTTTTCAACGCTACGACGTTACCTGACTCCAAAAAATCGTAGGCCTATTGCGATATGCCATAGGTCGTTGTGTTAACAATTCTCTTATTTGTGAGTTATGTGGAACGCTAACGTGGTAGAGCCACGCTGCAGCTTTTTTATATAAGACCGAACGAGCATGCGGTTCACCTGGTGATAAGTGACTAACGCCGTCCACGAACACCAGGGGAATTGTAGATGCGTTGCTGGCCTTGAAAAAAGAGTAGACTCTTTTCTTGAAGGTTCCTAGGTCGTATCGGTTCGGAAAAATTGCTGGTGGAATCAATCCAAAATAAAGTTGTGCGATGAAGAAAACTAAGCTAAGTTAAGGGTGTAGCAAGAATAGACCGGGAATGAACCACGCTGTCACCATCGTGGCGTATATTTTTCTGGAGGGTTATACCTATACCTTCTGGGAATCTTTCTTGGTTTATAGATGTAAGAGTCAGAAACGAGCACACAGGCCATCCACCTATTTAATGATACGCCACCCTAGTCCAAAATTGAGGTCAATTCAAAAAAGTGTTTATAGCTAGCTGTGGGTCATTTACGTAAGAATAAAAAGTCTGAGCAAAGTTAAAGTACGGACTATAGATCTCACCCTAAGACTAATACTCTTACTATAATGTCCTCCAGATCGATTTCGATCAGGGCGGTCGGCCACATCGGAGATACCATCTGCGCAGGGCAGGACTATACGATTATACTCGTAGTGGCTGTGTGTATGCGCAAGCACAGATTAACTCTCTTCCCTTACTCTCATAGTCTCATGGGACGGTAATACGACACGTTCCGAAAGAGATCAGGCGCAGGACCAACGCCTTTACGTGCTTTCCGAGGAACGGATGTGAAACATCGCACAATTCCTGACACTCGCCTGCTACTTAGAATTTCTTACAGAAAAACCCTAGAACTGATTTCCGACCCGACGCGGGAATCGAACCCAGGATCTCATGATCAGCAATCGCTGTTTGCGACCACTAGACCAACGAGGTATTATACTTTTAATATAAATTTGAATACCAGCGTAAAATGGCTGCTTGACACTGCTGTTCCTAGGGTGAGTGTACAGAACCGGAGACCCATTTTATTGGAAAACAGGCATTCCATCTTATTCCTCACGAGTGACGACGCATCTGCATTTTGATTTTTTACTGAGGATAAATGTAGATGTCTATGGGTCACAGCAACTACTTACCATCAGGTGGCTGTGTGCTCGTTTGTCATCCTATCCTATAAAAAAAATATGTAAAGACATTGAACTGGACAATTACATATGAGTAACGATAGACGTGTTGACTGTCTCCGAAAACTGCGGCTGTGCTGTGCTATACGTAACTAAAAATAAAATACGCTGAAAAGTCAATGACCTTATTATTAAATTTCAACATGCAAATAGCCATTTTACAGACCAAGTTTGTTCACTCTATTGCTTTGTTCTAGTACTCAAGAAAAATCTGTTGTTTTTTTGTTACAAGTATCTTCCCGTGCTTGAAAACTTGTTTGTTTGACGTAAATTTGTTTTCATTTGAATGGGATAAAAGTTAAATATATAATAATTTTTTATATGATACTGGCTGACCAGGCCGACGTTATGCCCTTTCCGAGGACCCTTTGTCATATAAAAAAAATTTCAATTGATATATTGAGGGTAGAATTATTGAGATAAAATCTATCCTATCTCTCAAGTTAAAAGTTAAGCAATACACATTAACAAAATTGCATTATAGTCGATTGAGCGGTTTAGGAGATTTGCGCGGACGAACATCGTGACACGGCATTTTTATATAATAGGAAATCTACTTAGTTACTACTGCTTAATATAGCAGCTCCTAAAGTAAAACGTAAATGTTGTAAATTGAAAATGTTTCTAAATAAAAATAAAAAATAAATTGGACCATAAATAATTAACAGACAAATATACCAAAGCGCTAAAATAATATACCAGTGACACATATTTTAATTACTACGTGTTATTGTTTTTAATTTTTTTTAATAGAATAAAGGCGGCAAACAAACACACAGTCCACTTGATGGTAAGTGAATGCTATGGCCCATAGACAACTACATCTGACCTCAATTAAGAATCAAAATGTAGAGAACGTTGGCAACCCTTAAGACTAAGGTGGAATGATTCCTTTTTTCTGTTAAATTTATGTATGTAAACTGCTTAACGAGAAAAATAATAATGATAAAATTTAATTTAAAAAATACTTCTATGTATGAACCATAGAAATACATATACTACTTATATGTATTTCTATGGTTTATCAATTTTAAGAATCAACGCCTGAAACTCTTCCTCTCTTAGTCTGTCTATATATTTCTCCCCATCCAGTACATCGTGTTTTAACCATCGACAAATAATAGCAATTTCGTCTAGACCGTATTTCGGTCACTGCGGCAAGTCTCAACGGAGACTAGTCGTTTGACTATTGGATTCCGTTGGAGATGATTATACTGCCCGAGGGTATGCGCAAGCACGGGTGCACTCTCTATCCCCCACTTTCATCGGACGGTATTCCGACACGACAAGAGAGAGATCAGGCGCAGGACCAACGTCTTTACGTGCGTTCTGAGGTTACTGCTACTGAGAATTTCTTGCCAGAAAAATTCATAACTTATTTTGACCCGACCTGGGATTTGAAGCCGGTACTTCAAGTACATCAGTCACGTTAACGACCATTAGACCAAAGAGACACTCAAATGCACAACTCGATACGAAAATATCCCCGACCATAACTTGTCACTTCCTTTTTGCACAATAAGGCAAACGGTTATAATATACGCCTTTAAGTTAACAGTAATGATGTCGCATGCAGGTAAGTAGCCGTCATTGGGAAAGACTTAACCCCCTCGGTAACGCAATGTCTGACAGCAACTACCCAATAATTGCGTAGGTTGACAAGGAAGGACTCGCGTGGCTGATTCTTCCGGTATGCGACCTGATTTCTGCAAGTATCTTAGTCTTACCAAACTATAACTATTATTAAAACCAATACCTCGTTAAAATTTTTATACAAGTAAGTGTGATAAACGAGCACACAGTTCGCGGTGACTTAATTTATACTTCATAAAGAATGAAAAGAAGTTACGGTGTTAAGCTGCAGTTCGAATCCCTCACGGAAGGAGTGTTTGTATGATTTAATCATCTGCATTTTGATACTTAATTGAGATAGATGTACATGTCTATGAGCCACAGCATTCAATTACCATCTGGTGGATTGTATACTCGTTTGTCACCCTTATTGTAAAAAAAAATATAGATTAAACACTTCACATTCATTTGACGTTAAATGTTTTCGAATAAGGTGTCAAATATTGCAGTTCTTTTGGCTGCCGAAAATGTACATACTGTTTATTTATAATGGATTCTTATCCATTTATCAAGTCTTCCGCCTATTTGAGGAAAGAACTGGAGTAGAAAATCGGGAATAAGAGGTAGAAATAGGGAATGTCACGTTAGATTGAGTAAGAAAGAAAAATGAACTATTTATTTCATACATAAATTTTAAACAAAAAAATATACAAATGCAATGAGCAAAAATATGCACGCATCATCTTAAACTGCTTACAAATTAGTAATTAAGAAGCGGAACATACGTGCATCATTAACAAAATAAAAATATATAATAACTCAGCATAAAGCTGCAAATGCAGTGCTGGTTTTCAGTCGGAACCTCGTGACTTTACTGACAAGTCGGCGTGTAGTCCTCTAATTATGGGTTACAAAATTATTAATACTTAGGGACATTTAAATCTATTGTTGATTGAGAACTATCTGTTCTCGTGATTTTGCCCGCATGTAATTTATTACAATTGAATTTCATGATTTTTTTCTGCCCAGAAAGAACCCTTATACTTTTTCAAAAACAAAAATAGCCTAAGTTAGTCCCTATAACAGCTATCTGCCAGTGAAAGTACCGTCAAAATCGGTGTTATTTTGTAGATTAGCCGGAACAAAGAGACAGGCAGACAGACAAAAATTTAAAATATTGTGTTTTGTTAAAAGTACCGTATATACTTTCATATTATGCATTTATTAAAAAGCTCGTAAAAATAATTTAAAACTTAAAGAGTTGCTCAGACAAAAATTTAAGTAAATTAATACATTAACTTTAGCTTCTCAATACATTTATGAATATATGTACACAAAAATAAAAGTAGTTTTTAAAAAAATAAGTGATATTCATTCTGTTTCAGTCTGTCATTCATTAGGAACAGACACAATCTAGTAAGTACCAGTTACTCGACTCCACCGAGTCAGTAATTCATTTATGGGGTAATGTATACGCTTTTACAACAAAACCCCAGAAAATATACAAAATTTGACCTCCTCAAAGTTCATAAAGCTTTATTAAACTAAGATTTTATATAAAAAAGGTTGTAAAGGAATTTATGGATGATAATAACTCCTGGGCATGGTGTGATGCTACCATGCTATTTCCAATGTGTTAATTATAACATACATGATTGTAAGCTGTTATTTAAAAAAAAAGTCCCGCTCGGTTCCTTGTTGGTTCTTCCCAGGACAAAGGTTTTTCCCGAACCAGTGGTAAATTGAACAAAAGAGTGACTTTCATGTACTATGTATAATCTATATTGAATAAAAAGTTTCTGCTTAAATTATATGAAGCCTCTACTCTTTCTTCTACACGTCTTTTTTTATACTTACTCGTTTAACACAATTTGTGTTGATAAAATTGTTTAAATACCTACTTGAGCACATCTCAAAAAATAATGCTTTTAGAGTATTCTTAGAAACTTCTAACTATATTTGTACACTGACGAGCACTGGCCATACGAGTACAACGTTGCCAAAATATTCCAAGATCGCTATCTGAAACCGCTTTTCCACAATAAAACACAATGTCAACATAATACGACAAACATACCTTGCGAAATAAACTGTAAACATGATTGTTTCAAAATTATTTTCAGTGTGGTAAATCTATACATGTCTTTAATATCGAAATAACAGGCTTCTGTTAATCGTAGGGGTTTATTTGAATGCCATAAAGACATGAACAATATATCTATTCGGGCTGAATTGAAATAGGTAAATCGGTTGTAATGAAACTGATAAGAGTGCAATGATAAGACTGACCTAAGTTATATTTGATGCGAATAACTTGGACGTTTAAAAAAACGAAAAATGATAAATACGAGTATAACGCTACATTAATAAACACTACCCAGGGGAAGCCGCGGCGGGTGGTATTTAATTTGCTTATGTAAAGAACAAATACATTAACTTGAAATTTCTTAAAATATTTAATGTTATACTGATATTAACACAAATATGATCGTTTTATTAAATATTATATACCTATATATTTCGTACCAGCGGACGAAGTGTAGGACGTCCCCCCACTAGATCGAGTGATGAACTGGTAAGGCATGCAGGAAGTCGATGGATGCAGGCGGCTCAGGACCGTGCTTTATGGCATTCCTTGGGGGAGGCCTATGTTCAGTAGTAGACTTTTCAAGGGCTATAATGATGATGATGATGATATAGCTTTTTATTTCAATTTTTTAAACGTTATATCCACACTAAGAGTTTCTCCTGTATCGTAGGGACAGTTTACATACATAAATTTCATAAGGATAAACATCCAGACACGGATCAATGATTTGTAGGCAATACAAATACTTGAACCCTGCGAGATTCGAAACCGCGGTCTTTTAGCGCTGCTCATTACTAAGCTACTGCGCCATGGAGCTGTCATAACATCTATACAAATAAACAAAATTGAAGTGTCTGTTTGTAATATCATAATAACGTCTTTTTACTAAATGAATATGAAAGTATATACAGTACTTATAACAAAAATCCATTTTAAACATTCTTGTCTGTCTGTCTGTCAGTCGGTCTGTCTGTTTGTGTGTTCCAGCTTATTTCCAAAATGGCTGGACCGATTTAGACGGAATTTTCACTATCAGATAAGTGATGTTATAAGGAGTAACGAAATAAGAATGCCCATGAAATGAAGTTCCCTAACAAATTTCACGCGGACGAAGTCGCAGGGACCACCTAGTAATATATATAAAAGAAAACACTACTTATTCTCAAGGAGTGTGTGAATAAATTTCGATTAGCGATATACTGTGCTGGGGTTAAACTAAGAATACCGACCGACGAACATGTATTCGCAAATAAATATGGATGTGAAAGAAACGGTAGAGATCTACGTTCTAAATGGAAATTCGTAGGTCTACCAAAGTTTTTTTTTTGTTTGTATAAGAAACTATATTATCTTCATAAAGCATTATCGTTAAAGCATTATTAGTAAGTATAGTCCAGATCAATTTAATACACATGAAAGTATTTATTATACACTATATTAAAAAACTATAATAATCAAAAACTAAAAGTAATAACTAAATTGGCATGCAGTCCTACTCCCCGTGGTATCGTGCCAAAAACGCGCCGGTTGCGTTTCCTCGCTGAATGGGTATACTTAGCCTTTGAGTGAGAAAAAAAAATAATGTCACATCACGAATAAAAACTTGTATATCAAAGTAGTAATACATAATGTCTGTCAGAGAATATGAAAATTACTCACGAGAGCGGTAAGTGTCATCTTGAAATCACATACACTAGTATGAGGAAAACCTGCGCACGCGCACTTCACTCTGGGACTGCGCTCGGTCCTTGTGAGGTTCTTTTATATAAAGTTGCCGGTTGCGTGTCCGCTGGGTTGTTACCAATTATGTGACTTGTGTTCGATCAGCAGTGACGTATTATTTTTGAAGTCCATGAGTGCTAGCCATTTTTTAATTTTTAATTTTATTTTATATAATAAGGGTGGCAAACGAGCCAGAGATCTACATTTATCCTCGATTAAGAATTAAAATGCAGATACATTGTCATCGTAAAGGACTAAGTTGTAATGCATCGTTTCCAGTAAAAAGGGTCTCAGGTTCTTTACACTCACCATACGAAACACAGCTGCTATTTTACGATGGTAATCTGTGAGAGCGCTCCTATCCCGGTCGGGCCGACGCATTCGTGCTAAAACCATAATATGGTTGTAGCGTGGCACTACCTTAATGCTGTTGTTTCGTATGGTGACTATAAAGATCCGGAAATCATCATCTCAGGGGTGGCAACGCCTCTCCTGTAAAAGTACCACGACCTCACAGATAACCAGCGTGAAGTAGAGGTTTACCTCTGCGGTTCGCTTGGTGAGTGCTGGTGGCCGGAGGCCCTTTTTACTGGAAACCAGGTATTCCATCTTAGTCCCCACGAGTGATAACGCATCTGCATCTTGATTTGTAATCGAGGATAGATGTAGATGTCTATGGGCCGCAGCAACCACTTACCATCAGGTGGACTGTGTGCTCGTTTGTCACCCTTGTCCTATAAAAACAACCATCATGCTGGTTTTATTAAAATTCATTTAAAAATTGTACAAACAATGTTAATGTAAAGTGAAATATGTTAAAAAAAGTCCCGTTGGGTTTCTTGCTGGTTCTTCTCAGGACAGAGGTATTTTCCGAACCAGTGGTAAATAAAAAAATTACTTTCAATAAGTATTATGTAATAATCTATATTGAACAAAAATCATTCTATTCTATTCTACACATACCATTTTTTTATAGGATAAGGGTGACAAACGAGCACACAGTCCACCTGATGGTAAGTGGTTACTGTGGCCCATAAACTTCTAAATCTATCATCGATTATGAATTAAATGCAGATGAGTTGTCATCCGTAAGGATTAGGATGGAATGCCTCTTTTCCAGTAAAAGGGTCTCCAGTTCTCTACACTCACCAAACGAAACACAGCAGCATTAAGCTGCTATTTTATGCCGGTATTCTGTGTGAGAGCATGGTCCATCCTCGGTCGAGCCGACCAATTCGTGCTACAACTATACTACTTATGCAGCTGTAGCATGGCTCTACCAAAAACACCGACCATACGAAACACAGCAGCCTTATGCTATTTTACGTTGCTTATCTTTTTCAATATTATAAGCCAGTGCTTTGCTAGTACCTAACCTGATGGTAAGTGGTAATGCCGCCGATGATGGTAATGTGCACTGACTTAGCTAAACAGAATCCTAATTAATTTTACTTTCAAGACACCTACACTATAATCGGATAAAAAGACAGATGCTGGCAGATTGTGCTATTCCTTTCTTGTGCGCAATATGAACGACGAAGCAAACCGTTTGGTGTCGACTACAAAGGGGTAAACCAGCCGAATATCTGATGGTCCGATGATGGAATGGAGAGGGAGGTATTAAGACATGCAATGCATAAGTCTCGAGTAAACAAGATGGCTATACCTCCTTCTTTTGTAAGTCATAAGAATTTTTTTGGACGCCGCCACCATACTTCAAGAAATGTTACACAAATAATTAATAAAATATTTTATTATTTTCTCATTTTTGTAAAATTTCCGACGTCCGTTTTGCGTATCATTTGAGGTAAAATGCGTAATTTGCTTTGTGGTTTAGGTATTCCTTGTTGTATTTTAGTCACCAAAACAATTTCTATGAACGAGTGACGATGATGGTGTATGACTTGCTTTTGTTGGAAAGAATGAATTTATTTAAAATTACTTCCGCCCGCAGCATTGCTGGGATTAATATTATTATAAGCAATATTCATAAACGTGTTAGAGCCATGCTGCAGCTATATTGCAGTATAGTTGTAGTACGAATGGGTCGGCTCGACCGGGGAAAGACCATGCTCTCACAGAATACCAGCGTACAAAATGCGTGGTAAACGCACAATACGTAAGAGTCGATCGGTAGGCAAAAACGTTGTTGCCAACAAATCACGTTCAATTTGGGATAATTTCAAATAAAAGTAGAAGCCTTATTTACTCGTATTTTAGAAAACTGCAATAACGGTGTATCATTATTTATATATTTGAACTTATGTTTAAAATTTGGCTACTCTTTCAAATATAATCCTTTATATTATAAGAACACTTATTAAAAATTCATTTAACCTTTACCACTAGTTAAGAAAGAACCTCTGTCCTGGGAAAAACCAGCAAGAAACGAAGCGGGACCTTTTTAAAGCTCTCTTTACTGAATGATGGATTATCTTATGCAGCTTCTATATGACGTATTAACCTGGTTAAAAAATCAGCGTGTAGTGGCGGTGTAAGAATTTTCACTACCCCATAACGTCCCGTGGGTGTCATAAAAGGCGACAGAGGGAAACTAAAACCGCAGAGGGGCAGAAGAATCTTCCTGATAACAACTTAAAATGATAATAAACTGCAGTTGCCAACCCGCCTGCCAAGCGTGGCCACTATGGTGAAATCCTCCCCATGAGGCAATTTAAGGGAGAGTCCTGTGTTCAGCAGAGACAAGAGAAGAGGTGACAGAAGGAAACAACCCAAGAGATGGGCAGAAGCATGTTCCTAATAACAATTTAAAAAAAAACTGCAGTTGCCAACCAGCTTGCTAAGCGTGGCAACTATGGCAAATATCCCTTTTATAAGGCATGCTTTGGGGAGGCCTGATGAATGAATGAACCGACACAATTTTTTATATTATAGGATGACAAACGAACACACAGTTTACCTGATGGTAAGTGGTTGCTGTGGCCCATACATATCTACATCTATCCTTGATTACGAATTAACTCGTTTCCAGTAAAAAGGGTTTCAGGTTCTCTAAATTCACCATAAGAAACACAGCAGCGTTAAGCTGCTATTTTACGCTGGTATACTGTAAAAGCGTGGTCCTTCCCCGGTCGAGTCGACTTATTCGTGCTATAACTATACCAGTAATATAGCTGCGGCAAATTTAAAGAAATAAACATAGTAACTATGGCATCGCAATATATTTATGAGAATGTAATGTATGTGCATAAAAACATAAATAGCTTTAATAAGAATAAGGATATGCATACTTTAAACACTAGGAACAAACATAAGCTCGTAATGCCAGTTACTAGACTCCACAAAATCAGTATTTTTTTTATAGGATAAGGGTGACAAACGAGCACACAGTCCACCTGATGGTAAGTGGTTCTGCGGCCCATAGACATCTACATCTATCCTCTATTACAAATCAAAATGTAGATGCGTTATCACCCGTGAGGACTAAGATGGAATGCCTCATTTCCAGTAAAAAGGGCCTCCGGCCACCTGCACTCACCAAGCGAAACGCAGAGGTAAACCTCTACTTCACGCTGGTATTCTGTGAGGTCGTGATACCACCCCGGTTCGAGACGGCCCATCCGTGCGACAGCAAAAGCTGCCGCGTGGCTCTACCACTGTTAAAAATAATTCATTTACGGGGCAATGTATAACGCTTTTACAACAAAATCCCAGAACATATCCAAAGTTTGTCAATAAACAAGTTTAAAAGTTTTATTAAAGAAAAACTGTATAAAAAGGGTTATTATAATATAAAGGAATACGTGAATGAAAATAACCCCTGGGAATAAGGTGATCGCCACTATGCTGGTTCTATGAAAAATCTTTTAAAAATTGTATAAACGAAGTTATTGTTAAGTGAAATATGTTTGAAAAAAAAAGTCCCGCTGGGTTTCTTGCTGGTTCTTCCCAGGACTGAGGTATTTTCTGAACCAGTGGTAGATAAAAAATGACTTTCAATAAGTATTATATAATAATCAATATTGAATAAAAATATTCTATTCTATTCTATTTATGGCTCTACCACGTAAAAACACATAGTCTCTACACAAATAGTTCTTTACATAAAAATACACATAGTCGAATTGAGAATTTCCTTCTCGTTTTTACGTAGTTTACTAAACTAGTAAGTGGAAAGATAATTAAAACAATTTATAAAACAGTAGATCATTAAAAGCTTATAATATATGGCAACCCGCCAGCGACATGGACATGCGGTGGTCGCTGGTAACGCGGAATATAACCGATAGTGATTTATTGTCACTTTGTTCCAAACCCATGACTCAGCGGTTTGCGGAAATTAAATTTCCCAGCTTGCGCTTCACTTGTATCGGCGAGTCATAAACGCAAGTGCATTGTTTGTTTGTTCCATCCATCCATTAACGCCCTGCAGATCGAATTTCAGAAGGTGGCCAGTCTGAACGGAGACTAGGCATCTGCGCAGGACAGGAGTATAGTGCACGAGTGTGTACGTAAGCACAGGTGCAGCCTGCATTCCCTTACTCTAATAGTCCCATGGAACGGTAATCTGACACGACCGGAAATAGGTCAGGTTATTTTCGTACGTGGTAGAGCCATGCTGCAGCTATATTAATAGTATAGTTGTAGCACGAATGGGTCGGCTCGACCGGGGAAGGACCACGCTCTCATAGAATACCAGCGTAAAAATAGCAGCTTTATGCTGCTGTGTTTCGTATGGTAAGTGTAGAGAAACGGAGATCCTTTGTAGAAATGAGGCATTCCATCTTAGTCCAAATGGGTGACAACGCATCTGCATTTAAATTCGCAAACGAAGATATATGTAGATGTCTATAGGTCACAGTAACCACTTACCATTCGGTGGACTATGTGCTCGTTTGTCACCTATATTCTATAAAAAAAGGTGCGGGACTAACGGCTTAACGTGATTTTCTAGGCACGGGGATGGAACACCACCAACTCTGGACTGCTACTGAGAACTTCTCGTCAGATAATTCTAGTTAATAATTTAAGGCCGACCCGGAATTTGAACCTGGAACCTCATGATCAGCAACTGCATTAACGACCACCCGACCAAGGACTAGACAGTTCATTAAGGTCTATCTATGTACAATGGTATAATAGTAAGCCCCCTCCCCCCGTAGATTGCCTCATAGGGGTCATTTTTGCCACTCTTGGTAGGCGTAAAATGGCAGCTTGACACTGCTATGTTTCGTATGGTGTGTGTAGAGAACCGGAGACCCATTTTACTGGAAAAGAGGCATTCCATCTTAGTCCTCACAGGTGACAACGCATCTGCATTTTGATTCGCAAACGAGGATAGATGTGGATGGAGGTGGACTGTGTGCTCGTTTGTCACCCTATCCTATAAAAAAGCATCTTCCTGATAATCGATAAAAAAAAAACAATTGTCCAGTTTAAAAAAAACATAAAGTAACTATGGCTAGTATAATAAGACTAGTATCCCCCTTGTGAGGATCGTTGAGCAGGCCTTTGCTTTGATAGTCTGTAAGACCATGTCTGTTGAATTTCTTTCTATTCTTTAATTAATTAGAATTTTAAAAATAGATATCACTGCATTATTTTATAGAAGTAAAAGTAAAAAACAAGCACACAGTCCGTCTGATGGTGAGTGAATGCTGTGCCTATAGACACTTGCATTAATCTTCGAACTGAGGACTAAGATGCTGCTGAATGTTCACCAACCCACCGCTTAAGGTGGTGGAGAATAGGCGTAGCCAAGTAATGCTCACCAACTAGCCTGCTAAAGTTGATAAGAGTAGCTAAAGCCAAGTAATTATCACTAACCCGTATTCTCAAGGTAGTGAGGAGTATAGACAAAGCCAAGTAATGTTGTCGGATGCATTTAATATCTATCATTGTTTTATTTGCTATGACTGATGGGATCAGAGGCTAAACAATGCAAGGAAAACTATTTATTCTTTAATACTTGACCTATATATTTAGAAAGAGTATTCAGTTTTATTTTACTAATACTTACGACTTATTAAAAAAACTGTGACCGCACGTAAGAAGTGAACACTTATCTATACATCTATACATATAAATAAAATTGAAGTGTCTGTTTGTAATATCAAAATTAAAGCGTTTTACTAAATGCATACGAAAGTATAAATGATACTTATAACAAAAAATACACTGGCCGTCCATCCGTTTCGGATATTAGCCGGAACAAACAGGCTAATATACGAAACGGATGGACCAATTTTGACTAGACTCACTAGCATTATAGAAAAATAATTAAGGTTCCTTACAAAAAAAATTAAAATCTTTAATTACACGCGAGCGAAGTCGGGGGAACAGCTAGTTAAGTTTATAAATTTGTAAACATTATTTTTGGTTTGTTAAGAAATATTTTTTAGAAAGTATTTTTTCTTAGAAATAATTTTTGTCAACGTTTTGATATATTAATAAAATATTATAAACAAATTAAATTTTATTGATCTGTTTTTCCATGATAAAGAATGATTGTTATATATAATAAGTTAGACGTGGTAGAGCCATGCTGCAGCTATTAGTAGTATAGTTGTAGCAGGAATGGGTCGGCTCGAACGGGGACGGACCATGCTCTCACAGAATACCAATGTAAAATAGTACCTTAACACTGTGCTGTGTTTCGTATGGTGAGTGTAGAGAACTGGAGACCCTTTTTACTGGAAACGAGGCATTCCATCTTAGTCCTCACGGGTGACAACACATCTGCATTTTGATTCGTAATCGAAGATAGATGTAGATGTCTATGGACAACAGCAACCACTTACCATCAAGTGGACTGTGTGCTCGTTTGTCATCCATATCCTATAAAAAAATATAAAATACAAACATATTTATAAACACATAATATCACTACAGAAAAATTAATTTAATTTGGATTTTCAACATCACTTTCACCAATTTTATGTGTCTGAGCGTGTCGGTCACGCGAGTTCAGTGCTTTTTCCCCATCCCAAAAGTGCCCAAAGTGGCCCAAGATGCTTCCACATCAAGAAACATTCATAATGATTTCTTATGTTTACGCAAACACTATACGTTTAAATGAAACTAAATAAAACTAAGTAAGTTTACGGATTTTATAGCGTATATTAATTTATTTATATAGTAAAGTACACGAAATGTCGAGAATTTAAAATTATTATTTTATATTATTGTAATTTTTTTATTATATACAATATTAAAACACAAAAACTAGTAAATTAATTATCAAACTCCCCGCGGTATCGTGCCAAGAAAGCTGGCTGCGTTTCCCAACTGAATGGCTATACTTAGCATTTGAACGAGAAAAGAACCAGCCCTCTTATCACCAGCAGCAACGAGCAGCCGCGGATGGAGTTCCTTAATTAATTTAAAATAAGTTAACACACGCGATAAGATCTGTAAAAACATTCGATTATGATTGAAGTGTTTGGTATCACGAAATTGGAATTCCACCTTCTTAAAAGACCGGTAACGCACCTGCAATTCCCGTGGTGTAGCACTTGTTTACCATCAGGTGAGCCACATTTGCCCCCACTTCTATAAAAAAGGGGTCCTGAGTTCAAATTCACATGAAAAAGACTTTTAAATAAAATAATTGTTAGCTATTGGTTTGAAACAATAGTTGAGAAGCAGCATCTTCCAGATAACACCTCAAATGAATAAAAAAACTGCGTGATTAATGCACCTGTAGAGCGTGTTAACTATCTTCTTTATACAAATAAATAAAATTGAAGTGTCTGTTTGTAATGTCAAAATAACAGCTTTTAACTAAATGCATGTAAAAATATATACAATATTTATTAACTTACTTTACTTAACTTATCTTCACACACAATCCCTGACGGGGTAGCCAGAATCGACAAGTGTCACGATCCTTACATACCTCTTTCGCTTCTTTCAGATTCATTGTCTTCTTCATACATGCACGTCTAGGTATCCGAGTACTCTTGACCCTCCCCTCTTCGAGCAATTTGCTCACATGGACTTCTTTTCTTGTTAAGCCAAAACCATATTATTCCATTTAATGTAGTAACGAAGCTAATTTTGTTACAACTTGCAATGTCAGTGCAATGTTTCTACCGAGAGAATTTGATTTCAATCTCCTGTTTTTCACATGGTCCATAATAGTCATGCGAGGTGTATTATAAATTTTCATCTTACGTCTTAGCATAAAAGGTAAGCAACAAAAAATAGCTCCTGAAAATATAAAAAAAGAACCGCAAACAAAGAAAGCAACTAAAGATGACTACCTTAAACAAAAAAGGAAAAAGAAAACACGAAGAAAAATGGCTTCTAACGAAACGATAGCCGACGTTACGAGTGACGACTATTTCACCACCACGTGTGATCCTGAAATTGACAAAGAAAATTCAGTTCCTGCAAAAGGAGATACTTCACTTTCTGGTCCAACTAATTCAACTGGAAAGACGGGGATGAAAATAAATTCAAAACGAAACCACCTGTCATCAATTGACTTCACTACTGTTGTTTTTGAGAAAATAAATACTTACTTACTTACTTACTTATCGTCACGCACAATCCCTGACGGGGTAGCCAGAGAGAACAGATCGCCAAGTGTCACGATCCTTACATACCTCTTTTGCTTCTTTCAGATTCATCATCTTCTTCATACATGCACGTCTAGGTATCCGAGTACTCTTGACCCTCCCCTCTTCGAGCAATTTGCTCACATGGTCTTCGAAAGTTAGTCTCGGTCTACCTCGACACCTTTTAATATTAACTTTCGCGCTATATATTTTCTTCACCATTCGGTCTTCACTCATTCGCTCAACGTGCCCAAACCATCGAAGCACGCCCTTATCAATTTTTGTGATAAGGTCATCTTTCAAACCTGCCATATTGCGAATCTCTTCGTTTCGCTTTCGGTCAGCCATGGTGACGCCGCACATTTTACGAAGAGATCGCATCTCCACTGCATTCAACTTGCTTTTATGCTTCTTCTGGCATACCCAGGTTTCGCTGCCATATAACAAAGTCGGTACCAACACTGCGTTATGTATTGCAAGGCGTGCACTCTTCACTACGCCTTGCCTTTTGACTAACGCAGTCAGGGCACCATTGACTTTGTTCCCGGCAGCGACACGCCTGTCCACATCTAAATCACATCTTCCATCCCGGCTAAAAGCACTCCCCAAGTATACAATTTCATTTACCTATTCTAGACATTCCTGATTTACCCATATTTCACACTTCGTTCTCTCTTCGTCCCTTTCAAATACCAGAACCTTAGTTTTATTAGCATTCAAGCGGAGACCTTTAATTTCACATTCCTCTTTCATACACGTGACTAATGCCTGCAGTTCTGCCTCTGATGGTGCAATAAGCACTGCATCATCAGCATACAGTAGACAATTTACTTTTATGTCACCCAATTTCACACCCAAACAGCTTTCAAGAATCTTTCAGCTTCTGTAAACAGCTGTCGAGATACAGTATGAACAGCCAGGAATACATGACACAACCCTGTTTTACGCCCGTTTGGACGCTAAACTTGGGTGACAGGTCATGCCCTACCCGCACACAGGCTTTACAGTCACAGTAAAGTGACTGCACAGCCTTCAGCAATCAACCATCCACACCGTACCCCGGCAACAGTTCCCGCATTTTCTTCCTTACAACCTTATCAAATGCTTTCTCAAGATCCACACAAGCACAGAAAATCTTCTGGTTAGCAGCCAGAAGCTTTTCCGTGATCATGCGTAGAGAAAACATTTGATCCGTGCATCCTCTTCCAGGTCTAAATCCGCATTGTGCCTCCCATAGAAATCTTTCCGATTTCTCTTGCATCCTACGTGTCAAAACCTTCGAGTAAACTTTACTTGCTACAAGCTGATCGCCCGATAGCACCCGCAGTCAAAATGTGAACCTTTACCTTTATATAAAGGCACAATGACTGCGGATCGCCAATCATCCGGGACGTCCCGCGTCCGCCAGCACAAATTGCACAGCAGATAAAAGCTGTCCCAGACGCGAGGCCCACCATACTTGACCATTTCAGCAGTAACTCTGTCTAGTCCCGCAGCCTTACCACATTTCAAACTTCGAATCGCACGTTCTGTCTCTTTCATACTGATGACCTCAGTGTCATCGAAGTCCGGGTCTGGCGTACCAGTCACGGCGTCATCCCCGGATCCCCCACTAAGATCATCACATGCATACATTTCTCTATAAAATTCGCTCCATCGCTGCATGACGTCCGATTTTTCTGTGAGGACGTCATTAGTTCCCGAAAGCACTTTGTTCATTCTTAAGGCCGTCGCACCACTTCGGGTCCTTCCAACCTCTTTCCAGAAGAGTTTGGAGTTCTCCTTAAAGTTGTGCGACAACCTTTCGTCCGCTTCCATTCTACACCTTTCACGCATTTCCTCAATCAATGCTTTCGTGTGAACTTTCTGCAGCTTATATCTTTCTTTCATCTTCCCTCTCATATCCTTATCATTACTAGAGGCCAAGTAGTCTAACCATGCTTTCTTCTTCTTCTCTACAGCTTCTTTCACTTCATCATTCCACCATGCATCTCTTCATTTACTACTGCCTCTTTTTATTGTTCTACACACTTCTTCCGCTGCACTTACCATCATTGTAGAAGCGTGCTCGTCGCGACCCCTGCCAGCCCTTTTCAGGGCTGCAATTCTACACAGCTGCGCACCCATGCCAACGAGGGTTACGGCGTCCCCCCAAGGCGACGCACACCAGCTAGTCCCCGTTGGTGTGGAATGCAGCGCGCAAAGCGGCGATGGGGACCGCCACCCGTCACGCACAGCCCGAAACGGCGGAAGGTGGAGGACAGAGTGCAGAGTTGGCACGTGGAATGTTAGAGGAGGCATGAAAGATAAGATGAATGAATTGATTAAAATAATGAAAGAAAGAGAATTAGATGTCGTGTGTATGTCGGAGACCAAACGGAAGGGCAGTGGTACTGAAGAGCTCCCTGGCGGGGCGTTAGCTCTATGGTCCGGAGTACTCGGAGAGCGAGAGCGCCCGCCAGGGAGTAGGGGTGCTGCTGTCGTCTCGGTTGGTCGATGTTATGACTGAATATAAGGTTGTGAACTCAAGACTTCTCTGGGTTCGCTTTAAATTGGGACTGACGAAGTTATTCCTTTTGGCTGTTTATGCGCCAGTAGCTTCGTCGTACAGGGCTGAGCTGGAGGAGTTTTGGGAGAATGTAAGAGAAGTTCTAGATTTGGCTAGGGGAAACGAAAGAATTGTTGTGTGTGGTGATTTGAATGGATGGGTTGGTACCGCTCGACCAGTTACGAGTCGGTGCTTGGAAAGTTTGGCGATAAAAGGGTTAATGATGCTGGCAAGCTTATACTGGCGGTATGCAAGGAAAAGGGTCTTCTTGTGACAAACACTATGTTTAACCACAAGAAAATCCATATGTATACTAGAGAAAGAAAGAATGAGAGAAGTATGATCGATTTGTTTCTGGTGGATGACCGACTGCGAAAACAGGTGATGGATACGCGAGTATTCAGGGGTGCTGACCTGGGAACGGATCAGTATCTAGCGATTACTAGATTTAGGGGTCTGTTCGCGGGTTGGCGCTACCGGACAGCAGTAACAGAACCACAGTCGGTCTGTCGCATCCGAAGCTGGAAGCTTCAGGAAGCAGATACTAGGGACAAATATCATGCGAGGGTAGCCGAAAAGCTTGACACCATCGATGGCAGAAATGAATGTGTGGAAAAAACATGGCAGAACCTTAGGGATGGAATGGTACAATACTTATAACAAAAAAAAAAATTCTTTTTAATTTTTGTCTGCCTGTCTGCCTATTTGACTGGTCTGTTTGTTTGTTCCGGCTAATTTCTATAATGGTTGCACCGATTTTGACGGGAATTTCACTACCAGATAGCTGGTGTAATAAGAAGTAACTTAGGATATTATTCGGAAAAAGAATTAGGGTTTCCCACAAATTAAAACCAATGATATCCAATCGTAATGAATTCCACGCGGAACAAGTCTCTGGGGACAGCTAGTCGTAAATGTGGGTACATGAGACAACCAGTAGGGGAAGCCTTTGCTTTGTAGCAAAATTTCGTTGGACTTTAAGATTGCCCTCTTTTCCCAAGAGAAGTCGCAAGAGGGTCGCTTCCGATTCGACAGAGAGGCCTAATAAGTCAACGCCGTACACTAAAGTGGAGTTTAGTGGGTTACACTTAGGGGTTAGGATAATTAGGCACTGTGAGTCCCACATAACCACGACAGACCGGCTGTCGTGGTATGAATTAAGCATTCTCCAATTCCTCGCGTAAGGGGGTAGCCCTTTTCAATTAATTCTGGGCGCAAAAACTTTAAGATTAGATTAATGTTGATTGTTGGTTGCCGTGAGATTGCGGTGTATGATAAATCTCATGACTCTTCACAGATGGCGATATAACCATTTTGCTTATGTCAGGTGTAAACAAAATTTTGTACATGGTAGAGCCATGCTGCAGCTATATTACTGGTATAGTTGTAGCACGAAGGGGTCGGCTCGAACGGGGAAGGACCACGTTCTCATAGAATACTAGCGTAAAATAGCAGCTTAACGCTGATGTGTTTCGTATGGTGATTGTAGAGAACCGTAGACCCTTTCAACAGAAAACGAGGAACTCCATCTTAGTTCTCAGGGGTGATAACACATCTGCATTTTGATTCTTAGTTTAGGTAGATGCAGATGTCTATGGGTCATCAACTTACTATCAGGTGGACTGTGTGTTCCTTTGTCACGCTTATTACATTAAAAAAATCTAAGCATCAAAATGTAAATGCGTTGTTCAGGGTTGATATGCGTTGTTAGACTAGATAAGAATGCCTCATTACTAGTAAGACAGTAAAAGAGTCTCCGGTTCTCGACACTCGCTATACAAAACAGTAGTATTTTTCTGTTTACACAATGATGACCTTGTCCTATTTTGGTCAACCTGATAAATTTGTGAAGGTATCTATTATACAGCTGCAACGTGTCTCCACATTAAATTTTCGAAAATGTGTTCAGTGTCGGTATAAGTGCTAAAAAACTGATGCAGTGATATATTATAAAAAATAATATATCACTGCATAGTCACTAATAGGCTTACATATCCAGTGTTAGTGTGATATAAATATCTCCTTGGCAGAGACAAATATCTGCGTTCGAATTGTCCCAGGAAGAAATTATCAACGACGATTGTAACGAGGAAAATCATTATGAAACGTATTTAAAAAAATAAACGAATAAACATATCTTTATTGCAATTGTTTTTATTCTAGTGAGCCTCATGCTCGTCAAACACCTCAGTACCCCCCCCCCCCCCCCCCCCCCCCCCCCCCCGTGACAATAGGTGCTGTAAAGCACCCGAAACGTCGGGAGTTGAAAAAAAATTAAACACGATAAAATCCGCAAATATTAGTTTCATTTAATAATTGAGTGATATTCCTAAATCCATTCAAAAGGGTAAAAAAATATTAACTTTTATCAAATACTAAAAACCTTATTCTTCTATATCTTAGCACCGACTTTAGAATGTGAAATTATTTTACCCTTTCTAGTTCTTTGAAGTCGGTTTTTATTTTTGTTAAAGGTTAATTTTTTATTAGAAGCTTAACTTGTTTAACTTGTTTTCTTCTGTCCTTCTGGTTAAAAACATTTCATCATTTTTGAAGCATTTGCTGATTTCCGATTGGGTTTAAATTTGGCGTACTTGTGTAACTTCGATGCCAATGTAAATAAGGCACCATGGATTTGGCCTGATGATGGACTTCGATTCTGGCTCAAGCAACGCCTTTAAAACCTTTTTAAATTTTATGTTTAATTAGGATTCCATAGCTTATGAAAGTCCACTATTGAACACAGGACTCTACAATAAATTGCCTCATAGGGAGGATTTCACAACAGTGGCCACGCTTGGCAGGCGGGTGTGCAGTTTATTATCATTTTAAGTTGTTATCAGGAAAATGCTTTTTTATAGGATAGGGTGACAAACGAGCACACAGTCCACTTGATGGTAAGTGGTTGCTGTGGCCCATAGACATCTACATCTATCCTCGTTTGCGAATCAAAATGCAGATGCGTTGTCACCCGTAAGGACTAAGATGGAATGCCTCTTTTCCAGTAAAAAGGGTCTCCGGTTCTCTACACTCACCATGCCAAACACAGCAGTTTTAAGCTGCTATTCGACGCTGGTATTCTGTGAGAGTGTGGTCCTTCCCAGGTGGAGCCGACCCATTCGTGCTACAACTATACTACTAATATAGCTGCAGCATGGCTCTACCACGTAAGAGATGCTTCTGAAGATGACACCCTCGGGGCGATATGGGGTAGTGGATATTCTTACTCAGCTACTATACGGTTTAATTAAGTTCATTTATTTTTAATTTAAATAAAAATAATTAATTAAACAGCTTGTTGTTAACGATGTATGAATCCTTAAACCGCTCTCAAAGTTCACAAGGAGTTTGCATATGATTTCTCAGTAAGGCCGTCGCACTGGGATGATGTTTGGCGAGTCTTTCCTTGAACCAACCATGTTGCCAATGCGTCATCCCACAAGGTGAAGTTTTGATTGCCTTGAAGGAGACCGAGCGCCGACTGATAACGTTTTATGATGTTGTAAAAAGTATTATCCTTAATACAAAAGTGGAAAATAAAGGCATATAATTTGGCGGTTTTGCGCAGAGACTAATGCTGAGATCTATACACCGTACTTTGACTTTGCTCAGACTTAGCTTACGAAAAACTTTGCTGAGTAAATGCTAGGCATAAACTTTGATTCCGAATTTATAGTTGTATCGGGCTAAGATTAAGCTAAGCTTATGCTAAGGCCCAGGCAGTTATGTTTATCAGTATATGTTTCTGACTTTACTGTGTAAAATTAAAAAATATATATATTTCTACTCAAAATCACCGTATAAAATAAAAAAAAAACATATATATTTAAGATCGAAAACATTCCAAATTGTATTTCATAAATAAGTTATTATTACATGAAATAGAAAACTGGCGTATGAGAACGGGAACGGGTTAGATGAGTGCAAAAACAAAAAAAAAAGGAAAAAAAAGATTTTAAGAAATTCCAAATAAGATTGAAATTATGTAAATATAAAATGGAATTATGCTATTCAAAACTAGAAGACGTCCTAAAACTACCTATTTATTGCCATAATTAATAAGAGTAACATAAAAACAACAATTTAAAAATTAATACGGTGGTTTTGAATAATATCCTGAGTTTTATGTAAGTCGTCGATGTCGTGTACTTAGGCTTTGCTGAGCGCGCACTCAGCACGACTTCGAAGTTAGCTCTATAAATAACGACATTGTCTTAGCTCGAAAGTAAAGTCTGAGCAAAGTCAAAGTACGGTCTATAGATCTCAACCTAAGTGTCTAGCGCCGGCACTGCGGCCCGCCGGTTTGAATCTCGCACGGAGCAAGTATTTGTTTAACTTTACAATAAATATTCCGGGTCTAATATAGGAACTAGTTCAGGAAACGTTTAAAAATGTAATATTACAAAATTAATAACACTTCAACTTGGTACTTACTTATTAAATTATTAAGTGGCGAAGCTTGCGAAGACACTTATTGATTTCACGATGTCTGTCCGTCTGTCCGTCTGTCCGTCTGTCCGTCTGTCCGTCTGTCCGTCTGTCCCACGATTATCTCGAGAACGGTTTCGAATTTTCAAATTCTGTTTTCAGCAATCGATTACTGATCACCCAGGCATCTGAACCTCCTATTTTGAAACTGATTGCTCAACGGCAACCGTTAGAAACCGCTACAAAGCTGATTGCTTCGCCACTTTGCTATGCTGTTAGCTTGCTAGGTTTATTAATTAAAAAAGTGCTAATTTACAACGTACTCGGCTGTGAATGAAAACATCGTGATAATGTCAGGGAAAATAAAAATATTTTGTGTATCGGCAACTTGATGACAGTCAAGGCACTTTAATATTTACTGCTGCACTTTATAAAATTGAAGCCTCCAAGCTTTTTACTAGAAAGAACAAGATTTAAGTCTTAAAACCTCGTCAACCCATGTACGTTTCTGAGGTAACGAATCATATTCTAAAGTAGCAAACAAGCTTTTGTGGCGGGAAAGATAACTTTACGAAAAATTCTTGGACTAATTCTAGAACCTTTACCATTACAGCGTATTAAAGTCCACTGCTGAACATAGGCGTCCCCCAAAGATTGCCTCATAGAGAGGATATTTGCCATTGTTCCCACGCTTGGCAAGCGGGTCGGCAACTGCGGTTTATTATTTTTAGTCGTTATAAGGAAGACGGTGCTGCCCATATCCTGATTTGTTTCCCTCTGTCGCCTCTTACGACACCCACGGGATGATATGGGGTAGTGGATATTCTTAGACAGCCACTACTCGGTATGAAGTCTAAACAATAGACTGTTGAATATGTATTTGACAATAGACATCTATACAAATAAATAAAATTAAAGTGTCTACTTGCAATGTCAAAATAACAGCTTTTTACTAAATGCATATGAAAGTATATACGGTACTTATATATAAAAAAATATTTTTAAAATTTTTGTCTGTCTGTTTGATTCGGGTAGTCTCCGAAACGGCTGGATTGATTTCTTTTATAGGATAGGGTGACAAACGAGCACACATTCCACCTGGTGGTAAGTGAATGCTGTGGCCCATAGACATCTACATCTATCCTCGTTTGCGAATCAAAACGCAGATGCGTTGTCACCCGTGAGGTCTAAGATGGAATGCCTCTTTTCCAGTAAGAAGGGTCTCTGGATCTCTACACTGACCATACGAAACACAGCAGTGTTAAGCTGCCACTTTACGCTGGTATTATGTGAGAGCGTGGTTCTTCCCCGGTCGAGCCGACCCATTCGTGCTACAACTATACTCCTAATATAGCTGCAGCATGGCTCTAACGCATATAAAATACCATGATTTTGACGGCGCTTTCATTGGCAGATAGTTGATGTTATAAGGTGTAACTTAGGCTACTTTTATTTTAGAATAAGAATCCTAATTCCTAAGTACCCTAGTACTGCGCAACAAAATTAAAACCCATGAAATCAAATCAAATATATTCCACGCGGACGAGGTCATGAGGAACAGCTAGATGGCAATATTAACATAGTTTTTTATTTACTTGTATTAAATGTATTTGTAACACATATTGTATATAAACATTAGCTTTATGCACTCCTTTTCCTTATAATCTTTTACCCACATCTTCCACTTATCCGTGCGCCTAACATCCTTCAAAAGGAGTACAAAGTTTTACCTTCACATATTAATATATAGATTATGTTTGACTGTGATATTGATGATAACGATGACGATGAATATGATGGAATGTAAGAACACTCTGTATATTAAGTAGGAAAATATAGCTTTTCTTACGTCAATGTACTCGACATTGATGTAATCGCACGGATTACCGCGAGTATGTAAAAATTATGAGATAAATTATATCATTATAAAACAGAACACGTGCTGTTTACTTCGCATTCATTTTCAATATTTACTATAATTTACGATAAAATATTACTCATTCGGAACAATTTAAAATGTTAATAACGAAAATACACGTGCTAGAAACAACAACCACGCAGTTATTCTAGGGCACGCGTAAACTACGCGTTAAAATCTTGATTGGAACATATTTGTGTGGAAAATATAGAGTTGAATAATAACATGCTGGGGCCGTCGTCGCGCAACAAGTGATCTGCACCGAAGTCTAAATCACGCTATCCATGTTCCTAAGTACTGCGATATAAGGGTTGTTTTGCAATAACCGACCAAATTTGCAGAGAAGATTCAGATTAAGTTATAAAGGCAATAGTTGAAGAAAAATTTATTAAAGAATTCTCAAAACTCCTGTCCTTTTTAGTGCCTTCGCTCTCCGTCCGTCTGTCAGCGGGCTGTATCTTATGATCCGTAATAGGTACACAGTTGGAATTTTCACACAATATGTATTTCTGTTGTCGCTATAAACATAACAAATAATAAAAATTATAATTAGTTAAAATCAAAAGGGGCTCCCCTATTAGAAACGTGTATTATTTATTTATTTAATTAATATATATATATATATTATGATGTTACAGAACCATTTATGCGTGAGTCTGACTCCCACTTGGCCGGTTATTATCTTTTAAATTTAAAATGTGTGGTAATGCATTATTTTAACTGAGTTTACTGCAGACGCATTGTTTACGTTGTTCCCCGTAAATAACATTCAATTTGGGATAATTTAAAATAAAATTTGAAGCTTTATTTACTCGTATTTTTAAAAACTGCAATAAGGGTTATATCATTATTTATATATTTGATCTTAAGTTTGGCTACCTTTTGAAAAATAACCCTGTATCTAGAATAGCCCTGTACTACCATATTGAACTTTGGCCGCTCCCCGGGCTAATCACCTTGCCTTCCGGAAATCTCCGCTTTTCATTTAATGGTCAAAGAGTAACATAGTTACATCATCTTTTTTACGGGTAAGGTTACTGCCAAAATTAATGCGAATGGGAAAAATATCCATTTCACATTGTATCATATGAAGGTGTTATTTAGCTTAGCAATAAGCTTGAAGGCTCTCTTTCACACTAATTGATCCGTAATTCGGTCGATACATAAAATGCGGGGACTCCCCGCAGATCGGATGGACAAGCACCGTCGTCACAATACCTTGAGATTATTAAAAAAATATCGTTTAATGAAAAGCAATAGGGATTATTTCTTTTAGTAAAAAATGAAAGAAAACTTCAAAGAACAGCATGCAGCAACAACAAATTTGTCGGCTCCATAGCGCAGTGGCTTTGCATTGAGTTGAGACGTTGAGGGCTGCGGGTTCGAACCCCTCATGGAACAAGTATTTGTATGGCTTACAAATAATTTTTCCGGGTCTGGTTGTTTGTTCTTGTGTAGTTTATGTTTCTAAACTGCCTCGACGATACACGAGAAAATCCTAATGTAGGGGTAACGTTATTCTAAAAAAAAGAACAGAAAATAATACAATAATTATCATTATCATCTCTTATTTTTCCAGCTCTAGGGATGAAATTTTTCGCCAAGTTTATAGGAAACCACCGTCGAAGTATAACTTATAGTATAACTTCTGCTTTATATAATGTTGATGGTGGTCAAAAAACTTGGTTGTGGGTGAAGGCAAACACTTTTTTATTCCATGGGTGCAAAGACCAATTATTTTTATATTAGATCAAGTCCTAGAAATGTTCCTACAGTAACGGGAAGTAAAGATCTTCAAAATGTTAACATTACATTACGTATTTTATTCAGACCTATACTAGACCAATTGCCAAGGATCTATACCATTCTTGGTATAGATTATGATGAAAGAGTGCTTCCCTCTATTACTGCTGAGGTTTTAAAAGCAGTGGTTGCGCAATTTGATGCAGGAGAACTCATTACACACAGAGAAGTAGTATCACAGAAAGTTAGCGAAAGCCTTACTGAAAGAGCATCTCAATTCGGCCTAATTTTGGATGACATCTGCATCAGATATTTAACATTTGGCAAAGAGTTCACCAAGATAGTAGAACTGAAACAAGTTACGCAACAAGATACTGAAAAGGCGCGGTTCCTAGTAGAGAAGGCGGAACAACAGAAAAAGTGGCTGTAATAGCAGCAGAAGTTGATGCTCAAGCAGTAAAAATACTGGCAAAATCGTTTGGCGTCGCGGGAGAAGGTCTCGTTGAATTAAAGCGCTTTAAAGCTGCTGAAGACATTGCTTACCAACTATCAAAATCACGAAATGTTACTTATCCACCTCAAGGCCAAAACGTACTACTAAACCTTCCGTCACAAAACTGAAATATATTTCATTTATTTAGGATTTATTGGCTCATAGAAAGATACAGATTGTTAATCTAGAATTACATTTTTGTTCACTTACAATAATGATAAGTGCTGCATTTTTAAGACTATTTAAGGCGCGGTTCAGCAAATAGACTGTAGTCATTTATTTGTTTAACGGAATATTGTAATAACGCAAATAAAGTATAATAATTTGTTATAAAAAAAAGAATAATCGGTCATAGTAGAAGATGATATATCTACATTAGGTACGTACATACATACAAAAATATACAGTCGAATTGGAGCCTCATTTTTCTTTGAAGTCGGCTAAGATACATACATTAACCAAGTTTGTAAGTACGGACACGTGTTTCGCCCCATAATGAGGCATTAGTGTTTCTTACACATGTAATGTAAGATATACATAAATTTGTAATAACAGGTGTATTATAATAGAAGTAATGAATATGCAAGTAGTTTTTTTTATTACAGTGTTCACGGTGAAGGTGAGTCAGTGTCAAATGGTTCTATGTACATTTACGTACTTTGTTAAGTTAACAGTGGTAGAGCCACACATACATTAACAGTGGTAATACCACTGTTAATGTATGTCCGTTTCTCTACACTCACCATACGAAACACAGCAGTGTTAAGCTGCAACTTTACGATGGTATTCTGTGAGAGCGTGGTCCCTCCCCAGTTGAGCCGACCCATTCGTACTACAAGTATATACTTATATAGCTGCAGCATGGCTCTACCACGTTATATTGCTCTCGCAATTTCGAATACAATGAACAAAATTCTCCTTCAAGTAAACGGTCTACAATTATTGGGTCCTCATGATATCTACTCCGTCTTTTATGCCGTAATCGTTTGCGTAAATAGTACGCACATATTATAGAGTTAACAAATGGATTCATTTTTCTTCGTAAAAGATAATAATATTTTGTTTATACGAGTAACATCCTCTCCGTTTATCAACTTAGACCATATTCTCCCATCTTAATTGCTTGCTTCATTCTCCTCACTTCTTTATAGTAAATGCTTTTTACTTTTTAGACGCCAGATCTTGGAAGGTTCTATTAAATCATGTGATTCGTGCACACACTTTGGAATGTAGTATATTGAACACAAAAATACTGATCACTCTGCGCCTATACTTTAGACTGACATCGTTATTTTATCCAAAATAAAGATAAAACATCGAATCTTTCATTAATTGGTATTTTTTATGTTTAGCATTTATGGTACTAAATGCTAAACATAAAAAACAATACCAATCCATATCCGTAATCCAATCATATACTCATAGCCGAACTACAATTGACCTTTTTTTGTCTACCTCTTTGGTTTAGTGGTCGTAAAGTAAAAGTAAAGTTGCGGCCTATTTACGTCCCACTGCTGGGCACAGGTCTCCTCTAATTTCTGCAAGGGTTTTAGGGCAAAGAAATGTCCGCCGCGTTGCCCCAATGCGTGTTGGCGAACTTCACGTGTCTTCGAAATATATTTTTTTCTTATTTCTCAGACATGCAGGTTTCCTCACGATGTTTTCCTTCACCACCGAGCACGTGGTAAATCAGCGCTTAAAATTGCAATTAACAATTTAATTGGTGCCTGCGGGGATCGAACCCGGGTTGCTCGAGTACTGTGAAGCTTACAGCGAGCGCTAACCATCTGAGCTACCACGGCTTAGTGGTCGTAAGTCCGTCATAATCAATTATTGGGTTTTTCTATAAAGAAATTCACAGTAGCAGTACTAAGTCAGGAAGTCGGCACAGCTTCACCCCCGTGCCTCCGTAAGCAAGTGAAGCCATTGGTCCTGCGCTTGACCTCTCTCCGTATCGGAGGAAGTCGGATTGGCGTCCCATTGGACTATGGGAGTGAGATGATAGATAGTGCACCTGCGCCTGCGTAAATACTTGTGCACTATAATCCTGACCTCTGCAGGTGGCTAGTCTATGTTACGACTGGTCGCCGTGACCGAAATTCGCTCTAGGGGATATTATTGCATGCCTGGACTGAGGCATTAGGTTTGCGAGTACACAACATTACTTAGCAAGCAACAAAACGACGTAAAGCATTTTATCACTCCGCATCACGTAGTCTATCGACGTGTTAGCGGAAAGATTTTATCTCGTTCGCTCATCCCACTCCTACTCGGTATTTAAGATTCTTAGTAACACAACGTGTATGCAAAATTTGCTTACCACGTTTGTAATAGTAATATGCGAAATTTGCAGTGCTATGCAAACTATTCATGTTACCTACAAATGGGTGGAATCATCCGCTTTTACTGTTACGGTTGGATATAAACTGCCATAATAAAAAGTAATTTATATTAAGTCTCGTCAAGTAAAGATACAGCCTTTTTTTACAGGATAGGGTGACAAACGAGCACACAGTCCACCTGATGGTAAGAGGTTGCTGTGGCCCATAGACATCTACATCTATCCTCGTTTGAGAATCAAAATGCAGATGCGTTGTCACCCGTGAGGACTAAGATGGAATGCCTCTTTTCCAGTAAAAAGGGTCTCCGATTTTATACACTCACCATACGAAACATAGCAGCATTAAGCTGCTATTTCACGCTGGTGTTCTTTGAGAGCGTGGTCCTTTCCCGGTCGAGCTGGCCCATTCGTGCTACAACTATACTACTAATTAGCTGCAGCATGCCTCTACCACGTAGGCTATTGTAGTGTAGATGTAGCCCACATGACATAATATTATATATTGATGTAAATTGTGGATTAAGTAGTAGTAGTCTAATTATAGTTCTAGCAGATCAACACGTCTCCTCGCATTGACACCTTTCCAACATTACACTACATCCCACTGCTAAGAGAGACAGGCCATCTCTCATTTCTGAGAGTGTTTTAGAGCAAAAAAAGTCCGCCGCGCTGCCCTAATGCGTATTGGCGAACTTGACATGTCTTCGAAATATTTTTTTCTTATTTCTCAGACATACAATTTTCCTAACAATGTTTTCTTTCACCGCCGAGCACGTGGTAAATCAGCACTTGAAATTGCAATTAACAATTTTATGGTACCGGCAGGTATCAAAACCGGGTTGCTCGGGTACTGTGAAATTTACGGCGAACGCTTGGCCCCTGAGCTACCACGGCTCTTTAACCTCGGGTTTAAATTAAATTATGTTAATTTTTTTTATGATTTTTTTTTACAATATCAACGTCTATGCTATACCTGTCTCGCACAGGCTAAAACCCTACGGTATTTAGCCTTCGCCGCACAATGCCACGGCGACGCTTTCGCACACATCTGCGGCACCACCAACACGCGTTAAAACTTACCCTGGTTTGATGAGTAGGCACAGAATAAAGGGGTTTTGGTCAGAATCGCCTCATGTGAAGAAAAGTTTTTTTTTATAGGATAAGAGTGACAAACGAGCACACAGTCCACCTAATGGTAAGTGGTTCCTGTGACCCATAGACATCTACATTTATCCTCGATTACGAATCAAAATGCAGATACGTTGTCACCCGTGAGGACTAAGATGGAATGCCTCTTTTCCAGTAAAAAGAGTCTCCGGTTCTCTCCACTCACCATACGAAACACAGCAGTGTTAAGCTGCTATTTTACGTTGGTATTCTGTGAGAGCGTGGTCCTTCCCCGGTGGTGTGACCCATTCGTGTTACAACTATACTAGAAATATAGCTGCAGCATGGCTCTACCACGAAAAGTGCATTCTCTATTATAATCGTAAGTGAAAAACGTAATGGCTGACCCCAGATCAAATACCGGAATAATTCCCTACGGTAAAGCTCCAAAACAGAAAAAAAAATGCGTGAGTGTCGTGAAACACTCGGTTGGAACGAAATTCCTTGCGTAGTATATTATCTAGTCAGGTCATAAATTCTGTCACATGTTTAATATAAAATAATTGAAACAAGTTTATTCATTATGTAACCATTTATATACCAAAATGAACTTAACAAAACATAGATTCTTATGACACTAAAGTTTATTCAAAATGACGTCCGTGATTTTGAATACGGGCCTTCAATCTGCGCGGCCAGTCGTCTATCGCAGCACGAACGAGGTCCATGTCAATATCGGCGGCTGCCTTAATCAAGGATGTCTTGAGTGACTCCAAATTGGGATGAGGCTTTGAGCACGCCTTTTCCTCTAAGTGTTGCCATATCTTGTAATCTAACGGATTCAAATCTGGACTGGAGGAGGGCCAGTCTTCGTGCCGGATGAAGTCGATTTCACGCGCCGCCAGCCAGTTTTGTGTGCTCTTCGCTCTATGAGCTCGCGCCGAATCTTGTTGGAATACCCAGTGCCTGTTATTGAACATGGTATGAGAAACAGGTTCCACAAGGTTCGTCGGGACTGTATTTTGATACACAACTGCATTCGTTTTTAGACCTTTCTCACAAAAATGTACCTCTGTTAAGCCCCAATAAGAAACTCCCAACCATACCATGAGCGAGGATGGAAAATGACCTCGTTGGACACGCGGAATACGGTTGCTCGCTTCTTCACTACTGTGTGCGTACACCTTATCTTTTTGTTTGTTGTAGCTCTCTTCTACGGTAAAATTTTTTTCATCCGAAAAAATAATTTCCCGATATTTTTTTCCCGCGTACCGCTTCAACAAAGCGCGGCATCTCTCCAGTCTCAGGTCCATTAGACGAGCATTCAAACGATGTCCTGTTTTTCTTCGATATGCCCGAAGCCCTAAGTCTTCATTTAACACCCTTTTCACCGTGGTTCTGCTTAACCCCATCTGAAGGGCGAAACTGTTGGAAATATGAATTGGCGCGTAACCGCAACTATGCAACGCAATAACTGCAACACGGTCTTCTTTAAGCGTCCACTCCATATTTAAAAATGAGTAAAATTCTAAAAAGTATACAGTTTTATTTTCATGAACAATTCATAATTCGAATTCAATAAACTTTATCGTGGCCAGCATTCTAAAAGAAAAGTTTTTACTGTGTGACAATACTTATGACCTGACTGTGTATTATTGATAAACTTAGGTATTATATTATTGATTAATAAATACAAATAAATGAATTACTAGCGTCTATTAAAATGAAGCGTCATTTGAAATAAAATAATATTTTTTTCATGGCAAGATAAGAAAAAGTGCGAGGGAGGTGGATATTATTCCATCTCACTTCCTTATTTCGCCACCAAGGCCAATGTTACGGAGGTTCGATTGCGATTCCGAAAGTTCGGAATTTCCGAGTGATTTTTCACCTTCGATTCCGATTTCGGTACCGTTTAATTTTAATCGGAAGTTATATATCGGAGGTCGATGCACAGTGGCGGCGGCGGCTGCGATCAGCGTCAACAAGTTTATATTTGTCGTTCCGGGAACCTCCCTCTCCCCGTGCCTTCTGTCGATTACTCTTTAACTTGATATTTTGTTTCTTATTTGGGAATTGGAATCTAGTGCGTTCGCGCTTCATTTATACTTATCCGAGTTTTGGATTAGTTTTAGTAGTGTTTTATTTGACGTGTAACAGATTTATTTAAATTGGACAATGAAGTCAAAATCAAATGGAGCAAATTTTATAGAGAAATGTATGCGTGTGATGATCTTAGTGAGGGATCCGGGGATGACGCCGTGACTGGTACGCCAGACCTGAACCTCGATGACACTGAGGTCATCAGTATGAAAGAGATTGAACGTGCGATTCGAAGTTTGAAATGTGGTAAGGCTGCGGGACTAGACAGAGTTACTGCTGAAATAGTCAAGTATGGTGGGCCTCGCGTCTGGGACAGCTTTTATCTGCTGTGCAATTTGTGCTGGCGGACGGGGGATGTCCCGGATGATTGGCGATCCGCAGTCATTGTGCCTTTATATAAAGGTAAAGGTTCACATTTTGACTGCGGGTGCTATCGGGCGATCAGCTTGACCAGTTTAGCAAGTAAAGTTTACTCGAAGGTTTTGACACGTAGGATGCAAGAGAAATCGGAAATATTTCTATGGGAGGCACAATGCGGATTTAGACCTGGAAGAGGATGCACAGATCAAATGTTTTCTCTACGCATGATCACGGAAAAGCTTCTGGCTGCTAACCAGAAGATTTTCTGTGCTTTTGTGGATCTTGAGAAAGCATTTGATAAGGTTGTAAGGAAGAAAATGTGGGAACTGTTGCCGGGGTACGGTGTGGATGATCGATTGCTAAGGGCTGTGCAGTCACTTTACTGTGACTGTAAAGCCTGTGTGCGGGTAGGGCATGACCTGTCACCCATGTTTAGCGTCCAAACGGGCTTGAAACAGGGTTGTGTCATGTCTTCCTGGCTGTTCATACTGTATCTCGACAGCTGTTTACAGAAGCTGAAAGATAGCTGTTTGGGTGTGAAATTGGGTGACATAAAAGAAAATTGTCTGCTGTATGCTGATGATGCAGTGCTTATTGCACCATCAGAGGCAGAACTGCAGGCATTAGTCACGTGTATGAAAGAGGAATGTGAAATTAAAGGTCTCCGTTTGAATGCTAATAAAACTAAGGTTCTGGTATTTGAAAGGGACGAAGAGAGAACGAAGTGTGAAATATGGGTAAATCAGGAATGTCTAGAACAGGTAAATGAAATTGTATACTTGGGGAGTGCTTTTAGCCGGGATCGAAGATGTGATTTAGATGTGGACAGGCGTGTCGCTGCCGGGAACAAAGTCAATGGTGCCCTGACTGCGTTAGTCAAAAGGCAAGGCGTAGTGAAGAGTGCACGCCTTGCAATACATAACGCAGTGTTGGTACCGACTTTGTTATATGGCAGCGAAACCTGGGTGTGCCAGAAGAAGCATAAAAGCAAGTTGAATGCAGTGGAGATGCGATCTCTTCGTAAAATGTGCGGCGTTACCATGGCCGACCGAAAGCGAAACGAAGAGATTCGCAATATGGCAGGTTTGAAAGATGACCTTATCACAAAAATTGATAAGGGCGTGCTTCGATGGTTTGGGCACGTTGAGCGAATGAGTGAAGACCGAATGGTGAAGAAAATATATAGCGCAAAAGTTAATATTAAAAGGTGTCGAGGTAGACCGAGACTAACTTTCGAAGACCATGGAGCAAACTGCTCGAAGAGGGGAGGGTCAAGAGTACTCGGATACCCAGACGTGCATGTATGAAGAAGTTAATGAATCTGAAAGAAGCGAAAGAGGTATGTAAGGATCGTGACACTTGGCGATCTGTTCTCTCTGGCTACCCCGTCAGGGATTGTGCGTGAAGATAAGTTAAGTTAAGTTAAGTCAAAATCAAGTGCCATTTGAAATTATTTCAATGAGGTTTCTGAGAATACGGCAAAGTGTAAACTATGTGAGGGTACGACTAATTTTCAGTCTAAAAACTCATTTAAAATCTGTGCATGCCACCGAATTCGAAGAATTCAAAAAATTTGAAACTAAAAAGAAAAATACAGTGCGATAGACCTGCCCTTAACATATCTCTTCTGCTTCCACTTCCGAATCCGGTTCCGATTTCAGTTCCGGTTCCGATAAACAAAATTTAAAAACTCCGCCCTCGAATTCGGTTCCGATATAACCACTTCCGTAACATACCTAGTCTATACTATGATACAAGGGATGGTGACAAAAAAATCTTACAATTTTTGTCGCCTAGCTCCCATCCGCCAAACTCTTCGTTCCAAAATTGGTAGCTGTTTGATGGTTATTTAATGGTGTAATTTCCTATAGCTTTTTCAGAACTAATAACAGCCGATGTCTATTGTAAATAACTTCGAACAGTGATGGCGAAACTAATCAGTCGATCTCCGTCATTATTTCAAGTTTACGCAAGACCTGACACTGTTTGACAAACCGTTTTAATATTAAAAGACCTGCAGTTAGTTTACCAACAGATTACCATTATATCCGCCATTCGGACAAGTTCCTGCAAGGAAAAAAAATGTTATTAGGAAGCGGTATACAAATGTCTTTAAAGACAGTGGATTCCATATCTCCAGAGTTATATCGCAAAGGTACAAGTAGTATTCCCTTCCCCACTAGATGACATGACGACCAGGTAAGAAATACAGAAAGCTGATGGGTGCAGTTGACTTATGTTTTGTGGCATTTATTGCTTTATTGATGATGATAATAATATTGATATAAAAAGCTACGCGTTTGAAGAAAACGGTCCATCAACTTTTACTAGAGAAAACCAAAAACAATTAATTAAATCAAACTCAAAATAACTGCGTATATTGTATTCTTCTTTGCTTTCTATTACTGTGGTGAAAATAGAGATCTTGTAAAGCTTTATTAAAAAGGAATCATTCTTGGTGAGATACATGCACGGATAGTTAGATAGGAAAGTTAGCTATGGAGGACTCAGATTCAGATTTCGAAACTTTAAGTATGTTGTGTATGTTTTTGAACTGCATTTTAATAAAGCTGGTAAAAAAATTACTTTTTTGTCTGATTACAGTTTGTGTCTATTTTCCAAGACTTTTGAGGTAAAACCAGTTACGGTTTAAGAAGAACTTTATTATCTCAAAGAACTTTACATTCACTTTTTGAGACTTATATATCTATAGCTTAATATAAATTTGGTTTGGGCTATTCGTACAATGTAACAATGCAAATTATAATTTAAACTATAATTTAAACTACCGAAAAATACAAAATGTAGGTGGTTGTAAAAAGTTTCTAGCGACAGCGATGGCTCGTTTTGTGCAAATTCGACCGCCGACTTCTTTGTGCCGATTACATACATAAGCATTACTGGATGTGACTCGCACAGTAGAGTGGTACAGTTGATTAGATTCAATAGTTTAGAGAGAAGAAAAAAAAAAATCTGATTAAGTGTCGGTTATAATTTTTTATATATTTAGTAAAATTTGTAATATTTATATTATTTATTATTTCTGAATAACTTAAATAATTGGTATTTTTAGAGTGTAAGAAGGAAATAATCTAGATATGTATTTATTTATGTTAGTTATTGAACATGAGAGTATTTATTTATTTAGATAGGTCTTTGTTTAGTCTTTCGATAGATGATACTTAAGTAGTCTTTTAAATGTGTGCATTGATTTTGAGTCTCTAATATCTTTAGGTAATTTGTTATATATTTGTGAACCTTCATACATTATGCATTTTTTACCGAAATTTGTTCGTGGTGTTAATAATTCAATAACGTTGCTTCGCCTAAGTTTCATTTTGTGTAGTTGTATTCTCTTTGAAAAAGTTGTGTTTGTGTGTATATCTTTATTTAAAATTTTTCGTACTAATATACAATTTTGGTACTTGTATGTTTGCGATATGTTCATTACTTTAATTTGTCTGTAAAGCTTATCTGTCGGTGTAAAATAATCAAAATGAAACAAAACTTTCAATAATTTATTTTGAGCAGTTTGTAGTATTGCTAGATTAGTTTTGGCTGCATTACCCCATATTTCCACTAGATAATCGATTTGTGGTTTCACAATTGAATTATAAATTGTATACCGTACAGGGACTGGAAGACAACGAGCAATACCCTTTATCATACCCGTTAGTGATATCAACTTAGATTTTATTTCTTGAATGTGGGGGTGCCAAGTTAACTTACTATCTAGAATAAGACCTAGATACTTTTCTTGCTCCGTCTTATTAATTTTTATGCCGTCAATCATCAAAGGACTATAGTCACCAATCTTTTTGTTTTTAGCTGCAAAAATCATATAGCTAGTTTTAGTTATGTTGATCGTTAGCAGATTGCTCTGTAACCATTCATTTAGTGAATCCAAATCATTTTGTGCTTCCGATACAATAGATTCAATTGAGTGACCATAATAGAAAAGACACGTGTCATCAGCGTACAAAGTTATATCCCCGCTTAAGCCTATATTATTGATATTGTTTATATATATTAGAAACAGTAGGGGTCCTAAGATAGAACCCTGAGGTACACCAAACGTTACAGTTTTGAAAGAACTTCGTGTTTTATCTATTTTCACTACTTGTCGGCGATTACTTAAATACGATCTGAAAATTGCTAGTGCAGTGTTAGTTAAACCAATGTTAGCAAGCTTATGTATTAGCAACTCATGACTCACTGTGTCAAAAGCTTTTTTAAGATCTATAAATACACCAAGCGCGATTTTTTTCCTATCTAAATTCAGCTTTATTTTCGTTACAAGGTCTACTGTGGCGGATAGTGTATTTGATTTGGATCTAAAACCATATTGTTTCTTACTAAGGAAATTTATTGACGTTAAGAACATTTCAAGCCGATTGTAAATAATTCTTTCGAAGACTTTTGAGAGTACCGGTAGAACTGATATAGGACGGTAATTTCCAGGATCTAATTTTGACCCAGATTTGTAGATTGGGGTGATTTTGGCAATCTTTAGATTGTCAGGGAACTCTCCTATCTTTAGACATTCATTAATGCAGCCTGTTAATTCTTCTATTATTAAACTTTTGACGCATTTAATTGCTTTAGAACTAATACCTTCTAAGCCTGAGCTAGTGTTAGTGTTTAGGTTTTCAATTATTGCAGAAATTTCATCTACCGTTGCTGGTGCTAGATGGCTAAGTTTTTGCGAGTCAAATCCAGAATCACTCTCATATTTATTACTGTAGCTTATGTAAGGTTTTTTTATTTGATTTGCTAAATTCGAGCCAACACTGGCGAAAAACTCATTAAAATATTCACAGATTTCATCTGTTTTAGTTAGAATAAGTCCATTTTGATTCTTCAACTTACTTGGGAATGTTGCTTCTTTCAATTTATTATTTGATAGATTGTTAATCAAACTCCACATTTTTACTAAAACCAGTTACGTTCTTATTTTTTTGATTATTATGTGACAGGTAGGTGTTTATATAATTTTGTACGTAAATAATAGTTGGTAATTATATAAACATGTTTCAAGGATTACGTAGTGTAAGAGAACATTCAAGAAAGACCTTTGAACAAAAGAAATACAGAATTGTAAGATGGACAGGTAATAGCAGTTAACTGCTTGATTTTTCGCACTTTTTTAATTTTCTCAAAAGTTATTATTAATACGCCTTTTATTCTTTCAAATAGCACTACCTCTATATATATAATCAATTATCATTAAACGCTGTTATCAACGTCGCAACGATATTTGTGTGTGTCAACTCATTAGTTATGAATTTCTAAAACTTTTGAAAGCAGTTTTCTCAACTTGGCAAGACAGATTTTACTAGTGTAAACCTTCTAAACATTATTTATTCTTAATACGTATTAGTATATATATAATATAAGTATTCAATTAGAAACGACAATTTTGGACACAGAATACCGGCGTAAAATAGCAGCTTGATGCTGCTGTGTTTCTTTGAACTGGAAGCGAGGCATTCCTTTTTAGTCCTCAGGGGTGACAAATCATCTGCATTTAATTTTTTATTAATTTAATTTATTTATCATCAGGTGGACTTTGAAATAAAATTATTCTATATCATCCCTTATTTTATAAAAAATCGTGCGATATCCCCTATATGTGTTTATCACCTGTTTGGTACATTTGCTGTGTGGGTGCGGCGTTAGGGAATCGATCACACCATTTTGGCTTCTGGGCGTCTTCATTGGTGACTTAAATAGAAAAATCTTATGACTTCCCATATATAGCCGTGTACTGCGTCATATATAGTAATATATGTGTTACGGCAGACCTAAAATAGCCAGACGTCTGGGACTACGACCGTCATTCCGCTTGTCCACAGATAGACTCATGTCTATCTGTGGACTATTACGGATTGATGAAGAATAAGAAATCTGGCACAGCCTGTACCGTAATTTTCAGAAACAAAGTTAGTATGTAAATAAAAGTGAAACGACAAAACTTCGAATATTAACTCCAAGAAGAAAATTTTCAACCAGGCCGCCAAGTCCTACAAAAAAGCATTACGGAAAGCTAGCCTCGATCGCATTATACATATTGGCGCATAACTCTCTGCCAGACCATCCGACACTAGAACTTTTTGGTCTCTCGCCAAAGCGGTCGAGACAAACTTCTGTCGGCCTACACTACCTCTGGTGAAACCAAATGGCTCACTGGTTCATACAGTACAGTTACATACAATTCACGTCTGGACACTGGCAAAAACGCTCCACCTAAATTACCTCACTGCGGGACCTCTATGTCGAAGATCTGTATCACAAATAAGTAGGTTCTTAAAGCCTTGCGACGTATAGACGTGAATAAAGCTAGTAGACCAGATGGTATGCCAGCTATAGTTCTAATTGCTTGTGCATCTAAGTTGTCTCCTCGCTGACACGCTTCTTCCGCCTCTCATTTAGGACTCGAATAGTGCTGAAATCCTGGAAGCTGGTCAACGTGCAACCTATTCCAATAAAGGCAGCTGTGCCGACCCTGACAATTATCGGCCAATCTCAATTAGCTACATACTCTGTAAGATTATATAGCGTATATTGAACGCCTACTTCATGACATACTTAGAACAGAATGACCTCCTTAGTGACCGCCAATACGATTTTCACTGAAATCGGTCAGTTGGGGATGTTCTAGCGTATGCCACACACGTATGGGGCAAGACAGTCGAGAACAGTGGGGAAACACTTGCTGTTTCCCCACTGTTCTGACAGAGTTTGGCATGCTCGCCTTTTGGGTAAGTTTCCAGCGTACGACCTATACCCTGGACTAATTGACGGGGTAAAGGGCTTCTGCGTGAACGGTCTTTCCAGGTCGTTTTCGATAGCTACTCATCCGGTCCTGTTGTGACTAACGCCTGTGTTCCTCAGGGGTCCCTTCTCTCCGCAACTCTCTTTCTGCTGCATAGTAATGATCTGCTTATGCCCGGTGTGTATGGGTATGTAGACGATAACACAATTGTGGAGAGATACCAACGAAGTCCTCGGGCCAGTCGGGATCAAATCCAATCCGAAAGAGAAACTATGGTAGAGCGTGTGACTTTCACACTACAGGCAGTCTTCGAATGAGGCGATGCCGATTCTATGAAATTCAACGCCTCGAAAATACAAGCGTGTCTCTTCACTACAAAAAGGAGCCAGATCTTCTTGGCTCCTTCTTTCCGTAATGAATTACTAGAATACACCGATCGCCTTCAGATGTTGGGGGTCGAGATATCCTCTAATCTGAACTTCAGGCAGTTCATTCAGTCCAAGGCGAAAGCAATTGCAACGAAGCTAGGAGTCCTTGCAAAGGTGCGGCGATATTTCACACCGGCATAGCTGCTTACTTTATATAAAACGCAAGTCCCCTCGTGCATGGAGTATTGTTGCCATATATGGCCTGGTGCTGCAAAATGCCACCTAGCAGCTTTGGACTCAATAGAAAGGCGGGTTAAGAGGCTTATTGGTGACCCAAAATTGATTACAGCAATCTTAGCAGCCTCGAACATAGAATGAATTTCGGAGAGTGTGCGCAGGAATTGCATAATTTAATTCCTCCCTCTCCCTTCCACCATTGGAGAACCAGACGTTCGGCCAGTCTCCACTCCTTCGTTGTTGACTTACCACGCCTTCTAAATAAACGGTTTGCTACATCGTTCATCACGCGTACAGCAAAGGATTGGTATAAGTTGTCAGCATCTGTGTTTCCATCCGATTACAATGTGGATATCTTCAAGGCAAGAGTGAATAGGCTTTTGTTAAGTCAGTGCGCTTCACAATCTTAGGCTACATCACCACTTACCATCAGGTGGGATCGTAGCTAAGCGCTGGCTTAGAATAATGTTAAAAAGCTGGGAATGGATATCTCCAAACTAAAAGAGGTTTTGCCCAGTCGGAGTCGCACTGCACCAGAACATTATAATATAGTTAAATACGCCAAAAGCATGGGAATTTCTAAATTAACTGTGGTTAACCTATGTAAATTCATAAGTTCAATAAATTTTTTGATCTTTATTGCAATACTTATCAAAATAAATATTAAAGACTAGCAATTTATTTTCAACCTTTTGTATGTACAATGAGAATAAAGTTTCCTTTTTTTGTTGCATAAAGGCAATAACGTAATATCATAACATAATAATATAACGTGATACTACCGTAATGTAATGTTTAAAATATAGACATTAGGTTATAGTTATTTTATGATAGGCTATGAAACAGCTGGATTAAATTAAGCGCCTTACAAATTATTCATATCTCAAATTGCAGTTGATACATTAAAGGCGTTTGAATAGTGGCAAGAACTAACTAGAGCGGTAATCCTACATGAGTCTTGGCCACCGGGAATAGTGACATGGCCATATTCAGACAATTGGCGCAATTACAAGCTGTTACTATTAACACCGGAGTTGAGTTAAGGGCGACTTTCGGGTATTACCGGAAGATTTGTTAACCTTTTTTTTATAGGATAGGGTGACAAACGAGCACACAGTCCACCTGATGGTAAGCGGTTGCTGTGGCCCATAGACATTTACATCTATCCTCGTTTGCAAATCAAAATGCAGATGCGTTGTCACCCGTGAGGACTAAGATGGAATGCCTCTTTTCCAGTAAAAAGGGTCTCCGGTTCTCTACACTCACCATACGAAACACAGCAGTGTTTAGCTGCTATTTTACGCTGGTATTCTGTGAGAGCGTGGTCCTTCCTCGGTCGAGCCGACCCATCCGTGCTACAACTATACTATTAATATAGCCGCAGCATGGCTCTACCACTTGTAACCTCCTGTAGATAGCAATATAAACTTTTCATACTTATACATAGCCGATTCCAAATATTTTTTTATATATAGAATAATGGTGACAAGCAAGCACACACACATCACATAGACCTCGAATAAGGATTTAAACGCAGATGCGTCGTCACTCCCGATAATTAAAAAAGGATCGACTGTTGTCTACACTTACCATCGAAACATAGTAGCATCAAGTCAGATGCTATTTTACGCTGGTGTTGTGAGAGCGTGGTCCTTCCCCGGTCGAGCCGACCCATTCGTGCTACAACCATAAAATAGCAGTAGAATGTCTTTACTACATATAACACATACATATACACATAATCTTTTAACAATCTTATAGTCTTTGAATCGATTTTAACTTGCAATCACAAAGATAGTATAGTACTGCATCTGCGCCTTCTCTTGATTGTCCACACGGTTTTGTTTATCAGGGAAAGTGTCATGCAGTATCTGAGATACAGGAACCTCATAATAAAGCCAAACCTCTGAAAAACTAACCATTTTTCTGTTGAGCAAATATTCTCCTAATTTGTTTGTTCCCATCACTCAGATAAAAATTCACACAGTAATTGCCACCAATATCCTTTCCCTTCTCCAGATGACGTAAACTGTTTCGAATAGGTGCTCCCAGACTTATTATGGGAACAAACGTATATGATATGAAACACCTGGTAAAAACGTTTATGTTTATTATTAAAGCTAAAAGAAAACTAGCATTTACTGTTAATTTAGTTATATTTTAGCTATTCTCTTATAGTGTAGTGAATCTACCATCTTTTGAATTTTGATAAATAATACAACAATTTAGAAAAATATAATATACAATCATTTTTATTTAACGTCTTTTGAAGACTTTAATATCACTCAGATTATCGTTTTATTTATATAATAATTATGCATTAACAAGGCTCAATAAAAATCTATGATTAAGTCCGAATTGCCTTTGTTTCACGTATTTTGTAAAATAAAAAAATATATATTTAAACAGTATCCTTAAATTTCTGTTTTATTAAATAAATAAATAAATACATTTCAAATCTCATTGCATCCAATTAACTTTAAAACGCAATGAACCTTGAATTTCTAAATTAATTACAAATCATATGAAAAATTAATGGCACGGAATGACTTTTTATGTATTTAATTTTTGCTTGGTGAGATTTTGAGATTTTGAAGGTTGATATCTCTGTTTGACTGGTTTATTTGGTAATTAATTGGTAGTTTTGCGGGGTCGATACCCGCGATAGCGATTCCAATTGGGCGTGCTAGCGCAACCCCGCTAGATGCCACTGCAGTTCCGATCGGTCGTGCTGCCGCAAGCCCTGTTTCACCAATCACGGCCAAACCTGGAAATTAAGAATTTTATATGAAGATTAAATTAATTTTTTAAATTGTCGGCATACCATTACAGTTACAGCCTATTAAAGTCCATTGCTGAAGTCTCCGTAGATTTCTTTACATGGGGGATATTTACAATAGTTGCTACGATTGATAATAGTAGCTTTTTATTTTTCAATCGTTATTAGGATGACATAGGTGCGGTCCGAAGGGGATGAATCCCTCCAAAATCGTACATGTCAAACTGAAAAAATCTTCTAAAAATTACTGACAGTCTCTTCGTGATAATTATCAAGGAAATGACGCGGAATATTTTCGGAGGACTGTTTATATTCCACTGATAGATAGCATAATGACTGACCTACAGGACCGACTTTCTGCGGATACGCTGAATCTGTTTGGATTAGGCATTTTTATGCCTAAATCTGAAGAAGGCCTTCGTAATGTGGAGAACGTATCAGAATGTTATTCCCATTTCTTGAGTGTTCCTGTTGTCACTCTCGTTACAGAGTATCAGCTATGTATTTCAAAGTGGAAACGGGATCCCAAAGAAAATACTGATACAAAATCTCTACCTTAATATAAATCTTGTCTCCTACAACAACTTAAAACTCTTAAACTATTTTTATAAGAAATGAAACTGTATAAAAAGTGGGAGAAATAAATAAATATTATTATTATTATTATAATTGAAAAAAATCTATAAAAATTTATACGTGGTAGAGCCATGCTACAGTTATATTAATAGTATAGTTGTAGCACGAATGGGTGGGCTCGATCGAGGAAGGACCACACTCTCAAAGAATACCAGCGTAAAATAGCAGCTTAATACTGCTGTGTTACGTTTGGTGAGTGTAGGGTACCGGAGACCTTTTTTACTGGAAAAAAGACATTCCATCTTAGTCCTCACGTCTGACAACGTATCTGTATGCGATACATAATACATAATATAAATATACTAGCTCGCCGGGCAGACGTTGTTCTGCCTTTTTCAACGACCCTTCCCATAAAAATCCTTAAATTCGCAATAAACAATTTTGAGGGTCATTTATCGGGATAAAAACTATCCTATCTCTCAAGTTGGACCAAAATGCACACAGTATGCAAAATTTCATTGAAATCAGTTCAGTCGTTTGGGAGTCCATCGCGGACAAACAACGTGACATGTACTTTTTATATATAAAGATAGGTAAGTACTTACAATAGGTGGCCATTAATAATAAAATTTGTCAAGTAAATTAGACTTTATTGCACAATATACAATTTTATTGCACACATTATAAACAAATGGAAGTCTTCAATTTTTTTTGGCAAATCGGGTGATAATATTTGGGACGTCTGGCGCTATCTCTGGATGAATATTTAGAAGAGCTATCCTGTCAGCCTCTCTTCTAACATGTTTGCTCTCAAACATGTTTTTACATGATTTAACGTCGAAAATGATCCCTCTGATGTCTCTGACGAGGTAAGTGGTTGCTGTGGCCCATAGACATCTACATCTATTTTCGTTTGCGAATTAAAATGCAGATGCGTTGTCAGCCGTGAGGACTAAGATAGAATGCCTGTTATCCAGCAAAAAAGGTCTCCGGTTCTCTACACTCACCATACGAAACACAACAGCATTAAGCTGCTATTTTACGCTGATATTCTGTGAGAGCGTGGTCCCTCCGCAGTCGAGCTGACCCATTTGTGCTTCAACTATACTATTATGATAGCTGCCGCATGGCTCTACCACGTATAAAAAGTTCCCGAGTGTATGCGCGAGCACAGGAGTACTTTCTATTCCCTCACTTTCATAGCCCTGATGGGGCAGCAATCCGACCCTTACGTGTCTTTTGAGGCTCGGGCGGGTGAAACACCGCCAACTTCATGAAGCTCGTCTGGTACTGAGAATATATTTTGTTTTATTAACTAATTTGTTTGGTCCGGGTATAATTAACGGAACCGATGTGTGAATGATTTGCGACCTTCTTTGAAGTCTTCTTATTTTTTTTGACATTGATGATTCCATATTACCTAATGTATTAATTGCAATACAAACCTAAAGGCTTTGCTTCGGCAATTCTTGAATTGCTGAAACCAAACTCATCTGTGTCGAAAGGAGAGTCGACTCCAACGCTCTCATCGCCTACCTAAATAACAATAATAATAAAAACTTATAGAAATTATAGCATAAATCTACATATATTACTATAAAGTAACAAACGTATTTCTTGTAAATATCCGGAACTGTTTGAAAACAATTGAAGATCGCCGTACCAGAGTAGTATTAGATTTACCATTAACGCTTGGGTATTTTGGGTTTTAAATTATGTATGATATGGTCGTAACTTAAGAAAATGTACGAGTACTAGCCAATTTCCTTCCGTGGTAAGAAGCTACTATGAGAAACCTCGAATAGATCTAATGGATTCGATAGAAGACGATATATCCGTACAGTTTACGCTATACTTACACGGTGACTGGGAGAAGCGTTAAACGGAGTACGATTGCTATCCACCTGTTCCGTGTGATTAATGAGGAAAATCCGCTCAATAGGAGAGGCGCATGTTCAATAGTTGACTTGTGCGAGCTGAAGGTGATGATCATATCCATATTTGTTTATTAGCTCGTTGACAATTTGTTGCTGAATATAAGCCTTTCTCATAATAAGGAGATTTTGCCATAATCACTATACTTACTAGACTGATTGTCGATCCCAGTACCAGACTTTTTGCGCCTTTGATACTGATTTTATACTTAGCGTAAATAGAAAATTGTTATATCTGTCGAAAGCCACAAGGTCTTTTAGGAATTTCTTTCTTAATGACACTATCTACTTGTCCATTTGCTCTTAACAGTTTATTGGCGATCATCATAATTATCAAAATTACAGCTCATCACACTGTTGAACACAGGCCTCCCGGAAGGAATGTTACAAATCACGGTCAGCATCCATTGACTTCCTCCACCTCTTACCAGTTAGTCTCTAGTAAAGAATCGCCTTATACTTCGTTACGAGTCTACCATTCAAAAACCTATCTTGATCATCAGTCGGCGGTTTTTATAGCTATACGACCGGACCATTGCTACTTTAGCTTAATAATCCGTTGGGCTATGTCGGTCATTCTAGTTCTTTGTTCGTTCTCAGTTTCTACTGCGGAAAGCGTAAATTTGAAGTCTATCACACGGAGAAAATCCGAGCGACCTTAAGCTTTCTCATATAGACTGGAAATAGACCTCGTAGATCTTGGAAAGAGTTTTCTATAATCATCCTAAAGAGGTGTATTTGCAATTTCAGCCAGCCAACGTAACGTTGCGCATACTTTACCTTGTCTGCCTTCACTAACTGGGAATATTATACGGATAATCTGTTGTCTTGTTAAGTTAAATAGCAATAATTTAATAACAGTGCTCGCACTGCTGTGTTTAGATCTAAAAGGTAAAGAGAACCAGTATAATTAGAGATTGTGCGGCGATATCAAAACCACCAGCCCAGGGATCACCACGCTTTGTTTGAAGTTGGCTGCAGGTTATTCATGAACAGGACTGCCACCGTCAGGTGGACTGTAAGATTGTTGGCCACTTCAGTTTTAAATTGCCTTTGACTTTAATCCGCTGAAGGACATCCATGGGATAAATTGGGATAAAGTATTCTCGTATGCAGCCAGTACATGGGCCTTGTTTTAGATATTGTTGCTATATTGTTTTTAAAATTTTGAGTACAATAATTTGTGAATAGTACTTACGTCATCATTCTCGTAGTTTTCCTCATGCCGTTTCAAGAGTGTAGCGTTTTGTTTGAAAAGCACATCTACATTGTCCCCAATTTCATCTATTAACTTGATCGTATTTGATGCTGTTTCTCCAAGTGAAGACAGCTGACTTTTGAATCTTGCTTTGTCTGTGTTTCCCAAAAAACCCGTTTTCCTGCCCAAGGTATGTAATTTCAGTACATTGCTCGACAATGTCCGCAGACTTTGTAAGTTCGCAGCGAATACCCTAGATAGGAGGCTATCATCGTTATTCTTAACTATATTCTCACTGCTAATGCTGTCTTCTGCTAATATCTTTTCGCTAACAACAAAACCCTTCGTGTCCTTTTTTACTTCTAAATATTGCCCTTTAGCGCCTCCGTAAAATGGCAGGTATTGTGTAGATGCCCTATAATAAAATATGTTCTTTGGATTTAATTTAAATTTGTTTTAATTTGAAATTCATCAAAGTTAAAAACCAATCTTTAAGTATATTATAATAAACTCATGAAAATTTGTAAAAAATCAAGTCTAGGGGCTATATAAAGAATGCTGATGCAAAAAAAAAATACTGAACGGATTTCCATGAAACTGGATATAGAGTTAATTTATGACCTTTGTTAACTTATAGGCTATACTTTCTATACTACTATGAAAGTTAGAAAAGAAGAGTTGTTTCTTGTCCTTTAGTTGTTTATTTTCACAATGGCTTGTGATAATTCAGTGCGACAACGTAGAGTTCTTAAAATATATGTAGATATACTTTTATAAATAACATTTAAAAAAATTCTAACCGTTTTGACACAGATGTAAAAGTGTTATAATTTTTTTCAGTCATTAATCTATGAACTAATTAAAGAATATAAGCAGTTTATAATTTTATAGATATTTTAACTTCTTTGAAAATTTTAACTTCATTATTTTAATAATTATAATATAACTAAAATGAAAAATCACAAACAACCACAAGCCGGTTTCCGAAAGGGCTTTAGCACCATACACCACATACATACCCTTCGGCAAGTTGTACAGAAGTCCGAGGAGTACAATTAGCCACTATGTCTGGCGTATATGGACTATGAGAAAGCCTTTGATTCCGTCGAAATTTGGGTGGTGCTGCAGTCCCTTCAGCGGTGCCAAGTTGACTGTTGGTATATCGAAGTGCTGAAGTGCTTGTACAGTAGGGCTACGATGGCTATCCGAGTACAGAACCAGAGTACGAAACCTATCCAATTGCAGAGAGGTGTAAGACAGGGTGACGTTATATCCCCGAAACTCTTCACCGCTGTATTTGAAGACGTTTTCAAGCTTATGGACTGGAAAGGATACGGTATTAACATCAATGGCGAGTACATGAGACACCTTGGATTTTCCGACGATATAGTCCTTATCGCAGAATCGCTGGAGGACCTAAGCACTATGCTCAATGACCTCAATAATGTCTCCCAACGGATAGGTCTTAAGATGAACATGGACAAAACAAAGATTATGTTTAATGTCCATGTCACACCTAAGCTTTTGCACTAAGTTGTTGACGAGTATGTTTAAATGGGACAAATAGTCCGACTAGGTAAGTCCAACTTCGACCGAGAGGTCAATCGACGGATTCAACTCGGCTGGGCAGCGTTCGGGAAGCTGCGACAGATTTCGTCAGACATACCTCAAAACCTTAAAACGAAATTGTACAACCAGTGCGTGTTGCCAGTGATGATTTACGGACCTGAGACGTGGTCCTTCACTTCTGGCCGTATGAGGAAGCTCAAGGTCGCTCAGCGAGCTATGGAGAGGGCTATGCTCGGAGTTTCTCTGCGTGATAAACTTAGGAATGAGGATATCCGCAGTAGAACCAGAGTAACCGACATAGCTCAACGGATTAGTAAGCTGAAGTGGCATTGGGCCGGCTATATAGCTCGAAGAACCGACAACCGATGGGGAAGAAAGGTTCTCGAGTGGCAGCCTCATACCGGTAAGCGAAGTGTAGGGTGACTCCCCACTACACGGAGTGACGACCTGGTAAGACATGCAGGAAGTCGATGGATGCAGGTAGCTCAGGACCGTGCTTTGTGGCATTCCTTGGGGGAGGCCTATGTTCAGCAGTGGACTTATGAAAGGCTGTAATGATGATGATGATGATGTTGATGAAAATGAAAAATAATAAATATGAATTTATCGTCTTACGACTACTGTGAAACTCACATAATCCTCATAGTTTAGTGTCATTCTATAATTTATTTGTATTATTTTGCAATTTAATCTGCTTGCTGAGCTATCTATCAAAGTAAAGTGATAAGTAAATTTGTAAAGTATTACGATTTTTATTCAATCTCTATTACTAATAATTAAAAAAAAACACATAATATGTTCTATGATTGGAAGCATTGTGAAAACATAGCTTAATAATTTAGTAGAATACTTATGAATACTTATTCTGCAATAATAATATCACTGGCGGTTTCAAGAAATGTTGCATCTCTTTCCACGGGGAGTGCTTAGACGATCATACGGATTGATTGTTGGAATCAATCCAAAGAATCAATTGTTCGATTTGAATCCAGCCGCCAAATTCCACCAATACATATTGCAATAAAACTCACTATACCATCCACACCATCTAGATGCTTGGCGTTCCATCACTGTGCGATTAACTGAAAATTTTCTTCCTCACACGACTTCTTTGTAGAACTGTTTACCACCTGCGTTCTTTCCAAACCGATACGTCTAGAAACCTTTCAAAAACGAGCGTACTCTTTTTTAAAAGGTCTGCAACGCAAATGCAATTACTCTGGTATTGCAGTTTTATACATAGGTGGCGGTTGACATTTACTATTAATTGATATGATAGCAATCGGCATGGCAATCGGATCACAAACTTCGTTTGCTATCAAGTTATGTGACTTATGTTAAAGACAAAGTGCACTCTATGATTAAATTCGGTGGGATAGTTCATGGTATCGTTTCATGCTTAATTACTGTTGTGTGGTCCACACAAAGACCTCTTTTCAGTTCTTCACCTATAGTAGTAGTATAGGCATACTTAGCCTATATTATACTACTATATGAATTAAAATAATACTAAACTTGTATTGATAATGTTATTTTTTAACTAAAGGCCGTGTACTCTGAGGATATAAGCGCTTGATTTAAAATTACATAACATTAAATGATCATGTTAATTAACATTTGGAATAACAACTAACTCACTATTTATACTTTAAAGGTTAAAAATGAAAGAAACAAGTAAATTTAATTATTTAATTACATTTCTTAGAAGATTTTAACCGTGAGCTCGAAAAACAGCTTCAAAAATGCGGTCGAAAATATTTTTCGAATATCACTTAACATAGAGTTAAAATAAACTATTTTTCATTATTAGTGTGAAATTCATAGAGGTAAAGTTCAGATTCAGCGTGCGCTATTCCACCAGGTCCAGCTATGGCGACTGCTTCAGGGTTGTACGCTATTGAAACTTGTTTATGTTTTCCAACTATGACCTGAGATATAGGATTTGCTATTGCTATTCCGTTTATATCAGTTAGTGCGTGAGCCCTTGGATTGAGGTGTATCATTATTGCAGCATTTTTCAATGGACCATTTTCAAATTTCATTCCATTGTAGTGATAATCAGATCGCTTGCTGTTAAAATTTCTTATATATTGTGCCATACTTTTTCGCGGTACCCCGTTGTATCTAATAGGCAGGTAAATAAGAATTACTGGTTAATTCATTTAAAATAAGAGTATACAGAAATTATCATGTCTGTTCATTTGGATGATAGTAAATAACCGGCCCTGTACCCACCAGTTTTCCATCTAATAATGGATTAAATGATCGTGGCATTGATTCATCTGTGGATTGTTGATGAAGGCGTGATACTAATGATGTTAGATCAGTGTGTGGTGATAAAGCAATTACACGAGCAGCAGGACCTGCGACAGCAATGCCTCCAGGCTGGGTATAAGCTAATCCACCTGGTCCAACAATAGCAGTTCCACCTCTTCCAGCTGTTGCTACACCACCCGGTCCTGCGATTGCTACACCACCTTTCCTTACCCTTAACCTGTTTATAAAGAAACCTGGACTAGGAGCCACTGGTTTCTTGTTTCCAAACCACGTAAAATCACTGAAAGGGAAACGTAAGTCCCCTTCGATTTCACTGCTTTTTGTATCTTGAATTACCTTTTCTTTTTCAATTTGTGGCTTGCTTGTTGCTTTTCGTGTAACAACAGGTTTCAGAACAGCTTTTTTAGGCTCCTTAGCACTACTTAATTCTTGTTCAATAGTAGACGATGTTGATATATTTCGTTTTTTGAGCGAGCGCCTAATTCTTGAACGCCGCTTTAAACTATTCGTATTGAGGGCGTTTTCCACGAACTTATTACTTTCAACGTTGTTTCTAAAGTCCATGTTTTCAATTGCATTCAGACCAAAGGATTTCTGTTTTCTTATACTACACACATCAGCACTTTGTCCAAATTCAAAAAGATTGTTCCAGCCACCTCCGTGCATAATTGCAAGTAAGGGATCCTTTACCAGTATAGGAAAAAAAGAAGCAAATGGCCATTGAAATTGAAACGGAAATGACGGTGATTCTTGTCTTGTTTGATAATTATCTGATTGTATCGAATTTGGTATGGCGTTTTTAGTATACATATCAGTGATTGCTGGCATCATCATAATTGGCATAGTAGTTATATATGGCATATAAAATGTTGGTAGTAAGCCTTGATTTAAAGAATTTGGCATAAAACTTAATGATTTTGCACGTAAAAAACGTTGGTTTACGTCATTATTATTAAAAATAGAATTTGTTTCTTGATCTCTGTTTATCTGTTGTGAAATTGGACGAGGCTTTACTGAAGCAATAATTTGTTGTATTTTTTCCAATGTAGCTGCATCTATGACATATTCAGCGCCAGATTGAGGGTTGTTATTGTAGTTTTTTTGAATTTTGTCAGGCTTTTTCAAGCCATCATTAATTGTTTTAATTTTTTCTAATATATCATGAGTAATATGATTAGATTGATCTGTGCTATTTGATAATAGTTGTTCTTCAATATCTTGCTTTTCGTCAGTTTTACTTATTGCTTCTTCTTTGGTGCTCTCCGTTGTCGTTCTGAAATATACATATGTATATTTTTATAGTATTTCTTCAAGATTAATTCCTTCGCTAAGCCCAAGCTGATTAATATAGCGTGCACAGTACAAATGTAGCGGTGGTTAAGCTAAATAATATTAAACACCATACCTGGATTAGCTAGGCGCGTAGATTTTTACATTAGCTTCTATCTCGAAGATACAACTAAGAATACAAGGTTAGTTTGTGAATGCGTTGTGTCGCGCGGTGATTGCTAATGAGGCGTTTGTGAGTATTAGGTAACAAGTAACAACTGCCCATATTTTAGCGGCCTCTATATAAACAAAGTCATGTGCCAGCCATTACCGACAAAAATTGCTCGAAATTGACACAATAAAAGACTTCTTGAAAGTAAGAAGAAAGAATAAAATTACTTCCTTTTTCGTTTCATCTTACTTATTATATTAAGTATCTTATTAAGTAACTGATTAAAGCGAGGGTAAATTAAACTTACACGTCTGCGGGTTTTGTTGAAACTTCTAGAACAATGCACGTGAACAGCACCTGAAAAATGTCGAAAATCAAATTAGTGTTTGTTGTAATATTAATATTTTTTAAATAGGTAGATAGACTAAATTGCTAAAGATATTTTATATTTTTTACTATTTGATATATAAAATAACGTTAGAATATATATTTTGTTACATTTCTTAATTCGAATGTTTACATCTTAGGTGGATACGGATGATGGATTATTTGGGAGAAAAGCGCTTAAAAGTAATTTTTTTCTAAACTAAGATATCTTTTTCACTTTAGGATCAATTGTTTGGTTTCTACATATTTCACACCATATAGTATATTGGTCGTCCCCATAGTGTCATGTGTTTTAACCATCACTTCTACGCTTGGTAGACACGCACACCAGATCTTAGTAACTGATGTTTTGGAATTTTAACACTGTTTATTTCACGAGTACATCTGGTGTGAATATATCTGGCCTGAACGCAGTGGTTAATCAGTGGAGAGTTACAACTAAACACTTTGTTATAATATCCACCAGACCGCATTTTGTTCAAGGCATCATCTGCGCAGGGCAGGATTATACAGTACGAGTATATGTTCAGGTGCACTCTCTATTCTCATACTCTCATAGTCCGATGGGGCAGCGATCCAACATGACCGGGTAGAGATCAGGCGCGATACAAAATTGTTAACGTTATTTTCGCGTCACGGAGTGGAATACTGTCTACTTTCGAATTCTGGGCTGTTATTGAGAATTCCTAACAGAAAATCCAACAACAGATTTCGGCCTGACCCGGCATACAAACCCGGTACAACATGATCAGCAGAGACGCTTAAGACCAAGAGATCGATTAGGTGATCAAAAACAGTTTTCGCCGTATGGCAACATAAGAGAATCTGTCATAAATATTAATTTAAACTTTTGACTGTTCGGTTCGGGTAACTTTAGTTGTGGTGCAGCACCAGGAAAAGGACAGAAAGAAAAAGGACCGCGGATTGGAATCCTGCACGGGAAAAATTGTTTGTATAGCAAAGTCAAAGTAATACATGTAATATTTATTACAAACTATAATAAACCTAGCAAGCTAACAGCATAGCAAAGTGGTGAAGCAATCAGCTTTGTAGCGGTTTCTAACGGTTGCCGTTGAGCAATCAGTTTCAAAATAGGAGGTTCAGATGCCTGGGTGATCAGTAATCGATTGCTGAAAACAGAATTTGAAAATTCGAAACCGTTCTCGAGATAATCGTGGGACAGACGGACAGACGGACAGACATCGTGAAATCAATAAGTGTCTTCGCAAGCTTCGCCACTTAATAATAAAAAAAAACTAAAACTAAAAGTATAAATTATATAATATTGTATATGTATGTAAGGATCGTGACACTTGGCGATCTGTTCTCTCTGGCTACCCCGTCAGGGATTGTGCGTGACGATAAGTAAGTAAGTAAGTAAGTAATAAATTATATTATACTAAAGTCAAAGTAAAATATATTTATTGAAAATTGGCTTTAGTAAAGCACTTTTTGAAAGTCAAATGCTACGCCGTTGCTTCAACAAGTCCCTATTTGAGAGAAAAAGCGGCAAGAAACTCATAATTTTTCTTCCAACAGTTACAATTTTTTTAATATATGTACTTTATAAGGATAATTTGTTACTGTTGGGAGATTTTTTTTAAATAGTATCTTTTGCATTGCCATCTAGTTCTAAGCTATATTTAAAGATTCAAATCTTACTTATCGGGAAGCAAATTAAAAATTTATTGAATAGTATTATTTATAACATCCTTTTATTCATGAGTACTTTTTACATGCGCTTTGAATTTATGCAAAGGCAAATCAGTAATATTACTTGGAACCTTATTATAAATAGTTATCTACCCAAAAAGTGAGTCGCAAGTTTTAACAATCATCAAGTATACATTAAGTTTAGATTTATTACACGTGTTAAAGTTAGGGACCTCACTCACTTTATCAAAGGTATTAAAATAGTTCTTTACATAAATAATATTTTTCAAAATTAATTGTGTTGCAGTTAGGGTATTTATTTCTTTAAAAAGGTCTCTGGGTGAAACCTTTGGTTTAATATTGTAAATGGCCTAATAATACTTGTTCTGGTTTTGGATATTGGTCCGTCAAATTTATGTTAGTATGTAAAAGGCCTCTTAAAGTGTTCTTATGAAGGGCTGTATTAAAGTTGATGATGATGATAATATATTAAATACTAGCTGTTCCCCGCGACTTAGCCCGCGTGTAATTTAGGGTTTTAAGGGCGCGGAACCCTAAAACTTTTTCTAAAATATAAGTAGCCTAAGTTACTCCTTACAACAGTAGCTATCTGCTAGTGAAAGTTCCGTCAAAATCGGTCCAGCTGTTTCCGAGATTAGCCGGAACAAACAAACAGACAGACAGACGAAAATTTAAAAAATTGTTTTCGTTATAAGTACCGTATATACTTTCATATGCATTTAGTAAAAAGCTGTTATTTTGACAATACAAACAGACACTTCAATTTTATTTATTTGTATAGATTGATGCCTAAAATTACTACTATTAATGACCGCAGTCTACTAATTCAAATACAGTGTATTGGGTTATTTGGTTAGCGTTAATCATTTAAGATAAAGAGAAATTGGAAGAACTGGTGATTATTATATAAACATTTTACATGATTATGTATACAGCTAATATTTATTTTTAACAGTGGTATAGCCACGCGGCAGCTTTTGCTGTCGCACGGATGGGCTGGCTCGAACCGGGGTGGTACCACGACCTCACAGAAAACCAGCGTGAAGTAGAGGTTTACCTCTGCGTTTCGCTTGGTGAGTGCAGGTGGCCGAAGGCCCTTTTTACTGGAAATGAGGCATTCCATCTTAGTCCTCACGGGTGACAACGCATCTACATTTTGATTTGTAATAGAGGATAGATGTAGATGCCTATGGGCCGCAGCAACCATTTACCACCAGGTGGACTGTGTGCTCGTTTATCACACTTATCATATAAAAAAAATAATATCAATTGTGTTATTAACTGTAAATAAGAGCTAAAAGATAATAGTTTAAATATGATTGTCCAAACAGCTAACAAAGTGACCCTGCCAGTGAATGGTATAATGCTTTCGTTGGCCTAGATAGCGCATCATTATGTGTGAACCACATTCTTTCACTAGGGTTGAACCATTTCTAATATTTTAACGGAAATATTATTTATACTATAATTTTTTTTCTAAAGTTTCTAAACTTAAGACGTAAATTTAATGTCGTGGAACACTCGGTTGGAACGAAGTTCTTTTCGTAGTATTTATTTCATACTTAAATGCTATTAATCATTACTAATATTGCCTTCAACCACTTCTGGTAACCTTTTAGGATCTCTTTTTGCATCCAACTCGACTCTCCATGACGGGGGGAACATACCGCTGATCATCCCGCAGTGTGAGTGCTCTATGCCTGACGTGTTATTCACACAGTGCGCAGTACGCAAAACACTCCTCTCCCTGGACATACGCAAGTCGAGTAGGCCTGACGGCATCCCGCCAATTGTGCTGAGGACGTGCGCTCCAGACTTGGAACTGGTTCTAACGCGTTTATTCCGGTACTCCTACTTCCTAGGCGTAGTGCCGAAATTATGGAAGACGGCTTTTTTCCACCCAATCCCTAAAAAAGGTGACCGCTGAGACCCGTCTAAGTACAGGCCCATCGCCATCACCTCCTTGTTCTCGAAAATAATTGAGTCCATTATTAACTGTCAGCTCATGCGGTACCTTAAGGAGCACCAGTTGATTAGTGACCGCCAGTACGGTTTCCGTCGGGGTCGCTCAGCTGGTGATCTTCTTGTTTACCAAAGGCATAGATGGGCGCAGGCAACCGAGTCCAAGGGGGAGGAAATGGCCGTTTGTTTTGGACATAGCGAAGGCCTTCGATCGGGTCTGGCACAAAACGCTTCTTTCGGAGCTTCCTACATATGGGCTTCTTGAGAATTTGTGTAATTGGATCACCAGCTTTCTGGCATCAGTGATTGGAGCATCAAGGTCGTAGTAGACGATGCATGCTCCGATTATAAGCTTATTAACACTGGTGTTCCACAAGGCTGCGTGCTATTACCAAAGCTGTTTCTTCTGCATATCAATGTTATGTTGTAAACTGGTAACATTCATTGATATGCAGACGACAGCACTGGTGATGCTTTATATACCGGCTGTGCAAATATTTCTCGAGAAAACGTCGCCAAGTACCGGAACAAACTTGTGGCTGAAGTCGAGTCTTTGCTGAACAAAGTTTCCGATTGGGGGTGATTAAATCTAGCCCAGTTTAATCCTCAGAAGACACAAATTTGAGCGTTTATCGCTTAAAAGAATCCCCTTTGTCGTATCTCCACAGTTTCAAGGGACTCCCCTTGTTGCCTCAACCAGTATCGGAATGCTCGGTGTCGACATCTCGAGTGACGTGCAGTTTTATGGTCACTTGAAAAAGAAGGCCAAATTGGCCTCTATAAAGCTTGGCTTGCTCAGCAAAGAGGAACAGTATTTCATGTTGGCACACCGCCTACAACTTTACAAGGCGCAGGTTCGACTTCAGATGGAATATATTTTATTTTATTTTTTATAGGAGAGGGGGCAAACGAGCATGCGGCTCACCTGATGGTAAGTGACTACCGCCGCCCATGAACAACTGCAACACCAGGGGAATCGCAGATGCGTTGCCGGCCTTTTAAAAAGGAGTAGGCTCTTTTCTTGAAGGTCCCTAAGTCGTATCAGTCCGGAAAAATCGCTGGTGGTAATCGATTCCACAAGGAAGTTGTGCGAGGGAGAAAACTTCTTCTGAATCGCACAGTGGTGGACCGCCAATCATCTAGATGATATGGATGGTATCGCAAGTTCTGTCGCGATGTGCGATGGTGAAATTGAGCGGCTGGAATTAGTCCGAACAACTCCTCAGAGCACTCCCCGTGGTAGATGCGATAAAATACGCAAAGAGATGCAACCTCTCTACGCAGTGCCAGTGAGTCAAGCCGATCGGAAAGAACTCGGTCGTCGACGATTCGAACCACTCTGCGCTGGATGCGGTCAAGTGGAAGGAGCTGGCACTGGGGGGCCCCTGCCCAGAGATGGGAACAGTATTCCATGTGAGGCCGAACCTGCGCCTTGTAAAGTTGCAAGCGGTGTGCCCGCATGAAATACTGTCCCTCTTTGCTGAGCAAGCCAAGCTTTATAGAGGCCAATTTGGCTTTCTCTTCCAAGTGACCACGAAACTGCACGTTACTCGATATGTCGACACCGAGGATTCCGATACTGGCTGAGCCAACAAGGGGAGTGCCTTGAAACTGAGGAGATACGACAAAGGGAATCTTTTTAGCGGTAAACGCGCAAACTTGTGTCTTCTGGGGATTGAACTGGACTAGATTTATATTTTTTTTATAGGATAAGTGTGACAAACGAGCACACAGTCCACCTGATGGTATGTGGTTGCTGCGGCCCATAGACATCTATATCTATCCTTTATTAGAATTCAAAATGCAAATGCGTTGTCACCCGTGAGGACTAAGATGGAATGCCTCATTTCCAGTAAAAAGGGCCTCCGGCCACCTGCACTTACCAAGCGAAACGCAGAGGTAAACCTCTACTTCACGCTGGTATTCTGTGAGATCGTGGTACCACCCCGGTTCGAGCCGGCCCATCCGTGCGACAGGAAAAGCTACCACTGTAAATAATTTATAATGAATATTGTTCCCATCTCTGGGCTGGGACTCCTCAGTGCCAACTCCTTCCACTTGACCGCATCCAGCGCAGAGCAGCTCGAATCGTCGACGACCTAGTCCTTTCCGATCAGCTCGATTCACTGGCACTGCGAAGAGATGTTGCATCTCTTTGCGTATTTTGTCGCATCTACCACGGGGAGTCCTCTGAGGAATTGTTCGTTTTCAGCCGTTCAATTTCACCATCGCACATTGAAACAAAAGTGGTGATACCATCCATACCATCTGGATGATTGGTGATCCATCACTGAGTGATTTCCAAGAAATTTTCTTCCTCGCACAACTTCCTTGTGGAATCGATTACCACCAACGATTTTTCCGGACCGATGCGACTTAGGGACCTACAAGAAAAGAGCCTACTCCTTTTTAAAAGGCCGGCAACGCATATGCAATTCTTCTGGTATAGCAGTTGTTCAAAGGCGGCGGTAGTCAATTACCGTCAGGCGAGCCGCCTGCTCGTTTGCCACCTCCCCTATAAAAAAACATAGATTTCACAAGGACAAACATCTAGACCCAGAACAATTATTCGTAGGCTATACAAATACTTGTACCGTGCGGGATTCGAACCCGCGCCCCTTAGCGCTGCAAATCATTGCTAAGCCACTGCGCCACGGAGCTGTATTATTATTGATAAATGATTTATATTATTGATTAACAAATACAAATAAATCAATCACTAGCGTCTATTAAAATGAAGCGTCATTTAAAATAAAATAATACTTTTTTCATGACAAGATAATAAAAAGTGCGAGGGAGATGGATATTATTCCATCTCGCTTCCTTATAGCCGCGAAGGCCGTCTACGCTACTCGTATATCAGAAGGGTGTTACGCTACGTAAAGAGGAAAGAAGTGCGCTTTGACAAGTGTTTTAAACTTTTCAGTAGATTATGCAGTTATGCAGAGGTAAGGAGTTCCAGAGTCGAACAGCTTCAATAGAAAAGGATTTAGAATAGTAGGAAGTATTTCTAAGTATTTCTGATGTTTCCTGTAATCGCCTCCTTTACCAAGCAGGCGAAATGGAATGATGAAAAGATGGATTCTCATACACCGCTTTCACACATGTTATTTTAGACAGAATTTATAGTCTAACTTAGCAAATGAGGGTTTTTTCTGATAAATGAGACTTCTTATTTTTATAATTTTAAACATTTTTGTGTTCCCGTGTTCTTTTTGAAGATGAGGTTGATTTAGTTGTAACAAAACAATATCAAGACAACGTGAACATAAGAATTGCAGTGCAAATAACAATATATTTTAAGTGACAGCCCTTGTTTTAACGCGGAAAGTGAAATTTATGAATTGTTTTTTTCTCAAGTGCATTGCATCGTCTTTCAAATTTGTTTTGAATTGCGGACTTTCGTTTTATATGGTAAGGTTACTTTGATTTATCTTTTTTACGCACTATTTTGTTTATATTAGTGAAAAGTGTGAAATACTACGAAGTCACGACGTCTTCTCTCATAATCGGCAGACATTATCTACGCAGTTGTTAACGTTGAGTACGTTATTGCAGTCGTTTTCGATCACGCCGAAAACTTTCTACTATTATTGTGAATATTGTCGGTGTAAGAATATCCACTACGCCATTTCGTAACCGTGGGTGTCGTAAGAGGAGAAAGAAGTAAACAAACCAGAGGAGATGGGCAGTGGCGTTTTCCCAATAACAAATAGAAAATCAAAGAAATAAACGATTATGAGGCAATTTATGGAGAGGTCTATGTTCAACAGCGGACTTAGAATGAATTAATAAATTAATGAAAGTTTAGTGCCACAAATGTACAAATAATATAAAATATAAAATTTTCACGTGGTAGAGCCATGCTGCAGCTATATAAATAGTATAGTTGTAGCACGAATGGGTAGGCTTGATCGAGGAAGGACCACGATCTCACAGAATACCAGCGTAAAATAGCTGCTGTGTTTCGTATGGTGAATGTAGAGAACCGGAGACCCATTTTACTGCAAAAGAGGCATTCTATTTTAGTCCTCACGACTGACAACGCATCTGCATTTTAATTCGCAAACGAAGATAGATGTACATGTCTATGGGCCAAAGCATCCACTTGACATCAGGTGGACTGTGTGCTCGTTTGTCACCCTTATTCTATAAAAAAAAATCAACCTCAGTTTTAGGCTGGGATAAACCGTAAAAGTAAAAATGTAGAAAGAATACGTCCCACTTTAGACTACATCACAGGCAACATTTACGAACCATGGTAGCTCAAGGATTATGCACTTTCCGTAAAAACTTAGGAAGTATTTCTTAAAAATTTCTGTTAATTCAGGAAGTCAAAATTAAACGGTTATCAAAATTAAATAATTCGAAAGTATGTGCACGAGATGAAAGCCGATGATGTAGTTCATATCTGTTTTCTCAGACCACTTTCTATTTTTTGTTTTTGCACGTAATTAACTGTTTTAATCTCTTTACCTGTAAATAGCAAATTATAATGATAATGTTAATTTATTTAAATAAACCTTTTTTGAAATACGAATATAAATATTTTTGTATAAAGACTTTGTATATTTGTATATATTTGTGTTTTATTTTGGTCATATTGGGCATCAATGTGGTATATTGTGTGATGATGACCAGAAAAGTTCATCACCCTATTTGGTCCCGTGGGTTTAGTATGTGGCGATTATGGGAAATGCCAAAATAATAATGGTAGCGTTTTTTTAAATTAATCTTTATTTGGTTTATGCCAAATTTAAAATCACACCACGTAGTACCGATGTAAGAATTTCCACTAGCCCGTATCGCCCTGTGATTTTCGTAAGAGGCGACAGAAGAAAAAGATACCAGGAGAGGCAGCAGCATCTTCCTGATAGCAAATAGAAAATGAAAAAAACCGGCCAAGTGCGAGTCGGACTCGCGCACCGAAGGTTCCGAACAAATCAGTAGGTATATAAGTTTAAAATTATTAAAAATATTTTTATTATATGATGTAACCATAAATTTATGCTTTTCGCAATTTTTCCTTTATCTGTGCTATAAAACTTTGCTACGTACTTAGTAATTTCAAGATACTGAGTTCACGGGAAGTACCCTGTAGGTTTTGATTCCCTTGCGAATGTCGAACATTTCCGACATAAACGACTTTATCTTTTAATTGTGTTGGCTTTGAAGTTTGATTTTTTCACAGCTCCAAGGGACAGTAGACTTGAGTATTTGATATGAATTTCAGCTTGATATCTGCACGCGTTCCTGAGAAAAAGGGTTTTGACAGACAGATAGACGGACAACAAAGTGATTCTATAAGGGTTCCGTTTTTGCCTTTTGAGGTACGGAACCATAAAAAACACTGCGGTTGCCAACCCACCTGCCAGGCGTGCCAATTATGACAAATATCCCCTTTACGAGGGAGGCCTAGGTTCTACAGTGGGCTCTAATAGGCTGCAATGATGATGATGAAATTTAGAATAACTAGACCGGTGCCAGGAAGAAACATCAAAGTTGAGACCCATCTGGTCCTGAAAATCAAGTCGCCTGCTAAATACTTTCTCCAGCAGACATTCGTGAGATAAGGTGATCAGCTATTCTAGAATGTATAGTGTGACGGAAAGCATTTTTTTCAAGTCCGACGATATCGTCCAGTAGGGTATTTGTTACAAGTTATGAATGGTGGTAGGCTCATAAAAGGCCTCAAACCAGTAGTCCATTAAAACACTGATATAGCATAGTACCGGCTTAGATATCATATGAAACAGTTTTATGGCTACCGCGTTTTCCATTATACGATGAATATCAAGATCAAGTGACCGTATTAGGCGTTAACCGACCTTCCAGTTCACATATTTGAGTTGTAAATCACACATACATTTTATTTAAATATCGCACATCGCGCAATCGAATTGAATTTTCTGAAGATTAGCCCGGGTAGATAAACAGACAGACAGGCACACAGACAAAAATTAAAAAAAAATGTTATTGATGTATTAATAGCATGCAAATGACCTGCTTAAAAGAAGCCACTTATTTCTATACAGACATTTCAATTTTATTTATATTTATACATAACAGCAGTGCTGGTAACACTATACTCTGTTAACCAATTCAGTTAATCTTATATACTTGTGTTAGGAGTGATTTACGACAGTAGTTGAATAGCGGATCCGAACCGCTTCTAACCAGTGGGCTACAGTGGCTTACAAATATTCATACACGAATTAAGCTTTCGATTATTTTTTTTATATGATAGGGTGACAAACGAGCACACAGTCCACCTGATGGTAAGTGGTTGCTGTGGCCCATAGACATCCACATCTATCCTCGATTATGAATCAAAATACAGATGTCACCCGTGACAACCTCTTTGAGTGAGGCCTCTTTTCCTACCTTTTCTTTCTTGACCCTTTTTTAAAAAGGGTCTCCGGTTCTCTACACTCACCATACGAAATACAGTAGTGTTAAGCTGCTATTTTACGCAGGTATTCTGTGAAAGCGTGGTCATTCTCCGGTTCGTTCGTGCTACAACTATACTACTAATATAGCTGCAGCATGGCTCTACCACGTTGAAAAGTTTAAAAATAAGTAACTGGTATCCTGCCAGAAAAAAAAATTGTGGAGACATCGTCTTAAATCTGGAAGGGTTATATTGTTTAATTAATTAATAATGATAATAAATTCTTTGAAATTGAATGACATAGTAAGAAGAGTTAATAAAGTTGGTACATGACTTTTTTTGAAACGAAGTGATGTTGGATGTTAAGAACGATGATGATATATTTTGATACATTTAGGTGCTTTATTATTTGCAATTTCAATATATGTATTTTATTATCATATTTCAAGAATATATTATATCTGTGTATGATACATATTTTGTTCATATAATTACATACACTATATGTAAAGTTTATGTATATTATATGTATATCTTAGTATGTATTTGCACCTGCCATAAAATCTCATCACTCCACGGATTGACTGGCAGAGAATGCCGTTGGGCGTTTGTCCGCCCTTTGTTACCCTAGTTATTAAGGTGTTAACAATTAAGATTAAATAAATAAATAAATATTATGACTTTCAAATAAATAAGTATATCGTTTCAATACGCGCGCCACCTACTGTAATTTTATTATAGGCGTGAGTGTTTAACTATGTTATTATTTATTTTAAGATTAGACTTTTAAACTTAAGTAAAAATTATTGGTCAGTTTCGAGTGGACTGAGGAAAATCACAAGTTCGAATATTTAAACAGTTAGATTAAAAACTTCATTCCCAACTTTTCGATCCTTAGAGGTGTAATTTATTCTTCAAATTTGTATAGGATAAAGTATATTCTATTCTTTAAAAAGATTTATGAAAATCGGTTTACAATTGACGAAGATAATGAGTATCATACTTGTACATTCAAGAAAAGAACACACCGTCAAATTGATGACCTCTTCCTTTTCTTTTAGAAGTTGGCTAGTAAAAGTCTGTATGGACCATAGTGACCACTTATAACCTGACTCCGTGTATGGTTAACGCTCATTTTGTTATGTTAACTACTTTTTTTTGCATTAATCTAAGCTTAGGCGCTGCGCAAACGTAGACACTTTGTTACCGACACGGCACACCATCATAGGAAACCATAGTTGCTGTGTCCGGTATCGCCAATCGGACACAGTCGCCGGTTGCTATTCCTGTGTGCCTAGTGCGAGATTTTGTTTTTACGCATTCGATATCGAGAACGTTAACTACGATTTGTATAGAATAAAATCAGCACCAACTAGTGGCAATAATCGGAATCACAATTCATTATTAGCTATTTGTTTATGTTTCGTAATTTGATCAAGGTTTCGACAGTTTGTGTTAATATTATGAGATTGAAAAGTAAAAAACAGGAAGGTGTTTTCATTCTACTATGATTTTATTGTGACATTTCTGGAGCAGTAAATGGAATTTAGTTACTTAGTGTTAAGTGAACTCATGATACTTACTTACTACTGACTTAATTATTAAATAGTGATGGTAGGAACTTGGATTTATCAAACGCTATTTACACAAAAACTTGAATATTTTCTTGGAAAAGGCGATATCTATCCTTAAATTACCTGTCATTGGGGTGTAACAACGGACTAAAATATGCACAAGCTCTTGTTTCAACACTGGCTTTATAATAGTAGTCATCTATTATTATTAGTTATTAATGCCTTTGTGGCTGCAAACATCCTCCTAACGAAAAAAATAACGTCCTGCCTAAATTATATATCGTTCTCACAAAACGAAACAAAATTAACTCTTCAACAATTATTCTCACTCTTCTATTTCACTGTAAAAATGTAGGTGAATACTTTTTCGATAACGACCGCGTAAAGTTTTATGTCTCGAATGATCGAAATTGCCGCTTCAACCAATCACGTGCGTTAACGTTCTCACTGACGAATGAGAGTCAATGCTCGACGGTGATTCCGATTATTGCCACTAGTTGGCGCTGATTTTATTCCATACAAATTGTAGTTAACTTTCTCGGTGTCGAGTGCGTAAAAACAACATTTCGCACTAGGCACACTGGTCACTGGTAACAATAATTAGTTTCTAGTTTGCCGTCAGTTTCACGATGGATGTCGATAAAGAAACATTACTTTTGCTTGTTGTGTTGATAAAACGTAGATGTAAACATCATTGCCGTCAATATTTAGAGGCAAATCAATCACGTCAACTGTCAAATGTGTGTGTATTCAACTGACGACTTGTAAGTTTGCAGTTAACTACACCGAACACTTCTTGCTTAGCGATCAGTACGTGTCAAGTGGAAGCAACTGGACACAAAAAGTGTCTGCATCTGTGCAGGAAGTGGCTGATTTCATATTGATTATATAAAAATAAAATATTCACTGGAAACTTATATCCCACACAATACACAAAATAACGTTTGTGCAGCGCCTTAATGGACAGTGAAAGACAGTAATAGATAAACGATATAAAGACACAAAATTCACGCAAATGTCATTGACCTGTGATCAAATGCTAACGAACTCAACATTAAATATTTTACATCGAATTTACGACGTTGAAAAGTTGACATATTATGTAAATTTGCTACAAGTTTAGCGCGCAAACAAAAAACCTTTTTTTATAGAATATGGGTGACAAACGTGTCTACCTGTCTCTATATAGTCTGTCGAGTCATCTACCTTTATCCTCGATTAAAAATCAAAATGCAGATATGTTGTCTCCCCCGAGGTCTTGGAATGCCTCAGTAATATTCAGTAAAAAGGGTCTCCAGTTCTGTACACTCACCATACGAAACACAGCAGTGTTGAGCTGCTATTTTACGCCGGTATTCTGTGAGAGCGTGGTCTTACCGCGGTCGGGCCGAGATATTCGTGCATCACCTATTTTTTGGCTCAGCGGTATGGCACTGCCACGTATTATAATTAATAATTAATATTCAATATTCCTCATATTAAATTTGTAGCTAATATACTGTTCCAATGTTAAATATGAAAATCATATAATTTTACCAAGTGCTGCTGCGTTGCTTCATACTGAAAGAGAGAGCAAATATAATTAGAGGCTGTGAGGCATTCCATCTTAGTCCTCAAAGCTTACGTCGCATCTGTAGGTGTTTTTGTTTGAACTTGGTTGCAGCTGCCATGAGTGACGCTAGCTAAGCTAAGCTCGTTTGTCGCTTCAGTTTTTTTCAAAAAAAAAAACCGGCCAAGTGCGAGTCGGACTCGCGCACCGAGGGTTCCGTAGATATATAAGTTTTAAATTATTAAAAATATTTTTATTATATGATGTAACTATAAAATTTATGCTTCTCACAATTTTTCCTTTATCTGTGCTACAATACGTTGCTTCGTACCAAATTTTAAGATTCTGAGTTCATGGAAAGTACCCTGTAGGTTTTGATTCCCTTGCGAATGTCGAAAATTTGCGGCATAAACGGCTGTACCTTTTGATTGCGTTGGCTTAGAAGTTTGATATTTTCACAGTTCCAAGGCACAGTAGATTTGAGTATTTGTTATGAATTTTAGCTTGATACCTCCACGCGTTCCTGAGAAAAAGGGTCTTGACAGACAGACAGTGGTTTAACAGTGGTAGAGCCACGCGGCAGAATTGCTGTCGCACGGATGGGCCGGCTCGAACCTGGGTGGTACCACGACCTCACAGAATACCAGCGTGAAGTAGAGGTTTACCTCTGCGTTTCGCTTGGTGAGTGCAGGTGGCCGGAGGCCCTTTTTACTGGAAATGAGGCATTCCATCTTAGTCCTCACGGGTGACAACGCAGCTGCATTTTGATTCGCAAGCGAGGATAGATGTGGATGTCTATGGGCCGCAGCAACCACTTACCATCAGGTGGACTGTGTGCTTGTTGTCACCCTTGTCCTATAAAAAAAAAAAGACAGACGGACAACAAAGTGATCCTATAGGGGTTCCGTTTTTTCCTATTGAGGTACGGAACCCTAAGAAATGACAGAGAAAGCAGAGAATACCTACATAGAAAGTGCTTTCTAGATTTGTCTAATCAAAATTTATAGTCGGCCTTTTAACTTAATGCTTCCACTATCATTTTAAATTCCAGTGATAAAAAAGCTTTCAAGACCTTGTTTTTTAGATTAACGTAATTAATTCAAAAGTTAGTTCGATGAGTGTCTTGGACATATTTGATTTTATCACGAAACGTGATTTACTGATTGTCTTGAGTTTAGAGAAGAGCTTTTGTCAATAAAGAGACACTACATTTTAGTTCGCACATTTTCCGCTGGACTTCTTTATTGAAGCATATTGTAGCATAAACCCCTTCCGACTTCTCTGCCTAAATTTAAACATACTTTAGAATATTTACTCTTTACTACTATTGAATTATTTAGTTACAGATACTTTTGAATTGAAGATTATATACTTAATATAACAATAATTCAAAACTATATTTTTTTTATTTTGTCGTATTTACGCCTCCCAGGTGTGATGTAGCAACCCAAGCTCATACGATATTTGTGTTTAATAATAGGAATTAGTCTAATTAAAGACCTAGTAAAGGCAACACGTCTTCTTATTAACATCTCCTACATTACACTTCAAATTAGTTAGTAACTACTTTATTAGGTGGATCGTATTTATTTTAAGAAGGCTCTAAAATGCTTGCGTGAGTTGGCTGGAGACTATTCTTTGATTATTAACCCTTTCGTTGTCCTGTGCACTACATATAGGTCATTGCTATTGTCTGACTGTTGTGTCGGAAAACCGGACAGTGTAATTATTAAGACGTAAGGACATAACATAATATCTTATCAAGAAACGGAAAACTTACTTTCCCTACAAGGCTGAAAGTAAATTTTGATAAATTGTTCTTTTTCCTCTTTTTGGGGTTCCGCTGTGATTCACAATATCATTACTCTATGAGCTTCTAATTAAATAAGATAAAAATGAGGAGACAATTCATTAAATAAATGTTTTGATTTTAAGATTAGAAAATATGAAATTACTATCATGCAATACTACAATGGGTTGGGGCGTAGTTGACCGTGAAGTGGCAGTATATGAATACCGCATATCATTCCGTGGGTGTCGTAAGAGGCGATACAGGGAAACAGACCAGCAGGGCTAGCATGACATGGGCAGGAGATAATTTTATTTTATTCCCGGGGAAAGAAGAAAATGTTTATCCCCTCGCTTAGTTTTATCCACACTTTGAGCTAGGGCACACCGGTGCATATAATATCCACAGTAGATAAAATGGGAGATAGACTTAGATAGATATTTTGTATGAATATAAACTTAAACCCACGTTCAACGAACTAGCATAACATTGTCTCTTTCAAATGTCAAAAAAGTATAATTTTTTATCATTCATTTGGCTCCATGTTATGGACGGGGGATATATCCCCCGTCCATAGAAGGTCATCACTTGATTGATAGACATATATGTCTACTTGTTATGTCAAACGGAGATATACTTCTCCCCGTCGCCGTGCTTTGGTATAAGGACAAGATAATTTTATCTCTTGTCAGTGGATATTATCGGGGGATAAATTTTTTGTCCTTAGCCTATGATAGCCGTGCAGGGGTGGGTAGCATCTCCCTATTAGCAACTAGACAACAAAATAAAAACTGCGGTTGCTAGTGCGTTTGCCAAGCGTGGCAATTATAACAATTATCCCAAATATACCCTTTATAGAGCAATCAAAGCCTATGTTCTCTGGACTTTGATAGACTGTTAGGAATTTATCTCACTATCTTTTATTTCTGCCGCCAAACAGTAGTGCACCCACTGATATGTTTCTGTTTAAAGTGTAAGATGACCAATTAGTAAGAGAATGAGGAATCTTCGGTGTGACAACTCAACTGTTACCTTCTATGCTTGAGGTTGAAGGTGTCTATGGGCTGAATTTACTACACTCAATGCCAGGTAGGTTGTAAATTCATTTCATCATCAACCTACGGCAGTCCACTGCTGGGCATAAACCTCTCCGAAAGCGCACTGCCGTCAATGTTTAAGTTTCGGCACCATAAGCGAGTACACGGGCAGAACGCACTGGTTGTAGACTGCGGTTTTGGCGACGAGAAAACCCGACTATTGTTTCGAAAGAAAAGTAATTGGATCTAAATCGGTTTACAATTAAACGGACTGAATGTGTATCTTGTTGAAATTGATGAAAGTAAGACTACACATTTTTCTGCTGCTGGATACTTAAAAAAATATTTTTCGACGTGATTTTTTTTAAATAAAAATTTTCAACTTTACTTCCATTTCCAAATAAAGTTTCACTGACTGGAGAAGAACTAACGAAACGAACATCGGATTTTTAATGTATAGATACAGAATTTCCTGTAAGACAAGGTATTAGGACAAAGCAAAACAGAATATTTTTCTTAGTCACAGTCTATTGCCAGAGAAACGAGGATAGCTCAATCATCGTGAAAGTCTTAAACGTGAGAACATTTCTCACATTGAGCTAGACGGTAATAGGTGAAATCACACTTTAATTCCTATTCTGCAAAGAAATTTTATATCAATTTAAGAAACATTCCGCAAATTTAGATTTTATTTTTATTTTTAATCTATCCATACGACAGTATGATAGTCAATTTCGTAGAAGACAAGTGGTTAAATTAAAAAAAAATGTACAATAGACTTCATATATATAAAATGAGACCACCATCAAGGTATTCGAAGTCAATTAAATACGTATTATTAAGGGTACCTCAAAACCACTAGTCAGATCTTGATCAAATTTATATGGAACCACATAAATAGCACCAGCTTTCAAATAAAAAAAGAATTATTAAAATTAGTTCAACTAGAAAATAGTTTGAGGTAGCACACATAAAAAATACAGTCGAAAATGAACCACCCCCTTTTTTGAAGTCGGTTGAAAATAGCGACGCACTGGCATTGTGTGTTTTATGTTAACTTATCAAAAACCTAGACCTCTTCTAGGTGTTTTAGAAAATTGAAATTTGGCATTAAGGTATATTCTATTAGAGTTTATAACACTCCACTGGTGAACTTAGACCTCCCCCGTATATTGCCTCATAGAGGGTATTTTGCCATAGTTGCCATGCTTGTCAAGTGGTTTGGCAAAAGTTTTTGAAGTAAAAACTTTTATAGGAACGTTGTTATTTACGAGCGAACGAGACGAACATTTACATCTATAGAATTTAGCCTCCGAGAGAATGAGATAGAATTCAGTGTAAACCGCAAACCAAAAGGTATCCGTAAGGTTCGAATCCACCATTCGACTACTGTTTGTTTTTTGTCTTTAAAATACTATTGCTAGTTTTTTTTTTTATTTAATAGTGTTTCCTATTATTTCAGTCTCTTCCTTGTGCAGTGCTTTAAAGATGGTTGGTATAAATTTAAACCGTTAAAATAAACAATATAAAAAATCAATAAATTTATTAAATAAATAAAAATAATCATATTGAATAAAGTTATCTTAATATACCAATCCATTTATAACAGTCCACGATTGCATAACTTTATCTAGCGTCTATTTCACGTACCACCTTGAGAGGCAATCATTTTTATTCAATAAAATTATTTTACCTATAGAATGAAGTAGATGGCGCTACAAAGCAATTTTAGTCGAAACAAAGTATTTATTTATAATATCAAAATATTTATTACCCTAAAATTTTGTCTAAAAATAAGAATTGTAAAAGTCTGAAAGCTACAAATTATCGATAATCGTTGATAATTAAAAAGAAAAGTAAACTGAAGAAAAAACGTTGAAGGTCATGTACTTAAAACTTTTCAAGAATTAACGATTTTCCCATCAAAAACATGATGGGGAGCTAAGGGCGTTCGGGCTAGTTGGCTTCGCCGGTGCAAGACTGAGGGAGTCATTTTCACATTTGTGTTTTTGTTGAAATATCCTTTACAGATCGGAATTAAACATTTATTAGTATTAATCAGTTGCATAATAATTTTATTTAAATATACTTAAAGTATCAGTCTACGTATTATTTCCCACTGTTACATGGCCACGTAGGTTTATTATTTATTCATCTGAAGGTAATTTTATTGCAGCCCCAGGACATCTACATTCAAATCCAAATAAAGAAGACTACAGTTATGTTCTATTTTTGAAGTCTCATAGTCTGCTAAATTACCGATCTCCATAATTTTTAAGTAAGATAAATAGTGGCTTACCGAAGATATTATTCTTGTGTGATTATAAACCCTACCTAAAAAGTAACTAGACTTAATAAGCACTACTAAAGTAACTAGTGACTTAAGCAGTTAAAGATAAGAAATGAAAAAATTCATGCGTGTCGCAACACTCAAAGTATTAAGAAAGATAACTAGATCGAAATAATTCTAACAAAGGAAACTTATTGAAACATTTGATTAACAAACTTCTGATAATGAAGCTTACCATACGAATATTAATGATGCACTAATTGAATGTGGCAATGGCCGTGATGTAGTCTTGCATATTAGTTTTATCCGAAATAATATTTTAACAATAAAAGCAATTTTCGTCAAGTTTATTTTGATAAGATAGTGATAATTTAAGATTGTAACGGATATTATGGTGCCAAAAAATTCAAGAGGTGCTTCGCATCGGATTTGAGCGACGAAACAAGCGAAGAATACAAATGCTATATCTCTATTTTTAAACGTCGATACCATAAGAAAAAATAAATTTGTTAAAACTTTACCAAAAACGTATATGTACAGGTCTGTAAAATGAACTTTAAATCCGTATGAAGAGTTATATTGTTATTGCTTTGGATTTTTTGTAATTAAACAAATTTGATTTGTTCTTTTTTTCAAAAACAAGGTACATTCATTTTTTACTGGACATTTTTGGTGAGATCTCTATGAAAATATATTTAAATACATGTTTCAAAACATATATAAGACATAATATATGGAAGTTGATTAATTGTAATAATGCAATATTGTTATCCTTACATTTTTAAACGTAGAAGACTTAACACTGACGTCACTTCTGTGTACTATTTTTCTGATTCATATTCACTCACGCCTTATTACGAGAAGTAGTTTTTATTTAGTGGTAGGTTTAAATTAAAAATATATTTTACAAGAAGTACCTCGAAATGTGAACTTCAACATAATGTAGGTAATGTAATTGACAGCAAATATCAAACTTCGCGAAGACTGTGGCCACATGAGTAAAGAAACCGTTTCTTTACTCATGTGCTGTGGCACCACGGCTAAGCAACTCCTTTACTTAGGACTATTCTTAAACTATAGTTTAAGCCCGAGACTATCAATAATTATACCCATTTTTTTACACCTTTTGAATGAACTTAGGAATATGGTGATATACCGTAGTCCTCCTAAACAATTCATTAAAAACTTCAGTCCCTATTTTCCGCCTAGAGTTTATTTTTAATAAAATTACTAGTAATGCTATTAAACATTACTAATATTCCATTTAATCACTTCTGGTAAGCTTAAAATGCTTATGTTAAAAGTGGTTCACGACAGTATTCGAATGGCGGATTCGAACTCACGACCTTTCGAGTTCGCGGGCCGCGCCCTGCCATTAGGCTACTGACGCTTTAAAGCTTTAGAGTAGTGGAATATTTCTACATTTTTTTATAGAATGGTAAGTGAATGCTGTGGCCCACAGATATCTACAGCTATCATCGACTAAGAATCAAAATGCAGATGCGTTGTCACCCCTGAAGACTAAGATGGAATGCCTCGTTTCCAGTAAAAAGGTTCTCCCGTTCTCTGCACTCACCATACGAACATAACAGCTTTGAGCTGCTATAGTGGTTCCCCGGTCGAGCCGACCCATTCGTGCGATAACCTGAATATAGCTGCATCATGGCTCTACCACGTGCAGCATGGTATATGGAATATGCATTATATGGGACTACCGCTGAAGTATAACATGTTTAGTAAAAAATAATCACTAAAATCGGTTCACAATCGACAAAGATATCGCGCAACATTCACAAAAAACATGCAGTCGAATTGAGAACATCCACCTTTATTAAGTCGGCTAAAAATAAACACTGATTGAACGCCATCCGAAATCCATTAAATGGACGTAGTTATGCAAAAAGGATCCAACCCGCTTTGAGTTTATGATATTTGAAGTATGGATACTTATATATATATATGGATAATTATATATATCCATACTTCAAATATCATAAACTCAAATTATCGGTATGGTTTCTGTCTGTTTGTAATTTTTCTTCTTATTTGTGTTACGTTTGCTAAAATTGTTACATCACATAAAAGTATAGACCACAAAGATTATTTTTCAATTCAACATTTTTTGACACAAACTCGGGTTGGATCCTTTTTGCATAACTACGTCCAAATGGAAGTAAAGCATTTATGAAGGTCAAAATATTAATGAATACAAATATGTAAAGTGTTTTAGTGGTTATAAACGTGAAAAAACCATTAGAATTAAGTTTTATGTAAGGCTGTTGCTAATCATACGATAATCGTAAAGATAAAAAATACTTATTCGTCCGATAATTTTTAAAATTAAAAAGTTCTATTCTTTCAATATCATATTTTATGTCATTATAATGTACGCTGCTTGAGGGTGGCAACTCCAGCCGCACTTTAACCTACTGTCACTGTAATGTTTTATAAGACGCAAAAAGCCTAATCATACGTAGATATATATGCATCAGAGTAAATAAAAATAATTTAAAATTAAAAATGTTGTACAGCCGACTTCAATATAAACGAGTTCAATATAGGTTATTTAAGAATAACTCAATAACCATTGGTCTGACCTTGATCAAATTCATATGGGACCACACGAGAACTATCAGCTTTCATATAAAAAAAAGAATCATCGAAATCGGTTCGCCCAGTACAAAGTTATGAGGTAACACACATAAAAAAAGAAAAAAAAACATACAGTCGAATTGAGTACCGTCTCCTTTTTGGAAGTCGGCAGATAAATACATCATGCAGTAATCGTGTACATAAACAAGAAAATAATCGTCCTATTGTCGTATGAATAGACACTTCCTTTAATACGTGTAATTACGTGTGTTAATATTATTATAACTTACCGCGATCAAAATTTTGTGAGACATCTCTGCTAGTGTGAATCGATAAATAAAAAAGCAACTTGACCGGTGGAACGTGCACAGTGGTCCGTGGACAATCTCAGTTTGACGCTCGTACCGGTCCCGGCAGCTTTTTGCTTAATTTCATCCGGTGGACCTACTAACTGTTCCAAACTTCCAACGCTCATTTCGACTGTGCAGTGGGAGGTGAAAAATTAACGAAAACGTAATCTAGCTAACGGAAATGATGATGTAGACAAATAATACAGATAAATAGTACAAAATGTACGTTGTTTTACACAAAGATATTCGTTTTACAAATATTACACAAAGCGTTTTCAATTTGCGTAATTTTAGAGTCAAAGTTATAAATAATAACAATAAAATAATCGTTTATTTCCAGTCACAGTGGGTTAAATGACAGCGTATTAATTAAACGAAATACTTACTTAACTATTGATTGGCCATTGAGAGGAAGCGGAACTTGTTCACAGTGTTCTGATCCCCCAAACTAGTATAAGTTTTGTGTCTATCACCATCATTCTCAGCCTATTATTCCCACCGCTGAGCAAAGTCCTGTTTGTAGGGAACTTTCCTGTTTTGGCTCATTCGCAAATAGTTTTTATTGGCGACTTAAAATATATCATTGACGCAGTTATCAGCAGGCATTTGTCTATTAAATACAAAAAATGATTAATAATAACAAGTAGAATGGTTGAAAAGGTAATTTAAATGAAACCCAGAACAGCTAAATAGTCTACACAGAAGACTTCAAATATAAAAATTACACAGCTTCAAAAATTTGCATGCCTCATGAAATGTTTTGAAAAATCAATTTACTTTTATTAATTATCTAAACACGTATTTAGTTCAAAACTACAAAAATTGTTTACAATAGTTTAATACAAACGGCTAAGGATATTAAGATAGGAAAGGATAAAATATTATCCTAAGGATTAAAATCTAAAGCTTATAAAAAAATCAAAGTTATAAGTACAGTTTTTCGAAAGTTATATTTGTTCACATCCACACCGACCAATTGACGTCCAAGTGAAATTATTTTCAATTAACTTTTTTTTAATAATAATCAAAATAAATAAACTTATAACTAAGTCAGAAGTATTAATTGAAATCTCCTCTTGCTATTCATGTACTTTTTTAATATATAAGTGTAATATTAAGCTGGTGGAAGTGATTTAAGTTGAGTGGATTGCGGATCGCGATAGTGGCGGGTAAGTATATTCACTACCCCATATCTTTCCGTGGGCGTCGTAAGAGGCGACAGAGGGAAACTGAAGCATCTTCTGCTTCAGTTTCCCTCTGTCGCCTCTGGGCAGCAGTATCTTCTAAAATAACAATAAAAAACTGAGGTTGCCAACCCGCTCGCCAAGCGCGGCAGCTATGTCAATGTACCCCCAAATAAATAAAGTTACGAAGAGATGACCCCCAGTTCCCGGCGGCCCCGCTATTCCTGGCTACGGTGGCGATCATGGTAACAGCGGGGCAGGGAGTGCTAAGAATCTCTGGTGGAGGTTCGGTTGCCACCTGAGATGACTCGACCTGACAACATATAACGCATGCACCCTGAGGACTGACGAGAAGATCCTGGAGCTGGAAGAAGAGATAGACAAGTTGCACTGGTATATTATAGGATCATTCGAGGTCCGAAGAGAGGGGGTGGACGTGGTAATCCTTGAATCCAGCAACTTTTTTTATCACCGGGAGGACGACCATTCGTCCCAAGGAGATGTCGGGTTTATCGTCCACAATTCTCTTGTTAGCAACGTTGTCAAGGTTGAGAGTGTGTCGTCGAGGG